>CM055093.1:666116-1335698 GCA_029204225.1 Diphasiastrum complanatum | reverse complement strand
CACCTTTGTTCTTGGTGTTGGTGTAAAAGTTGGGAGTTATAAAATCAAATGCTTCACTTTTGTCGTCATACTCCTTGTTAGGAATCACCTCAAGGTCATGGTTTTGTCCTCAATCTTTTCAATCACGAAATTAAAAAAAAAAAGAAATAAAAAACAAGGACGCCCATTTTTAGATTACCTTCAAACATTTTGACAAAAAAAAAAATTGTTTATGTACAAAGAACTTTCTTTTAAAGTCACAAATTCTAAAAATCCCATTTTTAGAAAACAAGAGTTGGACATCATATCTTCAAAAATACATACCTTAATTTACCAATTTTCAAATCTTTTAGAAAGTTTAGTGCATTTGAAAAATTGTTCAAAGTGCAAAAATTGAGTTGTTTTTGAATTCTCAAAAGTGAAGAATTTTGAACTTACAATGAGCTAAAAACAAAATGTAGGCAACAAATTTTGAAATGCATAAGGCGTTAACCACGACAAAAGTGCAATGATAACAAAGTGGTCCAAAATGGCACATGCAAACTTATAGTGTCCTAGATATTTGTTAGCATTTTGTGTCCACCATCAAAATGAAATTCCAAGGAAAGCGAACAATGTACACATCACCATTGAATGTTTCTTATTATTTATAGTTCTATAGAACTACTTTTTTTTTAAACATTTATACTGGCAAAAAGAAGTTGCAACAAGATCTCCTGTTGAAGACGACGTTGTCAAATGCTTTTATTCCAATTGGAGAATGTTCATTGGTGTTGGTAAAAGTTATTGCAATTATTACTAGCACTGGTGTCCATGTTGACATGCACACAAAAGTATCAATACGGACTCCTGGTCCAATGCTTATGACATTTATTTTTTGTTATCAATTTTTTGATGAGCACTATTGTCCATATACCAATGCCAGTATTACATCAATATTTTTTACGAGCACTAAATCTTATAAATCAATGCTCAAAAAAGGTTTTTACTATAACCAAGTAATCTATGAGCATTGATATCCATATACTAGTGCTCATAAAGAATATCTATTGTAGCCATATATTTTATGAGCATTAGAATAAATTAATCAATGCTTGTAAAAGATATTTTTTCACCAATTTTTGCGAACACTGTTATTTATAAACTAGTGCTAATGTAAAAAAAAATTGTGACTTCATTTTTTATGACCACTAGTATTCTTGGATAGTGGTGCTCATAAGAAATGTTTAGATTAACCATATGATAGTGCTAGGTTATGACAATTTGTTTGCTTCACTATCATTATCTTTTAAGTTATAATAGTAATTGGATCTTGTAGTGCAAGTAGTGCAAAGACTCTCTAGAGCCTTTGTGGAGCTTTTTGTTAAGCATGTAAGTGGAAAAACATGAATCTCAATTATGTGGATATTTTGGGTTTTAGTTTTTTGCTCACGTGTCATATCATTTTAGAAATAAGCTATTTAAAACAATGCCTTGGAATGAATAAATATCCAAGGTCGTTGGCATCAATGTAGACTAAAAATACTCTCTTAAGGCAAAAAAAATTCTCTCTAAAGAAGTAGCCATTGATTAATTACTTTTTACAAAAGTACAATAAAAGCTCAAAGATGCATAAGTTTATCGGCTTCTTTGAAAAGAAGTGGGAGGGAGATGACAAAGTCGCCATTCCCACATTCCCTACTATTCCTTGCAAGCCATATGTTCCAAAGAGTAGTTATTCTAATGCATTGTGAAAACTTATTAATTTGTGCATCAACAAAAGTAAAAAAAAAAAGGTGAGCCACATCCTCATCTACTAATTTGCATTTTGAACAGACATGTGATACGTCTCCTCTATAATTTTGGCAAGTCTTGAATGTCATTTTGGCAAATCTTGAATGACATTTTTCCACTTGACTTGAATGACAAAGATGGCTCTTCTACATCAAATGATCAAATGAGAGTGCTAAGAAATATGTCAAGTGCAAAGTTGATGTACTATTGGCCATTTTTTTAAATCTAAAAAATGTCTGCAATACTTTTCTTGAAAAGATCATTCCATGGGTCCAAAAATTTACACAATTTCATGAGTCTTGTCAAAAAAAAAAAATTCACTAAATTTTCTAGCATCTTTTTAAAATATGTATATATGTATATATATGTGTGTGTGTGTGTGTGTGTGTGTGTGTGTGTGTGTGTGTGTGTGTTTATCTATATATATATACATCTATATATATGTGTGTGTGTGTGTGTGTGTGTGTGTGTGTGTGTGTGTATATATATACACATACTAATACAGATTGCCCGTTGTTGACGGGCAATGGACGACCAATGACGGGCATACGGCCGATGGTTTGGATTGAAGGTCAATGGTTTGGGTCGAAAGTTGTGAGTGACAATTAGCCGAAATTTTGGGTGGCAAGCCGATGGTTTGGGTGGGCGACAAATGATTGTACAAATATGGTACAGGTTTAGGATTAGGGATGTGTGTTGTGCTCATTAGCATCTAATTTTGTTTTTTTAGAATCAATACTATCTTTTTATTGCATTCAGTATATGTCAGAATGCATGCATCTCTGTATTGCTTTTGTAACTAATAGAAATTATCTAAGAATTCAATACTTTATGTTTGGCTACGTGAACTGTTTGGAGCCCAGTTTGTTGTTATGGGTTTGTCTCAGGGTGCAGCACTGGACGGAACAAACAACATGCAAAATAGAGCCCGTTCGGCAATATCAGACCACTTCTTAAGAATGCCGAAAAGTAGTCCATTCTTGTGCCCTAATGGCATCCATCCAACACGAAGGACGTTTTCAGAAAAATGATGTCCAAGTAGAGCTGCACCTGGTCTAGTGGGTTCGTGCCCACAGACCTGTGTCCACTTTCCGTCCGAGGTTCTAACATCTCTAGCACGAATCCGACTAGCAGTTTTCGGTCCGACATGCCTAGGTTTCCTATATGGCTTTTAGGGTTTATGGGGAGAAGGAGAGTGAGGGAGAGAAACATTGAATAGGGGAGCTGGAGGCTGGGGGAGAAACCAATATGTTGAATAGGGGAGGTGGAGTGTGAGAAATTGGCAAAAATCTAGCTTGGTATTTTTTATGATATAAGTCTGTAAGTGAATCTCACATGTGTGGAGGATGTTCCCACGTGTGGAGAATTGTAAAGTAAATCAAAATGTTTGATATAGGGGTCTCATAGAATTTCATAGTCAAGCATTTAGGTGTAGGATGTTGATAGGGTCAAATTTGGCATAGATGGCAAACTATCCATTTCCACTTGTAATGCCACTATTGAGCCAAAATAGAGTAGGAGGCCAAACTTGTGCCAATTAGAGTGTAGACAAGTGTAATACTTTTGTTTGATGAAGTTTAAGAGGTCCAATAGGATTTAGAGGTGGAACCATGTGTGGTCCAATAGAAAATTGAGGTGTGCTTGAATATAGTCCAATAGAATTTAGAGGTGCATGGATCAATGGTCCAATAGGATTAAGAGGTGGCAAAGTGTGATCCAATCATAGTTAAGCATAGTGGTAGCTCATGAATCTATTAGTATCATTTTACTCCTCCTTTTGGATGTAATTGATTTTGAGATTGAGTGGATTTTGAGTGTCATTGAATTTCTAGCTTTCTCTCTCTACCCGAGAGCTCATGATGGTTTTTCTCTCTCTACCCGAGGAGAGCAGCTTGTTTTTACTTAGAATACTTTTGGAACACTTCCCATATGTGTGAGTGAGAGTTGGAAGTGATTGAATGCATGTAGTAGTGTGTTTTTGCCATAGGATATAAGATTGATCTTGAATCTCAATCTAGTCTTGATCTTGGTGCATCTACACACCTTAGGAGATCACAAGTACATGTAGTGGACAGTCCACACGTGTGAAATTCAACATGGTATCAGAGCCTACCTAAGGTTACCATGCATTTTGATCCATTTGAGTGAAAACCATTCATCAATCTTGAGCTAGAAATTGTCAAGGCCCATTTTCCTAGCTATCTTGTTCAATTTTGGATCAAAAGAGATCAAAAGGACATTGATTGGGTATGACCTGGTACTGTACGGAATCAGGTGCTCAGACACGTGTGAGGAACATCCAATTTCAGTTTGGGAGTTCTCTTTCATGTTTGATCCAAAAATCTTGCTAGATAGCTTGTTTTGAAGCTATTTTTGTCTAGTTTCTGATGCAATCAGTTTCATTCCATTTGGTTGAGCCAATCAAAATTTATAAGCTTTTGAAGAGGGTTAGGTAGGGCACCTAGACCTGGTTGGACACATTTGGTTTGGTCAAAAGATTGCTTGTTTGATCCAAAATCACAGTTGAATGCTTACCAATCTCATCTATATGTGATCTAGGCACTGTTTTGAGATCTTAGCCATTTTGTTTCATGCAATATCATTGTATTTGAGTCAAATTTGGTTTCTTAGTGTATTTCACACGTGCTAAGAGTGTTTGATCCTAACTTTGCCCATACTCCATCATTTGATGTGAAGTAGATCTAGTTTTGGAGAGATTGAGATAGCTAGTGAGAATCATCTCACAGTTTGTTGCAAGATCTTGCATAGGAGATGGTAGCACACCATTATTGGATCCTATAGTGAGAGAGAAGCAACATTTTTTGTTCATCACTTTTATTTATCTCCACTTTACATGACTTCAATGAGTTCATACTTGTTGCAACCAAGTGAGAGATTGTCTACTTCCAATTATTCAATATGGAAGTTGAGGATGGAGTCCATCTTGATACTCCAAGATGTGATGGAAATTGTACTTGGGATTGAGGAGGAGCCTCAAGTCCTTCAAGAAGTACAAAAATACAAGAAGAGAGCTAGGATGGCTCTCCACTACATTAAGATGAATGTCTCTAATGAGATATTGAGGGAGATTGGTGATTGTTCTACATCCAAGGAAGATTGGGATTGTCTCAAGTCCATCTATGAGGCTAAGAACACCTCTAGGCTCCTCACTCTTAGAAATCAAATATTTCAAAGTAGTCAAAAGAGTGATGAGAGTGCATCTAATTATGTTTTGAGAGTCAAGGATATTCATAGGGAGCTTTCATGTATTGGTGACTCAATCAATCAAAGTGAGCTAGTCCAAGTCATTCTCAATGGCTTGAGAGATGAATATGACAACCTTGTCCAATCCTATGCTATTAAGGAGGAGCTACCAAGTTTGGAGGCCCTTCAAAGTGTGCTTATTTCTGAAGAATCAAGACAAGAGTACAAACTCTTGAGGATGGACAAGCTATCACTCAATCATGATGATGGCAAAGTTCTATTTGCCAAGCACAAAGAGAGGAGTAAGAAGCCACACCATCACTTCTCTAATGACAAAGCTAAAGACCAAGATGGAGAGGAGGAGGATACCTCTCATGCTTCTAATTCAAATCTCAAGAAGAAGATGATCAAGTGCTTTTATTGTGGCAAGAAAGGCCATTATGCCACCAATTGCTTCAAGAAGAAGAATCAACTCAATCAAGCCAACATCACCAATGAGAAAGAAGACTATATTGCAAGTGATGGAGAAGGCTCTCTTATGGCATCAAGCTTCTCCTCTTCCACCTTCAACAAGGATGACTCATGGTATATTGATAGTGGAGCATCTTCACATATGTGTGGCTCCAAGAACTTTTTTTCATCTATTATGCCTTATGATGGAGTCAAGAAGACCATATACTTTGCAAGTAAGCATGAGTGCAATATTGAAGGAGTAGGTATTATTCCCTTGAAGCTTGCATCTTCTAAAGATATCTTTCTCAACGATGTTCTTTTTGTCCCAAAGCTTACAAAGAACATTTTAAGTGTTGGCCAACTTCTTGATAGTGGATTTGATGTCAATTTCAATATTGACAATTGTGTGATTAAGAAGGATGGTGAGATCCTTGCATATGGATCAAGATTTGAAGGCATCTACAAATTAGATCCAAGTGAGAGTGCAAACTCTCTTGATGTTTCTAATATTTCCAATATTTCAAAGGAGGAGGATTACACAAGATGCACATATCTTCTCTCTTCAAGTATTATGGTGTATGATTATTCCTTATTATTCAAAACATATGTTGAGAAGAAATTCTCATTGAAGATCAAAGCTTTGAGGAGTATTGGAGCTCTTGAAGGAATAGCACCATATGGAGTTTTATTCAAGATGAAGCCTAAGGTTGATCACCTTAGTGAACTTGGTAGTGCTTGCTTTGCACATATTCCCTTGGAAACAAGAAGGAAGGATGATCCAAGATCATGGATCATGATTGGATACTCATCCATCAAGGAGGCCTTTAGTGTCTTTACACTCTCTATTTCAAATGTGATGGTGAATAGAGATGTCATATTGCATGAAGATTCAATCTTGGAAGTGGCCGAGATCAAGGCTTCTCAAGAATCATCACAAGTTATCCTTTTTGAAGGTATTCAAGTTATGATGGGGCCAATGTGTGAGGAGGAGTTTCTTCTTCATATGATTTCAAAAAGACCTTCAAGATGCATGGCCGAGTCTTTATGGCTCACCTTACATGGCAAAGAGGGGCATATTTCATGTTGTATCTACTACAACACATTCATATATGCTTCTCTTCCTTTGCTTGAAATGCTATCTTGCTTCATTGAATTTTTTGGATCTCAAAGTTCAAGAAAAGCTATACTAGTTTTGTATGATGCTTATGGTATGGACATGTTTCTTGTCATTATTGACTTAGATGTGTTTCCAATACTTTTTGAAAGCAAGATATTGTATTGTCAAAAGTATGCTCTTGGTTCTAGTAAGAACAAGATTGAGCTTGGTACTCACTTTTTTGAAAATCATGTTTTCACATGTTTTGAGGCAAATTGTAAACTCCTCTTGAGATTAAGTGAAGCATCCACAGTGGACAATTACATCCTTGAGAGAGTAACTAGCCTAAAAAAGATCAAGATAGTCTTTGATATCAAGATTAGATCCATCATGGATATAGTTCATTGTATGTGGACTAGTCAAGCTAGAAAGCATAATCTTGATAATCATCATTGTTTCACATCTTATAATCTTGATCTCCATGATCCTTATGAGGCTTGGAAGCCTCAGATTTCTCTATTTATGGTGCATCCATCATGCAAGTGGAACTTTCAAGGCAAAGATCATCATCAAGCATGGAGGAAGCCCATGATAATAGTGGCATATTGGTGGAGCACTCCTCAAAGGCATTGGCAAGAGATCTCTACCAAAGAGATCTTATCATGGATATGGTGAGGGTGCTGCTATGATGGATCCCTTGGCTGATCTTCACTTCTTATGCATACCAAAGGATCCACTCAAAAAGATTTACAAACTTCTCAAGTGATCTAGTACCTTTCCAAGCTATTTTTTGAGGAGGAGTGTGAGAAATTGGCAAAAATCTAGCTTGGTATTTTTTATGATAGAAGTTTGTAAGTGAATCTCACATGTGTGGAGGATGTTCCCACGTGTGGAGAATTGTAAAGTAAATCAAAATGTTTGATATAGGGGTCTCATAGAATTTCATAGTCAAGCATTTAGGTGTAGGATGTTGATAGGGTCAAATTTGGCATAGATGGCAAATTATCCATTTCCACTTGTAATGCCAATAATGAGAAAAATAGAGCCAAACTTGTGCCAATTAGAGTGTAGACAAGTGTCATGCTTTTGTTTGATGAAGCTTAAGAGGTCCAATAGGATTTAGAGGTGGAACCTTGTGAGGTCCAATAGAAAATTGAGGTGTGCTTGAATATAGTCCAATAGAATTTAGAGGTGCATGGATCAATGGTCCAATAGGATTAAGAGGTGGCAAAGTGTGATCCAATCATAGTTAAGCATAGTGGTAGCTCATGAATCTATTAGTATCATTGTACTCCTCCTTTTGGATGTAATTGATTTTGAGATTGAGTGGATTTTGAGTGTCATTGAATTTCTAGCTTTCTCTCTCTACCCGAGAGCTCATGATGGTTTTTCTCTCTCTACCCGAGGAGAGCAGCTTGTTTTTACTTAGAATACTTTTGGAACACTTCCCACACGTGTGAGTGAGAGTTGGAAGTGATTGAATGCATGTAGTAGTGTGTTTTTGCCATAGAATCAAAGATAGATCTTGAATCTCAATCTAGTCTTGATCTTGGTGCATCTACACACCTTAGGAGATCACAAGTACATGTAGTGGACAATCCACACGTGTGAAATTCAACAATATATATATATATATATATATATATATATATAGATATATATATATATATATATATATATATATATATATATATATATATACATATATATACATATATGTATGTATATCCATATATGTATGTATATATACATATATGTATATATATACATATATACATATATATATATATATATATATATATATATATATATATATATATATAGATACACACACACACACACACACACACACACACACACATATACATATATATATACTTACATATTTATCAATTCGCTAAATTTTCTAACATCTTTTAAAAATTGTGACTTTCTTTAAGCATGCATTTTTTTTTCTTGAAATTGCTTCTTTGTAGGAGTCATTTTGACAAAAAAGTTGCATGTCATCTTGAAAATGAGTCTTTTCAAATGAAATTAATAAAATCTTATACAATAATACCATGTGAAAGTACTGTAGTTTAGGACCATAAATGGATCTACAAAAGATCCACAAGAGTGATTGGATGCTTGCTTAACAATCTATCAAAAAACTAGACACACAAAAGTTGATCTAGATTGGCAATTTGACAAACAACAAGCATTAACAATCAAAAGCATTGAAATCTGAGCCCACACGTGTGTACTATAGGCTGTAGTACGGCCTTCAACCTAAGAGACATGTAGAAATTGATTTGGTTGCATTTGGATCACAAAAACTCAATGTACATAGTGAACTAGCTTGAGATTGCCAATGAGCTCCAAAAGTTTTCTATCTTCTCACTATGGAGAGAGGGAATACATACCAAATTCGACTTCATTCTTGAAGTTAGGTGGATTTCCAGCATGTAATAAGGAAGTTAACTCACTCTCCTTGACCTAAAATGAAACCCTAGTCTATTTCCTAGAGTTATGCTTGGTAGGTAGCTAGTTGGTCAAATTTTCACCTTAAACTTAGGTGTAGGTCCTATAAAGTAGAGATGACCACCAAATAGACATGACCAACTCTCTTGACTTGACCTAACCTACATTAGGATGGGTTTCCCACGTGGCATCATGGCCTCACATGTGTGGGACCCACTTCTGTACACAATTTACACTATTCTACATGGTTTTTGATCAAGCTAGATTTGCCAATTTTTGGCAATTCTTCACACTCCTCAAATTTAGCTTGATCTATTTACAACTCTCTTGATAGATGAATGAAAGCTTTTAGAAGTGTCTAAAAAATCCATCTACAAACAAGGAACTTTTGAGACTCCAATAGAGAATGATGTCCATGAAGGATCTTTCACCACCTCTTAGAGGATCCCTTACAAGATGTTCCATAAATGTGTCTATATACATGTAGCACACTTCAAAACTAAACATCATGCCAAGCCATAGATTCCAAGGCATTTTGTGCACTTGAAGATACATCAATTAAAATATGAAGTGCATAAATAATGTTGCCAAAGACAACTTGCCTTGCTTGATCCATATGATTGAGCCTAGATGGCTCCATCTTGATACTCAAGGTTCTTCTTGGAGTCCTCGAGTCTTGAACTTGCTCCTCCACTTGACTTGACTCCAAACCATCAATGAATTGAATAAGGTGTTGATCCAAAGGTGCTTCTTCAAGTTTACAAATCTTCCACTCTTGAAAGATCACATTTCCACCATTGACAAATTCTTTGGCTGAAAACAAGTAGATTCTACAATCTCTACTTGAAGAGAAAAACACTACCATTATTCGTATCATTGAAATAGGATAATCTCTGGTCCTTACATTGGAATGATCATGCTCAAAGCATGTGGACCCAAAGATTTCCAATACAAATGATGTTTCATCTTTTATGACGCTATTCAAACTATTACAGAAATAGTTATCCAATGAAATTGCTTTATCAACAACAAATGGAGATTTGAAAGCATCTAATTCATTGTCTTGTCATAAAGAGTACTAAACACCATAGATCTTAAAGATAAGCAACAAGTCACTCCATGTCTACTAATACTATCTAAAAAGTATTCAAAGATAGTAGACTCTCCAATGCTCACCACCCTTGCAAGATGCACACTTGAATGGACAATTTGCATGCAATTTGATGATTGGCCATTGTCATTGAGGACTCACTTGGAACTCTCATGCTTTGAGACTGATCCTCAAGATCTTCCTCCTTTTGATGCTCCTCCTCAATGCAAGCAAGATCACACTTTTCCAAGATCTCCTCTTGATTGATCTCCTGCTTTGCCAAGCTCATTCTTTCGAAAGCAACACTAGCTTCCAACTTAAACAATCTTCCATGTTTAAATCCCTTTGAAATGCAAATATTATTCTTCAAAATGAAGCAAACACCATGCTTAGAGTGGAAATCCAAACCACTTTCTAAGAGTAGACCAACACTAAGCATATTCTTGGTGATTGATGGTACATAAAGGACATTTTCTAGATCCATGCATTTTGAGGATTCTAGACACAAAGAGATAGTGCCAACACCATCTCTCCTTGCAATAAAGACAAACTTTTTAGCAGCATTGAAAGAGTGTAAGGTTGAGAAAAAGTCCTTTTCACAAGACATGTGGGAGCTAGCCCCACTGACGATCCACCAATTGTCTCTTGAATTGCCATTGCTTGTTGGTGAGGATGTAGATGCCATCAAGAATACATCTACTTCATCCTCCTCCTCCTCCTTTGCAAGGTTCCCTTGTTTGTCCTCCTCCACTTGTGCTCTTAGCCTCTTGTAGCATTCATATGCATAATGCCCCTTCCTTCTACAAAAGAAGCATTTCTGCTTTGACTTGTCCTTTGAGCTTGATGCATCATCCTCTTCTTTGGCCTCCTTTGGATGCTTCTTTCCATTGGTCTTCTTTTTGCCCTTGAATGAGAAATTGGCTTTCTCATCACCATCCTACAACGACAAGGAACTCATCCTAGATTTTGCATGGAGCATCCTACACTCTTCAGCCACTAATACACTGTGAAGTTTTTCTATAGTTGGCAAAGTGTCTTGGATGGCAAAACTTTGGACCAAATTTGCAAAGTCATCTCCTAGACCATTAAGGACAATTTTTACAAGCTCTCCATCATGAATCTTCTCTCCAATGGAAGCCAACTCCCTATTTAGAGACTTGATTCTAAGTACATTATCCTGTGCACTCTCCTCACTTATCCTCATGCTTTGCAAAATTTGATTTCTAAGCATAAGAACTCTAGAAGTGCTGCTAGACTCATAGATTGATTTTAAAGACTCCCAAGCCTCTTTAGCACTAGTACAGGCTGATACTTCTCTCAACAAATCATTGCTCACATTCATCTTCACACAATGAAGTGCAAGCCTAGATTTCTTCTTGTATCTAGCTAACTCCTGTGCACCTAGAGGTTCATCTTCATCTTCAATCAAGAACTCATAAAGGTCTTGGAGCACCAAGAGTGACTCCATTCTAACCTTCCAAATAGCATAATTTGTAGAATTCAACCTCTCACTAGCTTCTAGAAGGTATGCTCCAGCAGATCCCATCTTACTGGTGACTTCTACAAACAAGGAATAGATTTGATTGACTTGAAACTCACAAAGGTCTCACACTTGTAGTGTTTCACTCAAATTTAATTTCTAATCCAACAAATGGACTTATAATCACAGTTCTATCACTCCCTCACAAAGCTGGAATGAAGATAAGATGAAGTGAAAACTAATTTCAAACAAATCTTGCCAAGAAATGGATTTGATTGTCTCTAGAAACTCACTAAGGTCTCTCTCTTGTAGTTTTTCACTCAAATTAGATTTCTAATCGAACAAATGGACTTATAATCTCAGTTCTAACACTCCCTCACAAAGTTGGAATGAAGATAAGATGATCTGAAATCTACTTATAATCAAATCTTGACAATTTTGGCTATTTTTGGACAAAAAATGACTTAATCTCTTTCTTCCTTCTTGGAGTACTTTCAAGACCTGTTTTTAACCTTAATAGGACTTGAACTCAGCCTAGATTATTTCAATTCCATTAATTCAAATCTAATCAATGGCAAATGATCTTGGTAGATTATCCTAGGATCTCCACCAAAAATTACACCAACAGCTCACAAATTGAATTTTTTTGGATCAAATGAATGCCATGCATTAAATGCAGGTTCAGAGGTGCCCACACATGTGGAAAGTACGGATTTGGACCCCTACCAAGTTTGGGATCAAATCTCCTCACCAAAATCAAGATTCTAGCTTGCCCTCTCAATACTAGTTTTTAGCACCAAAACTTGCTAAAAATGGATTTGCATTAGATCAATGGCTTATGCTCTTGTACTTGGCTCTGATACCATGTGAAAGTACTGTAGTTTAGGACCATAAATGGATCTACAAAAGATCCACAAGAGTGATTGGATGCTTGCTTAACAATCTATCAAAAAACTAGACACACAAAAGTTGATCTAGATTGGCAATTTGACAAACAACAAGCATTAACAATCAAAAGCATTGAAATCTGAGCCCACACGTGTGTACTATAGGCTATAGTACGGCCTTCAACCTGAGAAACATGTAGAAATTGATTTGGTTGCATTTGGATCACAAAAACTCAATGTACATAGTGAACTAGCTTGAGATTGCCAATGAGCTCCAAAATTTTTCTATCTTCTCACTATGGAGAGAGGGGATACATACCAAATTCGACTTCATTCTTGAAGTTAGGTGGATTTCCAGCATGCAATAAGGAAGTTAACTCACTCTCCTTGACCTAAAATGAAACCCTAGTCTATTTCCTAGAGTTATGCTTGGTAGGTAGCTAGTTGGTCAAATTTTCACCTTAAACTTAGGTGTAGGTCCTATAAAGTAGGTATGACCACCAAATAGACATGACCTATGAAGAATTGCCAAAAATTGGCAAATCTAGCTTGATCAAAAACCATGTAGAATAGTGTAAATTGTGTACACAAGTGGGTTCCACACATGTGAGGCCATGATGCCACGTGGGAAACTCATCCTAATGTAGGTTAGGTCAAGTCAAGAGAGTTGGTCATGTCTATTTGGTGGTCATCCCTACTTTATAGGACCTACACCTAAGTTTAAGGTGAAAATTTGACCCAACTAGCTACCTACCAAGCATAACTCTAGGAAATAGACTACGGTTTCATTTTAGGTCAAGGAGAGTGAGTTAACTTCCTTGTTACATGCTGGAAATCCACCTAACTTCAAGAAGGATGTCGAATTTGCTATGTATTCCAAGCTCCCATAGTGAGAAGATAGAAAATTTTTGGAGCTCATTGGCAATCTCAAGCTAGTTCACTATGTACATTGAGTTTTTGTGATCCAAATGCAACCAAATCAATTTCTACATGTTTCTCAGGTTGAAGGCCGTACTATAGCCTATAGTACAGACGTGTGGGCTCATATTTCAATGCTTTTGATTGTTAATGCTTGTTGTTTGTCAAATTGCCAATCTAGATCAACTTTTGTGTGTCTAGTTTTTTGATAGATTGTTAAGCAAGCATCCAATCACTCTTGTGGATCTTTTGTAGATCCATTTATGGTCCTAAACTACAGTACTTTCACATGGTATCAGAGCCAAGTACAAGAGCATAAGCCATTGATCTAATGCAAATCCATTTTTAGCAAGTTTTGGTGCTAAAAACTAGTATTGAGAGGGCAAGCTAGAATCTTGATTTTGGTGAGGAGATTTGATCCCAAACTTGGTAGGGGTCCAAATCCGTACTTTCCACATGTGTGGGCACCTCTGAACCTGCATTTAATGCATGACATTCATTTGATCCAAAAAAATTCAATTTGTGAGCTGTTGGTGTAATTTTTGGCGGAGATCCTAGGATAATCTACCAAGATCATTTGCCATTGATTAGATTTGAATTTGTTTCATGGAATATAATTAATCTAGGCTGAGTTCAAGTCCTATTAAGGTTAAAAACAGGTCTTGAAAGTACACCAAGAAGGAAGAAAGAGATTAAGTCATTTTTTTGTCCAAAAATAGCCAAAATTGGCAAGATTTGATTGTAAGTAGATTTCACATCATCTTATCTTCATTCCAACTTTGTGATGGAGTGCTAGAACTGAGATTATAAGTCCATTTGTTGGATTAGAAATCTAATTTGAGTGAAAAACTACAAGAGAGAGATCTTAGTGAGTTTCTAGAGACAATCAAATCCATTTCTTGGCAAGATTTGTTTGAAAGTAGTTTTCACTTCATCTTATCTTCATTTCAGCTTTGTGAGAGAGTGATAGAACTGTGATTATAAGTCCATTTGTTGGATTAGAAATCAAATTTGAGTGAAACACTGCAAGTGTGAGACCTTTGTGAGTTTCAAGTCAATCAAATTTATTTCTTGTTTGTAGAAGTCACTAGTAAGATGGGAGCATACCTTCTAGAAGCTAGTGAGAGATTGAATTCTACAAATTATGCTATTTGGAAGGTTAGGATGGAGTCACTCTTGGTGCTCCAAGACCTTCATGAGTTCTTGATTGAAGATGAAGATGAACCTCTAGGTGCACATGAGTTAGCTAGATACAAGAAGAGATCTAGGCTTGCACTTCATTGTGTGAAGATGAATGTGAGCAATGATTTGTTGAGAGAAGTATCAGCTTGTACTAATGCTAAAGAGGCTTGGGAGTCTTTAAAATCAATCTATGATTCTAGCAACACTTCTAGAGTTCTTATGCTTAGAAATCAAATTTTGCAAAGCATGAGGAGAAGTGAGGAGAGTGCACAAGATTATGTACTCAGAATCAAGTCTCTAAATAGGGAGTTGGCTTCCATTGGAGAGAAGATTCATGATGGAGAGCTTGTACAAATTGTTCTTAATGGTCTAGGAGATGACTTTGCAAATTTGGTCCAAAGTTTTGCCATCCAAGACACTTTGCCAACTATAGAAAAACTTCACAGTGTATTAGTGGCTGAAGAGTGTAGGATGCTCCATGCAAAATCTAGGATGAGTTCCTTGTCTTTGTAGGATGGTGATGAGAAAGCCAATTTCTCATTCAAGGGCAAAAAGAAGACAAATGGAAAGAAGAAGCATCCAAAGGAGGCCAAAGAAGAGGATGATGCATCAAGCTCAAAGGACAAGTCAAAGCAAAAATGCTTCTTTTGTGGAAAGAAGGGGCATTATGCATCTGAATGCTACAAGAGGCTAAGAGCACAAGTGGAGGAGGACAAACAAGGAAACCTTGCAAAGGAGGAGGAGGAGGATGAAGTAGATGTATTCTTGATGGCATCTACATCCTCACCAACAAGCAATAGCAATTCAAGAGACAATTGGTGGATCGACAATGGGGCTAGCTCCCACATGTCTTGTGAAAAGGACTTTTTCTCAACCTTATACTCATTCAATGATGCTAAAAAGTTTGTCTTTACTGCAAATGATGAAGAGTGTAGGAGAGATGGTGTTGGCACCATATCTTTGTGTCTAGAATCCTCAAAATGCATGGATCTAGAAATTGTCTTTTATGTACCATCAATCACCAAGAATATGCTTAGTGTTGGTCTACTCTTAGAAAGTGGTTTGGATGTCCACTCTAAGCATGGTGTTTGCTTCATCTTGAAGAATGATGTTTGCATTGCAAAGGGATTTAAACATGGAAGATTGTTTAAGTTGGAAGCTAGTGTTGCTTTCGAAAGAATGAGCTTGGAAAAGGAGGAGATCACTCAAGAGGAGATCTTGGCAAAGTTTATCTTGCTTGCATTGAGGAGGAGTATCAAAAGGAGGAAGATCTTGAGGATCAGACTCAAATCATGAGAGTTCCAAGGTAGTCCTCAATGACAATGGCCGAGTCATCAAATTGCATGCAAATTGTCCATTCAAGTGTGCATCTTGCAAGGGTGGTGAGCATTGGAGAGTCTACTATCTTTGAATACTTTTTGGAAAGTAGTAGTAGACATGAGGTGACTTGTTTCTTATCTTTAAGATCCATGGTGTTTATTACTTTGTATGACAAGACAATGAAATGGGATGCTTTGAAATCTACATTTGTTGTTGATAAAGCAATTTCATTGGATTACTATTTTTGTAATAGTTTGAATAGAGTCATAAAAGATGAAACATCATTTGCTTTGGAAATCTTTGTGTCCACATGCTTTGTGCATGTTCATTCCAATGTAAGGACCAAAGATTATCCTATTTCAATGATAGGAATAATGGTAGTGTTTTGCTCTTCAAGTAGAGATTGTAGAATCTACTTGTTTTCAACCAAAGAATTTGTCAATGGTGGAAATGTGGTCTTTCAAGAGTGGAAGATTTATAAACTTGAAGAAGCACCTTTGGATTAACACCTTATTCAATTCATTGATGTTTTGGAGTCAAGTCAAGTGGAGGATCAAGCTCAAGACCCGAGGACTCCAAGAAGAATCTTGAGTATCAAGATGGAGCCATCAAGGCTCAATCATATGGATCAAGCAAGTCAAGTTGTCTTTGCCAACATTATTTATGCACTTAATATTTTAATTGATGTATCTTCAAGTGCACAGAATGCCTCGGAATCCATGGCTTGGCATGATGTTTAGTTTTGAAGTGTGCTACATGTTTATGGAACATCTTGTAAGGGATCCTCTAAGAGGTGGTGAAAGATCCTTCATGGACATCATTCTCTATTGGAGTCTCAAAAGTTCCTTGTTTGTAGCTGGATTCTTTAGACGCTTCTAAAAGCATTCATTCATCTAGCAAGAGAGTTGTAGATAGATCAAGCTAAATTTGAGGAGGAGTGTGAAGAATTGCCAAAAATTGGCAAATCTAGCTTGATCAAAAACCATGTAGAATAGTGGAAATTGTGTACACAAGTGGGTCCCACACATGTGAGGCCATGATGCCATGTGGGAAACTCATCCTAATGTAGGTTAGGTCAAGTCAAGAGAGTTGGTCATGTCTATTTGGTGGTCATCCCTACTTTATAGGACCTACACCTAAGTTTAAGGTGAAAATTTGACCCAACTAGCTACCTACCAAGCATAACTCTAGGAAATAGACTACGGTTTCATTTTAGGTCAAGGAGAGTGAGTTAACTTCCTTATTACATGCTAGAAATCCACCTAACTTCAAGAAGGAAGTCGAATTTGCTATGTATTCCAAACTCCCATAGTGAGAAGATAGAAAATTTTTGGAGCTCATTGGCAATCTCAAGCTAGTTCACTATGTACATTGAGTTTTTGTGATCCAAATGAAACCAAATCAGTTTCTACTTGTTTCTCAGGTTGAAGGCCGTACTACAGCCTGTATTACACACGTGTGGGCTCGGATTTCAATGTTGATCAATGCTTTTGATTGCTAATGCTTGTTGTTTATCAAACTGCCAATCTAGATCAACTTTTTTGTGTCTAGTTTTTTGATAGATTGTTAAGCAAGCATCCAATCACTCTTGTGGATCTTTTGTAGATCCATTTATGGTCCTAAAGTACAATACTTTCACAAGACCAACTCTCTTGACTTGACCTAACCTACATTAGGATGGGTTTCCCACGTGGCATCATGGCCTCACATGCGTGGGACCCACTTGTGTACAAATTTACACTATTCTACATGGTTTTTGATCAAGCTAGATTTGCCAATTTTTGGCAATTCTTCACAAATTCCAAATGTTACTCTATATTTTAAATAGATCTCATTTAAAAAAAATTGGTATTCTAAGCATCAGGTTCAGTACCTATGCTCTTGGACTTGCTCTTCTTTTGAAATAGCTCTCACTTTTTAGATTTTCCTAATCTAAACATTAGATTCACCATGTATGCTCCTGGACTTGGGGTAGAGATTTGAGGATTGGAAACCAAAAGTTGCATACCTATCATTGATTTCCTTGTTGGAGGTTTCCATGTCAACAAAGATAATGATGCTCATTAATTCCTTCTACAATAGTCAAGCTGCTTGGGGGTGGGAGATTGAATTCTATGGTCTTCCAAATTTGGCTTCAAGCTTTGTTGTGATTTCCAATGCTCTCACCATCCCGAAGGTTTCTTTAACCTTTTAACTCCCATGGAATATTTGAATATTTGACTTGAAATTTTTTTGTGCCTTCCAAAGCAAAGTTCAAATTTATTTTTTAATGTGTAACTCAAGTCGCCTTATGCCTTTATATTTTTTACATGCACTCTTTTTTTCATCTGATGGGTTTTCCCAAACTTTTGTTAATGAAAATGGAGAGTTTCTTCTTCCTTATTATGGGCAACGTTTAAAGTTTATTTCAAAGCTTGATATGTCTCTCTAATATTTTTGTCTTGTTTTCTTTTCCAACTTTGCCTCCTGGTGCCCATATCATTCTAACATGAAAAATTTGTAAAATTTTGATGTGCCTAGTTGATCAAATATTGATTCATCTTTATATGGGTTGTTCCAACCTGATTTTTGGGAGTTGTGGTCTTTTACAAATCTTGTTGCCTAGCCTTTTGAAAAACATAAATATTGAGCATGAATTAGTGAAACATTACAACATCAAGTGTGATTTTGAACTAAAACAAGCTCATTTTGCAAAAAGTGGAAAATAGACAACTCCATGATGTCTTAAGTAAAAGCATATGTGTTCTCATCTTACAATTCATTTGTTTCCATTGAATGCTATATTTTGTTGAGAATGCAAACTTTGGCATACTTCCACGAATGGGGAAGTTGGTGGTGTATATTGGTGACAACTTAGATGGTTAGACTATGGAAAAGATGATTATTTTATTGCTTGAGCCTTGCACCAATGCTCTTAAAGAAAATTCAAGTCAATCCTAAAAAAAACCTACAACTCTTCAATGAATGTGGTACAACACTAACACAAAATAAGTTCGTGGTTCTCTCTCTCTCTCTCTCTCTCATATAGATAAATAAAAGTTCTCTGCATAAACTTCTTAAGCTAATTGGCTGTTGGCTATGAATACATCAAAATCCTAATACTTGACGATTCCTAGCAATTATTTATTGGGTATAAGGTCGGTTATCACTAGGGTAATAATCAGAGTATTTGACAACCCTAGACTCGTGGTGCTCAATAACAATTGATTTTCTAAGGAAAAATGAATCCATCATGTTGTGTGTGTTCATATCCATATTGTCTCTTAAAACCTGCACCGCCCAACATCGGGAAAAATCTACACAACTGAAATTTAGAACAGAAATCACTTTATCTAGTGTAGTCAAAAAACCTACAAACATTGAAACTAATCTATGAAATGCCAATCTCAACAATTGACTTTTGTAAGGCTTTTTCAGTTTTTTTGGAAGGACTACAGGCTTGCACTTGTGGTGACATATTGGAAGAGTCAGAGCAAGAACTCCTTGTCTATTTCCCAAAAGAGGCATCGAGCTGCATGATCCTTCCTGAACCTCTGATGTCAGCCATGAAGCGTGGATTGCTTCACACCATCGAGCTGCTGATTCTATGAATCTATGCTACACAGTAAGCTGACGGGTAACTACCGGTTGAGAGCTGATGGGTAACTACCAGCTGAGAGCTGAGAAAAGCTGATTCTTCACCAGTTGAGAGTGCAAGGCAAGCAAGAGAGATGCTCTTGCTCTGGCATAACAGACCAACATTTGAAGACTCCATGCTCGTGAGAGCGATGGCTTTCTCCTGTAGACTTGTGAGGTTGGTTGGGGATCACCAAGGGCTCATAGCGTGTATGAAGACTGTGTTGAAAGCATTGCATGCATTGCAGCTTCACAGGTGAAACCATGCAAACTGCCTTTTCTCCTTCCCAAGTCCTGACAAGATGGTGGGGCCACGGGGATCGAAAGGAACCCAAACACCAGGACGATAGATCAGGAACAGTCACGGGCTCAAGCAAATATAGTATATAGCTTTATGGGAAAAACCGTGAATTGAAGTAAACTTGATCTAGGAATGAGTCTAACGCACGCAGCCCCACGACCCATAATGTCATCCTCACCTGGGCAGTGGCCCATGTATTGGCACCAACCAGAAAGTGATTAATACTTCCAATCTATTTTTTATGCATCCCCAATGGAGAGGTCCACAGTGTTGGGGAAACCTTTTTTGGGTTCTCCGCCAAAACCTGTATTTTTTGAACTCTTGTGGTTTTCTCAAGGATGACCCTCAATACATACTGGTTATACATTGTTTTATGACCTAAAAAAACTTGCAAGTTTTCGAGCATGCCGGTTTTTGACAAAAGTTGTCGGTTCCATTCCTGAACTTTGCCGACTTTCCCAAACACTGGAGAGGAGAGAGTACTTTGTACCTTTGTGACTTCAACCAAGGTGACTGAGAGCTAAAGGATGATATGTTAGGTTGGGCCGGCCTAGTCCAAGGGTGGTGGAGAGCTATCGGATGATGTCACTCCCCTCCATTGTTGTTGGTGTGGGAACACATTCACAATGCACACATGCCACATGGGCATGTAAGAATGCATGCTCAAGTGGATGTTGAGAATTGCCTAATTTAAGCATGCATAGAAAATTGCCTACTATGAGCATGCCTTGAAAAAGTTTTTATTTTGCATTATAGAGGCATGGGTGATACACACCCCTGTGTAAGATTGGTGTTGCTCGTGCACATAACACAAAACTTGTGTCTTTGCACAACTTAAGTGCAAGTGTAAGCCAAAGTTAAGTGTATGTTTGCTTCTGGGAGGTGAAATGCACAAAATACTTGTAAATTGACGGTTTCCAAAAACAAAAAAATTTGTCCCTCAATGGTATTTACTCATGTCGTGAGTGTCCACAAGTTCTTATTTTCTTAGTTATACTAATCTTTATCTTCATATAGAGAATCAAACTCAAGTACGTGCCAATAAGAGCAAATAGTAATCCATCCTCATGTTTGTTTCGATTGTAAAGTATGATTTTTTCACAAGATTGGAGCCTATTATCTATACATATAAAGATATTTTAGAGAGAGAATGCAAGGGTGGTGTTAACCCAGTCTACTACCCTATGTCACACCTAGACCCTTTTTTTTTGCCAATTCATACAACACCACATACAAGCCCTTTTTTATTACACATATACACACACACACATACATTTTCAAATTTCATTCTCTCTCTCTCTCTCTCTCTCTCTCTCTCTCTCTCTCTCTCTCTCTCTCTCTCTCTCTCTCTCTCTCTCTCTCTCTCTCTCTCTCTCTCTCTCTCTCTCTCTCTCTCTCTCTCTCTCTCTCTCTCCTCTGGTGCTGCGAGCATCACGAACAGTTCCTAATCTGATCCCAAACGTAGCATCTACGATCTAATCCACCAATATCTTGAGCGCCATCAAGCCCGCCAAGTTCATGGATCTCATCCCTTGGTATCGATTTGGATTCTCTGTGGCAAATGATGCCATACTAGAAGCCTTTGAGGGAAAGAAAATGGTTCACATTGTGGATTTCAGCACAGCGTATTGCATGCAATGGCCGACCCTTATCGACGCCCTCGCCAAGAGGCCAAAAGGCCCACCACATCTCTGCTTGACTGTGCACGGCCAGAGGCCTTATGTGCCCCTTCGTTGGCATTATCCTACAATGACTTGGGTATGAAGCTCCTTCACTTTGCTAGGCTGAGGAATGTTTTCTTGGAGTTTAAAGTCGTTCATATGGATGTAGCGCAGCTGAAACCATACATATTTGATCTGTGGCAGGATGAGACAGTTGCCTTCGTTTGTGGTGAAATGCGTGGCCTAAAGGACCGTGATCTCAGATCTGTAAGGCCCGTGAAATGTGTGGTTTAAAGGACCATGAAATACGTGGCCTAAATAATGCGGTCCCTTTGCGGGATGAAGGCAGGGGTCGCAAACACCTCCTTTGTTCAAAGACCTCCTTGAGACGGAGGGAGAGAGAGACACCTTATGCGGTCAAATGCGGTCCCTATGCGGGATGAAGGGAGGGGCTGCAAACACCTCCTTTGCGGTCGTTTGGGAGGGTCAAGAACGGCCCGTGAGAACCGTGAACAACGGCCCGTGAGAACCGATAGCATCTGAGAGAGAGAGAGAGAGAGAGCTTCGTGAGAACCGTGAGTGAGAGAGAAAGAGAGGAACTGTGAGAACCGTGAGAACCGAGAGCATCCGAGAGAGAGAGAGAGAGAGAGAGAGAGAGAGAGAGAGAGAGAGAGAGAGAGAGAGAGAGAGAGAGAGAGAGAGAGAGAGAGAGAGAGAGAGAGAGAGAGAGAGAGAGAGAGAGAGAGAGGAACCGTGAGAACCGAGAGCATCAGAGAGAGAGAGAGAGAGAGAGAGAGAGAGAGAGAGAGAGAGAGAGAGAGAAAACCTTCAGAACCGAGAGCATCTGAGAGAGAGAGAGAGCTTCATGAGAACCGTGAGTGAGACAGAGAGAGAGAGAGAGACATAACAGAGACACAATTTGTGGAGAAACAAAATTTGTATGAACATAACTGAATTGCAATTGCAAGACAATGCCTAGTTTAGATTGCCACTGTTTCATAAGAGAAGCAGAACTTTTATGAACATAACTGAAACATAGAACAATTAATAGTGTCTAATTTTTGCACATGAATAGTGCTGTAAGAATTTCAGAGCTACAGGAGCAAAACAGAGAGATATAGTATAACATTATTTTCATAGGGATTACATTGAATTGATCAGCTCGGGAATAATTCTTTCAATCAGGAAGTGATTTGTAAATAGGATATGAGGGCAAGGTGTTGGTGGATGATATTGAGAGTAGAGCGTGGATGATGTTGAGAGTAGAGCGCGGAGCACAATACTCTTCTAGATTTTCAAAGCTATAGCCAAAGATTGCAATCAGACTGTATTTCTAAAAAAAGAGTCCAATTAGAAAGTGATTTTCAGACATGACTTGAGATTAAGGTGTTGATGGACTCATATTGAGAGAAGTGGAGTGGATCAAATGTGATGAGCACAATTCTCTTATAGATTTCCGAAGCTGCAACAACAAATAGTAAAGCAAAAGAAGTCTTAGTGCAAAAATTAGCTCAAGTAGAACCAGAAGTCCATCAAGAGCCACTTTTTTGTGCTGGATTTGAAGCATCCAATGAAGTACTCCATGTTGTAGCCACTTGGGAAAGTGAACAAAAGAATATCACTCTACCGATACAGCATAGACAATTTCCTAAGAAAGCAACCGTGACAGATGGCGGTTCAGGGATTAACCTGATTTTTACAAAGCTATGTGCAAAATGGGGCCTTACAAAGATCAAGCCTGCGACTTTTGCCATTAAGCTAGCTGATCAAACGACAGTTCATTTGTGAGGAATGGTTGAAGATATACCTGCCATAATTGCGAGAGTTCAATTTGTCATTACTTTTGTAGTAATGGACTTACCAGAAGCACCAAATGTCTACCGAGTCCTATTGGAACGTCCATGGTTACGAGTTGCGCAAGTAATTCATAACTTGGGTACCGGGAAAATTGATGAGGAATTAGGTTCGTGTATCGCGATTTGGGTTTCGCAGTCGCGAAGCTTTCGCGAAGGAACCACAATCCTCTTGCGACTCGGATGGGATTCAGATGTGATCGCTGGACACTGCCAGCTGAATCACTGGACACTGCCAGCTGAATCACTCCTACAATCCTCCAGAATGTAGTTAGACTCTGCTGATCTACATTTATAGAATTAATACAACATTCAACATAGTATCAACCAAGGCACGGAATTAAAATGAACGAGAAAAAAAAAAACCTCAGACACACGATTAACAACAGAAGCATTTGCATACTAGATCAGACACAACAAGAGAAATTATCTATATTGAACTTCCTCTGCTTTCTTCGAGCACTGCATGCAAATCCACGCAATGCGTTGGCGTGGAAGAAACACGGTTCTCTCACGACTAATCGTCTCGCTTTACCAGCGGACAGTTGGATCTCTATGAATCCTGATCACAAAGCTCGTCTCGCACGCAGGCGGACTTGTTGTCTGTATTTCGTCTTGATTGCTTACTAGCATCAGACTAATACATTACACTGTATGTGTATTCTGTTGATCTATATGTCAAGTATCATCCGGTAAGTATGGCCGCTCTATGTGAATCTAAGATTAGAGTGATTAAACATCTACAACTAATCAAGGAATTACAAGAGTGGCAGATTAGCCACAACCTAAAATGTATCTGCTGACGTCATACCATCAGATCAGATATCTGTACTTTTGGATACTTGCATGATCTTGCTGGTACTCTTTGGAGCGTGTAGGCATGATAAGGTTTCGTTTCTGTCGTTGGTTTCGTTTTGGTCGTTTGCCTTCTCTCGTACTGAACCGCAAAAGATTCTTGTTCATGAATCTTTCGTATTCGTGAACCGTTCGTCTTCGTCTGCTTTGACTTTCGTGTTCACAAACCGTTCGTCTTCGCTTCCTTTGACTTTTGTGTTCGCAAAACTTTTCGTGCTTCGAGTCTCTAGATCTTCGAGTTCGCGAATGTCTTTGTCCGGCTGAGGGTTGAAAGCTGGCAAGGCTTTGTGATTAGAAACGTTTTGTTTTTTTAGCTCCTTCTCAAAGCATGATAGCTTTACGATCCCGAGACTACTCCTTTGTCTCTCAAAGAGTCCTTTGTCTAGGGCTTTAGTGAAGATGTCAGCAACCATGTCCCTCGTTCCAATGAAGGTGGTCTGCAACAGCTTCCTCTCAATTAGATCCCTGATCAAGTGGTACGTGATCGCAATGTGCTTTGTTCTGGAATGGAACATGGGATCTTTCATCATGTGTATTGCAGAGGTGTTGGCTCATTCCTTGTTTCGCCCAATTCGTCCAGGAACTGCCTTAGCCAGATTATTTTGTTGGCCACCTTTGCTGCTGCAACATATTCTGCTTCGCAGGATGACCAGGCTACAACGTTTTGCTTCTTGTTGACCCAGAGAACTACTGCTCCTGATACGATGGTGCATCCTCCGAGAGGCTCTTACAGTCGTCCTTGAGAGATGCCCTGCCATCTGTAACTCTGACATATACATTGGAATCAGCCAAGAGAGGCTTGAATCCTAATGATTTCAGGGCTTGATCTTTCTTCTTGTACCATTGTCGCGCTGATTGTTTCAGACCGTAGATACTACTATGCATTCTGCATGCATAGTCAGGAAGTGAATTCGAGACATGTCTTGGGGATTGATCCATGTAGACCTCTTCGTCTAATTTACCATGCAAGAAGGCTATCTTCTCGTCCACAATGTGGACCCCGAGGTCATAAGCTGCGACATATGCAAATAACAAATGTAGGGACGAATGTTTGACGACAGGAGAGAAGGTTTCAGAGTAGTCAATACCGTATTTCTGAGAAAAATCGTTCGCTCCCATTCTTGCCTTGTATTTCGTTACAATCCCATCTGATTCGTATTTGAGCTTGAAGGCCCATTTGCATTTGACAGTCTTGCGCTTATGTGGTAATGGCATCAGTGTCCATATGTGGTTCTTCCTCATGGACTCCATCTCTTCGTTCATGGCTTGGATCCATCTGTCCTTTTCTGGACCTTCAATCGCCTCCTCGAAAGTCTGTGGTTTGCCACTAAACTCACAAAACTCTTCTGATGTGGAAGCTGAGCTGCCTGGCACATATCTTGCTGGTGCTCTTCATGGTCTTGTCGACCTTTTGGGAGGTCCTCCTGGAACAACTATGACTTTGCCCTTGTCTGCTCTGCTCGGTCTAGAACCATCTTGGTTTATAGGAACCGCGATAGCAGGTTGCCTCTCAAATATTTCTTCGTCAGATTTGTCGCCCGAATGGGAGACCACTCAAAAATCTGCTCCCTCTGTCGTTGGCAGCAGGTCATAGTACTATCTCTCCAGAACTTCGTAGCTGACAGGATCATCGTTGGCCATTGTCCTGCTCTCATCGAATCTGATATCTCTCACTGTTTTCACAGTGTTCGTGTCTGGCATGTAGACTCTGTAGTATGACGAATTGTTGTCATAACCTACCAAAAAATCCCTGCTCAGCTTTCTCATCAAGCATCTTTTGAAGCTTATCAGGAATATGTGCATAAGCTGCACAGCCAGAGATTCTGACGTGAGATAGGTTGGGCTTTCTACCCCACCACAGCTCATGTGGTATTGTGTGAGGAACACCAGACTTGCCCGTTCTATTCTAGATGTATGCGGCTGTAGCTACTGCTTCAGCCCACAGTGCCCTTGGAGCTTTCGATTAGGCCATCATGCATCTGGCTGCTTCCATTAGGGTCCTGTTCTTTCATTCAGCAGCATCATTGTGCTGTGGTGTGTAGGCTGCAGTTCTTCTGTGAATGATGTCACGATCATTGCAGAAGTCAGTGAAGCGATTCGAGATGTATTCGCCACCTCGATCTGTTCTGATCTATTTCACTTTGCTGCTTGTACATCTCTCAGCCCAATTCACATATTCTGTGAATTTATCAAGTGCTTCAGATTTATTCTAAATGAAATACACTCTGGCAAATTTGCTATAATCATCACTGAAGGTTATGTAATACTTTGAACCTCCTACTGAGATCACGTTGAATGGTCTGCAGATGTCAGAGTGCACTAGCTCCAGAATCTTTGTTGTTCTATAGGAGTCTTTGATGAATGGCGTGCATGACATCTTGCCCTTCAAACATGCATCACATGTGGTCGAACTGGTTGCATTTGAGATGATGACCCCTGTTATCACTCCATGATGGCTTGTCTGATAAAGTGCCATTGAGTTCATGTGGCAGAGTCTTCTGTGCCACAGAGTGTCTAGCAAGTCGTCATGAGTCTGATACACCTGATCTGCAGGTAGGCGTACCTTTAGATGATATAGGTTCTCTTTCCTTCTACCTTGAGCGATGAGAGTACTAGTACTGGCATCAATCACGTTGCATGCTTTGTCAGAAAACATCACACGCATCCCTGCATCTGCTATTCTTGCTACAAAGAGCAAGTCTTATTGCAGAGTAGGCACGGATAGAATGTCTTTGAGTCATTTGTCTCTACCATTTGTGTTGAGCCATAGTGAACCAATACCGTTCATTTGATGTCTAGATCCATCTCCAAGAACTATGAATCTT
The DNA here is from genome assembly GCA_029204225.1 of Diphasiastrum complanatum. Lineage (NCBI taxonomy): Eukaryota > Viridiplantae > Streptophyta > Lycopodiopsida > Lycopodiales > Lycopodiaceae > Diphasiastrum > Diphasiastrum complanatum. The sequence goes on along the minus strand of CM055093.1, from coordinate 1,308,746 downwards.
GAGGGATCTGCACTTCTGAAATCAGACATGATTCATCTTGATGTCACGAAGTGTGAGGTGGCTCCTGAATCTAGGATCACCTCATGTGTGTCAGATGTTGATGCTGCACACAAGTCTACGCAAATATAGGTGGTCGAACAGGATCTGGGTAAGGCTCTCAACAGGTACGCGAGCTGCTTCTCAGCTGACACAATGTTCTCTGCCCTAGAGTTATGTAGTGACAGAAATAGATCCTTCATCTTTCTTACGAAAGAAGTGAGGTCTTTTCCATCCCACTACAAATTCGTCAACTGATCTTCCAGCATCATGATTTGACTTCTTGATTTTGTCTGAAATCTAGTGAGTAATGCATCCCCACATCTCCTTAGCTTTGGAGAGTGTAGCCAGGTCAAGTGTGAGACTATCTTCGATGGAAGATGATAGCAAGACTACTGCCTTGTCATTTTTCTCCCTCCATTCACGTAGCTCCTTGCCATTGTCGTAGGCATTTCTTCTGTGCCATCCACCAAGGGGAATAGTCCTTCACCCTTGAGTATCAAAGATGTCTTAACTTTCCAGGCTAGAAAGTTAGATCCTGAGGAATCAAGTATTGTGCAGGTCTTGCTCTGCATGCTGCTAATTGAAGCCATTGCTCCTTGGAGTCTTTTCTCTTGTTGATGGTTGTTTGTTTGAATGCTTGGCCTCGTGGATTTGCGAGCTTCTTGGCTATGTCAGAATATGACAGGATGACTTGCTCTGATACCACTACTGAGGAATCAGGTTCGTGCATCGCGATTTGGGTTTCGCAGTCACGAAGCTTTTGCGAAGGAACACGATTCTCTTGCGACTCGGATGGAGTTCAGATGTGATCGCTGAACAGTGCCAGTTGAATCACTCCTACAATCCTCTAGAATGTAGTCAGGCTCTGCTGATCTATGTTTATAAAATTAATACAACATTCAACATAGTTTCAACCAAGGTGCGAAATTAAAATGAACGAGAAAAAAAAAAAAAACTCAGACACACAATTTACAACAGAAGCATTTGCACACGATTAACAACAGAAGCATTTGCATACTAGATCAGATACAACAAGAAAAATTATCTATATTGAACTTACTCCGCTTTCTTCAAGCATTGCATGCAAATCCACGCAGTGCGTTGGCGTGGGAGAAACACGGCTCTCTCACGAGTAATCATCTTGCTGTACTAGCGAAGAGTTGGATCTCTATGGATCCTAATCACAGAGCTCGTCTCGCACGCAGGCGGACTTGTTTTTTGTATTTCGTCTTGATTACTTACTAGCATCAGACTATTACATCACACTGTATGTGTATTTAGTTGATCTATATGTCAAGTATCATCCAATATCACTTCACAGATCTTACAAGGATAGTTGAGTCCTATGCCAAGATAGCCAAAGCCCCTCTTGAACCATATAATTGGTTCAAGATTGTTTTCGGAGAGCTCAAACAAGCTATTAATAGTAAATACCAAATAGTAGTTCGCTGTTGGTTCCCTGTTGTCTCTTCTAGCGGCTTCCCACCTTGAAAACAAAATCCATGGCTTCCACTTGGATTCTGTGCTCTCGGTCTATGAAGAAGCACCAGTCGAGTCATCCCACCAGGCCTCCAGTTCACATAGTCGACGTCGTTCATGCAACAAGATCGTCATTCTCGACTCGCCTTCCACGTAACGACGTCGTACTAGGCATACATCGTCAGCTATGCTTCCACCCCTTGCTGTTGTTCGCACTGAACTTCCTATTCTCCCTGCCTCTAATGCTTCCCTCGCCTCTGCTTCCATTCAAGAAAAGGAGCAGCTTCAACTGAGTTGGCAAAGGCTAAAGAAACCATCAACACCTATGAAAAAGCAGCTGCTCAGGTATTGGAAGCCGGACCACAAATCCCAGTTCCGGTCATGCCGCAATTTTTCCCTTCGCACCAAACTACAGTTCCAATGGATACAGGCTGGATTTGGACATGGACCAGGGGGGAGCTCCAAAAATAGAAGAACAACCGCCAGTTGTATAGGCAGTGCCAGTAGGTCCATCCTCATCAAGGACCACACCGTTATTCAGAAGGCCCATCAACATTGAGGACCAGATCCAGAGTTTCTTATCGCAATATCCTCATGAGTCCTTGCATGGTGGATGGGTCCTTAAGTTCAAGACCTCGGAGATAGAGGCCGACAAAGAAGTGGACAAAATTCTTGCATTGGGAGAGTAGCCGACATGGAGAGTTACCGTTTTTGAGAAAACTCCGAAATCTATCAGGAGTTATCTGGCCAGCTCGCCAATTGCAGGTAGATCCCTATTATGTGCCAACAACAAGAAGGAATAAATGGAAGGATTTGGGATTGGCTATGGACAAGATTACAATCCATATGCCCAATTGGCCAATCATCCATCAGCCCTACACTTGGACAATATCAATGGATTTCCATCGGGCCTTACAAGCATGCCAGCGGGAGTATATCCACTCTCCCGACTCGACAGTGTGACAATCGGCAATGTTTGCAAAAGATTTAAGTCTGTTGGCATCAGTGGAAATGAGATGGGACGATTGCCTTCCTCCTGTGGCATTCGATCCAAATAAGCCAATGGCCTCAGAGAATATCAAAGATTAGCTGTCATTTTCTCATTTATATTTTCGTGCAACAATGATGGGAGGCTCCTGGGAATCTCGCTTCACATCATGGATGACCTCAAAGTGGATTACAGGAGCCCATTGTTGTTTTCTGCCACATAATTTGGATTTTAATACTGCCTGACTCGACTTTATGGAGAAGATGCAGTACCATTTAATAAAGATTTGTCGTGAAGCTAATAAAAGTCCCTAATAACTGCATCTTGCAGGTGTCGTGGGACCGCCACCAGTTTTGGTGGGGGATACTGTTGGAGAGTTTGCGGATCCCAAGGCAACCTTAACCCTAGTTAATAAGTGAGAGGGATTTGGCACCCTGTGTGTGTAAGTCCAACCGGATGATCACATAGTTATTTGATTAATTACAGGTCAATAAAAGGACTTTAGGCCTTTTTGCGGGACTTTTAATGTCGCAGGGTCCAAATGTCAAGTTAGTGAATAAAGTTGGGTTTCTCTCCAATTTAGATGGTTCCCACTCTTTTTCAAATTTGAATAATTAGGGAGGTAAAAATGGACCAATAGAATTCAGAGGCCAGGGTCCTCCTCTCTACTATAAGAAGGGAACAACTTGAGTTCCTACACATGTTCATTTCCTCATTTCAATAAACCAGATTGGTTATCTTCTGAAATGGATTGATGAATGTCCTTGCTCTCTATCACTTTTCCTCCATCTCTCATGCTTTCTTTGGATTTTGCTAATTGTTGGATCTGATTGTTATTGGGATTGCATGTTGTTATACTTTTTATGAGAGAGAAAGGGAGAGAGAGAAAGAGTAAGCTATCGTGTTGTGTCAGAGTTAGATTTGGATCTTCCATTCATGTTGAAATCTGAACTATACTATCACTCTCATGGGAACGAATCTATGCATGACAATTAACTTCGTCTCTTCGATGCTAGATTGATTAGATCTTGGATTCAGGTTAGGCAAGGAAAGAAACCTACTACACAGTGTCGCCTTTTTCACATGTCACAAATCACGTGTAAAAACACAGTGCCGTGTTTTTTGTCCTTTTTTCTTTTTCGCCTGTGAGAATTTACTTGTATTTATCAGACAGTCGCGTTTTATCCGTTTTTCTTATTTTACATGTAAATATGCAGACTGTGCAACAACATGAGTAAAAAATGTAGTATGAATGGAGGCAGATTAAAATAGGATTTAGGAGAGTAGAGGAGATAAATCCAGCAGTCTGGATAAGAATTGGACAAAGATTAAAATGTCGATTAGTCGATTAGTAGGAGAATAGTCTAACAAATTTGCATTAAGGATAAAATTGGGGGACATTTTGTTAATGTACTTCTTGACACGAGATCCGCTCATAATTTTATAAATGCAAATTTGGTGTAGAGGCTAAACCTTCCTATCAAAAAAAGTGAGAAGAAATATTGTGTGACAATGGCGTCTAGATGTAATTTGGAACTCATGGATTATGTGCTTCCTAACATACCATTGCACATACAAGACTCATGGATCTGCTTTGATAACCAATGCTATGCGTGGACTTCAACCGTTCTACAAGTAATATTTTATTAATGTTTTATAACTTTTAGTTTCATAAAGTTAACATTGTTAAAAACTCTTCAACATTTCTTGCCATTGCATTGATGCCCATGGTGGACAACTGGGTTTCACTGAAAAAGATCAAAGTTTATAAAGAATCCTATATTTTTTTAGATGGCAACCTCACGCTTTCCTTTCTAACTGACCTTAAAGCCCTTTCAGCTTCTCAAGCCTCTCTTTTTGAGACTTTTGTTGTCCTTTACTTTAAGACTCTCTCCCGGACCCATCTTCTACTAAATATTTTGATAGTTAGTTAATTATCCCTCGGATTAAGCTCTTTATTAATCTTGATTCTGTGGGGAATAAAAGGTGGATCTTCGGCTTACTACTCATGAAACTAACTTCCTTTCCTACGCTTTCTCTCACGGGACCTTGGGCCTCTCTCTACTTCTACTTCCACGGACCACAACATTAATTGGCATTTCAACGCTTTGGACAATTATGGAAAAATCTCCTACTTGTCCGTCTTCATTGCCACCAAAGAGCTGGATTTAACTTTCTCTTGGTTTAATGCCAAGTGGAACCTCTCAGATTCTCCCCACATATGGAAAGCCAGATTTTGTCGCACCCACAAAATCAAGACGAGCAAACTCAGAGTCTTCTCTCTCATGATTCTTCAACTTTCTCTTCTCGTCTGGGCACATTAAAAAGGGGATGTTAAACATGTCTATTCTAAATGCAAACTATTAGATGAAGATGTTTCTCACCTTTTTTTTCCATTGCCATGTTTCTCTATGGAAGTCAGTGACTAACTTATTTATTGCTCGTTTCCATACCAGATTCATGAGATTTGGTCATACAGATGTCTGCTAAACGATATTATTTTTGACGATGTGAAGATTAATATTTTCTGGCAATGCGTTAGGATTATAACTCTATGGAACTACTGGTTAGAAATGAATAGTCGGGAATTTGGGAATGGTGACTTTATCATCTCCCCCCTTCAACTTTTCAAGGAGGCTTGTAAACTTATGCTTCTTTGAGTTTTCTTTTGCTGCATGTACTTTTGTAAAAGTATTTAATCTACGGTTAATCTTCTTCCAGAAAAAAAAAACAGACATTCAAAATAATAGACATAACTCATAACCACCATTCACAAAATTTGAACATACTTACATCATCAACTTTAGTTTAAGCTTTACAAAATCTCTTTTCTAATTGAGTATGCCATGAGTTCATAATAGTCAACCCAACACTATTATGGAATATATATCCACCACTCATCGTACCATGATGTAGATACCTACCAACTAAAGCTCATTCAAGATGTCCTAGAGTAAATTCTACAAAGTTATATATATAGTCCTTTCACATTTTGCAAGTCACACAAGTATTTGGAGAATGACCTTGTAACACGCACTTAGCTTCTTTTCTCAATAGACATGTGAATAAACCATAAATACTTCATCCTAAAGCTATAATGAACTATAGCCTGCATGATCTACCATATAGTCTTTTTGGACTTCTCAATAAAATGCATATTCTTAATGATAAGGGATTCCATTGGCTGATTTAAATACATGTGTGTTTGCTTTTGCATTCCTAAGTCACCTTATCATACATCTCTTTCAACATTGACATATGATGATGGTTGGAGTATATAAAAATCTCATAGCTTTGACATTACGTGAAACTAGATTGCCTTGACTTTGTATCATGCATGGTTCTTGTTTTTTTGTATACATGTACATTAACAATAAATACTCCTCCCTCAAGCTATTATTGACTACACCCTACAACATCTACCATATACTCTTGTGGACTTACATTGCCCTACTTAACCCAACTTAATAGGCTCTAGCCACATGTTAAGGGACCTAAGAGAATGCCTCTAAAACCTTATGGAAGCTATTAGTCATCACATGCCAATATAACTAGTGTATGGTACTCTAAGGTTTTGATTGAGTAAAGGTAGAGTTGATTCTAGAACATGCTTAGGAGTGTGGAATACTAAATATATAGGAGTAGAAGGGCAATTTCATCCTCCTATAAGCACATGTAAGACACCCCAAGATAATTATTTAATCCCATAATTGCTAATCTGATGCTCTAGTGAGAGTTCTTGTCATCTACTTAGAGTTTAGGCTTCTGTCTCATCTCTATGGGATGCCATAGCTAGGGTTGGTTGTACATTAGTAATCTCATAGCTTGGGTGTGTGTGTGTGTGTGTGTACACATTAACATACATACATATACACGCGCGCGTGCCTAAGCTATGAGATTACTAATGTACACACACACACACATACACACACATGCCCAAGCTATGAGATTACTAATGTATGTATGTATGTATGTATATGTATATGAATGTATGTTATGTGTGTATACACACACACACACACACACACACACACACATAGATACATATATATGTGTTTTAGTATTTGGTAAGTGGCCTCAAAATAAGTCTATTTTAAAAATTTTGATTTTAATGAACTTGTGTAGTGCATATGGTTGATTTTACTTATTTAGTATCTATATATACATAAGAAATCAACTCTATTGTAATTATAAAAAAACTAAAACGATTATGCCTTCAATGATGCTTGCACCTAGCCTCTTTTTTATAGAAATATTCTCTCTAAAAGTAAATTTATATCTCACTCGTGATTCCTAAATATTTTATTGTTCTTTGTAAAGTGCCAATTTTGACATATTTTGGTCCTTTCTCATGACAAGTAGGATACAAACATCTTTGTCAAAACACTACATACAGTAAGATGTTCAAGTACTACTTTTAGAATAGTTATTTAAGATCCTCTTTTGAGTGTTGACTGTTTACCTACTTGAATATAGTATTAATACTGGACCTATCATGTATAACTAATATGTACACTTACAAAAAGTGTCAAGATTCTATCAAAAGATTCATTTTCTATATCAATTAACTAAGTACACGTGATTAAATAAACGAACAATTGAGCAATTGAATGGTAATAATGGCCTCTTTATATCCAAGGGCTTGGGAAGGTTGGTAGGTGCTTGAGAGATGTTGAGAAATGCCTTTCAAGTAGCCACCTTCGTTAGGGATGGTGGCAGTGGCTACACATATGGCATCCGTGGTTGTCTATGCACTAAACTTTCAATGATATGCACATACTTATTTTATATTTTAAGTGTTTTAGTTGTGTGAAGTGAGCATACAAGTTTTCTATTATTAATTTTTTTCATTTTGGTACGTTTGAGAGTAAAACTTAGTACAACTACACACAACATTTATATTTTCATACTAGAGGCTTAAAGTCCATGATATCATCCTCAAAGAGCAACGCAAATAGCTAACAACCTCTAAGTACAAGAGTGTAGAAACAACGATAGAGAGCAACCTTCAACTTCCATTTAAGAAACAACAAGGGCTCAAAGGATAGCCTTCAAGTGTCGTCATCAACAAGGCCCAAATTTAGTGCTCACCATAACAATAAGTTGTTCTAGAAGGATAGGCTTCAGTTTTTTTCCAAGTAGCAAATTCTCTAATGGAAAACCTTTAAACCTTATGAATAACCACGTAAGTGCACAATATGTTCTGAAATGCACATATGGAGACCCGAACATTGGTGGGTAAAACAATCCACATTTTTTTTTCCCATCAAACTATAGCCAATCTGATTTTTTGACTTGCTTCGATCAATCACAGTTCATAGAAACTACTTGAATTGGTGCGACAAATGACAAAGAGATGCGCTTGTAGAATTGGCTCACAATAAGAGATATTTTAAATGATAATTATCTAGATAGAGTAACACAAGAAATATGCTAATTAAAAGACATTTTCAATAATAATCATTTCCAAATTACAAAAGAAATATGTTAGAAATTTTTTCTAGTTTTTGTTTCAAAGTGGGAGTTTATATAAAAAACGTATCTATTATAAAAATATGGCCTCATGATTCGAGATGACCTTCATTATAAATTGTAAAAAAAATAAAAGCTCTAAATAATAGCTGAGGTGACATTTAACGTAGGGTACCCAAAAGTTTAGCTACATACCTGAACTTCAAGAATGTAATCTCACATATAAAAATGTGATGAAAATATTAAAAAAAGCCATAACAGCCTGTTGTATGGATCCTAACACCGATACGACAAAAACTTCATCTTAAAAAAGTCCACAGTTAACTACTATTCAATTACCCACAAAAATTGTAGCCTACAAAAATGTCAACGACATAAGATATAAACATTTATTAGATGTTTATCACCAAAAACTATGGCTATAACAAAATATGGAAGAAGCATATAGAATGATGGGAAAGTGAAGTCCATTAGCATCAAAGTGAAGATTGACACATATAACAATTGAACAAGTGTAAGAAGGATTCTTCTTCACTATCATAGAGAGTGCAATTTCTATTGGGATGGTGTGCCCATTTTACTATGTAAAGATAAAGATTGTGTCAAGATTATTTAAGAAAACTTTTATATTTAGAATATGAAATTTCTATAATAAGTTTATGGAATATTACAAAGGATTTGGAAATAGTTTTTGCTCCACTTTTGTATACACTTTTGTATAAGAAACTTGAAGATAGAATTATATATGTTTTAGATTGCAATAAAAATCTCATTTATTAGTAGGTTGAGAGAAAATTTGTCAAATGTCGAGGTCTTGCGATAGTGGAGGTGGATGAAAAAATGACTTTCTTCTTATTGACTCTACTCTTAGTCAAATTATTGAGCAGTGCTACCTTCTTGACATAATTCTCAAAAAATCCATGAAAAGATACAATAAATTCTAGGAAAGATTTAAATCGTCTAACTATTTTGAGAGTTGACCATTCAAATATTGCCTTGATTTTGTCTTTATTTATCTTTATACCAAAAGGGGTGATCTTATGACCAATGTAAACCATTTCATGCTTGAAGAATCCACATTTGTATTCTTTCACATAAAGTTTCTCATTCTTGAGATTCTGCAAGACATTCTTAGTATGATTCATATGTTTTGTAAAGGTCTTACCGTAGATCAAACTATCAATAAAAAAACACCACCACAAAATTTCCCAGATATGGATGAAAAAGATCGTTCATTTCCTGGTGGAATGTTGTGGTGGCTTTGCACCCAAGTGGTGGGGTAATTGTCCTTGACATCCTTTAAAATATTACGTTTTTCACCCACTTTTCTCACATGCTTTATTATGTACAATGCAAGTATTGGATTTTAATGATAAAATATGTTATGTGTTGATGGATTGAATGGGGTTTTTTTTGTTCACATGCTTTCCAAGGCAGAAGTTAGTATTTTATCAAGTGATGTTATTTGGTGATTGCATATAAGTTTCAATCCATTAGAGTTGCTTATATCTCACCCACTAAAGCTACAAATCAATGGATGAGGATGAAGTCGTAATATTTGAGACATGTAAAAGATCCTTGTCATATTAGGAAATGAACCCCAATCACGTTTTCTTATAGATCACCCCATGTGGGGTCATGTCTCTAGAGGTATGGTCCTTGACATCCAAATGTAGTATTCTTCCTTACAAGCTAGAGCATTAGGGGATATTAGAACTCAAAATGGGCCCTTTGTCAAGATGCTGTTTTTGACTTCGCACACTTTCAACGCTTATGTGTCCCAATGAATGGTGTCCATCTGTGACAAACTGTAACCGTGGTTGACAGACGGAAATTGTATTTAACTTTCTCGGCCAAATTCATGATTTTCAAATATCCCACTGGGCTAAACAAACAATTGTGATTGGACCACAGTTACTGCCCGAAACTTCTTGTCATTCATAGGTATACCTCTCATTTTCTTCATTCGATCTCTTATTTTGGATTTTCATTCTTAGGTTTACCTCTCAATCTCTACATTCTCTCCGTTCTTAGCTTGCGTACACGTATTTTCGACTAATGGCTACACATAATCGGAGACCAAGATGAACCATTAATGCAATCAATATTTGCAATGAAAAACATGCAGAAGATCAATGGATACCAATAATATATTGAAAATATCAATGGATCTTGATGCATCTCTCTGCAAAAGGCTCACTCCAGAAAAGAAAAAGATCGGATAACATATATAGAAGCTCTTGGAAAGGCAGAATAATGGATTTCAAGGTATCACCTGTCTATCAATCTATCACGGAAGTTTTAGTTCAGCATGCTTATCTTCACAATGAGCTCAACATTCATGATTTGAATCCAAATGATAGAAGAATATGCAGTTGTAAGTTTTCAGATTTAATTTTTTTAGAGTTACCATTTTCTTTAAATCATAATTTTCTTGTGATGTTTTTGTTGGTTTTGTAGATTTGTATGGCAAACAGTTCAATCGATTGCAGGAATAATTGATGTCATACATTCAGATATCAGTATTTTACAATATAAAGGTTGTCCTCCAAAATCACTTTTAGAGTCAGGAGTTTTCTTTTATTATCACACCTATTTTCCTGATAAAAATGGTTTAGTTGGTAGATTAGAGCCATATCCTCTACCAAATTTTTTGAGTGAGGAATGGATTTCTCCTGATGCAACAATTTCAAAAAGTTTTCGATCTAGGCTATATATTGATATTCAGAGTATTTAAAATGTAGCACTAGATCAAAGAATAATAGAGTAATTTGGTATCTACCTTTTACTATTTTTGTTGATTTTTTTTTCCAAATGCAATGTTCGGAAAATGAAAACAATGTTTATTTGTAAGGACTTGAGTGCTGAAATAATCGTTGAGTTGTTGGATGATGGTTGGGACACAAAACAAAATCAGCAAGTTGAGTGCAGAGTATGTTACTCATCAATGACATTTAGATATCACATCGAAAAACAAATGCTCACTTTGCTACTGTATTATAGAAGATGGATTAAATGCAAAAATGTTTGGAAGCCACTTGATCAAGATTTTGGTATAAACCCTCAAGAGCAACTTCAGATAACAGTGAAAAGAAATGACAACATTCTTGCAATGGTTGAGGTCGAGGAAGATTGGTGTCTCAATCACATTCGATCAGAACTAGACATGTTGCAATTCGATCTACCTCAGTACTATCAATTTCGATTGAATGGTTTAGATGTACGTTATGCCATATAAAAATATTTCTTTTTTTCTATTTCTAAGTGAATCAGTTTCAAAAAATATATTAACTAAAACGATTTCTCTTGTGCATGTAAGAGTAAGGCATGAAGAACATATAAAATACAAAGATATTGGAACATCCATCAAAATTGAAGATCCATCGATTATGAACAATGAAATTTTCTACTATTTAATACAATTTTTTGTATACATCATATTGGAAAATATATGAACCACTTTTTCTATGAGGCTCTTTCATTTCTATGATCTCCATTTCCATGGTGCAGAACACAATGTAATTGCAATTGGATAATATGAGTTTTCGATAACAAGATTCACTGTCTCCTACAGGAAATGCATTATCTCCATTGGGGAGATCTTCGGTCACTTGAACTCTAGTGACCACTACAATCAGATATCAAATCGATGCTTGCCCTTGTTGAAGTCTCAGATATATCAGTTGTATTTTTGATCTTCATTGCCTTGGTCTGTGACCAAGGCTATGAAAAACAAACATGTCAGAAAATCGTAGAAATTGAAGATGAATGAATAATAACTTGAATTAATAACAGGAACAAGTAAGAACAACCATAGAAAACTGTAAATATATTTCTATAAAAATTTTCTGTACATGTGTCTCATCCACATCAAGTGAGACCAACTTTTTATCAGTATCAACTATCTATGATCTCTAAATCCATTTCTCCAGTTGGAAGTAGCTTGCCTAAAGTGCATTATCTCCATTGGGGACCTTCGGGCATTTAAACTGAAAAAAAAACAAAAATATAGCTAAATGTTATTAATCAAAGACTAGTTATTAGGAATTTGATTTTGAAAAAAAAAAAACACAATTAAATGTTATTAGGAAGTTCATCTTGTAGTGCAAGCCAAGTGAAAAAGTGTTTGGCATTGCACACCGTATACCAACCACAACTGACAGAATCAACTTGTTGGGAGGACTGCAGTATCCAATATAAACGAAAGTTAGTAACAAAATTTTAACATTATGAAATATCAGATCAATGCGCAGGATGTTATAATAAAATCTACAATGATGTCAAAGGAATGGCCTTTGTCTTTTACATATCTGTTGAAATTCCAGATGATGAGTCTGTTGAGTCTTCAATTGTTCCATTGATTGAAGCATCTGCACTTGCTCCAATTGATGTAGATGATGTAGATACTGATATAGGGGTTGAAGCTAAAGCATCTATGGCTTCAGATTATCAAAAAACTCGCTCTTGTTCTATAATCCTCTCTGATTCTCTTCCATCTGCATCTCCTGTTAATCAATTAACTCTACTCGATGTTTCTTTATATTTTATAAATAATAAAAGTTATATTTCATTTAATAATATAGAAGATGTTTTTAATTTGAGAGAGGATGAAATCCTCTCGATTTTCGCTCAAAATTTATCAGAAATATGATGACCTTGAAAGTGAGATAGATTATGATAAAGATGGCAATTGGAAATCTGGCAATGAGGCCTTGGAGGCCATGATTGAAAAATCTAAAGCCTATGAAAAAACTTTGCCTACAGAGGAGGAATTTTTGGAATTCCAAAAAAAAATTCCCCCAAGGCCTAGATATATCCCCTCCGAAAATGTAAAGGCCATTGGAGGACATGACATTAGCATAGCAAACGTCGTTGAATATGATGATTATGATTTGGTACGTAGATATTATATTGGTATTTATATTGTTCAGTTTTCTTATTTCAAACATTGTGTTAAAGTATGAGTTTGCAGTGTTATGTATTCTAAATTTATTTTCTTTACTCGTTTACAAGATGCTATTGAAATAGATGCCTTTGGTATCATACATGGAGGTGTATCAGCCGGGAGAAAGGATGTGTCTCTATCTCATTATTTGAAAAACTTTTATAATAATGAGATTTGTATATATCATTCATCTTTTAATCCATATGCAACCACTGTCATTATGGCCATCAAATTATTATCAGTTTGTTTAGGAGGCTATAAGTACGCAAGAGGAACATATAAAATAATTTTTGTGAAAAGGGATTTGGCTATTAAATATTGGTTTATACTCCCAATGAGACTACAAAAAGATCATCTGCAATGGCCCTTTATTCGGGTTACATTGATATGAGCAAAAGAAAAAATGTAGAATTTTTGGATCCATATGAAAGGAGATTATTCCTTCATGCCAATACCATCCGTCTGAATCTTGAAAAGCCTGATGATGATAATTAAAAAAATTTCTGTAATAGATTTTTGATATATTACAAGGATCTCTCTTTTGTTATGAATTTGAATGCCTTTCAAAAAATCGTAACACTTGGCGAGTTTTTAGCTTGATATCTAAATTGTGCTCTTCTATAAAACCACTGAAAAAGTTGAACTAAATATTTATTTCTTGAATTGTGTCTTCCATGATTTGTTGCTCTATGAAATGCTCCCCTTGCTTGCCAATGAGATTTTTTGATGCCTTGTGATGACCATATACTTAAGCTCCCATATTTCTTTGCAAAATAAGTTGCATGGTAAAGAAGGATGTGTTGCAAACAATAGTTTTGATTAGTTACATCAGTAGAAAAATATATAAGTCTGAATGAGAAAAGTACCAGATAATGATATAAGTTAGCACCATGCAATGAGTAATGTTGTCTTTTCCCCAACAGTCATGTACAAATTTTAAAAATGTGCTGCAATGATTTTGCAAAGTCCTCATATCTTCTGATGATAGGTTTTCTATCCTGATAACACCTATGAGTTTGTCTAAGTTGGTCCACACTTGTCTCTTTTCCACTCGATTACTTCCTTCCAATGTTAGTGTGGCTTGAACAATTTCTCTCCATTCTTTGCATGTGTGATTGGATAAGAATCTTCTTGCTTTAGCACCTCCAATTGATGGCTTATTAGGAATGTTTCCTTTTTTCCCAGAGAGTCTCTCACTTTTTTCAATCGTGACATTCCCTTTATGCAGTCCTGCATTTGACAGAACTATTTCCAACTTTCTAATTGTTGTTTTAGCCACAGACTCCGGTTTATTTTAATGGAATTGGAAGACCACTTTTCATATTTGGATCTTCAGCTTCTCGTGTTGGGCCAATGTTTGTTGATCATCCCAAATTCTTATTGTAGCAATCCTTCATGCAATAAAGACATGGATGCTTCCCATGAGAGACATTATACATACATTTTAATGTTTTCAAATCCCCTGCAAGGTGCCATTGAATTTGAAAACTTCCATGGTTTTCGACTGTAAAGTTCTCACCCTCCAAATGTCTCTATATAATCTTGCCATAATTTGTTCTTGAAAATATCCATGAAAGTATTTTATGGTCCTCTTTCAAGACCTGTAGAGAAGCAAGTAATGCATGACATGTCAATAAAAACTGACAAGGTATGAAATGTTAATAACGATATTCTGAATGAAAATTGAAATGTATACCTGGAATGCCGCCAACCACCATATGTGATTTTCCAATTGGACACTAAACGTTCGATCATCTGTATCTGAAATTCTGTTTATCAAAGTGACACTCACTCGTTCCAACTTTTGACCCTTGATGATTTCATATTCATCTAATTTTATTACAATAATGATCTTTCCATTTACTTGATGTTCGTCTAGTTTATAGAATTGAATAATTTATTTTAGAACATTTTCAATATCAAGGAAAATATTATTGCAATTGTTGTAATTGAGCTCACCATATTCTGATTTGTATAATTCAATTATATGAAGTGGTTGGCCAACTACTTTGAACATTCTGTCATTATAATAATTTCTTGCTAATATTACCCGATATCGACGTGGAAGATAAATTTTCTTCACCATCACTTGGGAAAAAGCTTCTTTACCTATTCTAGAAAAAGTAGAATAAGCATTTTTGCTAATTCCAGATACATCACATGCACCTTGTATCACATTTGCATCCAAGTATGATTGAACCTTAATTAAAACAGTCAATTTTGTCAAACTGAGCATTTTTCATCATTTCCTTTGTTGACTTTTTTGGTAAAACATGACTTAAAGATGATCCAATGCATGAACGATCTGTTAAATAGTTCTTTGCCACCAAACATGATCTGCAACAAACTCAAATTATGTATAATAAATAAATAATCCATGTTATCAAGTGCAAATCAAACTTAAATGACATATACAAATCAAATAAACACTTTACATGACAACATACTTGAATGTTCAAATTCTTTTTTTCTAATGTTGCTATGTGTAGATAAGTCATCAATATTCTTCATCGGTACTCTCTTTCTTTTCCTCTTCATCATTCTCTACTAAATAACTTTTATATCAACAGCAGATTTTAGACTCTTGCATCGCAACTTTTCCATGGATTCTAACATTTCTTGGTTTGATCCCCGAAGAGTAGTGAGTGTAGCATTCAACTCTGACAAAGCATTCTTGAGTGCATTGTTTTCAACACTAGTGTGTTGCACATAATGAAGCAATTGCTGATTTGCACGTTGCAATTGTTGATTAAGACAAGATATGCTATGCATTCCAATGTCACACAACCTTTGACAATATCCAAGTAATCCGCTATTTCTTTCACATACAAATCTGAGAAGATGAGTTACGGACTTAAAATCTGGACACAGATTGGTAGTTGGATCATTAGGATAAATTGATCCATCCACCCACAAATCTATATTTATATGATTACTCATTCTCAATTCTCTAACTATTGCAGTAGCATTCTCTACATTTTTCTTAATAATTGGAGTGCATTCCATCGGAAGAGCAACATGCAAATGGAACATTGCCATTGTTAAAAGCTACAATCATGTACTTCAAACTACAGTAAATCAATATGAATAGATCTAGCATACCTTACTTTTGTAATGTTTATGTCACATTGAAAAATCATCCTGCCTCATATTTCACTATAAGCATACAGTGATTTCAAAAGTTCTGCTACTCCCGCTTCAGTTTTTGCATTGAGCACACCAAGATTTTCAGTCTTAAAACTCTAGTCCCGATTTTTGAAACGAGCATGAAGAGAAGTTATTACATCGCATGCTTAACTAACTATTGTCTGAAGTTAACCATACCAGTTAAACATTGGGCAAGGCCGAAAACTCGAAAAATGGCGACAAGAAGTTACCGGTTGGCATTCTCTCTCTACGTAACCTCTCTCTAAAGTGAAATTTCTTAAAGGGCCCATTTTGAACCCATATTTCCCCTAATGGCTAGGACATTAGTCTGTCAAGGACCATACCATATATTTTATTTGAAAGATGCCAAGGACCATCTGCTCACATGCCTCAAAAGGAATAAACAGATCCACTGTCAATCCCATTGAATCATGAGTCCTTTAACTTAGATGGAACCCCACTCTCTTGGTTTTCACCATCACTTTTCTTAAATAGCTCAAATCCCAATGACATCACACAAGTAGAAAGTATCTTATTATTGAAAGGTGGAAATTATTCACATTTGCACCTTTGGATAGAGAAAAGTTGTATCACTAGTAGAGAGTCACATTTCTAAGTCACAATAGTCACATTTCGAACAAGCAAAGTTGGATTTTTTTAATAGGAGCTGAATATGCAATAGACCATCAACTTTCAGAAACATCGATTTATGAAATTTACATGCACTTCAATTTGGATTTATGATATTTAGGTTTATTTCAAAACATCACAAAAGTCACATTTTGAACATCTCAACAAATAACCCCCAAAGTCAAGTTTTCTTTCAAGAATTGCAAAATTCACATTTTGAACATAGCTAACTTCGAAAGGGAGTCACAAAAGTTGCACTAGTCGCATTAGTTGCATGTGGGCAAATTTCACTGGGGATTCACATTGCAACAACTGAAGGTCGCATTTTGGAGAGGACCTCGCATTTTCACCTGGATTCTGATACATGTAAGAAAATTGAAAATTAGTATCACAAATTCAAATGCAACTGGCATAATAAATGTAGCATTAAATTCATGAAAATAGATTCAAAGTGGAATGCACTTTGGAGATAAACTTGATATCAAAATTTAAACCAGCAATTAGTTGCTCAAAAAGTGCTTCAATTATTAGCCAAACATATAAAAAGGTGAGATGAATATATGTGCTTTGGAATCAAGCTAATGTAATGGAAAAACAATAGAATACAAGGAATAGATAAAAATACAGATAATTGTTTGATGTTGTGCCTATGCTTTTGTGGCATGAACCAATAAATGTAAAAAATTTAGACTTCATCAATAGTTAGTGACAAGATACAATAATAATAGCACTAGTCATTAGTAATATAGTGTGGTTGGGTTATTAGAGAGTCACTTGATGAGCATTTTCTTGTTAACAAGGCCACAAACATTTGTAAATTTGGGATGCATTTTCATTATTTGGTGTAGTTGCAAACATAGTTTTTGCCCTGAAAAATATATGGCACGATTGTTGGATGAACTTCTTTGGGCAACCATAGCGATTTGATTGAGGTTGACTTATCTTAATTCTATGCTGACAAGGTTTGTTGAGAATCAAATTTGGTCATTTAAAGTTTGGTAGCTCATGAAGTGCTATTGATTGCAAAGTTTTGATGTGTAGCACATGGATAATATAGCTGGACAATCGATTTTAGCCCCTCCCAAGAAATGGATGAGAATATAGGTGAATGTAGCATGCTCAATCCTTTGAGAGGCCCTTGTCAAATGTGGCTTGATGTACCAGTAGGATTTGAGTGATAATAAACTCTAGAAGTGTTTTATGCACAAGTAGGTCGCTCTTCAAAATGTGGCTAATTTGAATCATGAACAAATGTGGAGGAATCATGCTAAAAATTTGAGACGAGAGGTCAAGGTTTTCATAAATATTGGCAACATGAGGCTAGTGTCTCCTTGATGGATTCCATACAAATAATCTCTTGGCTATACAAAGCTATAAAAAAGGTTGAATAGGCTATAAGAAATTAGTAACATAAGCAAGAGAGCTTGATCAATCTCTCAAAGCTACAAAATTTGTGTTCAAATTGTTTGACATTTTTTAACTCCTACTGAAGTTGTTGTGTTGGAATGCATGATATATGCAAGTCATAGAGGCACTAATTGTAGTGGTAAACTTGTCTACTTCCTTCATGCTCCACATTTGCTATGTAGGAAATCTTATCAATTCTAGAAATAATTAGATAGTATTGAGGGATGGTTTGAATGATTCTAGCATTAGATCTACGATCTTTGGAACCTTATTTGCCTCCTCATATAAGTGGTCTTTCTTTTCTTGAATGTGAGGAATTGAAAAAGATTATCTATGTTAGATATAGGGGTCTTATGTTTTTTATATCAAGCATCTAGGTGTAGGATGTTGATAGGAACAAATTTGGCATAGATGGCAAATTATGCATTTCCACTTGTAATGCCACTATTGAGCCAAAATAGAGTAAGAGGCTAAACTCATGCCAATTAGAGTGTAGACAAGTGTAATGCTTTTGTTTGATGAATTCTAAGAGGTCCAAAAGGATTTAGAGGTGGAACCATGTGAGGTCCAATAGGAATTTGAGGTATGCTTGAATATAGTCCAATAGAATTAAGAGGTGCATGGATCAATGGTCCAATAGGATTAAGAGGTGACAAAGTGTGGTCCAATCATAGTTAAGCATAGTGGTAGCTCGTGGATCTACTAGTATCATTGTACTCCTCATTTTGGATCTAATTGGTTTGGTGATTGTGTGGATTTTGAGTGTCATTGGATTTCTAGCTTTCTCTCTCTACCCGAGAGCTCATGATGGTTTTTCTCTCTCTACTCGAGGAGAGCAGCTTATTTTTACTTAGAATAATTTTTTAATACTTCCCACATGTGTGAGTGAGAGTTGGAAGTGATTGAATGCATGTAGTAGTGTCTTTTTGCCATAGATTCAAAGATAGATCTTGAATCTCAATCTAATCTTGATCTTGGTGCATCTACACACCTTAGGAGATCACAAGTACATGTTGTGGACAGTCCACATGTGTGAAATCAACATGGTATCAGAGCCTACCTAAGGTTACCATGCATTTTGATCCATTTAAGTGAAAACTATTCATCAATCTTGAGCTAGAAATTGTCAAGGTCCATTTTCCTAGCTATCTTGTTCAATTTTGGATCAAAAGAGATCAAAAGGACATTGATTGGGTTTGACCTGGTACTGTACGGAATCAGGTGCTCAGACATGAACATCCAAATTCAGTTTGGAAGTTCTCTCTCATTCTTGATCCATTTATCTTGCTTGATAGCGTGTTTTGAAGCTATTTTTGTCTAGTTTTTGATGTATTCAGTTTCATTCCATTTGGTTGAGAGTATCAGAAGTTATAAACTTTTGAAGAGGGTTAGGTAGGGCACCTAGACCTGGGTGGACACATTTGTTTTGGTCAAGAGATTGCTTGGTTGATCCAAAATCATAGTTGTATGCTTACCAATCTCATCTATATGTGATCTAGGCACTGTTTTGAGATCCTAGCCATTTTGTTTCATGCAATATCATTGTATTTGAGTCAAATTTGGTTTCTTAGTGTACTTCACACGTGCTAAGAGTGTTTTATCCTAACTTTGCCCATACTCCATCATTTGATGTGAAATAGATCTTGTTTTAGAGAGATTTGTGTAGCTAGTGAGAATCAATTCACAAATAGTTGCAAGATATTTCATAGGAGGAGATAGTACTCTATTATTGGATCCTATTGAGAGTGTGTAGCAACATTTATTGTTCATCATTTGAGTTTTCTTCACTTCAAATGTCTTCAATGGGTTCATCCTTGTTGGAACCAAGTGAAAGATTGTCCACTCAAACTATTCAATTTGGAAAATGAGGATGGAGTCCATCTTGATCCTTCAAGATGTGATGGACATAGTTCTTGGCCTTGAAGAAGAACCACAAGTTCTTCAAGCAGTTCAAAAATACAAAAAGAGAGCTAGGATGGCTCTCCACTACATTAAGATGAATGTCTCTAATGAGATATTGAGGGAGATAGGTACTTGTACAACAACCAAAGAAGCTTGGGATTGTCTCAAGACTATCTATGAGGCTAAGAATACCTCTAGGCTTCTCACTCTTAGGAATCAAATCTTCAAAGTAGCCAAAAGAGTGATGAGAGTGCATCTAGTTATGTTTTGAGAGTAAAAGATATTCATAGATAACCTGCTTGTATTGGTAATTCCATCAATCAAAATGAGCTAGTTCCAGTCATTCTCAATGGCTTGAGAAGTGAATTTGATAACCTTGTCCAATCCTATGCCATTAACGAGGAGCTACCAAGTTTGGAGGCTCTCCAAAGTGTGCTAATCTCAGAAGAATCAAGACAAGAGTACAAGCTCTCTCTCACTCATAATGATGGCAAAGCTCTCTTTGCCAAGGATAAGCACAAAGGGAGGAGCAAGAACCAACATCAACCATCCTCAAGCAAGGACAAAGTCATATCCAAAGACAAAGATGAGGAGGAAGATGATTCATCTAATGCTTCATCATCCAAGCACAAAAAGAAGAAGATCAAGTGCTTTTATTGTGGCAAGAAAGACCATTATGCCACCAATTGCTTCAAGAAGAAGAATCAACTCAAGCAAGCCAACATTACCAATGAGAATGAAGACACTATTGCAAGTGATGAGAGGGATCTCTTATGGTATCTAGTTTCTCATCTACTCCTTTCAAGGAGGACGGCCTATGGTATATTGATAGTGGAGCCTCTTCACATATGTGTAGCTCCAAGGACTCTTTCTCTTCTATTGCACCTTATGATGGAGTCAAGAAATCAATATACACTACAAATGATTTTGAATGTCCTATTGAAGCATAGGGAGCATTCCCTTGAAGCTTGCCTCCTCTAAAGTTCTTTCTCTCTCTAAAGTTCTGTATGTACCTAAGCTTACCAAGAAGAATGATGAGATACTTGCATTAGGATCTAGATTTGGAGGCATCTATAAACTAGATCCAGATGAGTATGTGAATGCTTGTAATGTTGCTCTTGTGAACAAGCTCTCTATGGAGGAATTATGGCATTCTAAGATATGTATCTTCATCTTGTGATTATGGTCTACTTTATAAAAGTGAAGATCTATCCATTGTTGGCTACTCGGATTCGGACTTTGCAAGTGACAAGATGGATCGAAAGTCTATAAGTGCATACACTATCTTTCTTGGAGGCAATCTAATATCTTGGCATTCCAAAAAGGAAGATACTATATATCTCTCTTCATGTGAGGCCGAGTACAAAGCACTCACTACAACTACCAAAGAGGTGCTTTGGATCAAGAGGTTATTAATGGAGCTAAAGTGCATCAAGGTAACATCTCGGCCCAAGCTCTTGCCAATCATCCCATATTTCATGCAAGAAGCAAGCACATAGAAGTGGCTCACCATTTTGTGAGAGAAAAGCTTATTTGAGGAGAAATCTATTTGGAGGATGTCAACTCGTCCTCTTGTATTGCCGATCTACTCACCAAGCCTTTGAGCAAAAGTACTTTCATCAAGCATAAATCTAATCTTGGAGTTATATCAAGATCAATGCTTAAATCTTCATAGATAATTTTTTAGGAGGAGTGTGAAGAATTGAAAAAGATTATCTATGTTAGATATAGGGGTCTTATGTTTTTTATATCAAGCATCTAGGTGTAGGATGTTGATAGGAACAAATTTGGCATCGATGGCAAATTATGCATTTCCACTTGTAATGCCACTATTGAGCCAAAATAGAGTAAGAGGCTAAACTCGTGCCAATTAGAGTGTAGACAAGTGTAATGCTTTTGTTTGATGAATTCTAAGAGGTCCAATAGGATTTAGAGGTGGAACCATGTGAGGTCCAATAGGAATTTGAGGTGTGCTTGAATATAGTCCAATAGAATTGAGAGGTGCATGGATCAATGGTCCAATAGGATTAAGAGGTGACAAAGTGTGGTCCAATCATAGTTAAGCATAGTGGTAGCTCGTGGATCTACTAGTATCATTGTACTCCTCATTTTGGATCTAATTGATTTGGTGATTGTGTGGATTTTGAGTGTCATTGGAATTCTAGCTTTCTCTCTCTACCCGAGAGCTCAT
This sequence comes from Diphasiastrum complanatum, assembly GCA_029204225.1. Taxonomy (NCBI): domain Eukaryota; kingdom Viridiplantae; phylum Streptophyta; class Lycopodiopsida; order Lycopodiales; family Lycopodiaceae; genus Diphasiastrum; species Diphasiastrum complanatum. Next base: position 1,286,546 of record CM055093.1, on the reverse strand, counting down.
GATGGTTTTTCTCTCTCTACTTGAGGAGAGCAACTTGTTTTTACTTAGAATAATTTTTTAATACCTCCCACACGTGTGAGTGAGAGTTGGAAGTGATTGAATGCATGTAGTAGTGTGTTTTTGCCATAGATCTTGAATCTCAATCTAGTCTTGATCTTGGTGCATCTACACACCTTAGGAGATCACAAGTACATGTTGTGGACAGTCCACACGTGTGAAATCAACATTGAAAATCATTGCTAGTATTCTCATTGAGAAGTTTGCTCTCATGGATGGCAATTTAATGTCTTTGAGCTTGAAAATACTTTAGCATGTAATAAGGATGATATATGTAGAAATAATTATTGCCAAACTTGTAAGTAGTACAACAAAATATACGATAATGTACTTGGCTTTGACCCCCATATGTAAATAACTATGAACTTTCTATAAAGTCTACTAGTTTTGGGTCTCATACCAAAATATATATTCAAGAAGACAAAAACTAGGAAAAAGAAATACCAACTATACATGATTCATATTAAATGAGACATTTAAAGCAATACACAAGGTGTGGGTGCAATTGGGCCCCACCCACAAAGGGAAATTTTACCAGTTGGTAGATAATTTGAGATATAAATATAGAGCACTGTCATTTCTTGATGATGTAGACTTGTCCAATTCTTACTTCTCAAAATTGTTTTTTAGAGTATACTTGTTGAATGGTAGCTTATATTCATAGTCTTCATAGAATAATGGAGGAAAATGATATCTACAAACTATGGTTTCATACAGTAATAACAAAACTTGTGTTAACAAAAAATATGAAATTAAATAAGCACTACGTAGATGGCCTTCCCCCTTCTTATATTATTCACATCTTTACTTTTTTAAAATAATCACATCATATGCACTATCGTTGAACAAGCATTCCCACATAATTAAAAAAAAGCTTGTCATCAGAGCCATCATGGGTCATATTGATATTGTAAAAAAACAAATCATGCAAGCCAACCACGTAAACAAAGCTCACCCTTATCTTATGTAGGTCCCATTTATCATTTTTCACTAGACTATTTGCCACAAGAAGGACGGAGTGAGGCATGGCCTTCCTCTAGAGGCCTCATGGCCAAGCTCGACAAAAGTTTATACAAACAATCAAAAAATAGTTTCTTGATCCCATTCTTGCAATGCAAACACTTTTAAATATCAGTAGATCATAGGTAGCAAAGAGTAGCAATTGTAGGAACCAATAAATTCCTAAAGAACATGCATTTAATCTACCATGTACAACTCTTTCCTATCCCTTTGCCAAAAACAACACTCATTCATGTATCATTTATTACTTCATGCCTTACTATCTAAATCCAAGTTTCCTTTCCTTGGTGTTGTAATGCTACCTTTACAAGCTTTACTTCCGGCGCCATCGGCGCCAGCTATGTCCCCGGCGCCAGGATGTTGTAAAGCTACCTTTACAAGCTTTACTTCCGGCGCCATCGGCGCCAGCAGCGCCCCTGTTGCTCCCGGCGCCAATGGCGCCGGCGCCGCTCCCGGTGCCACTGTGACCAGAATCCAGCCGGCGCCAAGTTCCTATGGCTGAAAATCTTTGATCGGTTATAGCGGAGTCCAGAGAGCTCAGATCGATGTGCAATCACCTCACACGACCTAGGCATGATTAAAGGAAGCCTGAGGATCAATAAAATCTAGAGAGAGAAAATGACTTTCTAGAAAGAGACAATTCTAGAGAGAGAAAAAACGTGCTTTACCAGCTTGGGTAGAGTGCTTGGTATGAGGGGGGGTGTCGAATCACACCAATACTGTAGGCGAGTGCGGGTTGCGACTCAGGGCGAGCTCCAACCAAGTCTCAGCCTCCCTTGCTGGAATGTTGTCATGGCTCTCGCCTTGGCATGCTAGCGCCCCGGAGACTAGGGTCGGTCACACACTTGAAATGTAACCTTCTCAGATTTATCAAGAAAGTGGGATTTTCCTCAAACTGACTCTGATTACCTTCTGGGTTTCAGTGTTCGGTAAAAGCGCCAGTTGTAAGGCCGCTTCCAAATTTTTAAGTTGGCACATAGCTGAGGGTCGTATCCCGGGACGCCAGTGGTATGCTGTCGGGACCATTCGGTCCGTGGCGCCAACGATATGCTGTCGGGACCATTTGGTCAAGGAACTGGTTGTTTCCATATCTGTCGCGGCTTGTGGTTCTGAGTGTTCCTTGCATGAACATGAATGGGTTAAGCTCTTGGGGAACAGGATTTAACCTGTCGGCTGAGTTGGATGGCTTGCTTGGGTGGAAGTTACCTGTTTATGGCTGTCCAGTCTGGCGTGGCACCAGGTTGGCTTCCAGCGCTCGTGACGAAGCTTTCAGTTGGTTAAGTCTGATGTAAGTCAGACCGCTTGCTTGGAATGGATGTTACTCGTTTGTAACGAAGCTTCGAGTTGGTCAAGTTTGATGTATGTCGGGCGGCTTGCTTGGAGGGAAGTCACCCACATCGGGACCCCCGATCTGGCATGGCGCTAGGTTGGATCTCAATGTTGGTTTTCGGAACTTCAAGTTGGTTAAGTCTGATCATTGTTGGCGAGTTGGCTGCTTGTATGTCAAGTGGGTTTGGATGGCAAGAGTTGAAGGCTGGGAAGCTAAGTCGTGGTTCTCGGCTCCCTTTGGGATGCCTACGCTACACTTGGCAACCAATCTTGTCCCCTTTGTGATAACAACATCAACAACCATGCCCATCTCTTTTGTGATTGCATTGCCTCTTGCTAGAATGTCCTTTGGAGCATTACCTCTTTCAAATTTCTTCCTACCATTAAGACTTTCTTACTTGTACAAGTGGTGATGACCCACTTAATTGGATGGTAAAAGTGGTGATGACCAACTTATTTGGACCTTGAGTAAGAAAACTTTTGCTTTAGGATATTTGGAATTCAGGGAACGATATCATTTTCCTAGAGACAACATTTGCATAGTAGACCTAGGATGCATTAGACATGTGGAGCACAACTTGAGCTATTTATTTCAACATTTTGATAACTAATCTCATTCTTGTGAGAAGTGTTTAGTTTTTCCTAGGCTCATGCCTCTTGCTTTAGACCTTTATTGTTAAACATCAATTGGGAAGTCTTCCCATGAAAGCCCCTTGAAGCCAAATGATAGACAATTACGATCACCTCAGTGCCATTGTTTTAACTTTCTTGTCCCTAATAAAATAGTTTCAATCAAGAATTGTCAAATAAAAAAAAGATGAGACAACACTTATTCTACTCCAAATTTTCTTAAATAAACTATGCTTAGAAGTGTAGAAATGAAATAGCTATGTTTCGAAAGGACTTCATAGCCATTCATTTTCCCCTACTCATTTTTTTGTCAACTATCCATAATGATAGATCCGTGATTTCCTATATTTTGTGAGATCTTTTTTTTGAAAGCAATGAAAACTCCTATGGTGATCAGCTCTAGTTTCATCTTAAAGAGATGATGAGATCATATATTTTTCCAGAAATTATCCACACTTGCTAGTATTCAAATCAAATTGTCTCAAAACCATTAAAATTATGGCATGTTTTTTGGTTTCCTAAACTTGGGCTTATTCTGTATATTGGCCACTAGTAAAGGCAGCATATTGACTCCAACTAACACACATTCAAAGAGAGTACAAATACAATTATCAAGTTATATGTCATGTCCCTAGGCAATCCCTTTTGACCAGCCATTGATCGTGAGTACAAGGGAATATCCAATTACTGTTTAAGGGTCTCATGAAGTCCTAATCTTGGTAACAAATGATAATATTAGCGATATCACTTATTTATTGTCCTAGAGGCTAGAGTTACGATTTTTGGAAGTAGCAATTTAAGTTTAGGCACAGGAGATGGGAATTATTTTAAATACGAGTGTGGAACTAGTCATTATTAAGTCCAAAACTGTTTCTCTTCTAGTCATTCAGTGATTGCTAGTGTATCATGGATACCTGTTGCAAGCTAGTGTTTTACTCATAATTAGGATAACTCGCATAGGTGGGTATGGTAGTATGGGAGAGCTGTGATTCCTATAACTTGGGGGTGAGTGTATCAATTGTGTCTACATCTCAATGGGCTGGTTTGGATTGTCCTAGATTTAGCTCAGTCTTCACACTATATATAAAACCAACCTTGTCCAAGCAACAAATCTGCTAGAAAAAAAAGTTCAATTATTGCTACTTTGAAGACTATTTCTTTGGTCATTTCACAAGCCTTATTAAGTCATGACTTACACAAATGGTTTAGCTTTTAGGGTTTTCCATCTTTTGACCTCAATCTTACTAAAGAATTTCTAAAATTAAGTTACTTTGTTTTTGCAAAAAGTTGTCTTGAAACAGATAATTAGGGCATGATGGTCATGAATCCCAAGTATTTTATTGAGTGTTAGGCAACTATGTCTCTTTTACACGCACATTTTCTACATTGAAAGGTTAAAAACTCTACTCTATCTAGTCTTTACCATAAAGGAAACTACATATGGCGAATTAGATTCATGCAGAGATGCCTTTGAATTTCAAAAAGGCAAATGGAGAAGATTTTCTTCTCTTGCTTTTTGGTTTGAAACAGTTATCTAGCTTTTGTTATTCTAACACTTACGTTAAGAAGACTAGACATTTTTTTATGTTTTTTAAAATCGCTATTTTATGCTACACAACAACCCAGCTTGTTCAACTTCTTTACCTACTTTCATGATCAATACAGGCAAATATGATTTTGAATGTTTATGGACCTTAGAGATTCATGTAATAGCCTAGTGGATGTAAAATCCTCCCCCAACTTCTTTATCGACTTTTTAAAAGGGCCGGAACATGCTTTTTAGATTGTTTATGGACTTAGATTCATAATATGACCCAATGGATGAAAATACACAACTTATTTACCAACTTTTTACATGAGCCAAAATATGTCCTTCATAAAATCTATAGACTTCAAAATCCATATTCTACCTACATGAGCCAAAATATACTTTTGCGTATTCTTATGGACTTGAAAGATCCATGTGGGGCTTTCAAAAGTCTTAATCTTCTTTACATTTGTTGAAATATCTCATTTCTCATGATTAAAACTTTCAGAACAAGGAATTGCCAGAATATAATTCTCTTCAAGAGTGAGCATTAAAATGCCCACCTAATGTTTTACTCATAGGACAAGACTATTCCACTAGGTCTGGAATGTGGATCATGACTAATTTGGAGCAATTGAGCATGATTGGCAAAAAGGAATGCATTCACCTGTATTCTGAACCATATGTACCAACCTCATAGAGAACATTTGATTCTTGTGAAAGGAGCATCAGAATTTATAAAGATCTCGCCAATTTTATACTAGGTTGGCGGCTATGGAGCCCGTGAATATCCTCTGATGTACTACTCCAGTTTCAATATTGGTCTATGGAGCCCGTGAAGCTCCTCTGATGTACTGCTCCAGTTTCATTGCTTTTGCATTAAAATTTCGTAGACTGTTGTTTCAGGGGTTTACGTGCATTTATAGAAAATAGATTCTGACTTGCACTTTATCGAGTCCAACAGTTCGTGCATGAATGGAAATTATTTCGGACACATTTGCAAAGGTATATTTGGACGAGGCATCATTCTGGCTTTGGTGGCAGACCAGGGATGCCTGCTTAAAAGCATTAAATCAGCTCATAAAATCCAACAACCAGTCAGAAGGCAGATGGGTTGCTGGAAAAAGACATTTTTTTGCATACTTGTTTTTGTTGTTCTTGTTTTGAGGACTCAACCTCTGAAATCAAGTGTGTAGAAGCATGAATTTTTGGTCTGTTTTGGCTGTGTTGATGTACGCAACAAGTATTTCTGCTCAGCCAGACTATAAAGATGCACTCTCCAAATGCTTGCTGTTCTTTGAGGCACAGCGTTCGGGAAAGCTACCATTAGATCAGAGAATAACCTGGAGGGGTGATTCAGCTCTCAATGACGGTACAGATGCTCAGGTTGTCAACCTAGAAACTCACACTCGCTCTCAGATTTAAATGCATGTGAAAGTATCTAATTACGGTCAGCAATCGCTGTACTAAAAGCCGTATCAATGGGATGATCATGATTGATTGAAATGTTGCAGGTTGATTTGTCAGGTGGATACTATGACGCTGGAGATAACATAAAATATACATTCCCAATGGCTTTTACAATCACGATGCTCTCTTGGGGAGCGATAGAATACGGAGTTCAATACGGCACTACAAGTGAGCTGCAACATCTACAAGATAGCATCCGGTGGGGAACTGATTATCTGCTGAAGGCATATTCGGGGCCAACACAACTCTGGGTTCAGGTTGCTATTCATTCCCCTAGCCTCTACAACCTGTTTGAAATTCAAGTGTTTCGTTCAGGGTACATAGATGGTAAATTAGTAGTGAGACTTTCTGCGATGCATTGTATGTGATAAAGCTTCGAATTAATATTGCAAGGTTGGAGATGCTGTTGCTGATCATCACTGTTGGGAGCGCCCGGAGGATATGGATACACCTCGCACAACTACCCAAGTCAATGAAACCTCTCCCGGAACAGAAGTGACTGCAGAAACTGCTGCAGCTCTTGCCGCAGCTTCGATCGTTTTCAGAGTAGTGGATATCGCATATTCCATTAAGCTCCTTAACGCATCATTGGCGGTACTATTGAGATTCTAACTGCACTAGCTTATATTTTATCTTGCAAAAGTTCACAGAAGATTTATATGTCACTCCAAACTGAAGTTTATAAGCAAATGTAAAACCTATCTGGATAATTAGTAACCCACGACGCAAAGTGTCTCGTTGATGGTGATCCCGTTGTTTTGGTGGCAGCTATTTAACTTTTCCAACAACAATCAATCCTCCTACACCGGAGAATGTCCGTTCTACTGTTCATATTCTGGATATTACGTAAGATAATCTACTAGTCATAGCCTTTCCAAGTCGCACTCATATTCCACTTTCTTCATCATTAGTTTCATCAGACTTCCCACTAACGATTACTCGCGTAGCTTTTAGAGCTACATTTGCAATAGCATAAATTTCAATAATTCCTACTCTCATATATCCTACCATTTCTCATATGCCGCGTCACAGCGGATTGTAGTTTGTTGCCTGACTAAACTTTGTGAGTCGTGATTGGACAGGATGAACTTTTGTGGGCTGCATCTTGGTTGTACAAGGCTACCCTTTCCTCCTATTATCTTGAATATTTAATTGAGTACAAAAGCCTAAGCACATCAATCAGCGAATTCAGCTGGGATATGAAGCTGGCCGGAGTCCAAGTGCTCTTGTCAAAGGTCCATTGTAAACTTAGGCTGTTTTCATATGCTGCTTCGAAAATGAATATTTCAACACTTCTTTTCTGTAGCACGTAACTTGGATCTTCAGTTAGTACATTCCATGCGAATCGCGATCACTTTGAAAATAACCTGCTGAATGTTCTTCTCATGCAGTTTTATTTTCAAGGAGAAAGCTCTCTTCTACAATATAAGCAGCAAGCAGATGACTTCTTTTGCTTTGTACTCCCAAATAGTACACTTAACAAAGTTCATTACACACCAGGTGCAAGATCCTTACATGGTTGCTATAGTTGCGGGGATTATCCGAAAGTAGCTTTAAGTCTCTAGATTTTGGACTCCCGTCTTGTGATTTTTAAAGACAATGCTCTGGATACCACAGGTGGGCTGTTATATATGCGTGATGGAGCGAATACACAGTATGCAACAGGAGCCTCCTTCTTGTCAGCTGTCTATGCAGATTATCTTCCAACAACCAATATGCAACTCACATGTGGAAACACTTCCTTCTCAAAGTCAGATATATTTGGCTTCGTGTCAAGTCAGGTAAATTGTTTGCTACATTTTTCTTTGGAAAACATCGTGATCAACCGTAGAAAGTAGTCCGAAATCACACTGTTGTAATAAGAGAAGCATCCGTAGACTATTGCAAAGAACACATCCACTACAAATGCTTGAACAAATGCAGGTGAATTACATACTTGGGCAAAATCCCATGAATACGTCTTATATGGTCGGAGTGGGTGATAAATATCCACTGCAACCACATCACAGAGGTGCTTCTATTATATCTATCCATGTAGACTCATCAAGTTGGACATGTGGACAAGGATTTAGTGTTTGGTTTCATAGGGATGCTCCCAATCCCAACATCCTTACCGGAGCCATTGTGGGTGGGCCTGGGCCAGATGATGACTTCAAGGATGTACGTTCTTTCTCACAAGAGCTAGAGCCCACAACTTACATCAACGCTCCGTTCTGTAGCGTTCTTGCAAGATTGATTTAGTAACTGAAATCCCATTCTTAGCGGAATTAACCACCATCTAATTATGTACACACTGTACCATAATGTTCCGAGATATCATGTAGCTCGTTACAGGATCGGAAGGCATTATTTGGATTGTTCAATTGTTGGTGGCTACAAGCATGGAGGCTATTTATAAAACGCAATCTTTTATTGTGTCAAATACTGTGATCAGATCGCAGAAGCACAGGAACAAATGTCTTGATTCTTGTGGATAAATGATCGCCCATTGTTCAAGAATCTTTAGGAGACTTTTGATGTCTACGATTCGGGCTTTTGCTTGTTTACAATCGGTGCAATACTCAAATTCGACTTTTTTTAAAATAAAGATCTTCTTGACTATCGAATCACAATCCCAGAGGATGTAAGCCGAACTACATCATAATCAACAACAAGAGACTGTACACGATCCGAGCACGAACGGAAAATTATATCCGCAGATGGACACGAGCATTTAAAAACACGAGAGAAAGTATCTATAATCTTAATGACAAAAGTATCTATAATCTTATTGACAGACGAACCAACACGTCTTAAGCCAGCTATCGATTAATTCTACACTATATCTGTTGTTATCTAAATGTAAACTCAATATTATCTCAAGAATTAATACATATGATCTTAGAGAACATATCTACACAGGACCTATATTCTCTCAATAGCAAACCCCCGACTTAAGTATTTCTAAGCAGTTGTTGAGAATCATCATACGCAAGTGTTCGAGCACATTGTGGCAGGCAGCAACAGGCACCGACGCGAGTGCTTTTCTACGTTCAAAGCTTGGCCCACTGGGCACACCCGCAGACCCCTCATCCCCAAAACCGGTAGCAGGGGATAAAAACTAATGTGCAACAATCGTTTATAAGCAGGAGGAACGAATGACCCGAACAAGTTATGGGACAATTCCTTAGGACCCAACGCACGCAGGCAGTCGCACAGGCAGGCAGGCGAACTGTGCGTCGCTTGACAACACAGCCCTGCAACACTTTCTACGGCATCAAGAGTTGAACCACAATAGATAAGCTAATTGATTCATTAAACTCTATATCCATGAATAGGCTTTCCAAGTACTTTTCCGCATGCGTATGCATGCAGCTTGCTTGTTCAAGTCAAGGATCTAAACTATACAGATAAAACAACCTACACATGTTCCTGTAACTATAACTGTAACAACAACCGTATTCTGTAGTATGACAATTTTATTTCAGAATTAGCAGCATTGAAACACAAACAATCCCAAGTCCATGAATCATAGAAATGAGAAGGTGCATCTGTTTCAGGTGATATTATATGCATGAGCAAGTCCGTAGAGATAAAGCTGGATCCAGAGTTCACTTCCCTGACAACTGCAGTCCCACATCTGCCAATGGAATGAGAGCTAGAATACATTCCACGCTGTAGACTCATGTGATCAGTGGTACTAACATACAACAATAAAACTGAAACACTCAGTCACCAACTCTGAGCTTGACTATTGCACCCTCCTCTTCGTCCATTCAAAAAATGGCAGCAATTTCTGAAGAAACATGCTCTAAGTACAATATTTAAAGAGTACAAGTTTGGGAATACTTGGCAAAAAAATTTGAATCCAATGAAGGTTTTCACTATTCAAGGCCTTCAAAACTTATTTTAGTTAACACAGAGTGTGAAAAGAGGGGGCCCATTATTTCTTTGGGCCCCCATTTTGAAAAAGAAATTCAAAAAAGAATTCAAACTCTGAGTTGAAAAATAAATTATTTGAAGTGTTTGAAAAAAATAGCAATTGTACCATTGCAATACTATCATTACTGTGAGTTGAGGAAGTAGAGTTAGAAGAGGGTTAGTGGGTGAGTTAGAATTTAAAGAGCCAATCTACACCATGGGATGTGCCATGTCATATGGACCATTCCATCTCAATTGTCACTCTCTTATTGGTACACATGTCGTCATTAACACTAATTATAATTAGTGAAGAGGCCCTTTTTCTTGTCTCTTCACCTGTCACGATCTCCCATAGTTCTTTTTCCATCAATATGTTTTTTAGTTTGAATTTTCAAACTGCATAGTTGCCAGTTCCTTCCAATTTGCTTGACTCATTAAGGACACTCTCGCTTAGACTTGCCATTACTGGATAGATGAGTCTGGATCACGAAATTTATCACACCATAGAACTATATATTTTTGGTTGTACACCTGATATCGGTACGATGCGCCAGTGTACGAAATTCTCTTTAGCTCGTGCACGTGGATCCGATATTGGTATGAATATGCGATATTGGTGTGACGTGCAGATGTACGACTGCTCTGGATTTTCTTTACCTCAGGCGCGTCGATCCGATATTGGTATTGATATGCGATATCGATATGACGCGCAAATGTACAACTGCTCTTGGTTTTCTTTATCTCTGGCGCGTCGATTCGATATTGGTACGGACAAGATGAAAAGTAGAGGAAATATCAAAACTTTCAGAGGAAATATTCTAGATTTTAAAATGTGTGATTGTTCAAAAGACAGAGATCAGTAATGTGAAAAGTATGAAGTCTTCGAACTCTGAACGACAGTACTAGACACTGTCTAGTATGATTTGCGGTACCCCAAACAAACAAATGAGAGATTTCTTGGCACACCTCTCACACAAATGGCACTTTTCAAAACAACTAGGAAGTATTGTGAAAATATCCCTCACTCAACAAATTTTCAATCTGTCTAATACTCCCTGGACTTTCTAATGCCTCCGGGACTGTGCTTTTCACAACAACTAGAAAGTATTGTAAAAATCTCTCCACTCAACAGATTTTCAATTTGTCTGATGCTACCCTGGCCTTTTTGATGCCTCCGGGACTGTGTCTTTGTTTCCCACTGATGATTCTGAGATCCAAACCTGCAAAATACACCAAAGATGGATTTCTTCCAACCGTTTTTGTCTATCCAAGCTTTCACCTCCCATGAAGGACTTTCTCACTTCATTGCGGAGCCTGTGACAAGCTGTATCCACTGATCAGGCACGCAGGACTATCGCAGCTTTGATACCATGTCAATAATCAGATATGGAACATCAAGCATTCACCATAAGCAATCACCACAAGAAGGCGAAAGAAGAACACACACTATCACTCTATCACACTGTAGTATACTAAAATGTAAAATGTACAAACGAACCCTAAATCCTGATAGAGAGAGAAAACCTACGAGTAGACTAATAGACTAGCCTACGACTAATTACAACGGGTAACAGTTGTCAACATTAATGTACATCGTAAACAGTAACAGAATGAAGTTTATCATTGATTTCTAACATTGACATGTAGGATAGATAGATATTTTTAGAATATTGTAGGCAACTAAAAACAAATAACTAGACCTCAACATATGAACTTGCACCCATAAAACGAGTTATTGTGATTAAGTGTGAGTGTCTCAAGGGACAACTTAAAATCTACCCTCCAAAAGGTAGTCAACATTGATAGCACAATCAAAATTTTGAAAGGGGATGAGACCACTTTTTGACAACATACTCTACCTAAAGACATTTTTTTCTCTGGCTTGCATTGGTTTGATATAGATTCACAAGGTCGAAGCCAACATAGAGTTTGTCAACTTCACACATAAACTAAGATTTAAGCATGGGTCATAGCTACCACATGAAACATTTTGATCCAACTCAGCTATGGTGGGAGACATGTGGACACCTTTTAAGCCAAGTCTAGAAAAGGTTGCTCATCTTTTGGTCAAATGAATTTTCAAAGCTAAAGACATGAGCTGGATGTTCATATTTTTTATATAATGCTCAAAGAATATGGTGGGACTTGAATAGAGAGAATGCACCTATCTCAAGTGTGCAAATGGGTGTTGCATGAGATTATAAGTTCACCAACATTTGTTGATGAAACTCATATATCTCATTTATTGTAAAAGCTTTGCATTTGTACTGCAAATCCAAAATAACCGAGTTAATCGATTTTTGAAAAAACAAATCTAAAATAACCCAGTTATTTTAGATTTGTTTTTTCAAAAATTAGAACATTTTATTTATCTCTCTATATTCAAAGCCCTGAATTGCATGATGTACCACTCCAAAAAGTCATGTACATTATGGATGGAGAACCATCCATAGTTGTGTCCATCATCTTGTTGAGCTAACTGAAATCACAAAAGGTATAATAGGTTAGTTATGCACTGAGAGAGAACAAAATCTATTTGCTTATCAAATACATGATGAGAAATACTTTTCCGCATTAGCAATCTCCAATTGGCTATTTACAATAGCTCCATTTGGCTTGGGAAACACTGTACCATCCTATTGTACATGGAGTCCACTTTGGCATGGTTGGACCTCAGGGTATTCATTTTCAAACACTGTTCAAGTGAGTCATATTCTGTGAGGAACACAAGTGCGTCTGTCAGTTCATTCAAGAGGCCTTGACAACCAGTATAAGTTTGCCCATACTAACACTTGTCATATTAAAGAATTTCACTACAAATCTTAATAAATGATTCAAATCCACAAACAAGTTGTTGGTAGAATCATATGACAAATTGCCAGATTTTGAATTATAGATCTCATTGATGTGGTAAGGGATTCCAATAACATTTTGCATGCCCCTATTCAATACATCTCTCCAATTTAATCTAAAAAGGGCAAGGAATGGGGAATTTTCTAACGTGCAATTGTCCAAAAGCCTCTTTAAAATTTTTAAATATACTGGCATATGACTCCCTGCTAATAATTGAAAAATCACATGCGGATGGAAAAATGCTATTGATGGACAATGTCTGCCCCGAACGTGTGAATTTGCCCGATGACATTGTCTCTAGTTAAATAGTTAAATAGCAATGATGGACTTATACAGTGCTTTCCTATTTCGACGGCACCACGTGTGCTTAGTTCTAGAGTTATCGGGACATCTTTCTTTTACGAGCCCTTTGAGTGTTTTTAAGGAACTCATCTTTGTACTTACAAGTAGTCTGGAATATACAGTTTGAAGTGAGCAATTCTGAATTCTTGTTGCACTTGACGTTGTGCTGTGGTGATTGATCTGGTCGGGTGTTTTCAATTGTGTTTTTTTAACTTGGTATCAGAGCCCTTGGTGGCTGGAATCACCGGACAAGCACAGAGAGCTGCGAATTCACGACGGTTTGTTGGCTTACCGAGTCTGTGGAGATTCGTGGAACGACTCAAAACTGTAAAAAGGATTTAGAGACAGGGAATTGTTGGTTGAATAAAAAAGCAAGCAAGTTTGAAGCTGAAAATTTCTTCTGAAGGGTTGCTTGGCATTTGTAATTCGTTTGAATCCAATCAAATACCGTTTGAAGAGCAGTTTGGAGCAGAAGATAACCTACAGTAGGGCGACCTCAGTCAGTTAGGAGCTGCAAAGGAAAGCTAAGGGTAAGCCTGAGTAAAGCTCAATATATTCTTCTCTTCAAAATTGCTAGGGTTTCAAGGGACAAAATCTGAGATATCTCCTTGTAGGAGGACGTTTTCAAAGTTGTGAGAGGCTGTGAATGGGCGCCCTGGTAGTGCGATTCAGTGGTAGGGAGGCCGCGCCTGGCTGTGGAGGAGGAAGGCAGCTAGTTCGATTCATGAGGAGCTGCCATAGCCCGTGAAGGAGAGAGAAAACTCCATCATTGGAAGAGAGAGGAGGAGGAGAGGTCGCGGGAGCTGTCGTGCGCTCAGTCCTAATCATCAGCTAGCGGCCTGAAGTGTTCAGTGCTTTGAAGGCCTTTGATCAACGTACAAACGCGTTGACAGCCGTCCGATCTTGATTCATACAGATCGACGATGGTCATTTCACAACAGGTGGGTTGTAGGATCTAAAGGATGTGTTGGATTGAAGTGAAAAAGTCTGAAGGGGTCTGAAGTGCAAAGTGCATTGCAACTTCATTAAAAATTTTCAAACTGAAAAAATTGTTGGGTCCCAAGCCTTTGAAGGGTGAAGTTTCTTCACACTGAAGAAACAGTTGAAAAACCCAAGTTGCCCTTATTTTTACCTCCTTTAGCCTATTTTGACCAAACGAAAGGCTATAGCCTCCAAACGAAGGGCATCCTGACTATACCTGCAAGTACGGTACACCAAAACAGAGTGATTACCGCGAAGAAAGTGTTCGAAGTGCGCCAGAAGTGATTTCACCATTCTACTAGGCAGGAAGCTGGGAGTTGGTGATGTGAAGCATTTTGGAAAACGATGCCAGTTTGGCTTTCAATTTGGCGAAAGAGTGGCGGGTGGCCTGGTAAGCTAAAAATTGCAGGTCATTATTATCGATTTTTGACATCACGGTTGGCTCTAGCATACACTTTATAGCCTACAAGTGAAGTTTTAAGCAGTTCGGAGATGGCAAACATCAATGAGGAAATTTTGGGCGATGCAAGCAAACTTGATGGGGCTTCTAACTACAACATCTGGAAATTCAAAATGAAGAGCATTTTGATGGAAAAAGAGTTGTGGAAAATCATGGCAGATATTGAAGTCCGACCAAATACCACTCCAGGTGACATAAGGGCCTTTGATAAAAAGGCACAGAGAGCATTATCCTTGATCAATCTTTCAGTGAAAGACCATGTGATCACTCACATAAGTGATGCCACGACGGCTAGGGGAGCTTGGGAAGCTCTTAGATTGCAATTTCAAACTTGCAATCTAGTTCGAGCCATGTTCTTGAAGTCGAGATTGAACACAGTAAGGATGGAAGAAAATGAATCAGTGGGATCCTTCTTCACCAAGATAAAGGAGCTGAGAGATCAACTTGTGGTGATTGGAGAACCAATCAGAGATATTGAGTTGGTACATACCACGATGAGCGGTGTCTTGGAAGGGCTAGCGGCATTGCTTCGAGGGAGAGGTTGCCTACTTTTGAAGACTTCCACGGAATCATGTTGCAAGAAGAGCAGCGTCGCGAAGTGGTGAAGTCAAGACAGACCCCATAGCAGGATCAAGCCTTGCTTGCTAAAGGCAAGCAGAAAGGATGGAAAAGGATTCCTAAGAAATCCAAGGATGATGATGATGAAGGAGAATTGTCATCAAAAGGGAAAAAGAAGAAGAAAGAAAAATGTTACTATTGCCACAAACCGGGCCACTGGGCACACGAGTGTTATAAGAAGAAAGCAGACATAAAGGAGAGAAAAGTGACTCAACAAGGAAACATTGCTGAAGATGATGGAGAAGATGACGAGACAAGTGTTTTCTCATCGGCATTAGCATCCCAAGTTGATGATGGTGCCAGATGGTTCATAGATTCAGGCGCCATAAGGCATATGACCGAAAACGGTGATTGGTTTGAAAAATTCTCACCAATCCATGATGGGGATAAGGTCACTCAAGCCAATGGAGAGGAATGCCAGATACAGGGTGTGGGCAATGTACTTGTGCAATTTCCTGATGGCAAAATTAGAAATATCCCTAATGTACTTTATGTTCCTGGACTCAGAAAGAGTTTGCTTTCTGTTGGTGTAATGGCAAATCAATATCTTAAAGTTGAATTTCTCAAGGATGGATGCCTTATGAAGGATACGAACCATAACCACAAAGTGGTGGCGAAGGGTTATAGAGATAGTAACTGTGGCCTTTATAAATTGGATGCTGCAAAACCAGGTGAATATGGTTTGGCTATCTCAACAACATCTCAATCTGAGTTATGGCACAGAAGACTTGGTCATTTGAACTATGGGAGCTTGAGATTGATGGCAAAGCTGAAGATGGTAATAGGGTTACCAGCATTACAGGATGATCATCATGCAATATGTGAAGGATGCATCATGGGAAAGCATCACAGAGAGACATTTAAGAAAGGTGGAGCTGCAAGAGCTAAGAAACCGCTAGAACTAATTCACAGCGATCTGTGCGGCCCAATGAAGACCATGTCATTGGGGAAAGCATATTATTTTATGACTTTCATAGATGATTACTCTAGGAGGACATGGATTTATTTCTTGAAGAGGAAATCTAATGCTTTTGCTCGTTTCAAGGAGTTCAAAACTTTGGTAGAGAACCAACTAGATGCACACATAAAAGTGCTAAGATCTGATAGAGGGGGCGAATACAAATCTGATGATTTTGAAGACTTTTGCAAAGAACACGGCATTAAAAGACAATTCACACAGTCACACACGCCGCATAGTAATGGTGTAGCTGAAAGAAAAAACAGAACGACTATGGAGAGTGCACGCTCCATGATGAAGCAAATGGGCTTGACCGATTCACTTTGGTCGGAAGCGTGTAGTGTGACAACGTTCTTGCAAAACAGGAGCCCTACAGTTGCAGTTCCAAATGTGACTCCTGAAGAAGCATTTACTGGAATAAAGCCAAAAATCAGGTGTTTTGATCATGTAATGAACAAGATTCACATTAGCAAAGATGTGATCTTTGATGAAACACATAGGTATGAAGATGGAGACCATGCAAAAGGTGAAAGCGTCAATAGACTTCCCACAATTCTGGAGGAAGAAAATGAAGAAGATGCTCCACAAAATGATGAACGTGAAGACGAAAGTCGAGAGGGCGAATATGAAAGAACACCACCTATTCAAGAGCCTAGGAGGAGGCACTTGCCAATAGGAGCAATAAAGGAGAAACCGGTTGGAAGTAAGAGACATTACTTGGACACTCCTTGGGATACATACTCTCCACATAGTGTATCACCTGAATCTAAGATACCAAAATGGTATGAAAAGATCATGAAGGACACAAAGCTAAATCAAACATGATCTAGCACACAAAGTGAAGTGAGAAGATCAACACGGGAAAGGAAGTCTCCCAATCGTTATCATGTGAACTATGCCCTAATGACTGGCATTTTGAAGTGTCGAGAGCCATCAACCTTTGATGAGACAAAAGATCACAAAGAGTGGCAAAGGGCAATGGAAGAAGAGATAGAATCCATCCAAAGACATGATACATGAGAGTTGGTTGATCTACCACTTGGAAAGAAACCCATTGATAACAAATGGGTGTTTAGAACAAAGTTTCATGCGGATGGCACAATAGCAAAGTATAAGGCACACCTAGTAGTGAAGGGTTATGAGCAAAGCAAAGGAATTGACTATGAAGAGACATTAAGATACTATTTCTCTTTCTTCCACAGAAGCCGAATATAAAGCGTTGAGTTCTGCTACCCAGGAAGCTATTTGGCTATGTAAGTTGTTATATGAGATTGGCATGAAACAGGTAAATCCCACTGTTATTTTCTGTGACAGTCAAAGCGAAATACAATTGGCTAAAAATCCAATCTTTCACGCAAGGACAAAACATATTGAAGTAAAATATCACTTTGTGCGTGAAAAATTACAATCTGAAGACATAGGTATTGTACATTGTTCTACATTGTTACAAGTTGCTGATATATTTACAAAAGCTTTAAGTAAAGAAAAGTTTGAAACTTTTAGAGCCAGACTTGGCTTAGACCAAGTTATGTAAAATGCCTTTACTTGTAATGCTAACATGGAGGTATGTTCCATGAATAGAGTATACTCTAAAATGAAAATTGACGTTGATCATTGAGGGAGAGAGTTAAAATAACAATGATCGACTTATACAGTGCTTTCTTATTTCGACGGCACCACGTGTGCTTAGTTCTAGAGTTATCGAGCCATCTTTCTTTTACGAGCCCTTTGAGTGTTTTTAAGGAACTCATCTTTGTACTTACAAGTAGTCTGGAATATACAGTTTGAAGTGAGCAATTCTGAATTCTTGTTGCACTTGACATTGTGCTGTGGTGATTGATCCGGTCGGGTGTTTTCAATTGTGTTTTCTTAACTTAAATAGCTAGCCACATTGGTTAATATGTTCATAAATTTCAGACTACACAGGTTTGCCAATAGGTTAGACAGTAAGCGTAATTACCACATGTTGTTATTGTGGTCTAGTTGCCCGTTCACATTTAATAAGTATCATATAACTTTGAGTCGATCTGGCATTTCATAGATTTGAGAATTTGGCACTAAACTTTGGAAGCAATCACTATGGCCAGGAGACCAAGATCTAAAATTGAATCGGTGATTCTTCATAATGAGAAGGATGAAGCTAGATTTTGGAAACCAACAAGATAGAACCGTGTTTCTCCCACGCCAATGCACTGCATGGATTTGCATGCAGTGCTTGAAGAAAGCAGAGGAAGTTCAATATAGATAATTTCTCTTGTTGTGTCTGATTTCGTATGCAAATGCTTCTGTTGTTAATCGTGTGTCTGAGTTTTTCTTGTTCATTTTAATTCCGCACCTTGGTTGAAACTATGTTGAATGTTGCATTAATTTTATAAACGTAGATCATGCAAAAAATGCAAAAATAAGCTTGGTAGAGGCCAAAAATTTTGTATATAGATAAACACACATGTGTGGAGCCTGTTCCCACGTGTGATACTAGTGTACTTGTCATGTACCATAATCATATAGGCTGTACATATGATTTAATTTAAGTTCTAGTGGCTAAAAAGGCCAAAAACTAGTTTTCTAGACATATGACACATGGCATCAATCTATTGCTTGCATGAGCCACATCCTTTGGTTAGGTGTCACATCCCATGTGTAGAGGACAGCTCACATGTGTGGAATAAGCTGAAGTAGACGAATTTTGACTTCTAGAAGATTTTCAAGTAGATCTCCATATAGAAGGAAAATGGACCAAAAGTGCTCAAAATAGAAGGTTTTGTTCAAGTGTTAGTTTTGCATGATGAATCATCATATGACAAAGCACCTTCACACGTGGGATCAAAGGGATGATCAGTACCACGTGCTCTCACTTATTGTATATATAGAGCCACATTTGGCCATAATCAATGTGAGACACCAATCTTGGTTTTGGAAGCAATTTTGAGTGATTCTCTCCATTTGTCTACATTTGTTTTGATTGTTTTGAGGTTCTATCAATGTGTACTTGATTTTCAGGTTGGAGTCCGTACTCAGACAATGTTT
Source organism: Diphasiastrum complanatum (assembly GCA_029204225.1). Lineage (NCBI taxonomy): Eukaryota > Viridiplantae > Streptophyta > Lycopodiopsida > Lycopodiales > Lycopodiaceae > Diphasiastrum > Diphasiastrum complanatum. The sequence goes on along the minus strand of CM055093.1, from coordinate 1,267,373 downwards.
CACACGTGTGAAACCAGAAAGTACACTTACCTTCAATTAATGATTGTTCTTGTTAGGATTTTGTGTCTAGAATTGATCTAGATTGATCTTAATCTGAAGTAGATTGATAGATCAAGTAATCTGACAACCAATCCCTCTTGAGGATCAGATTAGGATCCACTCTTGGTCCTTTTTGTACTTTTTCCACATGGTATCAGAGCCTAGTACATGAGGTTTTGTTGAAATTGATAGGGTTAATCCAAATCAAAGCCAAAACTAGCAGTTTTTTGGAAACTAGTCAAATTTTGGGTAGCGAGTTGGATTTGATAGATATTCTCAAAATTTTTGGACCAGAACTTGTTGTGGGCTGTAGGAACCCTTTTCACACGTGTGATGCTGTACAACTCTGATTTTGGCTGAGAAAATTCAAAAATTTGTACAATTTGACTCACACACCCAATTTGAGAGATTTTTGGTGCAAAATCAAGCATTTTCTATAGAAAATCTAATCCCTTGATTAGTTCTTGGATTATATCAGCCAAGAAATTAAATTTGAAGCTTGAAATAGGTGCATTAATTGATCATCTCTGATTTTTTGAGTGCATGTTGAAGTTGAGAGAGATTTGGCTAAAAATCATAGATTAAGGAGTGATATGCAAGGTGAGAGGTTGAAATCCATTGTACCATCACTCTAGATTTGTTCAAGAGTGATAGGGTCAAGTTTAGAAGCATCAATTTGCTAGAAAACATCCTTGGATCTGTCCTCCAAGTGAAACCTTTGAGAGTTTCTAGTGTATATAGAGCATCTATGCAAATCTTTTGTAGAATTTGACATAGATTGGCTTAAATTGAGAGTTCTAGAAAAGAGATTGAGATCCAAGTCACATTGTTATACCCTACTCAATTTGTTTGAGTGATTTGAAGGTTTGAAAAGAGTCATTAATGTGTCTATGAAAAATGTGTAGAAAGAGATCCAATTTTTTTAAGAGCTCCTTCCTTTGTAGAGGGCAAGATCTAGAAGCTCATTATGTGTTGTTGTTGGTGAAGAATTTGGCTTCTCCTATGTGATCAAATCTTTCTAAGTGGCATTAACTCTTTGAAGCACAATATCTTAGTGAGAAAAATCACAACTTTTGATTTTGAATTTCATTCCAAGTCCTAAAAGGTAGAGTAATTGGTGGAATCCAATAGGAGTGATTGAATTCAATTTGTTGAGCAAAAATTGATATAGTATGTATGAAACTCAAATTAGTTCTATTCAACTTTCTTTTTGAGAGTGAGGGTCAATTTGTGATCCCATTGGATGTCTAGAATGAGGAGGAGTCCATATTTGAGTATTCATGCATGGTTGAGATATTTGTGAATCTCTAGTTGTCTAAATTTTTAAGCTTTGTGAAAAATTGGTGGTATAGTTTGTTTTCAGATCAAACCAAATTCATTCTAAATCTCAAGAGTGATATTATTTGGGTCAAGAGTGAGTCCAAAAGAAGTGATTAAGTTTGATTTTCATGTGTTTGAAACAAAATCCATCTTTTGTTCAAGAATCTCAAGTGTTGAGAGAACTAGTCAAGTGAAAAGGAAAATCTAGGTGTCAAATCTTTTCATATCCATTTCAACTTTTAAAAAAAAGAGTCATTGGTATTTGATGAGTCCAATAGGAGATTGGATCTGATTTCTTTTGTGATTTGATTCAAAGATTGTGTGCTTTTGTCTTACCGATCAAAGCAAAGTTTCCAAGTGACTAGTGAAGATTGATTCTTAGGTTTGTGAGCTAGATCTTTTGTAGATCATTCTAGATTATTGAAGATGTTCAAATCTAGTCTCTTGAAAGTCACAAATTACATTTGTAGAATCATATCACAGGTTTTTATTCACATGGCATCAATAGGTGACATCCTATTGAAGGAAAGAAAGGATCCTAAGTGCAACTTTTGTGGCAAGGAAGGATATTTTTCCTCAAGATGCTACAAAAAGAAGACCAATCCATCCAAGAAGAACCAAAGCAAGGGGGTTTGAAATGCAAATACAAGAAGGACAAGTCCAAGAAAAGGTGTTTCCTTTGTGGAAAGGTGAATGAGGCTTGGGGTCTCACAAGGACTTGCAAGATTTGTCTTCAAGAGTCCATCACAACACATGTCAAATCCTTTGGAATTTTTCATTTGGAAGTGCATTGTTTGGTTCAAGATGCAAAGATAGATGTCACCTTCATGAAAGTAACTTGGATTTATTTTATGTCCTTGGAAAGTATTTTGCTTGGAACTTTTGATAAGTTCAAACTTATTGTTATGATCCAAGAGAAATCAATCAAGAACAAGGAGCAGCAATCACAAAATGAAAATAGTTTCATTTATGTTATCATGTCAACTTATGAAGAACCATGAAGAGATTTTTGTATCTCAAAGGTGGATTAAGACAATACTAGTTGAGTGTGATGCCTTAAAAGATAGCAAAATATGTTTTCCTTGTAAGCTTACATTAGTTATGAAGTCAAGGAAATGGAAATATCTTCATAATGTAGGATCTTTTGGTTTCAATAAGATCATAAATGATGTGCTCATTCATAAAGATGAAAATTGTAAGTTTTCAATCTTAAAGGCAAGTTGTAAACTTCTTATGAGAATAAGTGAAGCATCCAAAGTGGACACTTATATCCATAAGCAAGTAGTTAGCCTTATTGAGATGGAAATGCCTTTTGATTTCAATATTAGAAAAATTATGCCAAGTTGTGGTGATTTTTGGACTTACGTTTCTAGCATAAGTAATCTTGATAATCATAGGAAGTGCATATTGTGTGGTCATAGTTGTTGTGATCATTATGAGACATGGAGGTCTCGGATTTCCATCAAGAAGGAGCACCATGAAGAGGATCTTAAAGAATCATCTCAAGGTTCAAGTGTGCCATGGATTGAGGAGGAGAGATCTTCTCAAGTTGTGATTCCAAAAAGAAACTCAAGAAATATGGTTGATTTCATGTGGCTCACATTTCAAGGGAAAGAGGAGCATATCTCATGTGGTATACATATCATACTTACTTCTCTTATGTCATTTGATAAATCAATTTGCTTAAGTGAGACCATTGCATCTCCAAATTGGAGTAAAGCCATACTAGTTGAGTATGACGTCTCTCTTGAGAACATAGATGATATTCTTAAAAGGTTGAAATTGATTTTAAATCAATTAGAAAGCAAATGATTATTTCATCAAATGTATGCTCTTGAGTCATGTAAGAGCAAAGTGATTTGTTCACTCATAGTTTGAAAATTTGTATTGAGGCAAATTGTAAACTCCTTATGAGAGTAAGTGAATCATCTTCTAAAGACACTTATCTCCATAATGAAGTATTTAGCCTCATTGGATCTGAGATTAGCATGGCAAACAAGCATGAAGATATGATGCAAACACTTTGTTATTATAGCATGCATAGTCTTGCCAATTTGGATAAGTCTAATTCTTTAGACCATGGTAACATGATGTTAGATCTTTGTGATCCTAATAAGTCAAGAAGAAATCTTTATTTTCTCATGGAGGAGCATGCACATGAAGAAGGAGCAAGCCTCAAGGTCAAGCATCTACATGAAAATTGGAAGGAATCAATTTTGGAGGTGCTAGGATGGTGCAAAGCTCTCGAGTTTATCAAAGATGTCAACATCAAAGAAGCACTATCATGGATATGGTGTTTTCAGATCAACATCAAGCTCATTGGCTGATCTTCACACCTTTTGAACCAGCAAAGACCAATTCAACCCATGGAGTCAAGTTCAAGATCATCATGTTTTCCATCAAGCTAGATTTACCAAGCTAGATTTTTGAGGAGGAGTGTGAAAAATGCAAAAATAAGCTTGGTAGAGGCTAAAAATCATGTATATAGATAAACACACATGTGTGGATCCTGTTCCCACGTGTAAAAATAGTGTACTTGTCATGTACCATAATCATATAGGCTGTACATATGATTTAATTCAAGTTCTAGTGGCTTAAAAGGCCAAAAACTTGTTTTCTAGACATATGACACATGGCATCAATCTATTGCTTGCATGAGCCACATCCTTTGGGTAGGTGTCACATCCCATGTGTAGAGGATAGCTCACATGTGTGGAATAAGCTGAAGTAGACGAATTTTGACTTCTAGAAGATTTTCAAGTAGATCTCCATATAGAAGGAAAATGGACCAAAAGCGCTCAAAATAGAAGGTTTTGTCCAAGTGTTAGTTTTGCATGATGAATCATCATATGACAAAGCACCTTCACACATGTGGGATCAAAGGGATGATCTGTACCACGAGCTCCCACTTATTGTATATATAGAGCCATATTTGGCCATAATCAGAGGCAGAATCGTGACCAGCAAGTAGAGGGAACAAGCAAAGGCAACTGGAAGACCAAAGGAAGGTCGAAACAACAAGGTGCAGACAAGAAGACTTGTGTGAGATGCAGGATATACAGTAGATACCTGCTAGCTCAATCCCAAGATTGAGTGTATCCATTGCCACAAGAAGGGTCACGCAGCCATGGATTGCCGCCAAAACCCGAGAAACAAGTCAGCACAGAATAGACAGGAGAACAAAAATAGTTCATCCTATGTCGAGGAGCCCGAGAGCTCAAAAATGGCCGAAGAAAGAATGAACAGAAACTGTTTGACCACCTATATCTATGAAGACCTGTGTGCAACATCAATATCTGACACACATGAGGTGATCCTAGAATCAAGAGCCACCTCACACTTTGTGACATCAAGATGAATCATGTCTGATCTCATAAGTGCAGATGCCTCAAGATTCATAGTTCTTGGAGATGGATCTAGACATCAAGTGAATGGTATTGGTTCATTATGGCTCAACACCAATGACAGAGGCAGAGACTCGAAGACGTTCTGTTCGTGCCTACTCTGCAACAAGACTTGCTCTCTGTAGCAAGAATAGCAGATGCAAGGATGCGTGTGACGTTTTCTGACAAAGCATGCAACATGATTGATGCCAGTACCAGTACTCTCATCACTCAAGACAGAAGGAAAGAGAACCTATATCATCTAAAGGTATGCCTACCTGCAGATCAGGTGCATCAGACTCATGACGACTTTCCAGACACTCTGTGGCACAAAAGACTCTGCCACATGAACTCAATGGCACTTTACCAAGCAAGCCATCATGGAGCGATAACAAGGGTCAGCATCTTGAATGCAACCAGTTTGACCACCTGTGATGCATGTTTGAAGGACAAGATGTCATGCACACCATTCATCAAAGACTCCTACAGAACGACAAAGATTCTGGAGCTAGTGCATTCTGACATTTGCAGACCATTCAACGTGATCTCAGTAGGAGGTTCAAAGTATTACATAACCTTCATTGATGATTATAGCAAATTTGCCAAAGTGTATTTCATTCAGAATAAATCTGAAGCACTTGATAAATTCACAAAATATGTGAATTGGGCAGAAAGATGCACAGGCAGCAAAGTGAAGCAGATCAGAATAGATCGAGGTGGCGAATACATCTCGAATCGCTTCATTGACTTCTGCAATGATCGTGGCATCATTCATAGAAGAACTGCAGCCTACACACCGCAACACAATGGTGTTGCTGAACGAAAGAACAGGACCCTAATGGAAGCAGCCAGATGCATGATGGCCTACTCGAAAGCTCCAAGGGCACTGTGGGCTGAAGCAGTAGCTATAGTCGCATACATCCAGAACAGAACAGACAAGTTTGGTGTTCCTCACACGACACCACATGAGCTATGGTGGGGTAGAAAACCCAACCTGTCTCACGTCAGAATCTTTGGTTGTGCAGCTTATGCACATATTCCTTATAAGCTTCAAAAGAAGCTTGAGGAGAAAGCCGAGCAGGGATTTCTGGTAGGTTATGACAACAATTCCTCATACTACAGATTCTACATGCCAGACACAAACATTGTGAAAATAGTGAGAGATGTCAGATTCGATGAAAGCAGGACAATGGCCAATGACAATCCTGTCAGTTATGAAGTTCTGGAGAGACAGAACTATGACTTGTCGCCAACGACAGAGGGAGCAGAGTACGAACACAAAAACAAAAATTTTCGAGTCGTCTCCCATTTGAGCAATGAATCTGACGAAGAAATATTCGAGAGGCATCCTGCTGCTGCGGTTCTTGCAAACCAAAATGGTTCTGGATCAAGCAGAATAGACAAGAGCAAAGGCATAGCTGTTTCAAGAGGATCTCCCAAAAGGTCGACAAGACCACGAAGAGCACCAGCAAGATATGTGCCAGGCAGCTCAGCTTCCACATCAGAAGAGTTTTGCGGGTTAAGTGGCGAACCATAGACTTTCGAGGAGGCAATTGAAGGTCCAGAAAAGGACAGATGGATCCAAGCCATGAACAAACAGATGGAGTCCATGAGGAAGAACCATGTATGGACGTTGAAACCATTACCAAATAAGCACAAGACTGTCAAATGCAAATGGGTCTTCAAGCTCAAATACGGAATGTGAAAAAATACAAGGCAAGACTGGTAGCAAAAGATTTTTCTCAGAGATACGGTATTGACTACTCTGAAACCTTCTCTCCTATTGTCAAACATTCGTCCCTACGTCTATTATTTGCATATGTAGCAGCTTATGACCTCAAGATCCACATTGTGGATGAGAAGATGGCCTTCTTGCATGGCAAATTAGACAAAGAGGTCTACATGGATCAACCTCCAGGATATGTCTCGAATTCACTTCCTGACTATGCATGTAGAATGCATAGAAGCATCTACGGTCTGAAACAATCAGCCCGACAATGGTACAAGAAGAAAGATCAAGCCCTGAAATCATTAGGATTCAAGCCTCTGTTGGCTAATTCCAATGTTTATGTCAGAGTTACAGATGGGCAGATCATCATTGTGGCTGTGTATGTGGACGACACTCTGACACTTTGCAGGAGTGAGCAACTAATTGCTGAAGTAAAGACAGACATCTGGAAACATATCAAGATCGTGGATCTGGGAGAAGCCAGGTGTTACCTAGGCTTGCAAATTGAAAGGGACTATGAGGGAGGTAAGTTATACCTTCACTAGTCCAGATACACCCAGAAGATCCTAGAGGACTTTGGGATGCTGAACTGCAAAGGAGTGAACACTCCAATTCTCACAAGGATGGTGCTGACGAATGATGACTGTCCAAAAGCTGAGGAAGAGAGAGAACAGATGCAGCTCACATCTTACAGGAAACTGATAGGATCACTGATGTACCTTGTTGACAATACACGTTCTGATATTGCTTATGCAGTATTCAGGATGAGCCAATTCTGCACGAATCTAGGCTTGACACATTGGAAGATTGCAAAACAAATTTTGCAATATCTTCAATTAATGAGATATTTTGGCTTGTGTTATTGTCATGGTGCAGGTTTCAGGATACTTTTCTACAATGACGCTAGCTGGGCATGCATCAAGAGGATGCACTATCACATCAGGAGCAGCAGTTCTCTGGGTCAAGAAGAAGCAGACCATTGTAGCCCAATCATCCTGCGAAGCAGAATATGTTGCAACAGCAAAGATGGCCAACGAAATAATCTGGCTAAGACAGTTCTCGGACAAATTGGGTGAAACAAGTTATGAGTCCCTGGTCTTGCAGATGGACAACACCTCTGCAATACACCTAACAAAAGATCTCGTGTTCCATTCCAGAACGAAGCACATTGCGATCAAGTACCACTTGATCAGGGATCTAATTGAGAAGAAGATGTTGTAGACCACCTTCATCAGAACGAGATACATGGTTGTTGACATCTTCACTAAAGCCCTGGACAAAGGACTCTTTGAGAGACAAAGGAGCAGTCTCGAAATTGTAAAGCTATCATGCTTTGAGAGGGAGCTGAAGAAACAAAACGTTTCTAATTACAAAGCCTTGCTAGCTTTCAGCCCTCAGCCCGACAAAGACATTCGCATACTCAAAGATATAGAGACACGAAGCACGAAAAGTTTTGCGAATACGAAAGTCAAAGGAAATGAAGACAAACGGTTTGCAAACACGAAAGTCAAAGCAGACGAAGACGAACGGTTTGCGAACACGAAAGATTCACGAACGAGAATTTTTTGCGGTCCAGTACGAGAGAAGGCAAACGACCAAAACAAAACCAACGATGAAAACAAAACCTTCTCCTGTCTGCACGCTCCAAAGAGTACTAGCAAGATCATGCAAGTATCCAAAAGTACATATATCTGATCTGATGATTTATGAATGAGAATCTTTTGCGGTCCAGTACGAGAGAAGGAAAATGACCAAAACAAAACCAACAACAGAAACGAAACCTTCTCTTGTCTGCACGCTCCAAAGAGTACCAGCAAGATCATGCAAGTATCCAGAAGTACAGATATCTGATCTGATGATATGTCGTCAACAGATACATTTTAGGTCATGGCTAATCTTCCACTCTTGTGATTCCCTGATTAGTTGTAGATGTTAATCACTCTAATCTTAGATTCACATAGAGCGACCATACTTACTGGACGATACTTTACATATAGATCAACAGAATACACATACAGTAAAATGTAGTAGTCTGATGCTAGTAAGCAATCAAGACGAAATACAGACAACAAGACCACCTGTCTGACTAGTGATGAATGTTTGTCTTGGGCTATGGCAAATGTTAGTGCTCATGGACGAAGCAAACTTCTGATGAGGAATTTATTTCATTCCAACCCCAATTGGGATTCTCTCGTCCATCGGTTATGAAATTTGTTGATGACTCTTCTTCAATAGGTGATCACAATATAGATCATCCCGATCTAGTCGCAGCAGATGATGATGAATGCTTAAGTTTAAAAGTTTTACTGTATGTTTATCTGATGTATGTGTTCTGGTAGATTTTATTTACTAAAAACTCCAATTTTGTAATTGCAGAATACACTTTTGATTAATGACCTTGCTACTCGTCAAGGGGGCTTCAGATGACATTCATCATCTTTCCATAGAAACAGTGGCCTCGGCCACTACTTGTATTAGGTTTCTTTCCAATAAAGGTTTCATGAGGTGTCTTACCTTCCACGGATTTTGTAGGCCACTGATTCAGGATGTCTGTAGCTGTGCTACAAACTTCTGTCCAAAAGGTGTTTGACAGACCCTTGCTTTTGACCACCGCCCTGGCCATCTCAACAATAGATATGTTCTTTCGTTCTACAACTCTGTTTTGTTGTGGTTAATAAGGTGTTGTAGTATGCCTCTTGATCCCTTGATCTTTGCAGAAATCAATAAATTCTGTCAAAAAATACTCACCACCTCCATATGATCTCAAAGTCTTGATGCAACATCATGTTTGCTTTGATGAGGTTTCGTGTATCGCGATTTGGATTTCATAGTCGCGAAGGAACCACGATCCTCTTGCGACTCAGATGGAGTTCAGATGCGATCACTGGACACTGCCAGTTAAATCACTCCTACAATCCTCTTGAATGTAGTCAGGCTCTGCTGATCTATGTTTATAAAATTAATACAACATTCAACATAGTTTCAACCAAGGTGCAAAATTAAAATGAACAAGAAAAACTCAGATACACGATTAACAACAAAAGCATTTGCATACGAGATCAGACACAACAAGAAAAATTATCTATATTGAACTTCCTCTGTTTTTTTCAAGCACTGCATGTAAATCCACGCAGTGCATTGGCGTGAGAGAAACACGGTTCTCTCATGAGTAATCGTTTCGCTTTACTAGCGGACAGTTAGATCTCTATGGATCCTGATCACAGAGCTCGTCTCGCATGCAGGTGGACTTGTTGTCTGTATTTCATCTTCATTGCTTACTAGCATCAGACTACTACATTTTGTTGTATGTGTATTCTGTTGATCTATATGTCAAGTATCATCCAGTAAGTATGGTCGCTCTATGTGAATCTAAGATTAGAGTGATTAAACATCTACAACTAATCAAGAAATCACAAGAGTGTTTGCGAACCGTTCGTCTTCGTCTGCTTTGACTTTCGTGTTTGCAAACCGTTCGTCTTCGTTTCCTTTGACTTTCACGTTCGCAAAACTTTTCGTGCTTTGTGTCTCCAAAACTTCGAGTTTGTGAATGCCTTCATCAGAATGAGGGCTGAAAGCTAGCAAGGCTTGTAATTAAAAATGTTTTGTTTCTTCATGCTTTTCAACTAATGTCTTGAATTTTCTGAACTTAGCAAAAGCATCTGATTTCTTGCTTATGAAATAAATCCAAATGCATCTGCTATAATCATCAATGACGATAATAAAGTAATAGTAGCCACTAAGAGATCTAGTCTGCATAGGTCCACATAGATCACTATGGACAAGATCTAGGATGCCACTTGTTCTTCTTGCTCCACTTGTGGGAAACCTATCTCTGTGTTGTTTTTTCAAAATGCAACCTTCACAAATTTTTCCTTCAAAAGAAATATCCGACAATCCAATAACTAGATTACATCTTCTGAGAATCTGTAAACTTTGAGCACTAATATGAACAAATCGTTAATGCCAAAGATCACTTCGACTATCAACAATGCTTACCATAGCTTGAGCAAAATATCTTGCATTCAATTTGTAGAGTCAATTTTTCTTGACTCTAGCTCCTATAGCAATCACTTTGTAGTGATTCTTGATGTCTTTGACAAGACATTTGTCGCTGTCAAATTCATCCTTGAGTTGTTGATCAGCCATAGTCCCAACAGATAGTAGATTGTTAGCTAAGCCAGGTACATATTGCACATTGCTTATCCGTTTTATCATCATGCTGGCTAACTTTACTGGTACCACTCAAAATCCTTTAACAAATAGAAATTGGCCCATCGGCTTGTCCCAACCTCATCACCATTGTGAGTTTCCTTGAGTTCTGAAAACCACTCTTTCCTTGAAGTCATGTGCTTGGACATACCACTAGCAATGTATCAGGTATCCTTGGCTTCATCACTTGTCTATAATGAACAATTTTGAACTCTCACCTATATCATCTTCATATTGATCATCATCGTATTGATGTTGATCAACATAGTTGTCTTCACAATAGTCATCATCAAATTGATGTTGATTAGCATAATTGTCCGCTTGGCATTTGCCTTTTCTTTGTTCTATCTCCTTCTGTTTCTTGAAGCATTCACGCTCCCAATGGCTAGGTTTGTTGCAGTACCTACAATTTCCAGGTTTATTTTGTCTGGAATAGTCGCATCCTTGACCTCGGTCTTGATTCCAATTGGCTCTATTTGGGCCATCATTGGATTGTTCTTGAAATTGTTGGAACGATTCACGATTTGAGTTTTCACCTCTTGATTGGTGTCTTCTACGACCAAATCTGCCACCACGTCCTCTGACTGCAAGAGCTTGATCAAATCCTCTATTGTGATGACTCAAGTTCTCTTGACGTTGTTGTTCCTGCAAAAGCAATCCACCTAACTCTTCATAGGTTGGGAGATTTTCCCATGTGGCTATACTTGTCAAATGCCCACTGATCTTCTTCAATCACTTGCCTTGTCTCTTCACCTGTCACGATCTTCCATAGCTCCTTTTCCATCAAAATGTTTTTCAATTTCAATTTTCAAATTGCATAGTTGTCCGCTCCTTCCAATTTGCTTGACTCAGTGAGGACGCTCTTGCTTAGAGTTGCCATTACTGGATAGATGAGTCTGGATCACAGAAAAATGGCTCAGTCTGAGCACACAATTGTTTTCAAATTTATCACACCACAGAACTTTATATTTTTGGTTGTACACCTCAATCGGTTCAACGCGCGGGTGTACTACCGCTCGGGACCTTCTTGGGCTCGCGTGCATTGATCCGATATCGGTACAAATATGCGATATCGGTTTGGCGCGTGGGTGTACGACCGCTCGGGTATTCCTTTAGCTCGCGTGCATTGATCCAATATCAGTATGGATTAGGATGAAAAGTAGAGGAAATATAAGAATTTTCAGAGTGAATATTCTAGATTCTCCTCTTTGCAAAGATTTCAAAGTCTGTGATCATTCAAAAGGCAAAAATTAGTAATGTGAAAAGTATGAAGCCTCATAAACTCCGAATGGCAATACTAGACACTGTCTAGTGTGTCTGCAATTGCACAAACAGACAAATGAGAGATTTCCTGGCAAACCTCTCTCACAAATGGCACTTTCACAAAAGCTAGGAAGTATTATCAAAATCTCTCTAGTCAACAGATTTTCAATTTGTCTAGTGCTGCCCTGGCCTTTCTGATGCCTCCAGGACTGTGTCTTTGTTTTCCATTGATGAATTTGAGCTCCAAAACTTGCAAAATACACTAAGAAAGAATTCCTTCCAGCCATTTTTGTCTCTCCAAGCTTTCACCTCCTATGAAGGACTTTCTCACTTCATTGCGGAGCTTGTGACAAGCTATATCCATTGATCAAGCACGCAGGACTATCGCAGCTCTGATAGCATGTCAATTATCAGATAAGCAACATTAGGCATTCACCATAAACAATCACCAAAGAAGGCGAAATAATAACACGCACTCCCACTCAACACTCTATCACACTAAGTTGCATACTGAATGTAAAATATACAAAAAAACCCTGAATCTTGATAGAGCGAGAAAACCTAGGAGTAGACTACTAGACTAGCCTACGGATAGTTACAACTGGTAATAGCTATAAATAATAAAGTACATTGTAAATAGTAACTAATAAGTGTAACAATGAAGTCTAACGTTAGCACCTCCAAATCCACATAGAATTTATGGCGCCCTCAAATCCACCTCTAGATTTGGAAAATCCACCAATTTTATAATGCAACCTGCTCTAATACCATGTGAAAAAATATAGTCCAAGTGATGTCCTATGATTCATGAACAAGTCCTTTCCCAATACTTTGGTGAAGATATCAGCTACACATTCCCTTGAAGAAACATGTTGAAGCTCCACCTCCTTTGCAATGACTTACTCCCTCACAAAATGACATTCCACCTCAATATGCTTGCTCCTAGCATGAAAGATAGGATTGGTTGCCAACCTTTGGGCTGATAGATTGTCACAAAAGATGATTGGGCTCTCTGAAAAATTCAGCAAGTGAAGATCCTTTATCATCCTCTTGATCCATACCATCTCCTTTGTGCAATGTGTAAGAGCTTTGTACTCGGCCTCACTAAATGGCTTGTTTCTTCGACATCCATGATAGCTCCATCACCTATGAAAATACAATGAAGTTCGATAGCCAAACCGGTTGAACCAGACTGCTGACCACTTGGGGAAGCAAGGATGGCAAGACATTAGCCATCGTGTCTCTAAATCTAAAGGATTCACTAGCTTATGTAGAAAATGTTCCACTACCAAAAAAACTTGGGACATTCTTATTGGTTTGTACGAAATGATAGATGCCATGACTCGTCTCTTTCTGAGAAAGAAATTTCTATAGCTCAAGATGAGTGAAGGACCTTCAAGCAAGCTAATCTTACTAAAGAAGGTGAAGGTGAGGTAGAGGGAAGTGACAAGAAAGAATCTCATGATGTCAATGTACTCTTCTTTTAGCTTTGAAAGTGAAAATCCATGGTGGATAGATAGTGGAGCTAGTTCTCATATGACTAGTTCATGACAATCTTTCACTCATCGTGCATCTTACAAAGGGGGTTTACCTTTTTTTGAGCCAAAAATTTCGAGCAGTGAGCTAGTTTCCAAGCTGTGGTCATTGGTGACCTCAAATATAAATGGGAAGCTATGGTCTGTAGAGGTCCTAAAACACACCCATCCTCCACTTAGTGGTGGGTTTGTAGATTTTCACATGGACAAAAGGAACTTAAGATAGTACCCATCCTAGAAACTCTATGTAAATTTAGATGTTCAATTATTTTGCAAACAATCAAAGTTTATGGTAGGACCCCATATTTAATCAATTTGGGTCTACATTAATTATATTTAGATTGTTTTTCCCATCTCAAACTTTGAAAACCCACCAATAAGTGGATGATGGGTGTGTTTTAGGACCTTTTTGGACCATAGTTTCCAATTTATATTTTAGGTCACCATCGACCAAAGCTCAAAAACTAGCTCGCTGCTTGAAACTTTTGGCTCAAAAAAAGATAAACCCCCTTACAAAGGATCTTTCCATTTTTTATAATAGTAAATGCAAGATAGAGGGAATTGGTAAGCTTGCCTTTCTCTTCAATATTTTTGGAGCTTCTCATCGATCACGGTTTTTGAGCTCTTACCTAGTTGTGTGTGGTCGAGAGCTTGAGTTAAATGTGTTTTTGTGTGAATGGAAGCTATTTTTTTCAGAACATTGAATCTCCTTTTTCATAAAGATAAACTGAGTTGGTTGAGCTTTTTGATCTCATGTTCCAAAGTTGGAAGCTGTAAATTCATGTATCAGCATTGATGCTCTTGCTAGGTTTGTAGTGGATCTTCTTCGATTAATGTTGATCATTTACAAAGTTTAAATTGCAGATGATTGCATCACTAGGAAGTAGTGTAATATGATATTATGTAGATAACTATGCAATTTCCATCTATTGTCGTGCATTGTCGGATACAATGAGGTTTTATTTTAATTTTCGCTACTTTTGCAAGCAAGGAATCTCAAAGCTGCAGATTTGCTTGGTAGTACATGTCTTATTGGTTGTTGTACTGTCATACATGAATCTTTGCAGCGATCACGATATTTTCTTGCTTTCTTTTAATAACTAGCAATGAAATTTTCTATTTTTAAAACCTTTGCAGAGGGATACAAGTCCATGAATTCTTTAAAGGCTGACTTTGTAATGCACATGGTAGATCATGTTTGTGCTTACTCAAGCCAGAGTAATCAATCTTGTAATGCTAAGTGTGCCAGCTTGGTTTGTCTTAAATCTATAGGATCAGAGAACTGAGCTTTGATACCATGTAGAATTTTGATGGAAATGTGGTGAGTAGCGAAAGTGATGAGCAAATGGAAATAGATCGGTAGTGCGTCAGTTACCAGCTATGAGTTCAAGATGAAACAAATAGTACAATGCGCAATGGAACCAAAAACATAGACACAAAAATGCACTCAGATAAATCATAAATGTCAGTACAAAAGCTTGAAGTTGGCCGCGAAACAGTAGGCCGCTCAACCTTCAACTGAAATTGTTGATAGCTAGATAATCAAAATTACAACTAACTAATTATACATAAGCCTATATAGTCACTGAACATCATTGTAGCATATTACCTGTACATTGTTACACAAGATGCCTGTCAGATGAACAGTGCATTAAAGCGCTAAAATAATCTACTTATAGTTCCACAAAAGGCCACCGTTATTTAACGGTAAGTATATCAGATTTTCTAGTTAACAATATCAAAAAATTAACTAAGGGTCAGATTTAACTAAGGGTCAGATTTATACACAGGGTCAGATTTTGGATTTATTAGATCTAATTTGATTCTTATCCGATCCGATCCGATCTGATCCAGGGTTGAAAAAATTAGAATCGATCCGACCCGACCCAAGGTCAAAAAATATCTCTTTGGCAAGAATGACATTGGGTCAGAAAATAGTCTTGGTCAGAAAAATTCGATCGTGAATTTTTTGATTCTTTGCTAAAACTTCGAGTCTTCATATTTTTTTTTGTAGTTTTTCCGAATATTAAGTATGAACAAGTTTCAAGATGCTCATTACCTAATGGAATTGGGTTTGAGCATGAATTCCAACACTCTTTCTTAATGTGAATCCTGAAAATTTTCAATCTTCAAATTTAGTAGGTTGTTAAATTTGAGAGGATGCTCCTTTGTTAGAGCCTTGGTGAAGTAATCTGCTGCTTGTAACTCTGTCCTATAGTAAACTAGAAAAATTTCCTCGTTTTGCACTTTCTCTCTAAGATAGTGATATCGAATTTCGATATGCTTACTACGGGAGTGGAATCTCGGATTCAGAGATAGTGCAATGGCACTTTGATTGTCACAGTAGAGGATCATTGGATGTGACTGGATAATTTTGATATCTACAAGCAGGTTCCTCAGCCAAATTGCCTCCTTGGAAGCTATGTATTTTGATTCTGTGGAGGATAATGCTACTGAGGTCTGTTTCTGACTGTTCACATGAAATTGGGCCTTGATTAAACAGGAACACAAATCTAGAGGTCAATTTTCTTGTGTCGATGTCTCCTACCCAATCTGCATCTGTGTAGCCCTCTAGAATGTTGGCAGATTGGCTGCTTCCATAGCAAATGTTGAGGCGTTTTGTAGCTTGGACATACTTCATGACTTTCATGAGAGCCTTCCAATGGACTAGACCTAGATTTGAAAGAAATTGGCTGAGAGATCTGATTGAGTAAGCAAGGTCAGGTCGAGTGCAGAGCCTAGCATACATCAATGATCCAATAATGGAGTGAAAATGGATACTGCTTCATTTCCTCCTTCTCTTACTTGGATTTTGAACATTGTTCCTTTGACAGCTTCAAACCAGGGTCGAGTGGGAAGTGGCTCGGTTTGCACTTGACCATTCCATACTTTTTCAACACATTGGTGAAATATCTGTCTGCTGGGTCAGATTAAAAAAATATGAATTCCAAGACAATAGTGTGCAGGACCCATATCTGTCATCTTGTATTCATTTACTAAGAAGCAGTTGGTATCCTTCAACAAATTTAAATTACTACTAAACAGTAGCATGTCATCAACATAAAGAGTGATGATTATGAAGGAATCCGATACAGAGTCTGCCGAGTTTGAAATGAAACCATTCTCAACTAGAAATGTATTTTGGGCTGGGACATATAGATCTCCTCTTCAATGTGTCATTGAGAAATGCAGTTTGAACGTCCATTTGGTGAACTTCAAGATCCTAAAAAGAAGTAAAAGAATTGAAACATGCTTTATCACAAGACTGAAGGTTTCTGAATAATCCAGATCTCGAATCTGGGAGATGCCTTTGACTACCAATCTGGCCTTGTATTGATTTATTTTTTCTTTAGCATCATATTTCACTTTGAACAACCACTTGTATGGGATCGAATTTTGATCTCTTGGCAACTCAATTACAGTCCACATTTGATTCTCAATCAAAGAATCAAATTTTGCATCCATGGCTACTTTTCCTGGTCAGTGTTTGGTTCATGCACAAAATAGCACACTGGATCATCCATGAATCGAGATGGAGGCTGTTTGGGTCGATTTGATCTTTTGGGTTGAATTTTGACCCTTTGACGTTGTTGTTGAGGTTCCGACTCACTGCTCGAGTCAGCATCAATTTTTGCTATTCGACCCTTGGATTGGATTTTGAATTTTCAATCCTTGGGTCGGATTCTGAAATTTTTGACCTTGGATCGGATTTTAACTATTCGATCCTTGGGTTGGGTTTTTTCTGGTGCTTTTCCCTTATAGTCGAAAAATTGGTCTTCCTCTACTCGTGAAGGTCTTCTGATTTTCTAGGTTGTAGAGCTTGTATGCCTTGTGATCTAGGAGTAGCCAATGAAAATCGATTTTTTGCTTTTGTCATCCAGCTTCTTTCTCAGATCTTCAGGTATCTAAGCATAGGCAATGCATCCAAACACTCGAATGTGTTTGAGTAATGGCTTCAATCTAGTCCACACCTCATGAGTTGTCTTGCCATTCAGGGCTTTGGTGATATAACAATTTTGTAGGTAGGCAGCTATAGTGACAGCTCCTGCCCAAAATCTCTTTGGAAGAGAAACATGGGCCATCATGCTTTTGGCACTCTCAATAGGTGTTCTCTGCTACTCCATTACATTGAGGAGAGTAGCTAGTGGTGAATTGTTGATGTATTCGACAGGCCTTGCAAAATTCCTTGAACTTGGTGGAGATGTATTCCCCCCCTCCATCAGAACATATTGCTTTGATTTGTTCTCTAGGTTTGATTTTCTACAGATGCCTTGAACTGCTTGAAGAATCTGAAAGTATCGGATTTATTCTTCAAAAAATAAGTAGAAGTTCTCTTAGAAAAATCATCAATAAAAGTCATAAAATGAAAAGCTCCCCCTGTGGAAGAAGTTTGCATTGGGCCACAAAGGTCACTGTGTACAAGATCTAACAAATCTCTAGAAGTATGAACAGAATCTGCAGTAAATGGACTTCTAGCATGCTTGCTGATAATACAGCTTTCACATGGAGAATTGGATTTTCTAATAGAAGGAAGATCTTGCACTATGTTCTGATTTGACATTATTTGAATACTCTTAAAATTTAAATGGCCTAGTCTGAAATGCCACAACAAATGATTTGATTCAGAAATAGAAATAAGAGCTGACTACTAGTAGAATAATAGTGACTTAATTTGTAAAGGTAGCCACATCTTCTACCATAAGCTAGGACTTTCCTAGACTTGTCAATAATAGTGCAGCCCTCTGTATCTAATTCGACCCTACGACCAGAATAAGTGATTCTGCTTATAGAAAGCAGATTTTTTGTAAGGTTCAAAATATACTGGACATTGGACAACAACTTAATAGCACCTCTCTAAAATTTGACCCTTATTGTCCCTTCACCTGCAATGGAATGTGTTGAGTTGTCTCTAAGCTGCACAACTCTAGAATGGGTGAAAGGCTTGTAGTTTTGGAACCAATCCCGATGATGGGTCATGTGCTGAGTTTCTCCAGATTCCAGATACCAAGAATTGATATCCTGAAAGTTTTTGACCCTGGTCATAAAGGCAGTTTTATCCTCTTCTTCATGCTGGATCGAGTGACTGGTTGATGCAACATTTGCTTGTTGTTGAACCTTCAGCTAAAATTGTTGATAGCTAGATAATCAAAATTACAACTAACTAATTCTACATAAGCCTACATAGACTAAACATCGTTGCAGAATATTACCTGTATATTGTTATACAAGATGTCTGTTAGATAAACGGTTTATTAAAGCCCTAAGAAAATCTACTTACAGTTTCATAGAAGGCCGCCGTTATTTAACAACAAGTGGATCAGATTTTCTAGTTAATCTCTCTTTGACAAGAATGACATTGGGTCAAAAAATAGTCTTGGATCAGAAATATTCGATCCTGAATTTTTCGATCCTTTGCTAAAACTTCGAGTCTTCATATTTTTTGTGTAGTTTTTCCAATAAGTATGAAAAGGTTTTAGGATGCTCATTACCTAACGGAATTGGGCTTGAGCATGAATTCCAACACGGTTTAGTGTAATAGAAGCACTAATTATTTGAAAAATGGAGAATCACAATTGAAGCACTAATGATTTGAAAACTGAAAAATCACAACAAAGACTAAAATTAGACCATGATGCGATGAGATTGATAAAAAACAACAATCAATCTACTTGGTGGACTTCTTTATTTCACTTTGCTCTTCAAGATTGGTCGTCTACACTATACAGCTCTTGGCGATAAGACAACTTCAGCAGATGCCTCATGCGTTTCTCAAGCTTGGCCTTCAACAAAGGCCTCCGGTACTGAAGATATACATATGCATGTCAAAGGAGCAAATGTAAACAAAAACTTCCTTGAAAGCGCAAAAGAGGTCTCTTACAACAAGATCCACAACTCCAGTTTCAAGGCTGAAAACTTTATGGCAGGTAGAATCTTCATCGTTTCGACTCATGGCACGACACCACATGTACGATTAGCAGCCTCTCGGCTTGCATCAGGCTATTGCTAGACCTTGTTACATCTTTCAGGACATGGTCTTGTTTTAAGTGTTGTATTGAAAATAGATAATTTGTACAAACTGTTGGGACATGATCTATAAATTCTATAAAGACAGATGATCTTGTGTTTAAAATCATAATTTGATACATCTACTTCTATCTAGTATTTATGCAAATTTTCATACACGATGATCAAGATGGTTTTTTGATTGGCTTCCTTTCTCCAGTGCACCATGGGTTTGTATGATACAAGGGTTTATCCTGATATTGTACATATTCTATTCCATTAACCTATGATATGCATATAATTTGCATGTCTTGATTATCAATGCCCGGATTGATGCTTTAATATCTCCATTGTGATTCTTCAGGTTATGGAATTGTGACCTTTTGTTTGCATTAAAAAGTCACCCTTTTCAGCCCATGGTAAGGATATAAAGTCAAGTCTTCTCGTCTAGTCGCGGTATCATCATTAAAAACTCACTCTTTTCCTATATGATGTCAAATAATATTGTGAATCAAGTAATGGTTGTTATACTTTGGTAATTTCTCTAACAAGACATTTTTATTGTTCCTAATAATTTATTCTTTTGCAAAATTTATAGAAAATATCTTTCATATATTGGATGAAGAATTAATCAACTTTTTAGAGATGTCTTGAAGACTACGTAATTGATGGTTTGGCAACTATCTAAAATCATGAATACTAGAAAGCGAATATCTTGAATAATGATAATTGTGAATATTCGTGAATACTGATTGTGAATATTGCGAATATTTGTGAATATTGATTGTGAATACTGATCATGATTATTGTGAATACTCATGATTATTGTGAACATTGATCGTGAATATTCGTGAATACTAAAATATTTTGAATATTGATTATGCAAAAAAGCTAATATATTTGAACCTCACAGAAAATATTACAAATTTGTAGGCAAATTGTTGCTTTGTGCAACTTCAAATTTAAAAAAAAACTAATATCAAACTTATTTACAAACTTATCAAGAACGTAGATATATTTCAAATTCAAAATATACGACAATATGTAAATTGTTAAAATTTCACAATTCTAGCTTGACTAGTTTTTGGTCATATGACTTGTAATTGGTAAGATGGCCATGTAATTGGATGCCACACATGCCAAATAGCATATGATTCTTTTCAAGAGCTTTATACTTCATGTTACATTGTGATGAAACCTTTGAGAAGAGGCCAAAAAGTGCACAGGCATCTATAGGTGTTTAGGCCTTTAAAACCAAGATCGAGCCACTTCTTATCTACAAGACCAAGTTATCAAGTTTTGCTTGTTTCCTTACATTTGATTCAAAGCGAGTTTTGGAGACAATCTTGAGGAGTAGCATTCAAGCATTGAAGAGGTAAAAGGATCAAACTTTTTGGAGTTGATTTAGGGTGTTCTCAAGTGTATGAGATACCTCCTAAGGTTCAGTCAAAAGCATTTTGCATTTACTCATCATTAAGAATTTTTTTTTTGTCTAAATTGTGATCTCTTAAGCTTGTGCTTGGAAAGTAGATTGTTTTGATTCTTATATAAAGGTTCAACCTAATCTTGTAAGAATGATTTTGAGGGGCATTTATGTGCAATTATATCATCTTTTCTCACTTTGATTGGATTTTATAAGCCTTGTGAAGTTTAGATCAAGGAATCAATTTTGTCATTTTTCTACATCAAGCAAGCTAGTTTCAATTTGTATTTTTTCAATAGAATTGATTGAGCTCAAGATCAAATAGCATTGTTAGGCCAACTTTGGGCCATTACAATGTAATTATAAATGTAAAGTTTATTGAAGTATAATTGTTATAGATGTAAAATTATGGTTTTATTGGAAATGTATTTACATGGTTAGGTAGATAGGTTAGGACAAGTTGTTTTAGAATATTTGATATTATGAAGTTGGAATAGGTAGGCTGGTTGATGATAGATCGTATTTAACAGGAAGTTGAACGGACTGTAAGCAACCGCAAAATTGATGATTGCAGTTTCCACGAGAAGTTGAATTGACCAGTTGCGGTCGTTGTGGAGTCTTGCGATACCAAATTGCGGTACCTTGGCAGGAGTATAAATAGGATACTTGTAGCCAAAATGGACACTCTTGATTTTATGCTGTTTAATAGATGATCATACATCAAAGGGTGAGAGCTGAGCTATTGAATTTTCAGTCATTGAGTTTCTATTACAAATTGCAGGCAACAAGAAGCCTATTGCCTTGCCTAAGACCTTTTGAGCAACTATGATGTGGGCACTGTGTGTTGTTCCATAGTGTGAACTCTTGTAATTGACATCGGATCATTGTATGGAATGTGGATTGAGTATTATTATCTATTCCTTTGCATATATCTTGTTGTAATTGCTGTATGGTGAGTGTTCTATGATAGTTCTTCTTGCTTGAATTGTGGCAATGTGTTACGATATTTTAACGATGTGGAATGTAACTGGGTTAAGTAGATTTTATAGTACTTTGTAAATGGTATTGAGTCAAGTTCTATTATGTCGTATTGAATTACAATGGTTTTTGTTCCTGTTGATGGTAGAGAATGTTCTCATTGTATGAATGGTTTAGCCATAATTCATGTCAGGTAGCTAGGTGATCAAACACCTCCCTAACACCTTTTTGGTTCCGTTGCCGAGACAAATTTTAGTGGTTGTGTACTCTGTATAAGAACGATTTTAGATTGTGGGTGGAATTATCAGAAGGAGGAGTAGAATTATCCTCAATGTCTATAGGTGCTAGTCGTTTGGATTTGGGAAAATCTATGATTATTCGTGGAATGGAGGCTGTCTTGATAGGGTGGCCATATTCCATTGCTTTAAAGGCAAGAAGCATGATGATCCTAACATCCACATTCACCAGTTTCTAGCTGTTTGTCAGGCAAATCGAGAAACCGAAGATATTCGGAAATTAGAGTTATTTCTAACCATTTTTAAAGGGATGCCCTATTGTGGTATTCACAATATGGGTTGCAGGAGTTCCAAAGTTGGGACAAGTTGAGAAGGGCCTTTTTGAAGAGGTATTGGGAAAGAACATGAGGATGAGAAAATTCTGGATAATAAGCTGCAGGCCATCAAGCAGAAATGAAAGGAGGATGTGTTGGCTTACGCTCAAAGCTTTAAAGTGTTGGAGAAAAGACTGTAGTAACCACTCATGGATGCTAAACGTGTCAAATATTTTCATCAGGGCTTACATAAGGTTCTCCGAAGGGGAACTATATCTCTACATGGTCAAGGCCTGGAGCGAATTATGGAAGCTGCGAGATAGTTGGAGGAAGAGAAAATCAGAAAAAAAAAAATATCGGTGACATTGTAAACATCATCTGCGTAATGATCCATCCGATTCCTATTTGGGGACAGCTTTGGATTCTTCCAATTCCACAAGTTCATCTCAGGAACCAAATGGCACCATGGTCATCAAAGACATGTGCGTTATCGACTGGACTTACCAGAGGATGTCTGCAATTTTTGCAATCAGAGGGGCCATCATTATTTCAACTACATTTTATATCACCGACAATGTGTCAAAAATTTGGAGACAGGTTTGCCGCCACCCATGGTTGAATAATCATTTTAACAATCAAAACACTATGCAGATCCACCACAGAATAGTAGAGGATGAATGGTCCTGAGCACCAAGCTCCCGTATAGATAATTACGGTGGAGGAACCATCGTTAACCGATGTGCAGGTGGTTACTCGCCATAAAGACAAAGGGAAGGAGTGAGGCAAGATTCATATGAGAAAGATGCGGGGTCGAGTATGAGTCGAATGTCAAACATAGACGTCAGTCAGATGGCCAAAGTCACGCAAGAGGTGTTGACTCAACTACAACAATCTCAAGGACCTGATTTCTCTCAGGAATTAGTTGACATTGTTGCTGATCAAATGGTCAATTTTGTCAGCAATTATAAATTCCAAGTGACAGTTGGTCAAGTGATTCAGAATGCACCTTATTTAGTGGAATCTATCTGTGCCAAGCTCCCTAGGTGTAAGTTACCAGAAGGACTATCATCAACACTGGTTAACACCATTGTGCAATCCACGGAACATGACATTGTTCCGACTTTGAGATTAACATCCAAGGCATGGATATTTGAGGTTGCCAGATCGATGGTGGAACAGAATATCATTTCTGAGGACACGTATAAGAGATTAAACAATATACTCTTGCAAAAAAGTCAATTAATCATTCGAATGGCTAATCATACAAGGGATTTCTCCATTAGGAGAAGTCCGGAAGGTACCAGTTCATATTAAAGGATTGGAATTTTTGCTAAATTTTGTTGTTCTACGATTATCACCAAGAGCAGATGTATATCCAATCCTATTGGGGAGGTCATGGCTAGGAGCTGCAAAGGAAGTTTGCGATTGGGCAACAAGGGTCATGACGTTTCCGGCTGAGGGGAAGAAGATTCGATTACAGACACACCATGGAAGAATCGATTCAACATTACGACCATTAGGTGTGGAAACAGTTATGACTAAGACAACTCACCCTCTTAAGTTGTGTCATATGCCAAATCCTAAGCAAATAGTAATAACAATGAAGTAAAGCTAGAAGCAAGAAAATTACAAGACAATCATGATAGCATATGAATAGAAAGATAGAAACATGGAGATCTCAATGGAATCACATTAGCAATGGAAGAAAGAGTACAATCAATGGAAATGGAGCATTGATTCATTTGGATAGGGCACATGAGACCTAGCAATGGAGATCCCTATGGCTTACATTCACAAGGAAGCTAGAAGCTCTCACTTGCAAATGAGCCAAAAGATTCACAAAATGATGTCTTTTGCCTAGTTATAGACAATGCTCTTACTTTACTTAGTTTAACTATTTTGAGGGATAGTTAGCCCTTGTTAAGTATTATTCAAACTACATTGGGCCCTTATTGGCCTATTATCCTTATTAGTTACTTTGAAGGGCCTAAAGAGAGAACCGCCTTGTTCTAAGGCTAATAGCTCCTTTTGGGCCTACAAATCTTACAATGGATATTATATTGCCTTGAAAAGCACTAATGTACTAAAAGTACATGACACTCCCCCTTAAACATTTTTGTCCTAAAAAATGAAGACGCTTGTTTGATCAGCTTGATTGCCTTGGTTAAGTAGTCATGACTAAGGATGTGTCATCCAAAAATAATAATTTATTCCCTCGTTACAGATCCAAAGCTGTCAAATTGAATCCATTTTGCTAGCTTCAAGCTGAAGAAGAGATGGATGAAACTTTTGACAATCAAATCACAATATCCTCGTTTGTCTGCTTCTTCGACATCATAAAAAGTTGGATGATCTATCCAATTCCTTTAGGATCATATTTTAGCATTGCATTTGGCTGTGCTGGTTTGAAGATTTTGTCATGTTGTTGGGTAGTCACTTTGTTGTTCAATCCAAATGCTTCAATGGTAACCATAAGCCTTGCATCTGAACTGTGAAGATCATGCATGAAGGAATTATTGGCATGATCAATCCCCAACTTAGGGACTAATATGCTTTGATTGATCATCTCTGAAACTGATAAATGATATTCTGGATGGACATTCATTTCCAAGAACATCGAGTGAATGAGATGCTTGCAAAAGTGAAGATATCTCATTAGAGGAGTTTTGAGCTCCAAAAAGACCCTTTAAGAATCCGTGCAAGATGTAGTTTATATTATTAAAATATTATAACACTAATACTTTTGACTTACAATAACTTTTCAATCGTAGCTTAAAACTATGTCATCTAACATATCATTGGAAAGCCCTTGTCGAGCGCTTTCCAATGCACCAAACTTCGCTAAATTTGGACTTACCACTAAAAAGTTATGCCAGTTTTAGTGCGGAATGAAAATGTGGACTCAAAAAGTTACGTTACATAGATTTCAAATTTGAGTGTTTTGATTGGTCCATGTGTAAGAAAAAATTGAAAAAAAATATAAATAGAATCTTTACAAAGGGTCTTTTTTGGATTTAGAACTCCTCTAATGCTTTCACTCAAAGTCTCTACAAAAAATCGTTCGTAGATTACGTCACCATGTTTGAAAATATTGATATCTCCAATATTTTGAACCACAAACTGGAAATTGTGATATAATGGATCTTTGATTGTTTGTCATGTCTTATAGTTAGGAAAATTTCCAGCTTGTATAATACAAGTTTCATCACATTTCATTGTGCATTCTATACTGAATGTGAAACATTCATATAGATCAGTTGTATCCTTGTCTGTTAGTCCCATTTCACAAGATGTTTCAGACAAGTTTTCTAGTTGAATGTGATGTGATAATTCTGGTGATCTCAAGGAAGATAGGGTCCTTGAGTGATTTGCCTCATTGACAACTTCTTTGCCTGAATTGGCCCTTGTACTGCTCAATTGAAGATCGATATTGAAAACAAAAATATTGTCCTCATAATCCTCCGCATCATGTTTGTTGTCCTCAGCTGATTTTTTATGTTCTTGCATTGACATTGTATTTGCAATTGGAATTTTGTGGGTCGATTCGAATTGGGAATTACATTTATGTTGCCGATCTTGTGTACTTTCTATAGCACTACATAAATGTTGATTGTCCATTTCCCGTGAATTCAATGGGGAATCAAGAGTTGTTGATGAAGTTGGCTGATCCATCTGTTGAATAGGCTTTTCCATCATTGGTAACTGCTTTTCCTCGTCAAATTGCACTTTTGGTTCATCCTCTGAGGATCTTGATGAAGAATCGTCAGAGTCACTTGAATTCGGTTCCTGCATTGGATCTTCCATACTAGACATTTCCTCTTGATCACTACCATTTTGATTCCCAAGGCATGATTGTAGCAAGTTCCCAATGTTGACTATTCCTTTGGGATCAATATCAATATGCTCTCTGAGTCTTGACTTCCACTATCAGATTGTTCATCATCCTCAAAATGTTGGATCCTTGAAGCGTCACCTCTTTGTTGGACATTTTGATGAACATTTGTTGGCACACCTTTGGTTGCTATAGATTGTTGTGCTCGTTGTTCTAATGTTCCCTTGTGATTTCCAAGTCTAACCGGATATCCAATATAACTATGTAATACCTGTTTTCCCTTGTCCATTTCAATCCTCTGGACATCTTGAGAAGATTTTACATTTTGTGATAGAGACGGTAGTTGGAACGTTGTACATGGCCATTACTTCTTTGATCAGCTCTTGCAATTTTGTCTTGTCCACCAGATAGGCTAGCAAACAATATTTCTCATTTCACCTCGTCAGCTTGCCGATCTTGTTTCATTTTTTGCAACATTCCAACTATCAGATCTTGTGTGGCGGCCTGCAGTTTACTTAATATGTTCCCTTGTTGGTTCAAAACCTGCGGTTCTTCCATCACTTATTCAGTAGGGTTCAATTGTCCATTGAACAATAGTAATGATGAATTACAATGGGTATGGGGATGGCATTATTGATTGTGCTATTCTGTATGCAACGTTGCACAGGAGATGACAATTGTTCAAGTTGGCACGTTGAACTCATGTACCGCAGTGTGTGCTCATCACCTTGTGAATTGCGATGTTGTGATTGTCGTGTATATAGCTCATCATCATTGTCACTACTATAAAAACCACCATTAATATTAGATTGATTTGACGGGTGTAGCTCATGGTTTTTATTTTGGTCAGAATAGTTCTCATCATTACTCAAACAGTCTCCATATGAGTCGTGTTGCTCATATTGATCTGAATTATGGTCATTGTGCTCCCCATACTGATAATATTGATCTGAAATACCGTCATTTTGCTCCTCGTACTGATTATCACAATATGATTGGTCATCACATTCAAATTGATTATCAAATTCTACTTCATAATCAGAATCAGAATCCATTTTGACAAATCAAGAGAGAATATGAGTCTGTAAATTTATAAAGACCCTTATAAAAAAAATTGCGAAGTTTGATTTTTGCAAAGAAAAAAGATCTTGACAGTTTCTCCACCCACTTAAAACTCAGAGTTTTACGATGAGTAAAACTGAGAATGGAAAAACCTTGAAGCTCATATGAAACCGAGCACTTTTGCTTTTTACAGCATCAAATTCTGAGCTCAAACGAAAAAGATATGGAACTTCGAAATAACTAATAAAAACACGTAAAATTTGACTCAAGAAAAGGGGTCTTAAAAAAATAAATGAAAAAATAATAATTACAAAATTTTAATACATTTTCAGTGTCAGGCTCTTTGTTCTGATCACTTATCGTTTTCACAGCACTGAAATCCGAGTTCAAACAAAAAAGTTATGGAAGTCTGAAAAAAAACTTGGAAATAGATTATTTACAACTTAGAATAATGGGCTTTAGAAATTCAAAATTAAATTCTATATCTTTTTGGAATCCATGAAACATTGAAGTGCTCGACAAAAAAAATACTTGGAACCGTGAAAAATCTGAAAATTGTTGGCAAATTTTTTTATCGGCTGCTCTTGTGGGCATTTGAGTGCAATTTGTGACAACCCTAATTTTTTTTTGAAAAATTGTATGCAAATAGAAGGGATCCAACTAGAGAGAGAAAAATGAGAGAAAGTAGGTCACCGAAGGAGAGAGGAGTAGAGAGAGAGACGAGGTAACCGACGAAGCAGAGAGGGTAGAGAGAGAAACAAGGTAACCGACGAAGGAGAGAGGAGTAGAGAGAGACGAGGTAACCGAAGTGGGAGAGAGGGGTTGAGAGAGAAACGAGGTAACCGATTAAGGAGAGACGGGTAGAGAGAGAAAAACTCAATCGTAGAGAGAGAAACTCAGGAACAGTCAGTTTTCTGCATCAGATATGATCGATTTATGAAGGAATGATCATCGTTTAGATAAGGAGAGCTGGATCGGAAAGCGATGGTTTTCTATTTGTGGAATTGTCTCCAGATCTAGTCGTTTTGGTGCAGGAAATGTATTGTTGGACACATCAGGTTGGAAAATGGCAGCATTTGCTAGTGGAAAGGATGGTGCTGTCAAGGAAACGAAAAATTGTCTGGCATTGATTTTATATCAAGAAAATCAATTTACTTTAGCATTGGGAGATTGGTCAGAAGGTTGCCTTCCCTCGGGTGAAGATGGTCTAGTCTTAGAGACGAGGGATGAGGGAGGGAGCGCTGGCAGTAAGATGCAAGAGGTGATCGATTTGATCTCGGATGAGGAGGAAATGGATGCAAAACAGCCTGAGAGTTTTATGCAATGTGATAGTCCTTATCCTCTGTGAGAAAAGTAGTCAAGGGAACAAAGAGATGCCGACGGATGATGAAACATGTGAAAAGACTGAGGCGGAGGATGAAAGTGCTTGCAGGAGATACTCGTCTAGGAGAGAGTATAGGGTTAGGTTTAGATCATGTTAGGTTAGCTAGGTTAGGACTGTAGGTAGATAGGGTTAGGTCTGGTTCTTTTTTTAATAAAACTTCAAAATGAAGAATTTGAAAAAAATTTGCAATGGAATTTTTTTTCAAATTCTGGTCAAAATTTTCAAAATTCTGGCAATTTTGACCCATTTTCACTAATTTGATCATAACTTTCTCAATATTGATCCAAATCAAACAAAATCAGTACCTCTGAAAAGCTAACCACAAGATCTATCATGATATAGTATCAAATCAATGATTGGAGTGATTTAATAGGCCGAATTAATCACAGAACAGGGCTGAAAACTTTGAAGAAAGAAAAACTAACAAAACTATAGCTACAAATCAAGATTTGTCATAACTTTTTGGATACTAATCCAAATGACTTGCCATATGGATCAGATCAAAGCTAAAACAATTCTCTAAAATCCTATGAGAGAAACTTGAAATAAAAACTCAAATCAGATCTGAAAAATTCAAATCAATTGAAAGCAAAATTCTAGTCACCTATTTTGACAGCTTTTGAAAAAAGTGCAATAACTTTTGCATCTCTCATCCAAATGCCTTGATAATTGGTGCAAATTAAAGCTAAAATCAGCTCTACAAAGCTATGGAATCAAATTAGAAATAAAAAAAAAAAATTGAATGCTAAAAATTGTCTGAACATAACAGAAAACTCAAAGTTAAAAATTAGCAAAAAGAAAGCTACAAAAACAATAAACTCATCAAATCTAATGAAATTCTCATAGAATCATCATGAATCATGGATCTATGCTCTAATACTAAGAAATTTCATGTGCCAAATCCCAAGCAAATAGCAATAACAATGAAGTAAAGCTAGAAGCAATAAAAGTGCAAGACAATCATGATAGCATATCAATAGAAATCTAGAAACATGGAGATCTCAATGGAATAACATTAGCAATGGAAGAAAGAGTACAATCAATGAAAATGGAGCATTGATTCATGTTGATAGGGCACATGAGACCTAGCAATGGAGATCCCTATGGCTTACATTCACAAGGAAGCTAGAAGCTCTCACTTGCAAATGAGCCAAAAGATTCATAAAATGATGGCTCTTGTCTAGTTATAGACAATGCTCTTACTTAACTTAACTTAACTATCTTGAGGGATAGTTAGCCCTTGTTAAGTATTATTCAAACTACATTGGGCGCTTATTGGCCTATTATCCTTATTAGTTACTTTGAAGGGCCTAAAGAGGGAACCGCCTTGTTCTTAAGGCTAATAGCTCCTTTTGGGCCTACAAAGCTTACAATGGATGTTATATTGCCTTGAAAAGCACTAATGTACTAAAAGTACATGACAAGTTGATCCATTTGGATATACATATTGCAATCACAAGGAGCAATGGTGGAGCCACAATGTTTGTAAGCTTTAATGATGAATCCTCTTAGAATCATATTGGAAAAAATATGGTTGAGATCAAGGAGGAGCTTGATCAAGAGGAGGAGAAAAACTCGAGAGCTTCAACTATTTCAAAGAGAGCCACAAGAGCAAAGATGGAGCTATCAATGCTCATTTTTGTGGACAAGGAAATGCAAGTTGGAGAGGGGGGTACATTTTGTACTTCATTTGTCAAAGTTTGTAATGAATTTGCTTTGAATTTTAAAGTATGGAATGCAAGGTGGTTGTCATGTCTACTTACTCTTAAATGTGCTAGAAGTAAGCATGATGTTTTCATTCATAAGTTGAAAGATTGTGACTTCATTTTCAAAGAGGCATATTGTGAACCTTGTACGAGAGTAAGTGAATCATCCTTGAAGAACACTTATCCCCATACAAGAGTATTTGGCATCACTAGCTTCAAGTTCAACAAGCATGTAATGCAAATTGCTAGTGGTAAGCAATTGAGGACTAGTCAATTTGGCATAAATCATCTTTGTGATTGTTTTGTTGACTTGAAACATTATCGTGTTGAGAAAGAAAACATTCAAGTTTCGAGACTTAAAAACTAAGTTCTTGAGATTCTAGAAGGAGATCATGGTTTGGATCCATGTTTTCATCATCAACACCAAGAGGAAGTGGGCATGATGAAAGAAAAAGACATCAAGGAGGAACCCGAAAGGAGCACTTGTCTCAAGGAAAAGGAGACCTAAAATCTACATCATTATGAAGGCTTGAGTAAAGAGAAAGGAGCAGCAATGGAGTTTATTCATATCTCCCTTTACTCCTCTTACTTTATGTTTGATAGAAAACATGTCCTGAATTTGACAATGTCCTTTGATGATGCTAGTATGAACATTGTTTTTTATCCTATATCTTATGATGATGAAATAGTGATCACTACTAATTTGATTGGAGTTTCAAAGAAGGATTAAAAGGCCTCATCTTATGTCAGAAATGGTAAACTTTGTCACAGCACGAACAAGACACGAAGGTCGAACGAGAACAATTCGTGACAGTCAACGTGTCTTTGACTCGAAGCACGAACGATTCACGAATCAATCGCGAATCGTAAACACACCTCCAGGACCGCAAAGCACAAAATGGATGCAAAATGAAAAGAACGAAAACACACGGAGAGAAATCTTATGCGCTGCCAGCTGGCAGCTCAACGGGCTTCATGCCCAGCTGAAACGAATAGCAACAACGGAGACTAACTAACTAGTTGATTAGCATTAACTAGTCTTGTGATTCTACGTTTAGCTATCTTGTAAACTCCACACAGTGGAGGTATAAACGATCCTCTCTAGGTCATAACCAAGAAGAGAAAAAGGAGAGAGATAGTGAATACAGAGATCTATAAGAAACAGAGAGAGACGTAGCAAATAGAGTAAGAAAGCAAAAATACCATAGCTATGCATGAAAGTCTACCAACGAGCATAACACAGTGAAAGAGCAAAGAGTCATTCTGCCAACGAGCGAGACACTAATGATCTTGCTCTAAAACCAAACTGACAATATAATCACTCTATTTCGTGTATCTCTTGGCCTTGTGTTGTGTCTCTTGATTGCTAGTATAAAACATGTTCTGTGATGCGTAGTCGAGTGTCTGGGATCCCGTAAGAGCTTTCGCACGAAAAGAAAATTCAAAGACAGAAAATTGTTCACGAATCAGAAGAGAGGACAAACACGAAACAAAAGAAAAAGCTTCGGCAACATCTTATAATCCATTATCTCTTGAATTTCCAAAAAATGAAGACCTTTCTTGGAAGGATGGCAATTTGGAGTTCATTTTTTTGTTGGATGAAGCCAAGATGGTGACATTTTAAACTTTGGTTATATGTGCTTCATACCAAAGTTAGATCTTATGGAAAGCTGCTATTTTTTATGATTATTTTGAGGAGACTCTCATTTTTCAGCCCAAGGTGTTCATTCAATATCCTACCAAAGACAAAGCTCGGATCTTGAAGACAATCCTTATTGAGATCTCACTACATTTTGAGAACTTGGAGCTCAAACCATATTCTTATTGCAATGAGTGATCATACTCAATCCACACAACAAGAACCTGAAAATTATGTTATTTTTATGCATGTATTAATAATTTGATTCAGGATAGTCTCATCAAGCTAAATTGTGAGGAGGAGTATTACAATTTCACAATTCTAGCTTGACTAGTTTTTGGTCATATGACTTGTAATTGGTAAGATGGCCATGTAATTGGATGCCACAAATGCCAAATAGCATAGGAAGATTTTCAAGAAATTTATTCTTCATGTTACATTGTGACAGAACCTTTGAAAAGAGGCCAAAAAGTGCATAGATAGGCTAGAGAAAAAGTAAGAGCCAAAAAAAACAATTTTCACATTGTTTTTGGATCTCTAGATCTTGACCCCTAATTAGGGTGGATCAAGTGGCCTTTTAAGTTTAATATTAGGGTTAGGTTATTTTGAGTTCAAAGAATCCCTAAAATGCTCAAATCTGAGCTACTCATGTATAAATATGTGATAAATTCTTCATCAGTGTATGAGTAAAAAATTGGTTTTCCTTCTATCAATGTTGTTGGTGATCCATATGCTTGATATTTGCTAATTTCTTTGAGTTTTTTGCATTTGTGGAATTGATTAGCAAGTTAAGATATTGTACTTTACATTTTCAGCATGATATTATGTGAAAAGTTTTTACACTTGGTGTGTGTGGTCGGGCTAGGGATTGCTAGGGATTGAACCTAGGACCTGCCCCATTTTCGGTGGGGGTGCTCTACCATTGAGCTGTTAAGAATCAGATTTGATCTAATATGTTTTTATTGTAAGCTTGAAATGCAGTATTGTAATTAGTGTACATTTAATTAGCTTTACTATATTTGGTTGTTATCGGGATGTGACCCACTATCGTCATATCAAACGGGCATTGATCTCGTAGCCGGCTGCTTGGGTTAGTCGAGTAGCCACACATAGGAGAATTAGCATGTATAGTATATTTTGTTTTCATTATGCTATACTCGGGGGCATGTCCTCAGTTTGTCAGTATTTTAGCCCTCTTTAGTCAGACACAGGTGCCTTTAGTCAGACACGGTTTTCTCTTTGTAATCTAGAGCTTTTGTTATGTCATCTTTGAGAGCTTGTGAGGAGTGTCTGTGGTGATTGATTGATGTGATCTGCATATTGTACTAGATCCTAATGAGATTTTAACATGGTATCAGAGCGGCAGGGTGATGCAGACATGCACAATCCGATGGAGCTATGGGATAGCATCTTTCATCAGAAAAAAATAGCACTCGAAGCATCTCAGGAGAGAGGACTCCATATGAGGTATCGGTAGTCCGGATGGTAGAGACAACAAAGTTTCTTCGATCGGAGCTTCGAGGAAGATCTGAAGGATTGTCGTAGGAGAATTCTAGGGAGAATTCATTTTTTGTGTAGATGTCATTTTTTCTACATTGGTGAGATTGGTAGTGTATTTCTCTTTGTAATTTAAGATCTTTCAAGTGGATTGGATCATAATGATCTGAAATCCTTCACACTACACCTTTCACCAAGATGCCTTCACGTCCAAGCATATCCAACTGAATAATAAGCCCTGAAAGCTGATCCCCATCCATTCCCCATGCTCCAAGCACAAGAGACTACCAAGGATTCAATGAATGAATGTATGCAAACCTCACCATAGGCTATACCTGAGTAGCTCACCCATCTCTCAGAGATACTGATGATGATCTACTTGTCCTACATCCCATGTAGGTTCAACTTCCCATGCTTAATGTCAAATGCAAACTAGGTCCACTATCGTGATGAACAACTCACCCACCATCCATAGCATATCAGGTAGGATAGCTCCAGAATCCTATACCATATGCCATTTGATCATCAAGTACCCATTACCCGCTAATAGCTCTCCAAGAATCCGTCCCCACCTGTAGGGCAACTAGACTCCAACTGGATCTAGCGAAAGGCTGTATCTTGCTTACAAAATAATGATGGATAGAAACAAGATGTGTCACCAACCTGGAGATCACTGTGCATATAACCATGCAGTTCACCTAATCACTCGCCAAAGTATCAACTATCACTCCCTGAGCAACCATCTCCATCCCTGTCGACTCACAACCATGGGCCATGCTGGATCCACATCACCCCGTAATGAACTCGATAGGGCCCTCAAGATATGTACTACACTAGGTACACTCCATGCCACCTACCTCCAAGTAGGCTTGACCCGTGCCTAGGTCACCATCTTGCTATCCATGCCGATCGTCGAAGCATCACTGGCCTCTCCTGGCTCCTAGCAGTGTCGCTCACTCTCCCTGGCTATGAGCCACCCGACATCATGCCAATGCAAGCTCATCCATGAGTCACCACTCACGGGATCTCGAGACTAATATCTCCCTGATCGTATTGAGGTATTTGGCTTTGAGTGACTTCCTCTAGGCTTTCTGATCTCACCACCTGTCGATCTGAACCGTACAGGTTCCAACATCTATGCCAAGCCTAGACTCCTGCAAATATAGCCAAATGCATGAAAGCTATAGGTAGCTTATCCATGTCCATGATGGTAGATGCTTGATGCCAATTCTAATGACTGGCCCCCTGTTGTAATGCCAACTTGTACTCCCAAATGAGTACACCATTAAGTCTTCACCATTAGTGTCCCCTCTAGTAGATCGTTAGAAAAACATTCATCATAGTGTTTGCCCTCCAATCACACCCAACCATGTAATCTCCATCAGCTCTCTATCCTAGAGCTGGCTCTCAAAGCTTCACGCTTTGCCCATTTGCATTTTCAGTTTTCTAATTCCATCATGAATCGCCCAAGTAAGTCCTACCCAATGACTCAAGTCGAATCTGTAATAGTTGTCCCTTGATGATCATCCCATGTCATCCTGTAGTCATGTCCCTATCAGTATCCCAATGCCATCACCGATCTCGAAGATCTGAGCAACTACCCTATAGTGCCCCATCTGTATTCTCCCAAGCTAGCTCCAAGTTGCTCCTGTGAATGATTCCAAACCATTCCCTGAGAATACACTGAGATGTGAATTCCAAAGCCACCATCAAGTCCCTCACATGGTTGTGCATGCCAATATCCCTCCAAGTGAACCGGTGAGATCTTCCATGGCCCAAACCAAACGATCTACACTCTGTCATCACTGGAATCTGCATTCCTGATGCAATCATGATACAGCAAATTGACTTGACTTATCCCAAATAGGCTATTGAAGTGTATGACACGGTCTTCATTGGGCCGCACAGGTCACTATGCGTGGCAGAATAAACTATCTTCCCTATGCATGACTACGCCTATCAATTTCAAACAAAAACAATAGTGATAGAAATCATGTTTGATCTTATAGTAACTAACTTTGAAATCATCAGTACTACAGTGATTACGTAGCCAAACAATAATGCATTGAATTATCAGACAAATAATTTGTCGTGAATCGTTCGCCAATCGCTAGACAAATAATTAGTCGTGAAGAACTACAGAAAACGCATACATTCTGAGATGAAGCTGAACGCAATAAAAACGTTATTGATCCAGTATGAAACCAAAATACAAGTAAATGAGTAGAATAAGTTACAGATCGAAGTTGTGTACTCTATGCTATCTCTGAGCGGCTAAAATGAAAGTCTGAATTAAGCGCAATGCTGATAAGCAGTAGCACAATAGCAATCTCTAAAACAACTCTAAGAAGTGAGCTAGAATGCTCAGGAGTGTAATGCAAAAAAGACGACACTGCATTTTTACTCGTAAATCTTGATAGGTCAAAAATGCGACACTGTTGTCAAATTTTGTGTATTTCTGTAGACTGTGTAAAAACACTTGTAATTCTGCAGACTGTAAAAGAACACGGGAAAATCCGTAGAACTGGATAAACAATGGATGAAGATTAAAACTGAGTCGATTAGTAAGAAGGAGACTAATCCAACAAACTGGATGAATGACAGTGCACTATGGCTAACTGCCAATTGTGACCTAGGACCTAATTAGTTTTCCTAATTGGATAAGCTTAAAATGCTCCAGTTAAATTAGCTAACCAATAGAGACACATTATTTGAGCTAAAAAAAACAAATTCTACTTGTCATATTTACTTTGAAACAAGCTTAAGAATCTAGACATCTAATGATAATTTTCTAATGTGACTTTTTTTGCAATATACAGACTATTGGGAAACAAAATCTCCCAAAAGAAAATGCCATGTTCGAGAAAAGAGATGAGGCACAAAAAATGTTGACTAACATTGGGATGGACTACAAGCAATATTGGGCATGTCCAAAGGATGACATTTTATATCGAGGTGTTAGAATTAAGCAATTTTCGCATGGTTTTTTGATGTATCTTGACATCTATGTGGATTGATCTTATCCAAAGTGGATATGGATGAGTACAATGAGCTATCCCACACGTGCTGGATGTAACTTAGAGAGAGATTATTGTGATTTTGTACTTGATCCATGATGGATCCATTATTGAGCTATTATGAGAAATCTTGATTTTCTGAAGCAATCTTGATGTTTACACTCTCTTAAGCACTTTGTTTATGAATGAATGCTTAGTAAAAGTTAAGTAAACTATTTCTTTGTTATTAGGCTGTACAGTAGATGTACTTCACACGTGTGAAGCCGTGGGTCATCATAATTTGATTGTTCTTGCTTGGAATCACAAAGATTGTCAAGTAGACGCTAGATTTGGAAGCTAGTCTTGATATAGATCAAGATCCCAAGCTACCAATCAATATTTGTGATCATTTGTATATCAATTTAGTCCTGTACTTTGAAATTTGACATGGTATCAAATCCAAGTCAAAGAGCTTAGTTATGATCCAAAAATCTTCATTTTGGTGAAAGCATTGGCGCTAGATTCATTTTGAAGGAGGACGACCTTTTCTAATAGTTTACTTGTAATGTTGAGGTTCAGATTAGTGTGGAAAGTTTAGATGTACTTCTCACACATGTGAGAGGCTGCTGGAGTTGTACTTTCACCAAAACTTTGTGTTTTTTCAATATTTGAGCTTCAAACAAGT
The DNA here is from genome assembly GCA_029204225.1 of Diphasiastrum complanatum. Taxonomy (NCBI): domain Eukaryota; kingdom Viridiplantae; phylum Streptophyta; class Lycopodiopsida; order Lycopodiales; family Lycopodiaceae; genus Diphasiastrum; species Diphasiastrum complanatum. Next base: position 1,230,140 of record CM055093.1, on the reverse strand, counting down.
TGTGTAGAGTGAAACTAGTGATGTGCTTATGAAAAACTATTGTTTCCTTTATAAATTTGATGAGTAAATGGTGTTAAAAGCTTATTAAACCTACAAATCCTTGAGAGAGAGTTTAAGGCTTATGTTTTTTAGTTCAAGAGTGAAACTAAAACCATTCTAAACACCATTGAAGGGCATTGGCACTTCCAAGAGTCAAATCCAAGCTCCTAAGTGAATAGATTGTGTAGAATACATTTTCCCAAATCTTTTTCAGTTCAAGATTATTATAGATATTGCTTCTTGGGTCTAGTGAGATTCAAGAGAGTTGCATTTTAGCTAAATTCTGAGAAAGGAAGAAGGGAGAGCCTTTGAATATTGGAGCCTATCTTCTTGAGGCTAGTGAAAGGCTAAATTCTAATAATTATTCAACTTGGAAAGTAAGAATGGAGTCACTACTTGTGCTCCAAGATATGTTTGATCTTGTCATAGGAGAGAAAGAAGAACCTCAAGGAGGACAAGATCAAGTGAGGTACAAAAAGAGAGCTAGACTAGCATTACATTGCTTGAAAATGAATGTTAGTAATGAACTTCTAAAGGAAGTGGCATCTTGTACCTCGGCCAAGGAGGCATGGAACTACCTTAAAGGGATTTATGAATCCAAAAATACCTCTAGAGTGCTTATGATTAGAAACAAAGTTCCTTCAATGCATTAAAGGGAGTGATGAGAGTGCTCAAGAGTATGTCTTGAGAATAAAATCTCTCAACAAAGAACTTTCCATCATTAGTGAGGGTATTCATGATGATGAACTTGTTCAAATCATTTTGAATGGTCTTGGAGATGAGTTCTCCAATCTTGTACAAAGCTTTGCTATTCAAGATGCACTACCTTCCATTGACAAGCTCCATAATGTGCTTGTGGCCGAGGAGAGTAGGATCCTTCATGTCAAGCAAAGGATTGGATCCTTAAAGTTGTATGATGGTGATGAGAAGGCCAACTTCTCAAGCAAGGGAAAGGAAAAGTCAAAGAAGAAGATCCAACACAAGGAGACCAAGAATGATGATCAACCATCAAGCTCCAAAGGTGGAAAGAAGAACAAAGCCAAACTCAAGTGCTTCTTTTGTGAAAAGAAGGGGCACTTTGCATCTGAGTGTTTCAAGAAGAAGAATGCACAAGGAGAGAGCAAACAAGGCAACCTCACTCTTGAGGAAGATGAGGATGAAGTGGATTCATCCTTGATGGCTTCTACATCAACATCAAAGAGCTACTCCAATGACACATGGTGGATTGATAGTGGGGCTAGTTCCCACATGACATTCCAAAAGGATTTTTTCTCAACTCTTGTACCTTTTGTAGGTTGTAAAAAGTCTCTCCTAATAGCAAGTGATCAAGAATGTAGAATAGATGGAGTGGAATCTATCTCCTTAAGTCTTGGATCCTCTAAAAGAGTAGATCTTGATAATGTACTCTATGTTCCTACACTCACTAAGAATTTGTTAAGCGTAGGACAATTGATGGATGATGGCTTAGATGTCCATTTTAAGCAAGGTGTTTGCTCCATAATGATGAATAATACTTGCATTGTAAAGGGATTCAAGCAAGAAAGGCCTTTTAAGCTAGATGCTAATGTTTTTCTTGGAAGTGTGAACATGGTGAAGGAGGAGCTCAATCAAGTGGAGCTTTGACATAAAAGGTTGGGCCACCCCAACTTCAAATCTATGGAGATGCTACGCACCAAGGATCTTGCTCTTGGCCTTCCAAAGACACTCTCAGAGTGTGGAAAAAGTTTTGAAGCTTGTAGCCTCTCAAAGGCACACAAGCTACCTTTTGATATCTCTTCCACTAGATCTATAAAAGCATTAGATCTTATTCATAGTAATGTGCACTCTTTTTCTCAAGAATCTAATGGAGGTGCATCTATGTATGTATCTTTTATTGATGATTACTCTAGATACACTTGGATTGAATTTTTGGATTCCAAAAGTAAAGTATTTGAAGATTTTGTTAAGTTCAAAACTCTAGTTGAAAATCAACTTGATGCTAGAATTAAAGTATTGAGGAGTGATAATGGCGGAGAGTATATCTCCACCAAGATGATCGAGTTTTGTAAATCCAATGGCATTAAGAGAGAACTTACATGTATTTATAGTCCTCAACAAAATGGTATAGCCGAGAGGATGAATAGAACACTTTGTGAGTGTGCTAAGGCTTTGAGGTTAGATGCATCTCTACCTAAGTCCTTTTGGGGAGAGGCTATTATTTGTGCAACTTATTTGTGTAATAGATTGCCATGTAAGCCCATTGGAGGCATAACATCTTACGAGGCTCTATTTTGTAAGAAGCCGAATCTTAAAGATCTAAGAATTTTCAGATCTACTTGCTATGTTTTTCAAGCATTAGATACAAAAAAAAAGGATGATCCTACTTCTATTAAAGGGATCTTTGTTGGTTATGCTGAAAATAGCAAAGGATATAGAGTCTATAATCCAATCACTAAGAAGATTTTAGTGAGTAGAGATGTTACTTTTGATTAAGGTAACTACTACAACTTGAATGAGAAAGCTTCTAATCCATCTTATTTCAAGGATCTTGTAAGGCTTGAGGAGGAGCCTACATATGATCAAGATCTTGAAGATCCATCTCATGATCCAAGGACTCCAAGGAGATCTACAAGAAGGAAGGCCAAGCCCTCAAGGCTCACCTATGTTGCCAAAGGTGAACAAAGGGAAGATCTTCATTCACTTACCTCTTACACTTTTCTAACTTCTATGTTTGATGAGCCAAGCTGCTTTGAAGAGGCTATGGAGTCACAAGAATGGAGGGATGCCATGCAAAAGGAGTATGATGCTCTTATCGAGAATCATACATGGAAGCTTGTGGATCTTCCTCAAGGAAGAAAGCCACTTGAGTGCAAATGGATCTATAGATTGAAGTACAATCAAGATGGGAGCATCAACAAACACAAGGCAAGGCTAGTGGCAAAGGGGTTCTTGTAAAGGAAGGGAGTAGATTTTGATGAAACTTTTGCTCCTGTTGCTAAGCTAGTTTCCATAAGGTTGATTATTTCTCTTGCAACTACTTTCAATTGGCCTCTATTTCAACTTGATGTGACTATTGCTTTTCTTAATGGATATTTGGAAGAGGAAATTTTCATGAGGCAACCCGAGGGCTTCATCAAAGAAGATCAAGAGGAAAAAGTGTGTTTGTTGCTAAGAAGCCTTTATGGGCTTAAGCAAGCACCTAGAGCTTGGTACTCTAGGTTGAATACTTTCTTGAACTCTATTAAGTTTGTTGTAAGTGCTTATGATCCTTCTTTGTACTTAAGATTCAATGATGGTAAGATCATCATTCTCATTTTCTATGTTGATGACATTATCCTTAGTGGAAATGATCTTGATGGTATACAAGAAGTGAAAATAGCATTGTTTAAGGAGTTTAAGATGGTGGATCTTGGTAATCTTCATTTCATACTAGGAATAGAAGTTTCAAGAGGCAAGGATTTGAGTTTGATGTGTCAATCCAAATATGCTTCTTCTATCTTAGAAAAGTTTGAAATGAAAGATTGTAATGGAGTAGAAACTCCTATGGAGCAAAATGTAAAAGTTTCCAATAGTGATGATGAAGCATCCTTTGAGGACATCACACTATATAGGAGACTTGTAGGCTCCTTGATCTATCTTACTATAACTAGACCTAATCTAAGTTATAGTGTAGGTAAACTAAGCCAATCTATGCAAAATCCATTGGTTTGTCATTGGAAAAATGCAAAAGGGCGTTGAGGTACATCTCGGCCACCAAGAACTTTGGCATTTTATATGATGGATCTAATCTTACCTTAAGGGCATTCGGATGCTGATTTTGCAGGTGATAAGGTGGATAGGAGGTCCACAAGTGCTTTTGTTACCTTCCTTTGCAATGGTATAGTGTTTTGGCTTTCCAAAAAGCAAGATACTATTTCTCTATCGAATCGGAATACAAGGCACTAACATCCACAACAAAGGAGATCCTATGGTTGAAGAGGCTTTTGGTGGAGTTGCAAGTCATGGAGACCGAGGAGCAGCCAATAATATTTTGTGACAACCAAACAAGCCAAGCATTAGCAACCAATCCCACATTCCATGCAAGGAGCAGGCACATAGAGATTGCTCACCATTTTGTGAGGGAAAAGGTTCAAGCAAAGGAGATCAAGCTACATCATGTGTCTTCTTCAGATTGCCTTGCTGATCTACTCACTAAAGCCTTGACAAAGGCTTCATTTATCAAGTTAAGATCAGCCTTAGGAGTTGTAGATAGATGTACTATAGTTGTATCATGTAAAACTTGAGTGTTGGAATTAAGCAATTTTCACATGGTTTTTTGATGTATCTTAACATCTATGTGGATCCACATGTGTGAGGACCTATCCACACCTGTGAAATGACACTTGTAATATTCAGATCCATTTTGATTAGCTTTCATTTGAGTCTAATATGACATCTCCTAAATTATAGGAGTTAGGTCCTAGATTGTAGGAATCTAGAAGGTCAACACAAACCACCAATGGATGATGTGGCAAACTTGATAGATCTTATCCAAAGTGGATATGGATGAGTACAATGAGCTGTCCCACACATGCTGGATGCAGCTTAGAGAGAGATTATTGTGATTTTGTACTTGATCCATGATGGACCCATTATTGAGCTATTATGAGAATTTAGATGTTTTAAATCATCCTTGAAAATATAAACACTTTATTGAGCTAATATTGAATTTAGATGTTTTAAATCATCCTTGAAAATATAAACACTTTATTTTTCCTTTCTGTAATTCTTGTCTCATTGGTATAATTTTCCATTTGTGCTTGGGTCATGCCATGATCTCTTGTTCTTGATTGTGAGATAGTTTGCCATACGCCCTCTTGCATTGTAGCCAGAAAGATAAAATGTTTATATGTTACATAGTCTGCTTGACTATTGCATTGCTTGTAAAAAAGTAAAAGCCTAAACCATAGAGATCAAGAGTATTATAACGTACAAAAGATGATCATTTATCAACAAACTTCTATCCACAAACAATTGAACAAATTAGATAATATTTATAATTATTTAAAGAGCTAGACAAAATATCAGAACAGTATGCTTACAATGCACTATTTACATAAATCAATGGTAATTAACTCTTATTGCCAAGGATGGAATTTTCATTATACAATCAATCTTGCAAAAACGCTACAAAATGGAGCATTAATGTAAGTTGTAGGCTCCAACTCTGATGATATATATCGTTCATCTGTGAATTGGTCATTTGCTGTAAGCCCACCTACAATGGCTCCAATGAGAATGTTGGGATTGGGAGCATTCCGATGAAACCAAATATTAAATCCTTCCCCACATGTCCAATGTGATGAGTTTACATGGATAGATACAATAGAAGCACCTCTATGATGTGGCTGCAATGGATATCTATTACCATATCCAACCATGTAAGACATGTTTTTAGGATTTTGTCCAAGAATGTAGTTCACCTGTAATTTTTCAAGTGTTAGTAGTGGTTGTGCTCTCTACAACATCATATTATACATATGCTTCTCTTTTTAGAATAGTGAGGTTTTGGATACATTTGCTTGATCAATTCTTTTTTGATAACTATAACAAAACTTAACTTGACTTGATACAAGACCAAATATATTTGAAGTTGAGAAGGAAGTGTTTTTGCATGTAAGTGTCCTTTTGGCTACTTGAAGATAATCTGCATAAACAGCTGACAAGAAGGCAACTCCTCCTGCATATTGTGTATTGGCTCCACTACGCATATACAAAAACCCACCTGTGGAATCCAAAGCATTAACTTAGGAATAACAATTTTGGAGTTTAAAATGAGACACTTATAGCTACTTCAAATTTCAATGGGAATGTAATTACTTATGTCAATGTGGTACTTTTAGTCTTATTGATGCTTTTAAAATTGGACTCTTTCTTTGTGTTATAGTGACTTGATGTGCTCCTACTTTTGGAGCACAAATTGCCAAATGTGATCATATCTAGGCATTTGTTAGCAATTGCTTGAAAATACGGCCAAAAAGCCATGTTCTAGCAAAAACAACTAGAAAGTCTCTCTATAGAATGTATCAATGTTCGTTAGTATGCACTACCTTTTCATAATAGAGAATGAGATGAGAAGAATGAGGCATGCATTTTTGTGCTTGTTCCATTATGCATTATGTTTTAAGATCTTGTTTTTTTGCTTTTACGTTAGATAAGCTCAGACTTAGTTCAAACCCTTTGTACCCAAAAGGTTATGGGATCAGTCCACCTATAAGTATGGATCTTCAAGAGCTTTTGTAGCAAATCTTTATTGATTAGACAAGGGTCCTAGAAGGTCTGAGTGAAAAGGCAATTTAGTGATGGTCCAGAGATTGCACATCATTTCAAAACTTGAATTGAAGAAAGTATGAAGGACTAACTTTGGATCTTGGAAGTGATATATGAATATGGTTTTAGAGAAAATATTCTTGTGGGTGGTGGTGAATACCATCAAGAATACACCTGAGGCTGATTGAGAGGGGGTAGCCATAGACATGAAATCCTTGGAAACATATCAAGTCAAAGAAGGAAAAGGGTTTAGTAGCCATATGCTTGATATTAAGAGAGACACCAATAAGTTAGGTGCAACATGCAAAGACTATTTATGTGTTGGAGTTGAATTATGAGGGAAAGAGTGTGATGAACATCCCACTCCTTTAAAGGAGATTAGTTACCATAAAAATGGGAGAGGGAGAGTCATTGCTTTCACATTTAAAGCAATTGAGGTTGTTGGTGCTGGTGTGGAGAAAGCACACCTTATCTTAACCATTTTAGAAAGCTTGCCAAGTTTCTCTGTCTCGATAATTATGACACTACACGATAGCAGGATCATTTCTCCTCAAGATGAGCATGCCCTCATGGAAAAATTGATGAGGCTAGGGTGAATTCCTAGAAATAGGAAAAAATTTGGAAGTAAAATAGGGACGGATCAAACCAAATCATACTCTTGCTTTGTACTTTTTGCAATAAGTAAACTATAGGACGCTGTGTATGATCGGAACTAATAATACTTTATACAATTATGGCAACCGCGTAAAGATATTGCACCTGGTGTATACTGAACTGACTTCATTGAGCTGTTTGGGAGTATAAAGCATAAGAAGTCATCTGCTTGGTTTTTATATTGTAGAAGAGAATTTTCACCTTCAAAATAAGTCTGCATGGAAAGAACATTCAACAAGTGTGTTTGGAACTGTAGAAGTGCTTGCATCAAATGTAGTAACCAAAGATTGATGTTACATGCCATAGATTTTTTTTCTTTCAAAGTACTGAGTTTCAATGCAGCATAGGGGAAACCAGTGATGGATCACCTTTGCCAAGAGCACTTGGACTCCGGCCAGCTTATTATCCCAGCTGAATTCGCTAATTGTGTAGCTGAAGTTTTTGTAAGTAATTACGTACTCAAGATAATAGGAGGAATTGGTAGCCTTGTACAACCAAGACGCAGCCCACAAAAGTTCATCCTGTGGAGTCCCGAGTCATGGAGTTTAGTATTCATGCAAGCTACAAATAATAATAGCTTAAAAAATCTGCTACGATATCTATGAGAAAAAATTGGTTATGTAAGAACAAAGTATACGATCGTGACTTAGAAAGAATTTGAATATATTAGTGGAGCAGATGGGGTATCAACTTACGTGATATCCAGAATATGAACAATAGAAGGGACATTCTCCAGTGTAAGAAGATTGATGGGTGTTGGAAAAATTAAATAGCTGCAACAAAAACAAAAGGATTTCCATCAATGAGACACCTTGGTTTATCGGCTAGTGGTTTTGATGACTTTGACATTTGCTTTATGATCAACCTGTAGAGAAACATCTAGATTGTATGAACGTCTTTTGCAAGAAGAACTGTAAGCTAATGGAGTTAGAAACATAGTACTGCCAATGCTGCCTTAAGGAGCTTAATGGAGTATGTGCGATTCACTCCACTAAACACGATAGAAGCTGCTGCAAGAGCAGCAGCCGTTTCTGCAGTCACTTCGGTTCCAGGAGTGGTTGCATTGACTTGGGTAGCTGTGCGAGGTGTATCCATATCCTCTGGGCGTTCCCAACATTGATGATCGGCAGTAGCAGCCCCAACCTTACAATCATTTTGAGGCTATATCACATACAATTCACTATACAAAGTCTTACCAATTTACCTTATATGAAAGCTAGATTTGCAACAACCTGTAGAGGGGAAGTAGCAACCTGAACCCAGAGCTGTGTTGGACCAGAATATGCCTTTAGCAGATAGTCTGTCCCCCACCGGATGCTATCTAGTGCATGTTGTAGCTCCCTTGCGTTATTGTATTTATTCCCATATTCTATCACTCCCCAAGAAAGCATCGTGATTGTAAAAGCCATTGGGAATGTGTATTTTACATTATCTCCAGCATCATAATAACCGCCCACCAAATCAATCTACAACATTTTAATCAAATGATTATCCTAGTGATACAGCTTAAGGAGGCACCTACTTTCACTGGCATTTAAATACTGAGAGTGAGTATGAGTTTCTGCATTAACCTGAGAATCATGCCCGTCATGGAGAGCTGAATCACCCCTCCAAGTTACTCTCTGATTCATAGGTAGCTTTCCTGAACGCTGTGCCTCAAAGAACAGCAAGCACTTGGAGAGTGCATCTCTATAATCTGGCTTCGCAAGAATACATGTTATATGAATCAACATAGCTATGACAAACCTGATGTTCATGTTTCTCTTGGTTTTAGGAGGTGGAATCCTCAAACAATAATAATATCAAGATCTCAAAGTCAAGCATAAAATTGTGTCATTTTCCACCCACGCAAGTGGCTTCTATGGGCTGAGTTAAGGCTTTTAACCAAGGATTTCTGGCTCGCCACCATAGCCAGAATGAGGCATCTTCCACATCTACCTTCGCATATGTGTCCAAGTTTTCTTTTCATGCACAAAACCGCTAATATAGATTTAGTACAAGTCATAATTTGCTTTCTAGGAATTCTTGTAAACTCTTGAAACAACAGTCTACCAAACTTTATACAAAAGCAATCAAATTGGAGTAGCACATCAGAGCTCCAGAGTTGCCAATCTAGTATAAAGTTGGGAAGATTGTTGTATATTTTGATGCTTCTCTCACAATAATAAATTACTTTCTATCAGGTTGGTACATATGGTTGAGGTGACTGTATTCCTTCTTGCCAATTATGCTCAATGGCTGCAAATTGGTCATCATTCATGGAGGAAGAATGATGTTTTATGCCTAGAACATTAGGCAACCATGTTCGACAAAAGTGATGGATTCTTTAGGTTCCATGAATTCGGTGGATTCTTTCTTCAAAAACTTTAAATAATGAGACATTGAAACAAATGTAAGTAGACTATTATTTTTGAAAAGTGACATGCATGATGACACATCATGAATCTTCAAATTGTGGTCCACAAGAAGTGGGTAAAAGAAGTTGGAGGAGTATATTACATCTTATAAGTCATTAAAGACTATAGGCCATAGAAAGATCTCATGCACATGTCTTGGCCAATGTTTTTTGCATCCCGGAATGGATATTCTAGTGACCTTTTCATTGGTCTTATTAGCTTGAAGAATGGAGGATATTACATCCTATAGAAAGTTAAAAAGTGTAGGACATACAAAAATTTTAGCCATGAAGTCAGATGCTTTGCTAATCTTTTTTGAATAGAATAACTAATTTTCTAGCGGAGGCATAATTTAAGGTTGCTTTACCTAGTGGAAATGTCACTAAAATTTTCATTCCCTCAAACAAAAACTAGTAGGCGTCCACCTCATTTGGATGCTTTTGAATGAATCTTTTTGAAGTCTCTTTGTGTTAAATTTTTTGACATTCACAAAAAAGGCTTGGAGGCTTTAAGGAAGCCTTAATTCACTTGACCACAATCACTTTCAAGGTTTCTTTTGCCTTTCAAGGGCAAATGTACAAAATAATTGCCTATCTAACTAGTAGCTCAACATAAAACCATCACTCATCTAAGTAGTAGCTTAATGTTGAGCTACTAGCTAGACGAGTGGTTAGCCTCCAAAGGAAAAAGCACATGTGGTCAATGAACTATTGAACTTATCCTACATACATTCCTTGGTCCTCTTTGTGAACATCCATTAATTAATGGCTTAGCCAAGGCCGTTAAATAAGTTGGACGCGGATGTTAGATATTTAGAAAATTTCAGCCATGCATTAAAATGCCTAGCCAATCTATTCTATATTGGAAAAATAAGTTTTCTAGCAAGTCAAACAATCATAAAATTATGACTCATTTGGTAGGAAAGACCATTGAAGAAGCCATTCCTTTATGCAAAAAAGATTTGCACATCTTAGTTTATTGCTAAATCTTTTTTTATGGCCCGTACTAGTGGAAAGGTTAATGAATAAGCCATTTCCCAAACACTAGAAAGATTGGCGACATGGCATTTTACTTCGTGGCCCACACATTTTTATAGAGTTCTATAAGATGTTTCTAAGCCGAATAGCATCAAGGGAGAGAATGCCCACCTTTGATGAGTTGACATCAATCTTGATGCAGGAGCAGCAATGGTGAGAAGTGGTCAAGGCTCGACATCACAATGTCGATAATCAAGCTTTGGTGACATGCCAAAAGCAAGGGCAAAAACGGGTGGAAGCAACAAAATCCCAAGTCTCAGGATGATGAACCTTCACCAAATAAGGGAAAGAAGTAAGTGAAAATGCTTCTATTGAGGTTAAAAGGGTATTGGAAAATGAGTGTCACAAATATTTGGCAGACTTTGACAACAAAAGTCAGAGCAAGTTGGACACTTTATCAAGGAAAAAGGATTTAAAGATTTGAGCATCTTTACTTCAACATTATCATTAGGTCAAGAAGATCAAACATGGTATATTGATTATGGATCAGCCACTAGGCACAAGAAAAAAATAAAAACTGGCTCAACAATTTGAGAAAGCGAGATAATGAGACTTCTGTTTGACAGGCAAATGGAGAAGCGTGCAAGATTAGAGAGACTAGAATGGTTTTATAATCTAATAAAAGTAGTAGAAACATCAAGGAAGTACTCTATGTACCAGGTCTTCAAAAGAATCTACTTTTAGTAGGTGTAATCATTGATCAAAAGTTAGAAGTAGAATTTGCGCAAGATCGATGATTTCTAAAGGATGTGAATTATACCAGATCATTGCTGATGGAATTAGGGAGCCCAGAATGAAGCTATGCAGGTTGAACACTACAATCAAGGGACAACATGGACTGCTTTCATCCATTGTGTCACAAATTGACTTGAGGCAAAAGAGGTTTGGTCATCTGGACCTTGAAAGTCTCAATTTGAGAAATAAATTGAAAATGATAACATATTTAGCTATATTGGATGATCAATTAAAGACAATCTATGAATCATGTTTTATGAGGAGGAGCATCATTTTTTAACAAGGTGGAGTTGCAAGGGCAAAAACTTGATTTGAAAGAAAGGTTGATTAGAAGATGATGATTCATGGAAGAGAGCTAAAAGTCTTGAGAGGATTTTTTTATTGTTTCCATCTCTTAAGATGAAAAGTACCATGTGATCTTGTTTAGCCATAGTTTACGAGACCTCATGCACTAGTTACAAATCCTATGAAGTGTCACTACATGCTAATATCATTTGTGTATGGTATTCATGGGATTTGGCTTATTACAAGAGAGCTAGTTTAGAGTTGTTGACTCTCAAATTGACATGGAAGGTGCGAACTCATAAACATACATATGCCAATTTGACTACAAAATACAAAGCTACCAAACATCACAAACATATCATACTCATAACATAATGTATCCTTCAAATAGAAAGGTAGGCAACACACCAAAAAAATATCATGATCATATTCAAATTCCTTGATCCCAAAAAATGACAGTAATTAGTTGTTGTAGACTCGCATCACTAAAATCATCAACAATAATCTATAGGAAAAGGTTGTCTACTTATTGGCATTCAATAGTTCTAACATTGATATGAAAAATTATTGCAAATTTTAAATACAAGACAATCAAACAGATTTTATAACATTAGAATTATATAAATTGAATTATTTGTGCATTATTCATACTAATGGATAGTAGTAGCGAAGAATAAATTTAAATGCCTCTAATCAAAATCACTAATTACATATTTTTTTGTGTATTCAATTAGGTTGGAATAAGTTTTAGTCTCAACCCCAAGTCCCAGATGTATGTATGAATAAACTTAGTCATGGTTGTAATGTGAATGAATATGTGAACACTTGAAAATAAAGGCTATGTTCTAAGCTAGCTAGTTTGAATTTTGTTATGAAAATGTCTGGACAACTACACTTGAACTCTACACAAGAAAATAGACTCCAATTAGCTCCATGCATTGAGGAAAAGTAAGGAAAATAATTTTAGAGCATGGGTAATTATGAACAAAAAGTAAAAAGAAACAAGAACAATGTGGATTGTACCATGCATCTCCCTTGTTTCTCTTCTACCTTGAGCTCTAAAGCTATCATAGCTTTATGGTCGAAAACAATTTGGTTCTTCAGCTCCCTCTCAAAGCATGGTAGCTTTATAACTCCTAGACTCTTCCTCTGCCTATCAAACAAACCTTTGTCTAGGACCTTGGTGAAAATGTCCGCCACCATTTGCTTCATGCCAATGAAGCTGGTCTTCAATTCCCTTCTAGTGACCAGGTCCCTTATCAAGTGATACTTGATTGCGATGTGTTTCGTTTTTGAGTAAAACACAGGATCCTTTGTCAGGTGAATTGCAGAAGTATTGTCCATTTGTAGAATTAGTGGCTCTTGGTTGGTTTCACCCAGTCCATCAAGGAACTGTCTCATCCATGTGATTTCGTTGGCCATCTTTGCGGCTGCAACGTATTCTGCTTCACAGGATGATTGAGCTATAATGGTCTGTTTCTTGCTGACCCAGAGAATTGTTCTGCCTGTTGCAATGGTGCACCCTCCTGAGACACTTTTACAGTCGTCCTTGAGAGATGCCCAGCTAGCATCATTGTAGGAGTGCATCTGAAAACCTACATCACAAGAATAACACAGCCCATAATCCTTCGTCTGTTGAAGGTACTGTAAGATTCGCTTTGCGATTTTCCGGCGTGCTAAGCCTGGATTCGTGTTGAATTGACTCATTCTGAACATGACATAAGCAATGTCGGAGTGTGTGTTGTCTCCTAGATACATCAAAAATCCATCAGCCTCCTATAAGGCGTGTGCTGCATCATCTCCTGCTCTTCTTTTGTCTTTGAACAATCTGTGTTCGTCAGGACTGTCCCTACAAGCATTGGGGTATTTGCCCCTTTGCATTCTGTCATCCCGAAATCATCTAGGATTTTCTAGGTGTATCTTGACTGGTGAAGGTATAGCTTTCCTTCATCATAGTTGCGGTCAATCTGCAAGCCTAGATAACATCTGGCTTCTCCTAGGTTTGTTATCTTGAAATGTTTCGAGATCTCATTCTTCACTCCTGCAATCAAGCCTTTGCTTTTGCATAGTATCAGGGTGTTGTCCACATACACAACAACCCTGATGATCTCCCTTGGTAGTGCTAGATTTCTTATGCTCAGCCGTAAACAAATCGTTCAAGCAATGAGCATATTTTCTAGGCCTTGACATTTTTCCCTTCGAGATTTTTTCTATGACTTAGAAATCATTTAAAGGCACCTTCGCCTTCTTCGCCTTTTTCGCTCCATAGCAAAAAAATGTGACACACTGGCCAAGTGGCCAGAATAATTTAGAAATCATTTTCAAGACACCTTCGTCTTTTTTGCCTTTTTCGCTCCATAGCGAAAAATGCGACACTCTGGCCAAGTGGCCAGAATACCTTACAAATCAATTTTAGGCACTTTCGCCTTCTTCGCTTTTTGCTGACCGACTTCACCAATGGATGAGTAACCCTAAAACAGTTGGACAAACAATTATCCCAAAGGCGGTTGACGGTTACCAACTTTTGTACATATGCAAAGACTGGCATAAATAGCCTTAAAGGCTTGTAAGATAATTTCTCTCTTGTAAATCTCTATATTAGCTGAATCAAGCTATGTAAGCGTTAAGGAATAATTCTTTGACAATTCTCTTTCAATCAGAGTTATCTGTAGCCAGCATTATCACGCTCAGCAAGCTGAAGTTATTACTTCAAGCCATTGTACTCACTGTTGATATTTTATCAGAGTGCAATTTTTTTCTTCTCACTGCTACTTCGTTCATTTGCGTAAACTTTATGAATTATTCTACTTGAATATTCTACTGCTAATTGTTGCGTTTCCGTTCCTACAAGCCTACGCTTTGAGCAACCGAGCCTCCGTTGTGCTCACGACGACCGTTTTACGACATGGTATCAGAGCAAATTATCAGTCTTGTTTCAATCAAGACGACTTTCAAGCAAACACGCAGCCAACAATGTTTAGACAATCATTGTTTTTACCAACGACCTAGTCCAACCAGGATGGATCCATCATCCAGTTCATCTCTCATTGACAAACTCGATGGAGATAACTACCATCTCTGAAAAATTCAAGATGAAGGTTATACTTCTAGCCAAAGAACTGTGGGACATCGTTGATGGCGCATATCTCAAAACAGAAGGTGATGCTACTGTCATCACCAAGTGGAGACTGAGAGATGGCAAAGCATTTGCCATGATCACCCTCAACATCAAGGACACTCAGATCAGCCACATACGTGCTGTTCAGACAACTAAGGATGCATGGGACATCCTAGCAACTCTCTACGACATTAGAGACGTTACATCCAAGCTCCATCTGAGGAATAAATTTTTCAACCTCAGAATGTCTGAAGCAGATAGTGTTTCAAGTCACCTCAACACTTTCAAAAATCTTATGGAGCATGACTGCAACAGGCTCAGTCATAGAAGATTCAGATGCACTCATGACCCTATAAACTGGTCTACCTGAAGCCTACGAAAATTGGGTAATGGCAGTTTCTACCCAGGAGCACCTCACTCTATCAAGAGTAATCTCGCTGCTCCTACAAGAGGAGATCAGAAGATCAGCATCCTCCTCAGGCTCTGGATCGAATCCTCAAGCTCTGTATTCAAAAAATCAGAAGTTTAGATCCAAGAGATCTACAAGGTCAGGCTCTACTAAAAAAAAGAGCAATAAGTAGTCTGGACCAAATTTTGGTTCAGGATCGAATTCAAGCTCTTCATCATTCTAACCTGTGCAGAAACTATTCTATAGATACTGTAAGAGGACTGGTCACGAAATCAAGGACTGCCAAACTTTAAAGTACAACAACAAAAAGAAAAAACAGTTCCAAAAATAAGCACGTAGTGCTACAGCCAGTCACTCAAATCAGCAACAAGAAGAAGAAGAAGATGAAGCAACTTTCATGACCAAAGTAAAAAAAAAATAGGATATCGATTCATGGTATCTAGACTCCGGAGCAACTCAACACATGACTCACCACTGCGACTGGTTCAAAGACTACAAGTCGTTCACCCACTCTCCAGCTGTGCAACTTGGAGACAACTCATCGCATTCAATCGAAGGTGAAGGAACAGTCAGGGTCAAGGTGAAGTCAAGTTGCTATCCAACGTTCTCCACGTTCCAAATCTGACCAAGAATCTGCTCTCAGTTAGCAGAATCATTGATTCAAGTCGGAGGTTGAACTCAATACAGAAGGCTGCACAATCCTTGACAAATTCCGGAAGGTTCTAGCCTGCGGAAGAAGACGCGGCTATCTTTAAGGCTCTATGCACAGATGGAGGGGGAGAGTACATCTCCACAGAATTCAAGGAGTTCTGCAAGGCCAACGAGATACTTCAACAATACACAACCAGCTACTCACCTCAGTCCAATGGTGTAGCTGAAAGGAAGAACCGGATACTCATCGAAAGTGCCAAGAGCATGATGGCCCATGCCTCTCTTCCAAAGAAGTTCTGGGCAGAAGCTGTTACTATAGCTGCCTATTTACAGAATCGATCCATCACTAACCGCCTTATCTGATATTCTAGAGATCCACTGATCTTCTAGCTATCCTATAATCATTATAGGATATTATCTCTTGTTCCCAAATACTGGAGAATCCATTTATTTGGATGGCTGGCATGCCTATCAGATGGATACGACAAATCCACTTCAATATTACATCCTGATCTTTTTTGATTAATGAATAAGCTTCAAATCCCTTACTGATGCATCAAATCTAGGGACAAGCTTCTGTCAACTAGTAGATCCAATGTAATCCATGTATCAGACTCTACTTCTAAAATCACAATTGACACCCAAAACTGCGGATAACTCAATGGTTACAAAGATATAAACTATGAATTCAACTAAATGAATTCTATCCAGAAAATTAATAACTAGTATTAAACAATTATTTTTTGGGGTTACTCAAATCCTAATTGTGAAATACATTTCCTGATCACACTTACTTCCACTGATGTCCACTCTTCTTTCCTCCTTAGAATTTTCAGTTTCTTGAAAATCTTTCAGGTAAGGTATCAAGAAGACTTAATGACATAAGTAAATGTTTTAAAAAAAAAATGAATTACTGTAGGAAAAAAGTTTGAAACAGTTTTATCTCTATTCTATACCTGGGTAGAAATATCGATATACAAACCACCATAGGATTTTAACTGGAAATGAAATCAGATTTACTTTCGATCAATTCCTATTATTATTGTTCCCTCTTTTTTTACTTACTGGCTTAAGAATTACTTCGTTAAAATTATCTATAATTAATGGGAAATAAGATTTGAATTCGAGTACTTTCTCCACTGTATTCACCCCAAATAATATTGTTGAATAAAGAAATACCTCCAAATGCAATGAATTTCCACCATTACTTATCTAACAAGTATCTCCAAAAGTTTTGGTTTGTTCAATTTTAATGACCTAAGTCATCAAAACCACAATAACCAATTGATCAGTGTTCTACCGATTGAAAAGGAGAAAACAAAACACAAATTAACTCTATCCACTGGGAGTACCAATACTCCAGAATTAATTGGTTTAAATAGCATTGTACCAAAGAATCAGATTCCTAGACCGGGTTTATGCCTGAGAACTATACCACTCCCTTAGTTCCGTCAAGATCAGCTTCAAAAAAATTCCACTTGAAACCAATTAATACTGCTTGGCCACGAACAATGGTACTCAAGTTCCCAAAAACCGGCTTAGTCGAAAATGTCAAAGTCACATGCATATTATCGAAGGTTAAATTTTGACAAACAAACACCAAGAAATCAGAATTTCTCTAACTGGGTGTTATTAGCCTGATCTTCCTGAGTTGTTCCAGAAAACCGATTTCGAACTAACTCACAGCTAAGAAAATGTCAAAATCCTTTCCAAGCCTTGATAAACAGGCATGTAAAAGCACTGAATGCAAACAGTTAGCCAATTCCAAAATTGCCGACCATTTTACAATCATAACTTTCTTGACTATATTGTACATTCATGCACAAGCCCAAAAAGTAAGATTTTGAGTCCTTTTTTTTTTTTTACAAAAGGCCATGGGCCCCTCCATGAAAAAACAAACCCTATTTTTCCCAAAAAAAAAAAAAACTATGGGCCGGCTCCCTCTATACCATTTTGACAGCGCGGCCATCAACAAACGAGACAGAGGGATGCCTCGTGAGAGAGAGATCATAAGCGCGAGAGAGAGCGTTTCCATAGCTGGATCGCGAGGAGACAAAGACAATGTCAATCCTCCTCCACAGCTCGCAACAAGCTCCATTCATCCGTTCAGCCAAGGCGAAGCGCAACCATTTCTTCTTCACTTTGTTTTTCACAAGACAAACTTTTGGTGGACCACAGTCAGCCACCTCTCTTCAAGCGCTAAGTAGAGGTTTTCAAAGATGCTTCATACATCCTTCACTCAGCTGCGCCTTTACTGGGAATAGTTGTTTTGATTCCAGGCTGCAATGATTGGTAAAACGGACATATCTTACATCTTTCCTCCCTTTGTTCCTTCACTGTCATCGGCATATTTGGCTGGAGTTGAGTCACATTTTCTCGCGGTGGGGCCTCACTTTTTCTCTGGACACGGCTACTATCTTGCTGGGGGATTCCGTTCTGACAGATTCTTCTGCTCTTACCCTTTGGCATGTGTGCAGGCTAGCGGCTTTGTGGAGGATTTGGACAACCAGGAATCTTCAGGTTTTTGAGGGAGAAGCTACAAACAAGAAATAGATTTGATTGACTTGAAACTCACAAAGGTCTCACACTTGCAGTGTTTCACTCAAATTTGATTTCTAATCCAACAAATGAACTTATAATCACAGTTCTATCACTCCCTCACAAAGCTAGAATGAAGATAAGATGAAGTGAAAACTACTTTCAAACAAATCTTGCCAAGAAATGCATTTGATTGTCTCTAGAAACTCACTAAGGTCTCTCTCTTGTAGTTTTTCACTCAAATTAGATTTCTAATCCAACAAATGGACTTATAATCTCAGTTCTAGCACTCCCTCACAAAGTTGGAATGAAGATAAGATGATGTGAAATCTACTTACAATCAAATCTTGCCAAATTTGGCTATTTTTGGACAAAAAAATGACTTAATCTCTTTTTTCCTTCTTGGTGTACTTTCAAGACCTGTTTTTAACCTTAATAGGACTTGAACTCAGCCTAGATTAATTAGATTCCATGAAACAAATTCAAATCTAATCAATGGCAAATGATCTTGGTAGATTATCCTAGGATCTCCACCAAAAATTACACCAATAGCTCACAAATTGAATTTTTTTGGATCAAATGAATACCATGCATTAAATGCAGGTTCAGAGGTGCCCACACATGTGGACAGTATGGATTTGGACCCCTACCAAGTTTGGGATCAAATCTCCTCACCAAAATCAAGATTCTAGCTTGCCCTCTCAATACTAGCTTTTAGCACCAAAACTTGCTAAAAATGGATTTGCATTAGATCAATGGATTATGCTCTTGTACTTGGCTCTGATACCATGTGAAAGTACTGTACTTTAGGACCATAAATGGATCTACAAAAGATCCACAAGAGTGATTGGATGCTTGCTTAACAATCTATCAAAAAACTAGACACAAAAAAGTTGATCTAGATTGGCAATTTGACAAACAACAAGCATTAACAATCAAAAGCATTGATAAACATTGAAATCCGAGCCCACACGTGTGTAATACAGGCTGTAGTATGGCCTTTAGCCTAAGAAACAAGTAGAAATTGATTTGGTTTCATTTGGATCACAAAAACTCAATGTACATAGTGAACTAGCTTGAGATTGCCAATGAGCTCCAAAAATTTTCTATCTTCTCACTATGGAGAGAGGGAATACATAGCAAATTCGACTTCCTTCTTGAAGTTAGGTGGATTTCCAGCATGTAATAAGGAAGTTAACTCACTCTCCTTGACCTAAAATGAAACCCTAGTCTATTTCCTAGAGTTATGCTTGGTAGGTAGCTAGTTGGTCAAATTTTCACCTTAAACTTAGGTGTAGGTCCTATAAAGTAGGGATGACCACCAAATAGACATGACCAACTCTATTGACTTGACCTAACCTACATTAGGATGGGTTTCCCATGTGGCATCATGGCCTCACATGTGTGGGACCCACTTGTGTACACAATTTACACTATTCTACATGGTTTTTGATCAAGCTAGATTTGCCAATTTTTGGCAATTCTTCACAGTTGACGCGAGTTCCGATGAGGAAGGGGGATTGCGTTTTGTGCGAGTTTAGAACGAGAGGGGTATGTGCAAGTTTACAAAGATATGGAGGATATTGTGCGACTTTGAGAGAGTTGATGGGGGGGGGGTCCTGCTCCGAGGGGGCGCACAATCTTTCACGGGCGGAAGGACCGAGGAGCCGGCCCTTCCCTTCCGTGAATTCTGTTTTTACATTTTCTTTTTTTGACGTAAATTTTTTTTCACGCACACCTTCCGGGCGGAAGATGCACGTAAAAAAAAGTAATTTTTTTTACGTGCACCTTCCAGTGTCCGAAAGGTGCCTGTAAAAAAAATTTGTCAAAAAAAAATTTGCCCCACAGATTACGTTCTGTGAGGCATCACCATTTCCTTTGGAAAAAATCTAAAAACTGATTTTACGTGCGAGTTTATAGGAATAGGAATGTGCGAGTTTGACCGGCGAGTTTTTTTTTTTGCAAGAGAAACTAAACATCAAAATTGACAAAATGAAGTGCTTCTCTCTCACTTGAAAAAAAAATCCAAAAGAAATTTTTAGAATTTGAGAGCTTCTAAGTAGCTAAGGGTAGGATTAACAACAGAAGAAAGAGGAAGAAGACCTCTAGGGTTAAGCCGGATGTTATTGGGTGCACTAATGAAGACAAAAATAGAATCCAAACTGCCATGAAGGGAGGCAAAGTGAGGGGATCTGTTCAAAGAGGGAGGAGAAACCACCTTGTCATGTTTGTTTGGCCATAGGGAGAGAACGAAGTTGTCACACTCTCTAAGACTGCAACAAGTACTGTAGTAGAGAATCCAAAACCAAACAGGAGGGAAAAATGAAGCAGTAGGTAAGGGGCAGAAGAGAAAAGTGAAGCTTGTGTTGAAAAACACAGACTTGAGAGTAAAAGCAGAGGCTCCAGAGCAAAAAGCCCAACAATGTGTTAAAAAACACAAACAAAGTGTCAACAGGTTAAAGGCTAAACAGAAGCACTTGGGAAGAAGAAGCACATCTGCCAATAGCTAAAGAAGAGCAGAAGAAAACCAGGGTAAGCAATCCCAAGGCTCTCACAAATAGCTCTTCAAGAGGGACCAGAACCAAGGAAAGGGAAAGGGGGTACTAAAATGGAGGCCATCTACAATCATAGGGTAACACAAAGAGCATCATGCAAAATTTGGATGATAATGGAGAAGGGACCTTGAAAGCTAAAAGTCCTTCCAAAGAGAAATGGACACTTGGCAAGAAGGGCAAGAAGGGTATGAAATGCTTGAAGGTTGGCAGAACCCCATCTTGAAGGGCGATCATTGGGGTTATTGAACGCAATAAGAAGATAGATTGATTCAGTAAGCAGCATGTACAAATCAGATGATGAGAGCACAAAACAATAACAGATGTACCCACATACTCTAAGATATCTCTGAGTAAATGAAAACTCTGTCTGATGCACTTCCGCTAATAAGTAATAAGCGCTAATAGCAATACTCTGATGGAGCTCTAAAAAAAAATTTCTACAGACTTCAATGCACTACTTCGTAAGTCTTTGATGATCAGCTATTTATACTAAAGCAAGTTAAGCTAATCCAGTAGGACAGCTAATCAGGTCGTAGATCGCAATTGCCAGTTGGTCGTAATGCGCTGTCATCCATCCAATTAGAACCTCCCAGAAATTTACTTGCAAAGCAGTTAGGGCAAGTATTTAGCTTCATATCAGGCGGAACAATAATTTTCATTCTTCAACATGGTTGACTCCTTCGACTTCCGTCGACGTCATCGATATGTCGAATGATGTCTGATATGTCGGAGCCACCTGTTGAGCGATTCCCAAGTATTTCTACAAACTGTGTAGGAACACAAATGAAACTGCAAAACTGGATATAATAAAGGATGAAGATTAAAAATCGATTATTCGGATGAATCACTCCCGATAGTAGAATAATCCAATAGTCATGTGGTTGAGTGTGAATTTGTGTTGCAATTTGTGTTTGTACGCTTTGGGTGAAGCATAGGGAGTTGCTGATTTTTCTAGCCATTTATTTTCTGGCTTGTTATTTCTAGAAACTTGAGGTTCAATTTTCTCTCAAATGAACCATTCACTTTTCAATCGCACAGTTCACATTCTAAAAACATTAATCTTCTTCATTTTCTCTTTTTCCATCAACTTGATCCGACATGCGCACAATGGTCAGAACTGCATCGACGTTCATGGGTCTGATATTATGCTACAAAGCTCATCGAAAATATGAGATTTGATGTCATAAAGAGCAATGGGCCTCACATCTGGTTGCAGCATTCATGACTAGAGTCTCTCTTATTCACGAAAGTTTAACTAAATCGTTTTGTCGTACTTAGTACAACAGTCGAAACATGACGATGTTGTGTGCGGTTTAGAACTAGGTATTCCTATTGTTCCGAATTGCTAGGTTCTCATGTAACCGACTCATTTGAGAGGTTAGAGTGAAAGTTTAAGGGATGTTTTGCTTACCCCATGTGTTATCTACCTTGTTGGGTTCCGTGTTGGATCGTACTCCATATTTGCCATTCTAGAGTCGCTTGAAGAGTATTTATTATGGAAAATTTTTCATTCTGACATAGTTAGGCAAACAAATTTTTTCATTTAAAGTAACTATGTTTGGCTATTATGAGGTTGGTCGGTCTAAAGTTAACTAGCATACAATACTCTTGCTAGGTGTTATAAATCGTCAAAATTCAAATCGTTTTTCACGTTCATTGTGCATGGAAACTAGTTGCGAGTGCATTAAACGGGCCCAACCTCTGTGAAACCCCAGAGCGGGTAGTCCACCAGGTACAGCTGAAATACACTATCCTAGTTAAATCGCAAGTAGACATGCCAATCTTCAGAACTGCCTAGCTAAATAACTAGGCCCAAAAACTGAGAAACGTCATCGTTTGATAAACAGAGCAATGTGTATAAATAACCACCACTTGACATTTTCACCAGCTAGCGGAGAATTCAGAGAAGCCCTTGTGAAGCTTTTGTCGATTCCTTTATTGATCCAAGTCGAAAGGTTTGTGATGAATGATAGTAACATTTTGTGGTCAATGTGCTCGAAACTCAAAGGTCTACTACAGCAATACGCAACTATGATTTAGGTAAAGACCTCGAGTTCATTTGAACTCATCTAATCACTACCTAGAAGACATTCAGAAAGTCTACCCTAAGTTATACTTGAGTTTTCTAAAGTGGATTATAGCTTAGATAACTGATATGTGGATTTATGATACGAGTCAAGTATGAATAAGTTTTATCTTCCAAGACCATTTGCCCTTTCCTAAGGTTTGGCTTGAGTTCTTTCATATTTGTTGATTTGTCTTGAACACATACGCAAAGTAAGCTGACATCCTCTTCAAGGACCGAATTACATATTCTCTCATCTTAGTCTTAAACTTCACAAAGAACATTTCTTAGACACTATACGAACCATGCAAAGATGTTTCATCCTAACCCTCCATTGGGACCAAATATACCATATACCTCCACCCCTACCTAATTATCATTGTACTGTTAGGACTGAAGATACATCACAGACAAAGGATAATCTCTATCCTTGTGGAACGATTAGAGGAAATCCTCAAAGCCCTCTAACCTTACATCTTGCCTATTCTAGACTTTGGGAGAATCTGTGATGTCATTGTCTTGCTTCTCTTTTAGACGTAGACAAAGAAAATGAAATATTGAGTCACTGTGTGGCCCACCTTGCAAACCACACATAGAATCAAATGTCTAAGTTAGAGGTTTGAGTCCAAAAAAAAACTTTGATCAAGTATTTATGGGTGCTTGCAATTTTATGTCATTTTTAACAAGTTCATAATGGAAAAGTTTCCTAGTTATAGGTTCTTAGTTGATTGTGTGTATGTAATTTTTCATTATTTGTGAGGTATGAGTCATGTGGGGGGAGTGGGGATTCTCTTAGTCTCCAACCGTAGTTCAAGATTTTTCTAACTTCTTTCAATAGAATGCTTTGATCGTACAACGAATTTGAGAAAACCGTTGATCTATTCAAGACAAACATGTCATACTAGAGGACAAAATTTTGTAAAATTTGACTTTGCAATTACTTCACTTCTAGAATGTCAAAATGGACACAAATGGATCCTAAGGATCATAGAAAACAAATAATTTAAAGTCTTTAAACATAAAATACTTCATTTAACCCATTCTACCAATTATGCTATTTGGAAAGTGAGGATGGAGTCACTAATGGTGCTCCAGGTTTGTCTAGTGTCCTCGTACACATGCTTATTTCCAAAATTTGTCTTGCAAAAAGATGAAAAAAAATAACTACGAAAGAAAATCAATTCTCCAAACGCACCCAACAATGCTATGGAACTATTGATACTAGTGAAATTGATGACAAATAAAAAATATCAAAGTTGTTTCAAACAAATCATAATTAGGTCTAGAGAACAAAAATGATTAAATAAAAAACAGCCAAAAAGAGAAAAACAAGCTAGAGAGAAAAGTGGATACGAATAAATCTACTCAAAAATTTGCGCTTTTCCAATCACGCAAGAGAATGCTCTTATATCAAGTTATGAATAAACTTACACATACAAATAAAGCATAGAATGACTATTATTGATGGACAATGGACCTCCTTCAAAGATTATTATTAATAACTAAATACAATAAGATCTAAAATTCAACAAGCAATGCAATTTTGAGACCCTAATACATAAAATTGAATAATAAAGAATATAGCAATGAAAAAGTCTAGTGCACCCTTTGTTGTATGTTCTTGATTATTGTATGTCCTTAACAAGTATCTTCATCTTAGACGTACTTCGATGAAATACCTTACACAAAAGTTAAAACTAATCAATCCATTAAATCATCCATTCTTGGCAACAAAAACTTGATTTTGATGGTTGGTTTGTTTATGTTGACAAAGAGGGACTATCATTCATCTATCTTTTTAAGTATAATAGCTAATGCATCCGAAGGAGACTCACTAAGCCATATTTGAGCTATCTTAAGGTCTTCGGACAATTGCAACTCTAAAACAGACAAAGAAAACTAATAAAACAACTACTCTAAAAGCACATCTGTGTTTTCTCTCTCTCTCTCTCTCTCTCTCTCTCTCTCTCTCTCTCTCTCTCTCTCTCTCTCTCTCTCTCTCTCTCTCTCGCGTACATATATACTTTGTTATTTGTTGTCAAAATTTCAATTAGGGTTTCCTAATATGGTGCTTCATTAACAACCTATAAACAGCTATAGCAGCATAGAAATCAAATCCCATTCCCAAGTGAAATCCCAAAAAATGCAAGCCATGATTCACCACTAGATTGGTTGTTGAAATCGTATTTCAAAAATGTCATTATGTGTTCCTAAAGAGTGCTCAATGAAATGGTTCATGTGGGAGGAAAGGTCCGCAAGGCTCTAATTGCATGTCTTGCACTATCTTAGCACCACAACATCTACAATAGTTTCTTCTTCTGTTGTATGTCCTTATTATGCAATGAATAACTCCTGAACTCAGATATAGGATTGGAAGTCCTTACCGACTCACCACTTATCGGAGGACCCATTTACAATACTTGGAGCCATAGATGCACCGAATCGCGATTCGCTGGGTCCACGATTCGCGAATCGCGATTCTGAACCCAAAATCGCAAAAAAAAAAAAAAAAAATGGAAAAATAGCTTATGGCTGAAATTTTTTTAAGGGATCAATGGTCAAACTAGCGTTTTGCCTCTCAAAAGTGCAGTAGATGAGGCACAAACAGATTTTATTTTCAGTAGCTATCCGGTTGTCATTTGCTCTGGTTTTCAGTAAATGTTAATGCTACAGTTTGGGCTATCAACTGTATGGATGATGATCACTTTTGCAATCGTTTCACTAGAGATGTGAGTGCAATGTGCATACAGTTGGGCGCATAAATATTGGGCCCTTCTCGGCGCGCATTTGGACCCCACTTTTATCTGGGGGGGGGCGGTAGCATCTTTATATACAGTGTCTATATAGCAGGAAGCTCTAGGGGGTTCGGGGGGCGGTAGCCCCCCAAGAAACGGGGGGTCCGGGGGGCGGTAGGCCCCCGGTGGGGGGTTTGGGGGGCAACGCCCCCGAAACAGTCAGCAAACTACACAGTCATAATGCTCTCAATCAGAGCTTTCATCTGATACCCATATTGCCTAAAAAATTTCAAAAAAAAAAAAAAAACAATTCTGCGCGATTATGGGAAAATCCCGAAACCCGTTTCTGAATCGCGATTCTGATCGCAATTCTGAATCGTGATTCAGAATCGCAGTGCATCTATGCTTGGAGCACATCAAACCACTTAATGAAAACAATGTTAAGTCAATCTACAAACTTCTTCTGATCAGAAATTCATAACATTCTATTGAAAACAATACAATTCCTGCCAGCCATGACAACCTAATAGTGTGCCAAAATCTCGGTTGATAGCTTTTCAAAAGTGCTCCTAAAGACGAGTTGTGACTTGCTGCAGCTGCCTTGAACGAAAATATGAATGTCTTGCAGAAGCATTGGACTCCACTTCCACCGTATGTGACTTGCGTTTTGCAGAATCCTCATCAGCTTCATCTGCTTCCCTGCAATTGAAACGTTTACCCTAAACTTTGGAAATTTTGATATTTAGAAAAAATTCAGATGTCATCCTGAAACAAGATTGATTTCTTTGATGAACATTGGAAATTCTACATTCATAAGGACTTTTTTCAAAAAGTACCAATGAGTAGACTTGAAAGAGAAAAGACGATGTCTTAACTTTCCACACAAACAATTGAAAATCCAGTCCAACTGTAGGCTCACCAGTAGACTTCAACACCTCCTGCAGAAATAAGTGGCTTGCAAGTTGCCCAACTAAATCGGACAAGAGATGGGAATCCAAATACTGCGTCCTTGTGCTGTAATAACCATGCTTTTGTTTCGGGATCTGGAAACTCCTTACCAGAAATATGTTCCTCAAGCATGCTTCATAAAAAATTAGCAGCAAAAATATTAAAGTTTCTAAAATAGGTTATTTCACAAGCGGATCATCCATACCTGCAGGATATCCTGACCCAAAATCTCTGGATATCGTACTCAATGTCTCATCCAATTTCCAGTCCCTCAAAGATCTATCTCTGGTGACCTTAATAAGGAAACTTCGGTTAGTAAAACATTCTGCCAAGTATCAAACAAATGAAATAATGTCTAAACTTTCAACACGTTTAGATACACAAGTTACCTTGGCCACTATGCTGGCAGCACTGACTATGGGAAACAGGCTATCAGCCTTTTTGGAAACAGTAAACTTGATCTGTGGGAATCTTTCTGTTAGCCAGGCCTGGTACTTTTCCGCATCTCCAACAGTATCAACAAAGACCTGGAACAGAATCAGAATTTGACAGCAGTCACTAGAAAGTTGTGACTATCACACTTAAAGTTCAGTAGCTCCAGACAACTGAAAATAAGCAGTCCCATTTGGCTGAATATTCTAACTAATAACACCACTACTATATGGCATTCATTTAGTAGGAAACTGGTCATGCTGAGAACAAGATAATCTGGAAAAACAAAGCCATTGCATGGCATCAAATTTCCTCAGAAGCAATCCTACAAGGCTAAAGAACATGAAACTTACAATGCATATCAACTTGAAATCTAAGATCACCGACACAAAGCTATGAGCCACTTCCAAGCTGCTCAAATGGTATGCTAAAACAAAATTTACCTATAGAGTCCCATGCTCCCTACTACAAAGTGTCACCTTTATACCAGTCATCACCCAAGCTCTGCCTATTCCAGAAGAGGCTCTTGTTTCCCAAAGGCATTTTTGATAGTTTCCAGTTCAACAATCCTAATCAAAGTGCATCTTAGGTGAGGTGTGCAGCAAGTCCAGGATCCTTTGGACATCAGTGAAAAAGCAAATGAGTATTTCTCCGATCTTTCAAACACCAGCAGGCA
The DNA here is from genome assembly GCA_029204225.1 of Diphasiastrum complanatum. NCBI lineage: Eukaryota > Viridiplantae > Streptophyta > Lycopodiopsida > Lycopodiales > Lycopodiaceae > Diphasiastrum > Diphasiastrum complanatum. The sequence goes on along the minus strand of CM055093.1, from coordinate 1,202,579 downwards.
GCCCTTCACTCACCTCGGTTTTCAGAATTTTTTGAGTGAAATTTGAAGGAGATGTGCGTGATCTAAAAAATCACATAATACACAACCCCTCGAAGGTGTATGTTACACTCACCCAGCAAACCAAAGCAATTCTTGAATATTAAACTTTTTGCAAAAGATGTTCAACAGATAACAGGCAGTGGTAACAAACCTGATAGCTTCACTACCCAGCAGCAACAATCTCAGCTAACGGGTCCAAAGAAGTCTCACCAACCATTTTTAAAGCCATAGAATCCTCGCAAAATATCAAAAAAACCATTTCTACTCCATCAAAACCTTCGCCAGCCCTTCTAGAGTTGTATTAACATATTTTCAGTCTCAAGTTAGTCCTTTATTTAAATATCATTAGGGAGTTTCTAATCCAGCACCTTGAATAGGAGCAGGCCTCAAACATTGGCGATAATGACAACTCCATGAAACCAAGGAGCCCAACTAAATCTGATGGCACCAAAACCTGAAATAGTTCCACAACATGATTTTGTTCAATGCTATATGCCAATGGAGCCATTTAGTAATCCAACAATCAACGAGTATTATACAATTATGTTGCTGCTCAACAAAGGAAGACAAAATGGTGTTGCCGAGCGAAAGAATCGCACACTTATGGAGATGGCCCGTTGCATGCTCAAAGCAAAGGGACTGTCTCACAAGTTTTGGGCTGAAGCGGTTATAATGGCAGCATACATAAGCAATCGTTGTCCTACTAAAACATTGAAAGTATTAACTCCTTATGAAGTTTGGTATGGGAAGAAGCCTTCAATCTCTCACACTTCGCATTTTTTGGTTGTACGGCTTATGCTTTTGTTCCGGATAAACTTCGTACAAAGCTTGAGGATAAAGGAGTTAAATGCATTTTTGTTGGCTATAGTAGTGAAAGCAAAGGCTATAGGTTGTTCAATTTGAGCACTAACAAGATTATTGTTGGTCGTGATGTGCATTTTGATGAAAAGAATTCATTAGATATGGCCCCAAGTTATATCTTGAAGGGGGACAGCCTACATAGTGTGAATGTTGAAGTTTTTCCAGATTTGAAACCATCTTCTATTTCTGGGGATAAGGGGCAGCAATCAACCTGTTTCGAACTGCCCAATACCTCATCAAGTTTAGAGCCTAATGTTCGTCAAGAACCGCCCATTGTTGCTCAAAATCAGCCTGTAGGAACTGTTGGACAGCAAAGACCAGTTTTGGAAGATCTTGGACAGCCAAGTGCAATCTTGAAAGATCTTGGACAGCAAATTGCAAGAAGAGACATGGCTGTTGGACAGCCCAAAACAGTCCCACGGTTGCTGTTGTCGACTTTGCGGAACAGCAAAGTAAGTTCATTTTATGATGGAAAGACACGTGCCTCTACAAAATCAGTGGACTATGCTGATTTTTCAGATTTTGCTCTTACATCTCATGGAGATGTTGCGGAAGAACCTGTTTTTTATGAGCAGGCCAAGGGAATAAAATGTTGGGAGGATGCGATGCAAGATGAGTATGACTCACTCATGAAGAACCAGATTTGGGTTCTTGTTGATCTTCCTCATGGGAAGAAGGCAATTGGTTCTAAATGGGTATACAAAATCAAGTATAAGGCAGATGGTACCATTGAAAGGTACAAGGCAAGGCTTGTTGCCAAAGGCTATGCTCAGCAAAAGGGGATTGATTATGAGGAGACTTTTTTTCCTACTGCTCGGATGACTACCGTGAGGGTAGTAACCTCTTTGGCTGCCCATTTTGGTTGGCGTTTGCGACAACTTGATATAAAGACAGCATTGTGATCTCAACGAGAAAGTGTACCTTCAACAACCTGCTGGTTTTTTGGTTGAAGGCCAAGAAGATAAAGTTTGTCTTCTCAAGAAGGCACTTTATGGACTGAAGCAAGCCCCAAGGATGTGGTATCAAAAGATACATGCCTATTTTTGTGATCGTGGGTTTACTAATAGTCCTAGCGAATCTACTCTTTATGTCAAGCATACTTCAGATTATATCATCATTATTTTGCTTTATGTTGATGATATTATTATTACAGGAAGTAATGAGCACCAGATTGATGTCGTAATACTTGATCTTGGTATGGTTTTTGAAAACTCGGATTTAGGCCTATTGCACTTTATCTTGGACTTAGATTTGTATAAGAAGGGGCTGGAATTTTCATCTCTCAAGAACGCTACATTGGGCAGATTTTGAAGCGGTTCAAGATGGAAGATTGCAAGCCGGTTGCTACACCTATGGAAACAGGCCTGAAATTAAGTAGTCAAGGTGATGGTGAACCATTTGATACTACTTCATATTGTCAAGCTATTGGCTGTCTCATTTACCTATGTAATTCAAGACCGGACATTTCTTATAGTGTCTCACTCATGAGTCAATTCATGCATGCCTCGATGACATCACATTGGAAAGCGTTGAAGAGGATCTTTCGATATCTTCAAGGAACAAGCCTGCCTGCACAAAAAAAACAATAAGTATCTTGGCTGAAAATAGCCAAAATCTCAATAGTATGACTTGTGGAAGTAATATCCTCTTACATGCACACAAAAATTAGCAAGCTCTTGACTTATGGAAGTCATTGCCCTCTTGCATGTACCAAAAATCAGCAACCTCCTTGGCTGGAAAATAGGCAAGCTTTCTTAAAGATTGAGCTATAGCTTCACTCATTGTCACGTTTGGTAAACTCCTTCACGTCCTATGTATAAAGTGATGGGAAAACAAACATAGAAGTTGTCCTTGCTGAAAATCATTGATTCAAACTTGCATGTCAACGAATTCCTCCTAAGCTCTTTATAGGCCAATGGCTGACTGATTTGAAGTGCCTGCCAGCTTGCAAATTCACTCAATCTAATAAGTTTCTCCAAATGATGTGTGGATCTCTTTCCATAGATCATCTCTCTTGTTTTTCCAACTATGGATAGCAAGCACAAATCTCCACATTTGAGCTTGAAGACACCTCCAGTAGTCTAATTTATTTGTTGTCAATTAATTCTAATTAAATTTGGATCAATCGATATCCAATTCTCCACTTGAGCCTCCAACTGCATGGACTTGCATGGACAAGTTGGGATCCAACCGGCCACCCTCTCAAACGTGATTTAGCTTGATCATAACCTACAAAGCTTTGATATCATGTTGAGAAAATAACAATGATTACACTCTATGAATAACTACATCCTACTAGACAAAGCAAAAGTTAAACACAATCTAATAAACAAGTCTCCAATGGAAATGGTGTAATTGACCTACATAAGTAGCACTTCTAGATTCCAAACATCGCCCTCCACACTTCTTAGTACACCCCTTCTCCTTAGTACATGGACAACACCCTAGAAAACTCAACTTTGGCAAGATCACTTTATAAAAAGATAACAAAAACACTATATGAAATTGTCCAACACATCCAATAATATGTCAACAACGGCAAGACTCCAATACAAATTACAATAAGTCCACAAAAGCATTGACATAAGTAGAGCTCAATGCAGGTGACATCAAACAAAGTGTGAGCTCCTTGCACACTTATCCTTATCAAGCATCAAAAAGTGATGTCCTCACTACATGGCCCATGGAGTGGTACAGAAGAAGTAGATCTCCCCACACGGATGAAAGTCCAAGCAATATTTCATACACCATTGCTTTGTAAATTCGTTCAGAGCCCTTCATTTTCTTAGTCACCTCAACAAACTCCTTTATCAATCCCACAACATTTATGATGGTCATAAACAACCTCCTAAGACTATATAAAAGCAAGCATACTTACTTGTTTGAAGAACATTTTGGCTTGTAGTTGACTTTGATTGTTGTAAAATACATGGGAACATGTATAACTTGCAACAATAAAATGAGTTCATTTTACAGTGATCGAACAACAAATATGTAGACCATGTAGTGTCAACAAAGGGAGTACAACCAAATCCTAAGAAGGACGATGTTATTCTCTTGTTTCTCTTGTGGCCTAAGCCAAGTGATATTACAACTTCAAGAGCTTTTTTGAGATCAATTGGCCTTTACATGAAGGATGAAAAATGCTAATCAAAGATAGTGGCACCTATGATTGATATGATGCAAAGAAAGAAAATGAGATAATGAGCAAAGCATATTTGCAAAAACGCGTTTCTCAGAAACACGATACTGGGACCAGAATCGCCACAAGAAAAACAAAAAAAAACAAATATTCATAATATTGAATTGCTTTACAGGTTATACTAAACTATGCCTTTCTTAGTTCCCCCTCAAAGAAACTCATATCTCTATCAATAAAAACTACCAAATGAGGACCCATTAATGGTATTCATAGTTTCCAATAAAAATTTCCAACCTCCCATCCCACGACTTAAGGTCTTCTTTGTAGAAATGGCTCTGCTATGCATATCAACTTGAGCCACACCATACATTTCACATATTTTTGAGGTTCCAAATGCAGCTAAATAAGGCCCTAACTATTAAAACATCTAAAATAGCCAATAAACCCGTACTAGACATCCTAACTCTTCCCTATTTAACACAATCAATGTTATCAACATTTGATTGAGTCATGACAGCTTGTGATTGAATAGCCACATCAAGTGTTTGACAATGATCCTACAACAAAGGTTGATGAGCAGTCACATCAATGGGCTTCTCCCTTATGGCCTTGTCATTAGGTCTAGCTTCCAATGAGCTAAATTCTGAAATTGATGTCGAGGTCAGTTGTGTTGTAGTTGAAACTGAGAATGGTAACTAGTAGAAATGAGAGCACCCGGGAAGTTAAAGCCAATTGGCATCATAGGCCTCCTTGGACCCTATAGTAGCTCTAAATGAATTGACAGAAAAGATATCAAAAGTAACACAACAAGCCACTTTGACTTTTAACCTTGACAGAATCCAACAAGCATTGTTGCACCCAAACTGGACCACATTGTACCCGAAACATTCGGCGACCTACATAAATGAACTGCCCTTAATAAATGCTTTAATTGGATACCCATATTGCCACACAAAAAAAAAACATTTTTGAGAAACGCTCCCCCATTTCAGAAACGCGGTTCAGAAACACGTTTCTGAACATGTTTTCAGAAACGTAGTGCAAGTACAGAGCAAAGAAACAATAAGTTACTTTACATGGTTTCAACATGACCACTTTGTCACACGCTAGGATGTTATTGGCTCTGAACCAGAGGTGAAACTTGTAAGTAGCGTAAGGCAATCACAAATACACAAAAACTCCCATAAAAACTCAATTACATAGTAAAAAAGTTTTCTCGAAGGTGCTTTGTATGGTAAAAATATGAGACAAACTCACAAATTAAATTTACCCTGCTTAAATTGAGCATAGTTTGCAAGTTTACCATCCTAAATTAATACAAGCTACCAGCAACGACAATCATTCCCATCAAAGTTTGAAGAGTGCACAAATAGGAAGAATGTAATGTGAATGGATAGGTGAATGTTTGAAAAAAAAGACTATGTCTTAAGCTGGCTAGCGTGAATTTTGTTATAGAAACAACTAGACAACTACACTTGAACTCTGCACAAGAAGAGATTAGATTCCAATCAGTTCCGTGTGCTGAGAAAAAAGTACAGAAAATACTCTCAAAAGCTTGACTAATTATGAACAAAAAGAAAAAAAAATGAAAGGTGAATGTTATACTTAGCATGCAGAAGATCTTGCTTTTATCAAGTCTTGTTTTGCTCTTACTACAAAAGCCTTTCTTGACACCTAAATACATCCAAAAAAATTATCATGACTACTTGTCATAATCTTCATCTTAAACTTCCATACATAAAAAAGAGCATAATTTCACAAACAAAAGACTTACTAACTAAATTTCCAGTCAAAAAGCTGAGTTTTGTAAACCGTGAAATACCTCAGCAAGGTGTACCCCCAGGTTCAACGTACAATTGATAAGGCCCTTTGCAGACTCGTAGGATATAACATTAAGGCTCCTCCTCTCTCTGGACAATTGACACGAATTTTCAGTTGCTCATTAAATACAAAATCTTAAGCATAAAATCCACATTATGCACAGACGAAATGAGAATGTTGGACAAGATGCTCCCTCAATCGCAAGTTTTTTGAGTGCAAGTGGCAACAATACGTTATGAAACAAGCTTCTAGATGCCGAAGCAGAAACAATCTCTCCAATTTGAGTTAGTCTAACTCCAGGTCAGCAAACACAACCATTATGATGCCATTCTTGAAAAAGAAAACACTCATCTTTGGGTCAGCAATATGCAACTCTATTTAACACACTTATCTATGACCTTTGAAGCATCTGTGCAGATAAATCTTTTGGATCAATCACATCTACAGCCCAAGCCATTGAACTGTCAGCTTTGATACACTCAAATAACTCCTGTCTTTTGGCCTCAGTTAATGTCTTTGAATCTGCAATACATTCATCAGGTATCAGTCTCACAAAGCTTTTCTTGTCTGCATTTTCTTTACACAAAAACTGGCTTCTTGATTTACACATTTGAGTTGTAGCCATTACATCTACAAGTGTCCCACGTCCACGAAAACAAAGGGCAACTCACATATGAAACTAAGCATCAATGACAAAATAAAAGCGAAGAATAGAAAATTAATTGATGTTCAAATTAGGCTCTCACATAGCCAACCAAATAAATAATTCAAGAGATATTTTCCATTCTATGATAAGCAAAAACTTGATTGGATTTAAGTCTTCTCTGATACATGCTTAGTGGTGATAAAGAAGACAATGTTCTGAATTTTGGCATCAGATAACTGCATCTAGAAATTGCAAAACCCTAGAGCCACGAGTGATTTCCAGGAATAATCTCAGAACTTCGACAGAAGAAGATAAATACACCAACAAAAACTTGCAAAGAACAATATTGGGAGCTAATACAACCTGGTATGGCCGTTTTATTCGGAATCAGCCATTCTGATTTTTGTCTTTCTTTTTCAACAGACTTAGTATTGAGGATTATTATTGACGATTATACTTACCAGCAAATTGCATAGAACCAAGCTCTTCCTTCTTAATGAGAGGACAGTATGCGCAGCCGTAGACCATCGGACCTGAGAACACAGTAACAAATGCTTCATAGCAAAATGCGAGAAAAAGCAAACAATATATCGGCCTGAGAAAACTCAGATACATGTTTTTTTTTGGACCTGAGAACACATTAACAAATGCTTCATAACAAAATGCGAGAAAAAAATACATATATCAGCTTGAGAAAACTCAAATACATGCTTCATTCGGACCTGAGAACACATCAACAAATTCTTCACATCACAATGATAAAAAACAGACATATCTCAGCCAGAGAAAAGTCAAATTAATGCTTCTTTATGTCGTCCGCAGTTGCAATTAGAAGCTTCAGTGCGCCTTAAAGCAGCAGCTATGTCTAGATAAGGTGATTTTTTTCCATTTGCTATTGATACTTAACATTATCACTGTCCTGGGCTCGCAATGAGAACGCGATCCTAGAATGTTGACGTATTGGTAAGCGAGAAGGATAAGGATGGAGAGAGGATTATTACCAAGAACAGGACCGCGGCCAGCCTCGTCGATTCCCATCAGACATGGCGTCGCCATCCATTCACGCCACATTTTATGTCTCCACACGAACAACAACAACAACAACAAAGCAAGATAAAAATGTCCACCAAAATTGTGTCAAAAGCACCCTCTCCCTTTTCCTTTTCATTTTGTTCTATTTCCATTTTGCCTTTTCATAATCTTCACCCTCTTTCTCCCTCCCTAGTTCTCCAAGGTGAGCCTTCTTTTTGCCTGACCTTTTCACTTGATGCACTTTTTTAAAATCTTGGCAAGTGAGTTGAAGAGCAATAAACCAAACCCCTTCCAAGCTCGGCTCATAAGTGCTAAACGGAGAGAACAATTTGATTGGCCCATTTAAATTCCTACCATTCAATTGATCCATTTTTCTTATTTTTTGCCCCAATCAACTTACAATGTCCCCAGGTCCTAGAAATGGGCTATGTGACAAGTGCCCCATGCCACCTTATTTGCCACATGGTGGCAACTCAACATAAGTCTGAAAAGGGGGATTCTACCAGTTTTTTGTCCCTTGGAACAATGGGAGAACTTCATTTTGAATTTGGGACTTGCCAAGTAGTATACTGTGAAACCACTCTAATCCTCACATCTTATTAGCCTCTCCTAGTTTGGCCTTGACTCAGTTTCACACGCGACGCATGTCCATGAGACATCTCTGTTGTCTGCCCACGCCCTCCCCTATTGATTTTTGGTTGTAGGGTTAGGGCACGAGTGCAAGAACTCCAAAGAAAATGATTAGAGAAAGAGAGAAAAGAATATTGCCATTGGCAAAAACCATTTTGCGTGTATATGACAAGTGATCTTTGCATTTAACCCTTAAGCAAATTATAAGATGACTCTAGTGTCTTCATACAACTTGTTGCAATGGTTGTGAGTAAGATGTGTTGTGATTTATTGGATTCAAAGACATTAATATAAATTTTGAGGGCGTCAATGAAGCTTGAAATGTCCATGTTACTTAGTAGTTACTGGTAGATGATGGTAATTGTATTTTACATGACCAATTGTGAAGAAATAGCAAATTCCAACCTAGGTAAATATTAGAGACTGACTCGGAAACTTATCCTCGACATATTTCAAGTCCTTCACATGTGAAAGAATAGTAGGGAGGTGTCCAAAAATTGTTTGTTTGACACTCAAGTCACCTCATTCCATTGGCTACATCCATCAAGGCATTTTAATCTAGGGCTAGGATTATAAATTGGAAACCCGATCCAAGTTCTCCTCATGTTATAAATAAGTCTTGGCCTATTCATTTCATGATTATATAATACACAAGCATTTGGGTTGATCTACTTGTGATCACATTGTGTATACATTGGCTTTCATTGTCGTAGTCGAGTTGATGATCATGATCAAAGTGTATTCTTTGTAAATGTAATCTTGATGTTATTTTAAATTCATATTATAAATATTGTGTGAGTCCATAACATAGACCTTGATGTATAGATGTTTGGTAGTATAACTCTTTGTATCTTTGCATCATAAGTTTCATAGTTAGAGAGTCATTAGATCTTGACAGTTAGTAAAATGCTCTATATATGAAATTTCATATGGTATCAAATTTTAGGTTATCATTATTCCAAGTTTATTTCAAGTGATTCATTTTGTGCCTTTGTAAGGTTGAAGGCTAGTCCAAAATCAAAATCTAAGAACAGCTAGTTTTTGTATTATTCTCAAGATTTCGCAAGGGTGAATTAGCTCTAGAGTAGTCTAATCATATCTTTTCCTTGACATTTTGGAGTCTTATAAACATTCTTTCGTCACTTTGTTATAGATCTGAACTCGGATTTCATTAGGATAGCAGTTGATATCAAAATTGCCTACGTGGATGTGGAAAAGGTGGATGTAGGGCGTGAAGGTGCAATGCGTTGTCGAGCAGCAGGGGACTAGCGGAAGTGGAGGCAGCGCCACGCATGCGTTTGCTGGTCGGCAAGTTAGTTGCAGCAGAATGGGTAGAGGTAGTTGCAATGGAAGGAGGAAAGAGGTAGCTTCGCTAGGAAAGTGAGAAATGACTCGAATTCTCTCCTTATATAGAGGAAAATTAGAGGGCGTATTAGAAGAATTACACTTTCCACTGTTCAGTTCCAAACCAAATTTGGCAAGGACCTTCTTCACATAATTCTAAGACTCCAGAGAAGTCTGCGAAGGTTCAGAAGATGTTTTGGCTTCCCTGCGAAGGTTCAGCGGGCTCTGCGAGGGTTGAACTCTCAAAGGAAGGGAACTCTCGCACAACTTGTTCTATATATCAGATGTTCAAGATCTGACCATGTAGGCAGGTTAATTTCACTGCCCTGGTTCCATTTTTGTTGTCTACGAAGGTTGGTTTGAAGATTTTGATGCGATGTGAAGGATTTTTTTGCTTTCCTGAACTCTCGCAAACACTCAAATTTGACTGATTTTTCACACGTAACTCTCACAAGGATTTCTGTAGGTTGATCTGGGTCAGACTATGGATGTCTCTATGAGAGTTTTCATGAATGTTTGGTAGTTGATCCATCAGTTTAAGTGACTTTTAACTCTATTTTTGGTGTTTTTTCTTGAGATCTACAGCTTCGATCTTCTGTTTTTGAGGCTAAGTGGTGTTTGATAATGATCTGCTACATTTTTTTATCCCATCTAGATCTAGATCCTACTTGGATCTTACTGGATCTTGCTTGATCTATCTAGATCTTGCTCGATCTTGATGAATCTTGATGGATTTTGTTTGATCTAACTAGGTCTCATTAGATATGGCGGTATAGATTATATGATCCTTGTATGCGTTGTTGGTCATCATCAAGCTGGATCTGTCTTGCTGTGGTGGCCAGTACTTGTGAAGTTGGCTACCGTTGATGGGTGTATCAAATGGTGTCCCATCAAGTTGCTCAAGATTCACAGCTTCATGGCTTAGAATTTTCTTGACGTGGTACGGGCCTTCGCGCTTGTGAACTTCAACTTCCCTTTGATTAGGTCTTATGGATGAGGACTAGATCTCCCGATTGAAGATCTTTCTTGTGCAACCGGCGATCGTGTCATGCTTTACGTCATGCTTTCTCAACTATCAATGCATGCACAGCCAATAGGGGTGTCATCATGGCGTAGCTATAGAGATTTGGATTCATCAAGGCGTTGTACAGGTACCAAAAACTCCACTATATTACATCATCCTGACCATAAACCAGTTGGAATGGTGTTTGATTAGTGCTTACTTTATATGCTTTCCTGAATACCCATAGAGCAGCATGCAACTTATGCCCCAAATAATTCTGCTCGCTTCAACCGTTTTTGTGATAACGCTACACAGGATCTTGTTGGATGATTCTGCTTGCCCATTACCATGAGGATAATCATGAAGAATTCTTCCAATAGGACTTTAATGGTCTGCCTAGTTATAGACAATGCTCTTACTTAACTTTACTTAACTATCTTGAGGGATAGTTAGCCCTTGTTAAGTATTATTTAAACCACATTGGGCCCTTATTGGCCTATTATTTTGGGGGGCCTGAAGAGGGAACCGCCTTGTTGTTAAGGCTAATAGCTCGTTTTGGGCCTACAAAGCTTATAGCGGATATTATCTTGCATGTATGGCATGGATAAACTAATAGTACATGACACTCCCCCTACATAAACATTTTTGTCCTCAAAAATGACGATGCTTGTCTGATCAGCTTAATCATCTCGGGTAAGTAGTTACGATGGAGGATGTGTTGTCCAAAATTGTTGCATCGTTATAGATCCAAAGTTGTTGAATTGATTCCATTTTATTAGCTTCAGACTACAATCCTTATTTCGTTGAAGGAAAAATGATGGTTGAAGAAGAGTTGGATCAGGCACCATATTGCTTGTGGGCAACCAATCTGCATGGAATGGACAAAGTGTAATGCCACAATATCCTCTTTTGTCTGCTTCTTCGACATCATACCAAATCGGATGCTTATCCAATTCCCTTGGATTCTTGTTTTTGTCTTGCATTTGGATCTTCTGTTGTGGCTGGAAATCCATGTTGTTTGACCAACAATTCTTCCATGAGCAATGGTAGTCATAAATTGTTGTTCAAATAAAAATGCTCCATATGAAGTAGTCGGCATTAAGAATGACACTTGGTTGTACAATGAAGCATTTCTTTGGGAATATTGTTGACCAAAATATATTTCTTCAAATCTAGACAAGTTTTCATTCAAATTTGGCCAGGACAAGTCAAATCCATTGAATTTTGCTTCTGCCAGTTTGGATTTTAAATGAAATTTTCTTTCAAAAATTAGTAAACCATAACTGGCCATGGATACGTCTGAGCACTAATACCGGAGAACATACATGTATTCCAAGGTCGAACCATGGAAATAACAATTCTGCCATTCTGATTCTCCCACTGTAGAAAACCATTGTTCACATTACTCAATCGAATATTTATCTTGTTAAAGCCCACCGAGCAATGCAAACTTCACCAAAGAAACTGATATAGATTGCTGACATATTTAAAAATCAGTTTCCATTAGAGTGTTGATTGATTGAAAAAACATTTCCAATCATTATTCACGTCCATATTTTTCAAATATACACGCGAATTAGATGTTGGCAGTTGAGTTCTAGAGAATCCATAGAAATAAGATTCTCTGACAGAAGCCACTTTAAACTCTTGTAAATGGATCCATGAGACGTTGAACAATAATCCAAAGTATTGATACAAGTAGGAGTTCCATGGATTAATAAAATCTCTTCATTTCTACCACTATCCATGTTGAATACCTCATAATCCATTAGATCATTGTCAAAAATAAAAATATTCTTGGAAGCTTTCAAATCGAATTGAATTGGTTCACAAATCGGATCCTTTAAATAGCCACTCAATTCCAAGCCATGAATTATAGGTGCCATATAGTCCTCATTCTGAAAGTTTGGTGAATGCCTTGATTGAGTTTCTTTGAGCGTAGTAATATTCTCAATTTCACAATCCATAGTTGCTTGTTCATTGACCAGATTAAGACATTGATATAGGTCATGTTCCTGATGGTTGAAGTGAGACTCAAAAGGATGTTCAATAAGAAGTTGGACCTTGTTTGGAACGTTAGGTTGCTCCAATTGCCATTGATTATTAATTGAATCTTGGATTTTCTCTTGATCAAGAATTAAATCGTCCAATTGACAATTGACTGCATCTAAAATTTGCGCTTCCAACTTACCAATGTGTACTTTGGCAACATCATTCTCTTGATCAAATTCTGCATCCAGAAATAAACCTTGATCCTCATTGTCTTGGTTAAGACTTTCACTATTTGTAAATGCTCTTTGATCTGAGTCCAGATTTTCTCTATCTGTCCTTGTTTCTTATTCAGAATCTTGACTTTTGTCTGAATTCTGATGTTTGCCATCTATCGTCACATCTTGATCCAACTCTTGAATTGGACTTTTGTTGCCTGCAACTATATTTGGATCTGGGACTTGGCTTTCATCGTTGCTTTGTTCATCTGACTCACTGTCATCGCTTCGCTCATCCGCTTCATCATTGTCACTTTGCTCGTCAGACTTATTGCTAGGATCATCTTCATATTCAAAAGTTTCTTCACTTTCTTGTACCTATTTCGGTTGGGATCCACTGATGCTTTATTGTGATGGTTCAATTTCTGTATCTGCATCTTCACTTCTTCCAACCATTTAGATTATTCTTCTTTTCTTTCAGCTTCCAGATGAATCCTATGTTCTTGGTTCTTGTAGTCTAATGCATATTCCATTATTTCCTAATCGAAACGAAAGCTATAGAGAAGTAGTTTGTAGATAGTTTTTTACAATGCTCAGATATTGAGGTTGTAAGCCATATATATAACATTGTACGAGATATACTTCTCCATAATCAAATAATGAAACCATCTGCTGAAATTCTTGTACTCAACAACTGTGGTTATCTGGTTCAAAGAACAACATTGGATGAAGTCGGATCGATTGAAGACATGTCTACAAACTATCTTGAAATTTAACCAATTCTTAGGAAGAAAGTCGTGAACAATATTCCACCATGACTGGACACGCCCTTGGAAACCCGATGAGCAAAGAAAACCATACTATTGTCACCAATACATCCACTATAGTAGAAGTTATAATCCAAATCTTCTAGCCAATTGTCTACATTAATGGATAGAATGTTTCCATCAAAGGTAGGACTAACGTATTCAGACAGTCATTGGCTGAAACAATAAGGTTCCCATTGAGCAATGACTTTCCACCATTCATTGATATGGTTTGTAGATAAGTGCTCCAGAGCAAGTGCACAATCCATCATATCACGTAGCTCCATAAAACTAGCAGCGTAAATGGATTTGGAAAGAGTTGGTTGAAGCACATTTTTTATAGGCATTTGAAGAAAATCCACATTGTAGTTCAAACATTTTCTATAATCAAATTTTTGTCTTCCGAACCTGTTGAGTGTTGTTTTGAAACCCGGATGGAATTCGATTTTGTCTGTTGGCTACTACCTGCTAGATCAGATCTACAATCTCCAGAGTGTAGACAAGCACTGCTGACCTAAGTTATAATTCGTTTAAGCATTGGACAAAGATGAACCAGTGTGCGAAATAAAGAATAAACAACTGAACATGTATAGACAACAATTAGACATCCAAGCATTCGAGATCGTTCAAGTTGAAACTACATGTGCATTTAAGTTACTATATTATCAATGATCCTTTGTAAGAGCGTTGTTGTGACAAACCCACACGGCACGTAGATGCAAGAGAAGCTATGTCTCTCACAAATTATGTCAGATCGTCTCGATTACTAGCAGACTTCTTGGACATTGGCTCAACAACATTATGCTTAGCTCAGGTTGACACTCAACCAATTGACAATCCAACCAATTCTCTCATCTTCAATCTGATTATATGGATGGAGAGAGAAAAAGTTTAATCTAATTTCTGATCACAAGAACGGCTGGTTAGGCACGTTCTAACTGTGCTCCGAACACGTCAGCATCGTTTGTGGAGGTGTCTGTTCTCCTGGTACTTTGCTTGATCTTGGTTGTACTTGGAACATGAAGATCTGCCGCCTTTTAGTCTTCAGGTGTTGTTCGGCTTCGTGTTCTATTCGGACTTTGCCTTCGCCTTTGAGCTCCTTCGGTCTCAACATCTGACCTTCGTCTTTGAGCTCCTTCGGTCGTCTGAACATCTGATCTCTCATGCATATTTGCTTTGTGTAAGAAAGACCACGTTTCTCTTTTGCCACACTTCAATGCCAAGACAATAGTGCATCAATCCTAGATCGCTCATGTCAAAAGCATTGGAAAGATTTCATCAATTAAGCTCTCATTACTTCCTGTAATAATCAAATTATCCACGTACAACACAATGAACACTATATCTAAATCTTGCCTTAGAATGTAGAGATTAGGATCAGCATCACTCTTTACCATTCCCCTTTGCTTAAAGTGTTTATCAATGCAAGAGTACCATGCTCGTGGTGCTTGCTTCAATCCATAAATATCTTTGTTGAGCTTACAAACAAGATGCTCTCTCCCTGGCTCAACAAATCTTTGAGGTTGTACTAAGTACACCTCTTCATCCAGCACTCGAGTAAGAAAATCAGATTTAACGTCCATTTGTTGGATCTTCCAGCCATAGAAAGCAAAAATAGCAATGACAAAACGTATAATTATCATCTTAGTTACGAGTGTGAAGGTTTCCTCAAAAGCAATACCTTCCTATTGCTCAAATCCTCTCGCAACCAATCATGCTTTGTACTTATTGAGTTGCCCATAAACTCTCTTGTATATCCATTTGCAAGTGATAGAAATCTTACCATCAGGTAGCTCAACCAAGTTCCACGTCCTATTTTTTGATATAGCTTCGATTTTTGTTTCCATAGCTTCACGCCAATCCTCGTGCTCCTTTGCTTTATCAAAAGTTTTTGGTTCTTGAGCCTTGAGCACAGAACCCATTAGGGCCAGATTTATCTCTAATTTTTCGATTTCTACTTGATCTTCTAAGCTCTCCCTGCTCACTAGATTTGGGAGTATCTCCCTTCTTTGCACCATTTGTCACTGATAAGTACCATTTCTCTTGGGGATTTCAGCATCAGGCTTGCCTTTGTCCAATGGATTTTTTGTATCAAAATCCACTTCCTTCTTGACCTATACTTTCGCTCCCTCATCAAAAGGTTCAGTGATTACTTCAAATTGTTCACCTCGGCCCATCTTGTCAAATGTAGCATCCCTAGAAATCACAAGCTTCTGTGCATTTGTGTCATACATCATGTATGCCTTGGCCTTCTCATCATATCCAAAGAAAATACACTTGATGGCTTTTGCATCCAATTTCCTTCATTTCTCATCAAGAATATGAGCATAAGCATCACAACCAAATACTCTCAAATGATAAATATTAGGTTTCTTTCCAGTAACAACTTCATGAGGTGTCTTACCTTCCACATATTTTGTAGGACATCGATTCAGAATGTGCGTAGCTATGCTACAAGCTTCTGCCCAAAATGTGTTTGGTAGACCCTTGCTCTTGAGCATCACCCTGACCATCTCAACATAGATCTGTTCTTTCATTCTGCAACTCCATTTTGCTGTGGTGAATAAGGTGTTGTAGTCTGCCTCTTGATCCCTTGATCTTTGCAGAAATTAACAAATTCTGTCAAAAAATACTCACCACCTCCATCAGATCTCAAAGTCTTGATGCAACATCCTGTTTGCTTTTCAAATAATGTCTTGAATTTCCTGAACTTAGCAAAAGCATCTGATTTCTTGCTTATGAAATAAATCCAAATGCATCTGCTATAATCATCAATGAAGGTAATAAAGTAATAGTAGCCACTAAGAGATCTAGTCTGCATAGGTCCACATAGATCATTGTGGACTAGATCTAGGATGCCACTCGCTCTCCTTGCTCCACTTTTGGAAAACATCTCTCTGTGTTGTTTTTCCAAAATGCAACCTTCACAGATTTTTCCTTCAAAAGATATATCAGACAATCCAATTAACTAGATTACCTCTTTTGAGAATCTGTAAACTTTGAGCACTAATATGACCAAATCATTGATGCCAAAGATCACTTCGACTATCAACAGTGCTTACCATAGCTTCAGCAAAAGATCTCGCATTCAATTTGTAGAGTCGATTCTTGTTGACTCTAGCTCCTGTAACAATCACTCTGTAGTGATTCTTGATGTCTTTGACAAGATATTTGTTGTTGTCAAACTCAACCTTGAGTTGTTGATCAGCCATTGTCCCAATAGATAGTAGATTGTTAGCTAAACCAGGTACATATTGCACATTGCTTATCCGCTTTATCATCTTGCTGGCTAACTTCACTGGTACTAATCCAGATCGTTTAACAGATAGCAATTTGCCATCGGCTTGTCCAACTTCATCACCATTGTGAGTTTCCTTGAGTTCTGAAAATCACTCTTTCCTTGAAGTCATGTGCTTGGACACACCACTATCAATTTACTAGGTATCTTGGCTTCATCGCTTGTCATTCATTAATGCTATAATAAACAAGTTTGAACTCTCACTTGTATCATCTTCATATTTATCATCATCATATTGATGTTGATCAACACAATTGTCTTCATAATAATCATTATCAAATGATGTTGATCAGCATAATTGCCCACTTGCCATTTGCCATTTCTTTGTTCTATCTCCTTCTATTTCTCTAATGTTGTGCCATCTTTGTAGCATAGGGTCCAAACGCTGGGAGCGTCAACCCTGTCTCACCCTGCATAGCACAAAGAGGAGGGAGAGAGAGAAAGAAAGCCCAAATAGCGAGAGGTTTGGGAGGCCTGAGCACCTTCCCCAAACTATTTGGTCACTAGTTGGAGAGAGAGAGAGAGAGAGAGAGAGAGAGAGAGAGAGAGAGAGAGAGAGAGAGAGAGAGAGAGAGAGAGAGAGAGAGAGAGAGAGAGAGAGAGAGAGAGAGAGAGAGAGAGAGAGAGAGAGAGAGAGAGAGAAACCAAGAGAGTTTTATTAAGAAGAGAATGGAAGATGATACAATACAAAGGAAATGGCTCCTTCTTATAGATTTAGAGGTGAGTCTCCTTCACTCTCATTGGCCACTTCATTGGGGCAAGGATCCTAATCCAAGCCTTTCAAATAAACACAACTTAAATCTAGTGGTGCTAAGAAAGCACAAGGGCACTCACATGATTCATGTGAGTTCTAATTCGGGCCCTTTTAGCTTTTTTATTTGCAACTTGACTTAGGGCCTCTAATGTCATTTTAGAGTTTTAAGCCCCTAGTCTCTTATTCCTAGAAATTACAACTTGCTACTTGTGCTCATTGATGGCTGGGCTTATACACGCAGGAAGCCAGTGCTTCGCACTTATTGCTCTACTGTACTGTGGCAGGGCCCACTAGGTAAGGCTTGGGCAACAATATTTTAAGTGATGGGACCCAGTTGTTTATTATTGTGCAAGAAATACCCACACGACCCAAAGTAGTGCTGGTCCCTCAGCACTAGGCTGCAACTGTCATGGAGGGGTACTATTGTCGGTTCTTTTATTGCTGGGACATGGATGCTTCAGGAAAAGCGTGGATAGAATTCGCTTATGTAAAACCTGAGGCTTTATTGGATAATGGCGATCAGCAAGAACTTGGACTTGCCAGATTTTCAATAATACCCATAAGGGTCTGGTGGCCATTTTGGGTAACCTTGTCCATTGACAATTGGGTAGTTGATGCAATCCATCGAAGGATTCCAAGATAAATCTTGCTGATATAATGGATTCTCATAGATCGGCGCAACCGGTCCCAATGTCCTAGACTCCCCCAAATTGTAAGGTGGATATAACGTGCTTGCTTGACTCTCTTGTATGTCCGAGTATTCGTGGTATGCCATAACCTGACGACTTTCCTCAACAGTCAATATCATAGTTTGACGACAAGGCTTTGTCATTTTAGGCACTGGTGCTTGTTGTACTGGAGGCCTATTTGGGCTTGGATTCCCTGGAGAAGAATGGATATACCCCAAATTGGCATTGATTTGGGGGTTTGTTGAATTGTGGAACAATTAGACTTTGGTTGAATCTTGCTCATTGAGAAGCAATCATCAACTTTAGTCTTCCCTTGATCATTGCACTTCCCAGTTGAAGGCTGCATGGTGACTGCACTTTTCTTTAGATATTTGTTGAATTGCCTTCTCGTTGCTCCGTTGACACAGGTTTCCTGAGAAATTTATCACTAAAAAATCTTTGTAATAATTGCACAGTTGGTTTGCTCATGGGTGTGTCTGTGTGCCTTGGGACTTTGTCAAATTGTCTTCTTCGTCACTCGTTTCATAACCAGGTGGCACTAGGATTTTTCATTTGAAGTGTATTCTTTCTATAGGTGGATTGGTCAACACAGGTGCATATCGATCTACATAAGCCAAATGCCTCCTAGATATTTGTGAATTTCTCATCGGGCAATCTCGACATGGATGATTAACTCCGCATTGTGCACAACAAGGTTCGATCCCCTCGATGTGGACATTCAGCTCGACGATGTTTTCCTCCGCATCCATAGCATCTTACTGAGTGCAATATACCATCGCCTCTAAGTTGATAAGCATACACTGGCAATAGATTCTCCTTAGGATCTTCCACAAAATAAACTGGTAGGCTATTGTGGTCTTCCTTGGAGTTCGGAGACATGCAAGATGATATGACCAATACTTCCACCTTGCCACTGGTTGTTGAAGAAACTCGTGATTTAGATGGATCACTTTGACATCCATCCTTCATATGAGTTCCTTGTCGGCTTGATTCTGCTTTTGACCATTGAATCCTTGAATCTAGCCATAGAACTTGCTGCTCTACATTTTGTCCTTATGAAAAGCACAGATTCTTGATTGGACACCTTGTACTTAGATGATCTCCAAAGCAGAAGGTACATTCATCTTTCTCAAAAAAAAACTTAATTGAGTGAGCATAAGCTTGCTGACAGCTTGAAGTGCAAGGTTTTTGGTCTTTTGCTGCACTTGATCCATTTGACTCTGTTCCATAGGTTTCCATTCTTGTTTGATCATCATTTGTTGAAGACTCTAGTTCCTGCAATTTTCCATCTGATAGTTCAGCAATTTGATGGATCCGATTGGTGTAGTCTCTAATTGTTTCATCAGGGAACTTCTGCAACTTAGACAATTTTATCAAGGATGGTCTCCATAGCTCAGCACTATAGTGTTGCAAAGGTAGTTGGTTTATGGATTGCTTCTGTGGTAGTGCAATGATAATGTTGTTCCAACTTTTTTTTTTTTAATGAGAAGAAGAAGAACAAGAAGAAGAGAAAAGAGTCGGTAAATGATGAATCAGTATGGATGGGAACATAACAGAAATGGATTTAACAGATGAGCACGATTAAAATTATACTATTAAGAGAAGATTGAAGATGGAATAGAGATGAAACAAAAGAGTGATGGATGGATGGTGCCTGATATGGAGGTCACTCACGGCTTGGGCTACAATAATTTTTGGAGTTTTTTTTTTACGGTCTATATCTATATATATATATATATATATATATATATATATATATATATATATATATATATATATATATATATATATATATATATATATATATTTGGGGAATAGAACCATGAAAGTCATGGAAGGATGCTATCTAAAAGATAGAGAAGGCTCACCACGTTTTTTTTTTGGAACTTTTACCATTCCAAGAAATTTTCAATTTTTTTTCAATATTCAGAGTTCGGAATTTTTCGATACAAAAGATGAGAAGTTTTCAATACAGGATCGACTTGGAAAATTTCTCGAAATTTTCGATACCCAGATTTTTTATACCCTAAGCCCGGGATTTTCGATACCCCAAACCCAGATTTTTTTTGGAACTTTTACCATTCCTAGAAATTTTTGAAATTTTTTCGATATTCAGAGTTTGGAATTTTTCGATACAAAAAATCAGAAGTTTTCAATACGAGATCGACTTGGAGAATTTCT
Source organism: Diphasiastrum complanatum (assembly GCA_029204225.1). Classification (NCBI taxonomy): domain Eukaryota; kingdom Viridiplantae; phylum Streptophyta; class Lycopodiopsida; order Lycopodiales; family Lycopodiaceae; genus Diphasiastrum; species Diphasiastrum complanatum. Next base: position 1,182,126 of record CM055093.1, on the reverse strand, counting down.
CGGAATTTTTGATACCCAGCAATGTTGGATACCCTAAGTTCAGAATTTTCAATATCCAAAATTCAAAATTTTTGATAACCACAAGTTTTGATGTCCAGAATTATTGATACCTATATCTGAATTTTCGATACTAAAAATTAGAAGTTTAAAAATCAAAAGTTTTCAATACAGGGTCGTCTCGATAAATTTTCAATACCCTATGCCCATAATTTTCGACACCCAGTATTCGAAATTTTTGATACCCTAAGCCCAGAATTTCCGATATTCAAAATCCGAAATTTTTGATAACCAGAATTTTTTGATGCCCAGAATTTTTGATACCCTAAGCCCGGAATTTTCGATACTCTAAACCATACATATTGAATCTAATTTCTTTTAATTTGGCTTTTATGTTAGATGGCCAATTTGAGATATCCGTTGACGTCAAATTGTCAAAACCCTTGCGCATCGTCTCTCGACACTTCAACTGCAGTGAATTCACGACAAATGGAAAAGGAGGTACAAAGTGCACATGTCTTGGAACATCTAAAAACGTATGGCAGACGGTTGCACCATCTTTATTTTTGAAGACTAACATTGTATGATAAGTTTGAATGAAGAGCAAATCCTCTCAAGTAGGAAATTTTGTCCTTCAACAATAATGGAAATCGAGACTTATGTAGTGTTTTGAAAGCAATACTAGGCTTCTCTCGTGTTGATAGAGACGATCATCAGCTTGCTCTGAAGAAGCGTGTATGATGTCTAAAGTGTCATTGGTGATGCAATTTAAGGAATTTGTCATTCTAAAAGACTGTCGCATTATGTGTAACTGCAATTTTGTTTGATCAAAAATATGCATTTGCTTCCGAAGGAAAGGTTAATTTGAGATTTATCTTGAGTTTGAAAATTGATTTTCATTTCTGATACTTATAAAACTTAGTGAAGAAATTCATGAAAGTAAATCAATATTTCCACACCGACAGAGATTTGTAATTGATTTGTTTTTTTTGTGAGGATTGAAGTCCTTAATCTCTTGTTCATTCATAACAGTTTCATAAATATGTGTTAAGTTTAATGTCCATATTGTCATGTCCGTACATATATGATACTCTTTTAGATCTAAAAACATGTTTTTGATTATGCCCATCAAAATTGCCATAAAAGTTTGCCAAAACTGTCAAAAGCTCGCTAAAAAATTGCACCCGTTCAAGTACTAAAGGCCATCGTAATGAATTGCATATTGATTTTTCCATAAAAGGCTCGCTCGTAGATTCCCATTACTGAAAGCAAAGGCCCGACAAGAGTCATCCACTGAGCGACCATGCTTGTGCTAGAGAGCATCATGGTGTCCGTTGCAGTAAGAACATCACGATGGATGACATAGCATGGAGATTGCGAGGTATCAATAGAAGACATGATGACAGAAAGGTAAAGACTGAAAGTAAGACGTAGGAGTGTATCAGATAGTTGTAGGAAAGTTTTAGAAAGTTCTGGTTGCGAAAAAAAATTTCAAGAGCTCCGCTAGCACAAAGAGAAATAAATCGAATTTAGCCTTTTTATAAGTGAATTTGGAGGGTCCATTAGACAAAGTATTAGTTTGGCTGATCAGTTATGGACAAAAATTTGCACGCATGTTCAATACTATGAAATTAGCTTCCAAAAATCTTAGTGAAGGTTCTTGACCAAAACAGCAGTCTGGCAAATGTTCTGAAGATCTTTGGCGAAGGTTGAACATTCACCTAAGACCATCCTTCACCTAGGTGCTGTAATAAATGCAAATTTTCAGGATCTAAATCTCTGATCAATCTAAATTTGACATTCTGACTAAGGTCAGAACATGTATTAACTGGTGAAAAGAACGTTCGCCCAACTCAGTGTGGGTATATCTGAGGTGGATCTTGCTTTTGAAAACTCGGCAAACGTTCTCTATAACTATATGTACAAAATATGACCCAAAAAGTGGTTTTCCAAATCATTTTTCATAAAGACCTGATTTCTGAAATGATATTTTCCTTCAACTTTTTCTGATCTGATGACATTTTTGACTTTTTCTCATCAGTCTTTTGATTCATTTTTTTATTTCCACTTTTTTTTTTTAATTGTCTTTTTCAAAAAAGAAGAAGCAATCAAGTAGTGAAAAACAAAAAAATTGTGAAACAAGAAAACTAAGTTGATAGTGTCGGATCATGCTGGCTAAACTGGTGGAACAAGCTGTCAAAACTTGCATAATTAGTTGTCATTCACTGGAGTGTCAAATCGTTTTCCATCCAAATGTTCCAAAATAATTGCTCCATAGTTCAATATTTCTTTAACTTCGTACGGTCCTTCACCAGTACATTTCAATTTGTCTTTGATCAGTTTCATCTTATACGTTAGTGCTAGATCTTCTTCCTTCAAATCTTTTTTGTGTAATCGATGATTGTGCCATGCCTTGCAACAAGCTTTCGCATTCCAAACATCAAGAGAGGTGTATTTCTTGATTCTTGGGATGCTAGAATGTTGTTAGGTAGTTAGTTGTCTTGATTCTTATTTGTGTTGTGTAGATTAATCTTGATGTTATATTGTTTACTGGTTTCTTAGAATAGTTTGGTAGATAGATTTGTAGATTGCTCTCCAGTTCAAAATGCTAATCTGTTGATCAAGGACTGGTTACATGGCCTGTAAATACATGTAGCTGGAGTGAACGAAACTGTTTCATCCCACTAACAGACTGGGAATACTTGTTACCAACTGATAAACGACTTGCCTAGAAACAGTTCTAAGTAAGAGGACCTAATAAAAAAGAACTGGGTTCTAGAAAAGAGCAGAAACATCCTTTTTTCAGAGCGGAAACCACCTAAAGAAACAACAAAGAAAGAAGATAATGAGGAAAGAATTCGTGTTCACAGATTCGGACTGAAATTTGTGAACATGTGGTGCCATTTCCACCGCTACACAGACACTTATAAACATCAAACCATTCCGATCTATGCTGCCAAACCATCGCTCACAAGTCTCACATACATATCCTCACGGAGCTCATGACTTTGCTCTCGATCGACGTATAGCTCCTTTTTCGACCGAGCCTTCATGATCCTTATCTGGCAGAGCTCCACGACTCACATATGGACTGGACCAAGCATTGTTTCATTTCCTATTGAAACCACACAACAACTCTCGACCGAGTCCCTACCAGAAATATCTCGCCACGTCTTGAGCTTAAAATTTGATCGAAGCATTTGCTCCTATCTCGACCGAGCCCATTCCTTCAGATCTCAACCGAGTACATTTGCTCAGATCTCGACCGACGACTTCTGTTAGATCTTGACCGAAGCCTTCCATTCAAATCTCAACTAAGCACATTCTATCATATCTCAACCGAGGACATTTGCTCAGATCTCGATTGACGACTTCTGTCAAATCTCAACTGAAGACTTTTGTCAAATCTCGATCGAAGCATTCCATCATAATCTCAACCGAAGACATTGCTTCAGTTCTCGACCAAATTCTTTTGTTAAGATCTCAACCGAACGTATTCTATCAAATCTCAACCGAGTGTTTCTTGTCAAATCTCAATCGAGTGTTTGAATTCAAAATCTCGACCAAGTCAACTATAAAACAAAGTCAACCCTATTTTTGACTAGGTCCCAGTATTTGCCAATTAACACAGTTCTTTACCCAATTTATTACAAACACCCTACATAAAGACTGTGCCATTTGGACACCCTCAAACTATTAGACTCTGCCTAATATCACTTGTTCATACTACTACTATTATTTAAAAAAATTAAAAATTAAAAAGAGTCCAAAAGACCAACATACCCAATCCTAAAGTACTCTCGATTTGCTATAGATCGTCTGTACAATCCGAATTCCACAAAGGACTATCCACCAGAGATGGTCTCTCCATCTACCGAACAGGCTCGATACAATAGATATTCTAGAATGAAGTCCCAAGTCCATGAACCATCAACCAACCCATTTGATAGATGGGAACCCATGTGAGCTAAAGTTCCATACGATCGACGACACTTTCACGCTGTTGAATCATCACATGCATGAGCCCACTTAAATGGGGCTTTTGCAAATAGTATTTTCCATATTGAAAAATGTACTCCCCAGTTAGGTCTACCGAAGTACTACGACAACACTGATTGTAAGGGAAGCTCCCTAAGATCCTGCTTACAAGACAATACTGTTGGAGAGTATGCGGATCCCAAGGCAACCCTAACCCTAGTTAATAAGTGAGAGGGATTTGGCACCCTGTGTGTGTAAGTCCAACCCGATGATCACATAGTTATTTGACTGATTAGTTAAAAGTTGATAAAGGACTTTAGGCCTTTTTGTGGGACTTTTAATGTCGCAGGGCCTAAATGTCAAGTTAGTGAATAAAGTTGGGTTTCCCTCCAATTTTGATGGTTCCCACACTTTTTTAAATTTGAATAAAAAGAGAGGCAAGACTGGACCAATAGGATTCAGAGGCCAAGGTCCTCCTTTCTACTATAAAGAGGGACCAACTCGAGTTTCTCCTGATGTTCATTTTCTCATTTCAATAAAAGCAGATTGGTTCTCTTTAGAAATGGATTGATGAATGTCCTTGCTCTTCCTCTCTTTTCCTCCATTTCTCATGTTTCCTTTGTATTTGCTAATTGTTGGGTTTGATCATTATTGGGATTGCTATTTCTTATGCTTTTTGTAAGAGAGAAAAGGAGAGAGAGAAGAGTAAGTTTCTATCATTGTTGTGGATTTAGGGTTAATGGAAGTAGGGTTAATGGATGTAGTGTTAATGCTTAGTGTTAATGGATGTTAGTGTAGATCCTCCATTCATGTTGAAATCTGAACTATACTATCGCTCTCATGGGAACGTACCTACGCGTGACAACTAACTCCGTCTCTTTGATGCTAGATTGACTAGATCTTGGATTCAAGTTAGGCAAAGAAAGAAACCCACTACAATTTTGGCACCGTTGCTGGGGAGCTACGCCAATTTTCCAGTTTGCAGCATCTTTGGTTGACGGTTAGCTTGCATTAGGCATCTTGTTGTGGCATGAATAGTGTTAGATCTGCATTTAAGGGTCGGTTTGGGATTGATTTTGCTTGATTTGAGTGGATATGCTTGTTTGAAATCTAATTTGATTATTAAACAGAAAAAGCTATTCAGATCACCAATCTTAAAATCCATTTGGATCTGAGATATCATAGAAAATAACAAAAATCGGTCAAATCTGTCAGATTTGGTCAAAAAGAGACAAAAAGCGTCATCAGAGCTCAGAACTTTTTACCCTCTTTCAGAAAACCTTCGCCGAGTTGCAGACATCTTTGGTTTTGTTTACAAAACCTTCAGTTTGAAGGGCAAAGATTAATTCCGAGCAGATTTTCAGAAACATCAAAAAAGCCGCCAAAAAACACTAAAAATCATCAAAACCCTAAAAAATACAAAAAAAGAACCTTCGCCCGATTTATTGTGCTAAGATGTGATTCAGATCTATCTACTGCCAGGTTAGCGAAGAATAATACCAAAATAGAAAGGGTATCAGAGGATCAGTTGTCATATTGTCATATTTTTGCCAAAAAAATCACTTTTTTGCAAAATTACCAATATTACTCTTGATCCTTCGCTAGAACCTTCGTCGAATTTCCATAACAATTTATTTATAGAAAAATACTATTTTTTGAGTTCGACGAAGATTCTTCTTGATCAGATCACAAACAATCTTGATTTTTACCCCCGTCAAATTACAGAAACTGTATTTCCTTGTGTCAGAAACCTTCGTCCGATTTTTCATAGTTTTATTTGTGTCAGATTTTCCATCTGAGAAGTCGGCAAAGGTTATTCTCCAGAAAATTGCTAGAAAAGTGTTCAGAGAGTTTTTTTTTTTCTTTCCAAAATAGCACTGTTGAACCTTCGTCGAGCCAACCTTCGCCTAGTGAACCTTCGTCAGTCCTATTTTTAGTTTCTGATTTTCCAGATGAAGCCTTTGTCAAAATTTGGATCAAATCTGATATGTTCTGAATTGGATTCTGAGAGATTTATCATTTTGATCGAATTTCAAAAAGTTTTTCATCATATAGAATCATATTCTTGAAAAGTAGAATAGATCTAGCAGATCTAATCTGAGATAGTTTTTGAAAAAATCTAGATCCAATCTCATTATCTATTTGATCTAAATTTGTAAAGATGGCTGCCCCTAGAGCTGCTCTTGGAGGTGCTCCACAGGAGGTCAATCCAATCTGTTAGAAGAGCATTCCGATTGGATCTACCCAAATATAATGGATTAACAAATCCAGTTAGATTTCTACAAGCCTCGAGAAATTGGACCAGAGCACCACTTGGATGCTTTGCATGTGGAGAAAATCACAGAGTTGCAGAATGCCCAAATAAAGAAAAATTTGTATCATTCTGTCGTGATTGTGGATATGGGCATTGCTATAAAGACTGTCCAGCAAGACCGAAACCACCACCAGCTGCAGCACCTGTAAATTTGATAACCATCAAGCAAGGATCAATAGCTCCAAATAAACCAAGTGCACCCTTGATGGTGGTCACCAGAGCACAAAAGCAAAAAGAACCATTAGTGGATCCAGTACCTGCTGATTCTATTCCATTGAACGAAACACCAACAGCATCGGGAGTCTATCCAAATCTTAATACAGAAAAATGAAGATATCAGGATATGAGACAGTGGATTAAACATCTACAAGAAGAAGAGGAACTTGAAGCTGCTAAAGTAACAGCTGAAGTTCGGTCTTCACCATTGTAGCCTCCAAGAAATTTACGTACGAATATGAATGATCAATTATATCATCATGAAAAACCCTTCAAGATGACTGAACTGGAAGCACCGCATACAGAATTACTCATGAACATTTTGTCTATTGCCATCGATTATTCTAAGATCAAAGTTATTGTGGAATTGCCACCACCAGCAACAATTCGAGGAGTTTATGTGTTTATGGGTCATGCAAACTACTATCGAATTTTTATTATCTTCTATTTGGACAGTAGAGGCGTTAGAAGCCTTTGAAAAGTAAAAAAAAACATTATCTTCAGCACCAATACTGCGTTTTCCAAATTGGACATTAGAGTTTTATGTTCATATGAATGCCTCAAAATAAGCCATTGGATCAGTTTTGACACAACCAGGTGACTATAAGAAGGATTATCCCATACAATTTGCAAGCAGACACCTTACAAATCCAGAGAAGAATTGTTCAACAACAGAACGCGAAGCACTAGCCATGATTTTTTCTGCTCGGAAATTTCATCACTACCTCATGGAAACGCACTTTGCATTTTATACGGTTCATCAACCATTACTTTACTTGGTAAACAAGACGTGTAATACGGGACGTATTGCAAGATGGTTATTATTATTGACTGAATTTGACTTTTGAATTGTGGTTAGAAAGGGAAAGCAACATTATCTAGCCGATCACGTTTCGCGAATTGAATTCGCACCAGTTAATACTGAAGTGGATGATGCTGCGTTGTTCTATGTTGAAGCAGTACCTGAGTGGGCGGCAGATATTGTTGAGTACCTGATGCTAGGACAACCGAATGACTCTTTGACAAAAGTACAGAAGAGACAATTGATTTATAAGACTCAACCTTATCAATTAATTGCAAGACAATTGTACTATCGTGGATCAGATAATATTTTATGAAGATGTGTTTTACCGCATGAAGAACCAGATTTAATCATGTTTTCACATGATGGCATGGGTGGAGGACACTTCTCTACGAATATTACTGTTCGCAAACTTTTGCAATCCGGTTGTTGGTGGCCTACGCTTCATAAGGACACAGAAAATTTTATTCAGACATGTGATGTTTGCCAGCGAGCATGACGGCATACTCGACAGAATTATGAACCCTTACATCCGGTTTTATCGCAAGCACCATTTAAAAAATGGGGACCGGATCATGTTGGTCCTATTCATCCTGCCTCGCAAGGATTACAGGCCCGATACATTATTGTCGCAACTGACTATATGACCAAGTGAGTTGAAGCCAAAGCTGTGAAAGTGGCTGATGCGAAATCTACGGCCAAGTTTCTATATGAAAATATTATAATCAGATTTGAATGTCCGATCAAAATTGTCAGTGACTGGGTTACACACTTTGTTAATCAAACAATAAAGTGTTTACTGGAAGATTTTTTCGTTATACACAGATTTAGTACTCCCTATTATCCCAGAGGGAATGGCCAAGCTGAATCTTCCAATAAGATTCTCTGCACCATTATGACAAAGACAGTTGAAGCAAGTCGGTCCGATTGGGAACATAAACTGTATGCAGCATTATGGGCATTCAGAATCGCTTACAAAAATAGTACAAATCAAACACCTTTTCAACTGGTTTATGGTCAAGATGCTGTTATGCCAATTGAATTTTTAATCCCATCTTTACGCATAGCAGCAACGGAATGCTTAAATGATGATATGTTCTTACAACTCCGTCATAAAGTGCTGCACAAATTATGTGAAACCCGATTGATGGTAGTTCATGCCTTAGCGGCAGAGAAAGGTCGCCGCAAGGCATGGCATGATCGTCGTTTGCACAAGAAAGATATGAAAGCAGGATATCTTGCATTAATGTAACAAACCAAGCTGATCAAGGGTAAGTTGAAGTTTACCAGAGAAGGCCCGTATAAAGTGAAGGAAATCCTGAACTATGGCGCCGTAATTCTTGAGCACTTGGATGGAAAATGATTTGATACTCTGGTAAATGACAGCTGATTACGCAAGTTTTGGCAGCCTGCTCCGCCAGTTCAGCAAACCTGACCTCAATATATTTTTTAATTTTATTTGTTTTTTAATTTTTTGTTTTCAGTATTTAATTTGCCGAGTTTTTTGGAAAAAGACAGTTGAAAAAAAAAAACAAACAAAAAGAAAAACAAAAAATAAGGAAAGACTGATGAGCAAAAGTCAAGAAGTCATCAGCATAAGAAAAAGGAAGTACAGTATTTTTGATGGACAACGACTTAGAAAATCATTGATTTGGATAGATTTGGCCAATACAGTATCAGAAACCTTCGCTGAGCTCTCAGACTGTACATTCACCCTTGATTTATCTAAATTGAGATGGGCGAAGGTTCCTGACAAGAGAAAATCCAATTTTTGAGACATGCGAATGTTCAGTGATATGCCATTTTGGGAACCTTCGTCGAGCATTATAACCTCATTATGAACCTTCGCCGACCTGCTAGATGATCTTAAAATGTCAAAATTAGGTTGTCCATAGGTTTAGATTGTGAAAAAATGCATTTATGACAGTACCTGGGGAAAGGACCCTCCTGGGCAAAGGTTCATCCTTCGCCAGCCCTGGAAAATGTTCGCCTGATAGGTTCAGATCCCTAGAAACCTTCATCAAGATTTTTATAGCCTATTTTTATAGTATTGCACATGCCTGCAAATTTTTGTTCAAAACTGATCAGCCAAACCACTATTCAGTGTAATGGACCCACCAAATTCACCTATAAGTTGGCTGAATTCGATTCATTCCTCACTTGTGCTAGCGAATCTCTTGCGAATTTTTCTTGTGACCAAAGCCTTCCAAATTTCCTGCATTTCCTTCTGATACACTTTCACACGTTTATAATTCCTTTTTGATCATTATGTCTTCTATCGATACTTCCCAGTCTCCGCACTATACTATCCATCGTGATGTCCCATCTACAACGGACATCATGATTCTTCCTAACACAGGCATGGTCACTCAGTGGATGACCCTTGCGGAGCCTCTGCTCATTACAATGAGTATTCATGAGAGAGCCTTTTCGAGTCGCATCAATATGGATTTCATCACTCTTGTCTTCAGTACGTGGAAGGAAGAGAAATCCAAATTCTATATCACTTTCTAGAGAGCCACACACAAAGTGCGTGTCAGTGAGGCCACACTTGCAGCTATAGGAATATCATCTAGTACGTAGGCCTCACCCAATCACAAGCACGCCAAATAGGTCATCAAGCCATTTATTGACCTCACCAACGACCTGCACTGGACCAATGATGGCTATCTTTTGAAAGCCATCACTGAGCATTCCATCCACGTAGTTGCCCAGCTATTGAATAATTTCTTGATGGTTAGCAACCTCAAAAAAGACCGCATCACATCTCAAATCCTTCACAGGATAGTGGAATCCCACACTAAGTTGGCCAAAGCCCCTCTTGAACCATATAATTGGTTCAAGACTGTTTTCGGTGAGCTCAAGCGAGCTATTAAGGCCAATACTAAGCAGCAGTTTGCTGCTGGCTCTTTATTGTCCCTCTTAGGCGCTTCTCACTTAGAAAACAGAATCCATGGCTTCCACCTGGATTCTATGTTTTCAGTTTACGAAGAAGCACTGACAGAATCATCCCATCAGGCCTCAAGCTCTTATAGTCATCGTCGTCCACGCAATGAGATCGTAATTCCTGACTCGCCTTCCGCGACGACGTCGCACTAGGCATACCTCGTCAACTGCTCTTCCACCCCCTGCTGCGGTTCACACTGAACTTCCCATCAACCTAGCCTCTGATGCTTCCCTCACCTTTGCTCCCATACAAGGACAGTCTATGACCATTGGGCCTACCATTCCCATCATAGCTACCCAGGCCGCCTCACCCCCACACACCGAAGCCACCTCACCCAACACACAGTTCTTTATGGATATGTTCGATGATTTACTATTGGTGTCGAAGATGCCAGCCAGCAACCCCACACACAAGGTAGCCCAGCCACACTTTGGACTGACACAACTGTAAAATCACCAAAACAGTTTGATGCCATAGTGCCTGAAGGGTTTGAAGAGGAGGATATTTTTGAAAAAGAAGAGACCGTGGCACCTATTCCACGCCAACCAAGGACAGTACCATCAGGTCCTCCTGCTGTTGTCGCTAGCACGACCGTCGATTCTGGTGATGCTCTAGGGTTGGTTTCAAGCCTTGGGCAAGTGATCCAGTCTATGCTGGATAAGAAGAAATAAATGGAGCAGAGAATATCTGATCTAGAATCCGAAAACACTCTGATCAGCCAGAAAATTGTCCAGTTGGATCGAGAGTTGAAGATAGCCAAACAACATGAAGATAAGGCTGAAAGCGAAAAGAAGTTGGCCCAGCAACAAGCAGATCACTTGGAAAATTACATCAGCTCCCTGCAAAACGCCCTGACAACTGCATAGGATTAGGTAGATAAGATAGTGCAAGATGCCAAGCAACAGGTGCAGCTGCTGAAGGGGCAATTACAGATGGCCGAACAAGATGGCACACGGCTTCAAGGTGAATTGGATGTGACCACCCTTGAGCGTGATGTCTATATGAAAACACAAATATCCGATCATCCGGTCACACCGACGAAGATTGCGTATTTATTCAAAAAAGTAGAGACATACAAAGTGGCCCTTCAGGGATTCCAAGGCCGCTTTGATAGGTTCAAAGAAGCAGCTTCAACCGAGTTGCCAAAGGCAAAAGAGACCATCACCACCTTTGAGAAAACAGCCGCTCAAGTGTTGGAAGCCGGACCACAAATCCCCGTCCCAGTCATGCCGCAATTCTCCCCTTCGCAAAGAAGCTGTACCAATGGATACATGGATTGGTTCGAGCATGGACCAGGGGGGAGCTCCAGATATAGCAGATCAACCGCCAACCATACTGGCAATACAAGCGGGTCCATCCTCATCAAGGACAAGACCTCTATTCAGAAGGCCCATCAGCGTCGAGGACCAGATCCAGACCTTCTTAAAGCAACATCCGTATGAGTCCTCGCATGGTGGATGGGTTCTGAAATTTAAGACCTCCGAGATCGAGGCCGACAAAGAGTTGGACAAAATACCTGCACTGGGAGAGCAGTCGGCATGGAGAATCACGGTTTTTGAGAAAACTCCGGAATCCATTAGGAGTCACATCGCCAGCCCTTGCCAGTTGCAGGTAGATCCCTATTATGTGCCAATGCCACGAAGAAATAAATGGAAAGATTTGGGGTTGGCTATGGACAAAATCACCATCCATATGCCGAATTGGCCAATCATCCATCAGCCTTACAGCTGGACCATTTTAGTGGACTTCCACTGTGCTTTACAAGCATATCAGAGAGAGTATGTCCACTCTCCAGATCCAACGGTGCGACAATTGGCAACGTTTGCTAAAGATCTAGATCTGTTGGCGTCAGTGGCAACCAAATGGGACGATTGCCTTCTTCCCCAAGCATTTGATCCAAATAAGCCGATGGCCTCAGAGCAAATCAAAGATCAGCTGCCGATTGCTTGTCTCTATTTTCATGCGGCTATGATGGGAGGCTCTTGGAAATTCCGCTTCACCTCATGGACAACTTCCAAATGGATTGTCGGAGCCCACTATTGTTTCCTGCCACACAATTTGGATATCAATATTGCCTGTCTCGACTTTATGGAGAAGGTGCAGTATCATTTAATTAAGATTCGACGCGAAGCCAATAAAAGTCCCAAATAACTGCATATTGCAGGTGTCATGGGACCGCCACCAGTTTTGGTGGGGGATACTGTTGGAGGGTTTGCGAATCCCAAGGCAACCCTAACCCTAGTTAATAAGTGAGAGGGATTTGGCACCCTGCGTGTGTAAGTCCAACCCGATGATCACATAGTTATTTGATTGATTAGTTAAAAGTTAATAAAGGAACTTAGGCCTTTTTGCGGGACTTTTAATGTCGTAGGGCCTAAATGTCAAGTTAGTGAATAAAGTTGGGTTTCCCTCCAATTTTGATGGTTCCCACACTTTTTTAAATTTGAATAAAAAGAGAGGCAAGACTGGACCAATAGGATTCAGAGGCCAAGGTCCTCCTTTCTACTATAAAGAGGGACCAACTCGAGTTTCTCCTGATGTTCATTTTCTCATTTCAATAAAAGCAGATTGGTTCTCTTTAGAAATGGATTGATGAATGTCCTTGCTCTTCCTCTCTTTTCCTCCATTTCTCATGTTTCCTTTGTATTTGCTAATTGTGGGGTTTGATCATTATTGGGATTGCTATTTCTTATGCTTTTTGTAAGAGAGAAAAGGAGAGAGAGAAGAGTAAGTTTCTATCATTGTTGTGGATTTAGGTTTAATGGAAGTAGGGTTAATGGATGTAGTGTTAATGCTTAGTGTTAATGGATGTTAGTGTAGATCCTCCATTCATGTTGAAAACTGAACTATAGTATCACTCTCATGGGAACTAACCTACGCGTGACAACTAACTCCGTCTCTTTGACGCTAGATTGACTAGATCTTGGATTCAGGTTAGGCAAGGAAAGAAACCCACTACAAATACACAATGGAAAACGCACTATGGAGCAACCACCCAACCCAGTAGAAGCAACCAATTAACTCTAGAAGCTTCACCCCCAAGCCAAGGAATAACAAGCATGAAGATAGAGTGAAACCCTGGCAATGGATCAATGATCACAATGAGGAGTAGGGCAAGTTTGGCCTCTTCTTATAGAGCCATGAGCCACCTGTGCACATAGACATGCAAGGCCCTAACTCTCCTATACATAGATTTATCCATAATAGAATCTCTATGCATAGATCCTCTATTCCTAGAATTGCTATTAATAATTCTACACATGCCTTGGCTGTCCCAAACCTTGTCTAATCTCCATCTAGTGTGTTCTGGGCCTCACAAGGATATTAGTTACTTCCGGGTCACATCCAACATGACGTGGCATAACTAACAGCTTGATTCACTGGAGTACCATGAATCCAAGACTAGGAGTATATTGAATCCTACTTATTGGTCATGGACATAACATTCTTCCCTCCTTAAATTGCTTCTATCCTTAGAAGCTCTCTAAACAGGAAAGAATAACATGAACAGTTCTTTTAACTTTAAATATCAACCTAGAAAATCATTATCCTTAGTCTAACTTTCACATCAAACAAGTACTCAGAGATAATCCTATTTTTCAAGTAATAATCTCTGTACTGGAGTACACCTCAGGTTTGAAAAAGTACACTAAGCGATAAATTTCCCATCTAGGTTATATTCACCACAAGTTAGTAACATCACTTTCATGTAAAGCATTTACATGAAACACTGGATGAAATAACCTAACTTGGGATATTAAAGGTAAAGAGATAATAAAATATTTATAATTACAGTCTGAAATTATTCACAACTTTGACAGATAATTCATAAGCTTATAAGTACAAATATCCTTAGAATCCAAATTCTAAGATTTGAATTTTCATTCAATTAAAATCTCTAGGAGAATCTTTAAGATATAGAATGATTAAAACTCAACTCTGAGTATCCCAAATACTCTTTTGAGTTAAATGCTTCTGTTTCTAGCACCAAATAGCAAAAAATAACATTCATTCATCTTAATAGACTTGTCTGTCTCCTATGATAACTGGAGATCCAATCAGATGAAGAACTGTACTCAAGCATCTGCAGACCATAAACTATAGTAGAATAGCATCCACTAGACTAATTAATTCTCCACAAATAAGATAACTTATCTTGTGAGAATATTTTTGAGATCCATATGTTCTCAATAAGATATTGGAGTAAAGAGATTCAAAACACTGATCTGAATTATTACTCAATTAATAGATCAAGAATTAATTATCACACTTAAGAATCATCACCATTCCTTATAATCCTCTGACAATAACTAAGTATCTATTTATGATTCGTCAATCATAAATATTTAGATTTGTATGATTCGTCAATCATAATTTTCTAGAATCAAAATCATACTCAATCATTTATAGGATACTGGAGTATATGTTCCACAAGTAAGAATCATTCCAAAAATTTTTCCAACAGGAAAATATTGGATTTTAGGAATACTCTCAAATCATGATTCTTTAACTGAAATACATGAATTCAAGTTCTATAAACCACTGGTAATTAAAGACAGAAAGCATACCAAATGACAATCATCTTCAACTACAAAAACTTTAGATTACAATCTAGAATCAAATCTAGATACCCAAAGCCCTGCTGAAAATCAATTCAGTTATTATTCTTGGAGTCATTATGATTCATTATCCAATCGAGCTCTCTGAAACACAATCACTAATGAGCTGAGTCCCTTCCTTAGCTAAGGAATACTCTATCCCAAGAATATTGTATATCCATTGCACATAATTTTAACTGATGAACTCAAATGATTCTCTAATCATGCGTCTTACAAGCAATATAAATCAAAACCATCAGTTTCTGGTGAATCCACGTCACACTGATCGTTTTACCAATTAACTTCACTCTGGAGTAATCAACTACTCAAGTTAATTGCCAATGATTCAAAAATCTCAAATGTCTAGGTGAAGAATTCAATTATACTAGTATAACACCACATTTAGATCCACATCCAAATCATTTATTAGTTAACTCATAAATCTTCCACACAGATATTTGTTAACTCTGCAAGTATTTGTCAAAACAATACTTGATCATATGCTTATGTTTGCCGACTAGGTTAAGTGCACCAAATAACCTTAGTAACTAGGATTACACAGTAGATTCATACAAGATTAATCATGCACATATAAGAATAATCTCACTATGACCCAATACATAAACAAATTCTTACCTGGTAGATTCCTCCAGAATCCACATATGTTACTCACATATCTCACTGAGACCTTGTAGCTCAACTACAAAATATTTTCTATCTCTCATGAGTAAATAACATATCCGAAAAATCTCTGAGACGAATAACATTCACTCTCAACAGTTTTCCAATCCCACTTATCTCTAATTACATAATTTCTCCTACTAATCAACCCCTCATTGATTCTAGTACTTAAACTAAGATTTAGGTTGACCCAATATAGAACTCTCAGACTTAAATTCTGATCAAACTTCTATTCCAATCAAAATGGAATTAGTAACCTTTGACCTTTTATTGTACTACTTATAGATAATGATCCAAATATCAAACCTGTTCTAGTTCCAAATTGTCCACACAATCCCTAGAGAATTTCTCTTATTCGAAAAATTCCAATTAGGCATCTTACTTTGAATCTATCCGAAATTACTTCCAGAAAAATCTCATTTCTATACCACAATTGGTTCTTTTCCAAAAACTATGCAATCCACTGATTCCCAAATAGATTTTATCCACCACTTCACCCGTCCTTTTAAAGAAATTATAAATTTCAATAAAAGTTAACTGGAAAAATGATATATGAAAATATCCAAATCCAAGAAAAGTGAGTAATAAGTACTTCCACTAAAGGATTCACTCTATTACAAACATGACTTCTCCTTCAAATATTTCCAATCTGAGTGATACAAACTACTATTCCATCGAAATCCATTTATGCAACATAGATATTCTAGGTTTAAGAAATTGAAACATTTTAACCTTAGAATTTATCTAAATTACGATACATGCATGAAAAATTAAAGCAACGTCTTGGAAGACTCCACCGCCCTTCCTTTTATACATACATGAAAAATCTAAGCGACGTCTTGGAAGACTCCACCGCCCTTCCTTTTATACATACATGAAATATCTAAGCAAGCAACGTCTTGGAAGACTCCACCGCCCTTCCTTTTATACATACATGAAAAATCTAAGCAACGTCTTGGAAGACTCCACTGCCCTTCCTTTTAAGTGGCTCCCACGGTCCACCCATGGCATTTCAAGTGCCAATTCAAATTGTTGTATTTTATTTTATTATTCATATGCCATAAATATTGAATTAGTATACCATAAATGGCATTAATGGTTGCGACGTGATCAAGGTGAATTAAAAGTTTATGTGAAGGCTGATTTGACTATTTGGTCATCCCCATCTTTCTTGGAATCATTCAACTATTTCTGGCGAGGGCGATCGATGATCATCTACTACATATAGAGCGACAGAAAGAAGAAGAATAATAAGTACCATCGGCAGCTGCTCTACTTGCTCTTGTTGGTTGCAACATCTGAGTTAGTTCAATAAAGTGTGATTCAGTGACTGGGTAAGAACAAATGGCTACATTCAAGGTAATTGGAGTTGCTCCATCCCCCTACACTCAGAGAGTGCTGGTGGTACTGAACGAGAAGGGAGTTGACTATTTTCTACAGGAGATAGACATGATGGGTAATGCTCAAAAGAAGCATGAGCACCTTTTACTCCAGGTTGGTAGTTCTACAATATGTTTTATCAATTTCTAATCAAGTGTCTTTTCTTAGATGTCACCTTCGTTTGAATCTTATTTTTCTACATAAACACTTTTAGAAAATATCCATCTTCACTTTAGATGTTTTAATCATCGTTGACATTATAAAAACCTTCTCTTTCCTTTCTGTAATTCTTGCCTCTATTTATTTGTACACTTTTCCATTCATGCTCAGGTCAAATACAATCTCTTGTTCTTGATTGCTATGTGGTTTTCCACAGAAAGGGTGAAAATGTTATATGTTAATTAGTGTAAATCGAATATTGCACTACTTGTAAAAAAACTAAAATCTTGAATTGTAGACATCAAGACTATCCTAAAGTATGGTACATGATCATTTTATCCACAAAATAGTTATACTAACTTGCACTTCTACAATTTGATTTCAAATTTTGACAAAATTGAAACATAATTGTATCAAATTGCTTTCATGCTTCTATCCACCAACAATGGAAAAAATTAGATTAAACAATGCTTTGTGATTTTTTAAAGAACTACACAATATCTTGGAACAATATTGTTATAGTGTGCTATACATAATAAATGGTACTTCACTCCTCTTATTGACAAGAATGGGATTTATGTTCTACAATCAATCTTGCAAGGACGCTACAAAATGGAGCATTAATATAAGTTGTAGGCTCCAACTCTGATGATTTATTTCGTTCATCTGTGAATTGGTCATTTATTGTAGGCCCACCTACAATGGCTCCAATGAGGATGTTGGGATTGGGAGAGTCTCGACTAAACCACATACTAAATCCTTCTTTATATTTTACATGTGACTTGTTCACATGGATAGATACAATGGAAACACCTCTGTGATGTGGCTGCAATGGATATCTATTACCATATCCAACCATGTAAGACGTTTTTTAGGATTTTTTCCAAGTATGTAATTCACCTGCAATTTGTTCAAGTGTTAGTTGTGGATGTGCTCTCTACAACATCATGATATACATATGCTTCTCTTCTTAAAATAGCGAGATTTTGGATTAGTTTCCTTGATTGATTCTAGTCTTTTTGAAGAAAATTGTAACAAACACTTCACCTAACTTGATACAAATTGGAGTAGTTTTGAATGTGAGAAGGAAGTTCTTTTGCATGTATGTGTTTTTTTGGCTGCTCGAAGATAATCTGCATAGACAACTGACAAGAAGGAAACTCCTGCTACATAATGTGTATTGGCTCCATCGCGCACATACAAAAGCCCACCTATGGAATTCAAAGCATCAACTTAATAATCAAAATCTTCGAGTCCAAAATGAGAGGAGACTTGTAACTACTTCACATTTCAATGGGAATGTGATTAGTAATGTCAGGATTGCACTTTTTTCCTTCTTGACGCTTTTGAGATTGGACTCTTTTTTCGAGTTATAATGAGTTGATATGCTCTTGCTTTTGGAACAATATTTTGTTGTTATCAATCTAAGCCTATATGAAGACCATATTATTCATTTAGGGTCACCAATGGCTATATTGGATCATATTCATTATTGATTAGACAAGAGTCCTAGAAAGATGTGAGTGAGGAGAGAATTTAAGGATGGTCAAGAGATTGTAAAAACCATCTTAAACTTGAATTGTAGAGAATTAAGAAGGATCATGTATGGATATTCAAAGTAATAGATGAATATGGTTGTAGAAAAGAAATTCTTGTGGGTGGTGGTGACTACCACTAGGAATACACATCAGGCCAGTTGAGAACCATAAATATGGAGTCCTTAAGAGCATATCAAGTCAACAAGAAAAAGATTTTGTAGCCATATATTTGATATTAAGAAAGACACCAATAACTTAGGTACAAGATGCTAAGACTACTAAATAAGTATGGAATATGTTGGAGTTGATGTATAAAGGAAATGTAGATTTCACACGTGTGGAGTGTCCAAAACATGTACTTGTGATCTCCTAAGTGTGTAGATGCACCAAGATCAAGACTAGATTGAGATTCAAGATCTATCTTTGATTCTATGGCAAAAACACACTACTACATGCATTCAATCACTTCCAACTCTCTCTCACACGTGTGGGAAGTATTAAAAAATTATTCTAAGTAAAAACAAGCTGCTCTCCTCGAGTAGAGAGAGAAAATCATCATGAGCTCACGGGTAGAGAGAGAAAGCTAGAAATCCAATAACATTCAAAATCCACACAATCTCCAAATTAATTAGATCCAAAATGAGGAGTACAATGATACTAGTAGATCCACAAGCTACCACTATGCTTAACTATGATTGGACCACACTTTGCCACCTCTTAATCCTAATGAACCATTGATCCATGCACCTCTTAATTCTATTGGACTATTTTCAAGCAAACCTCAAATTCCTATTGGACCTCACATGGTTCCACCTCTAAATCCTATTAGACCACTTAGAATTCATCAAACAAAAGCATTACACTTGTCTACACTCTAAATGGCACGAGTTTAGCCTCTTACTCTATTTTGGCTCAATAATGGCATTACAAGTGGAAATGCATAATTTGCCATCTATGCCAAATTTGTTCCTATCAACATCCTACACCTAGATGCATGATATAAAAAACATAAGACCCCTATATCTAACATAGATAATCTTTTTCAATTCTTTACACTCCTCCTAAGAAATTATCTATGAAGATTTAAGCATTGATCTTGATATAACTCCAAGATTAGATCTATGCTTGATGAAAGCACTTTTGCTCAAAGGCTTGGTGAGTAGATCGGCAATACAAGAGGACGAGTTGACATGCTCCATATAGATTTCTCCTCCAATAAGCTTTTCTCTCACAGTGTGCCACTTCTATGTGCTTGCTTCTTGCATGAAATATGGGATTATTGGCAAGAGCTTGGGCCGAGATGTTATCACACTTGATCATTGGTAGATCATCTTCCTTGATGCACTTTAGCTCCATTAATAACCTCTTGATCCAAAGCACCTCTTTGGTAGTTGTAGTGAGTGCTTTGTACTCGGCCTCACATGAAGAGAGAGATATAGTATCTTGCTTTTTGGAAAGCCAAGATATTAGATTGCCTCCAAGAAAGATAGTGTATGCACTAATAGACTTTTGATCCATCTTGTCACTTGCAAAGTCCGAATCCGAGTAGCCAACAATGGATAGATCTTCACTTTTATAAAGTAGATCATAATCACAAGATGAAGATACATATCTTAGAATCCTCTTGGCCATCTTCCAATGATGGATCTTAGGATCTTGCATAAATTGACTTAATTTGTTCACACAAAAACTTAGATTGGGCATAGTAATGGTAAGACAAATCAAGGAGCCTACAAGACTCCTGAAAAGTGTGATGTCCTCAAAGGATCTTTCATCACCTTTATTAGGATCTTTTACAATTTGCTCCATTGGAGTATCTATGCTCTTAGAATTTTCCATATGGAATGTTTTCAACATGGAGTGAGCATATCTAGATTGGCACGTAAAGACATGATTTTCATAAAAATCAATTTCTAGGCCTAGGATGTAATGTATCTCTCCTAGATCTTGCATTTTAAATGCACATCCAAGTGCTAGCTTAGTTTCATACTAGCTTGATACAACTTCCACAAAGAATAATGTCATCAACATAAATTAGAAGAATGACAATATTGCTATCAACAAACTTTAGATACATGGAAGGATCATAGTCACTAAGAGTAAATCCTAGTGAGATAAGAAAAGAATTAAGTCTTGAATACCATGATCTTGGTGCTTGCTTGAGTCCATAAAGACTTTTGAAGAGCAAGCACACTTTGGACTCATCCTTGATGAATCCTTGTGGCTATTCCATATAGATCTCCTCCTCAAGATAACCATTTAGAAAAGCATTGGATACATCTAATTGGAACAACTTCCGCTTAAAAAAACAAGCAAGAGAAATAAGAATTCTTATTGTCACTATCTTTGCAACGGGTGCAAAGGTCTCCTCATAATCAAGGCCATGGATTTGAGGAAATCCTTTGGCACATAATCTTGCTTTATACTTGTTGATGGTGCCATCATGATTGAACTTGATCTGAAATACACACTTGCAACCAATCACATGCTTTTTTGGTGATCAATGCATCATACTCTTGCTTCATGGCATCATACCACTCCTTGGTATTGAGTGCCTCTTGTACATTCTTTGGCTCTTCCTTAGAGACATAAAAAACATGATTAGTGGAATCAAGATCCACTTTTTGCCTTTGTCAACATATGAGAGCCTCTTAGGCTCGGATCTATGTCTCATGGATCTTCTTGGTGAGAAAATCTGAGGAGAGCCTTCTTCAAATCTCGAGCCCATCACATCATAATTGTCTTCAAAATCAATAAGAGGTGATGCATCCATAGACTTCTTGATCTCGGCCTCTTCAAAAGATAAGTGTTGATCTTCATGAAAGACAACATCTCTACTTTCAATAACTTGAGAAGTAGAGAGTACAAAGACTCTATAGGCCTTCTTGGTGGATGAGTATCCAATCATGATCCCTTTGCATGCACAAGGATCTTCCTTCTTCCTTGTTTCTAAGGGAATATGGGCAAAGCATATGCATCCAAAAACTCTAAGGTGATCAACCTTAGGCTTCTTGAAATATAAGATTTCATATGATGACTTTCCTCCAAGAGCTATATGTGGGAGCTTATTGCAACGATAATTTGCACAATTAATGGCTTCTCCCCAAAAATCTTTGGGCAAAGATGCCTCAATTCTCATAAATTTTGCACATTCAAATAGAGATCTATTCTTTCTCTTGGCCACTCCATTTTGAGATGGAGAGTAGGCACAAGAGAACTCTCTTTTGATGCCTTCAAGCTCACAAAAATCATGAAATTTATTGGAGATATATTCACCACCTCCATCACTTCTAAGAGTTTAACTCTTGAATGAGAATTGCTTCTCTACATAAGCTTTGAAAATAAGGAAATGATCAAACACCATAGATTTAGAAGCAAGAAGATATATCCAAGTGAATCTTGTGAAATCATCAATGAAAGTAACAAAACAAGTGGCTCCTCCCTTGCTTATAGTTGATGAGAAATGCACATCCGAGTGGATTAACTCCAAAGGATGCCTGCTTTTGATAGAAGATCTTGTAAATGGCTTTTTGTGAGATTTAGCATTAGCACAAGCCTCACAAGGCTTGATCTTCTTGGAGAATGACTTTGGCAAGCCAATAGCTTTGGCCTCTTTGATCATAGAGAGCATGGATTTGTAGTTGGGATGTCCCAACCTCCTATGCCATAATTCCTCCATAGAGAGCTTGTTTCACAAGAGCAACATTAAAAGCATTCACATACTCATTTGGATCTAGTTTATAGATGCCTCCAAATCTAGATCCTAATGCAAGTATTCAAGCAAACCTGGACCTCACATGGTTCCACCTCTAAATCCTATTGGACCTCTTAGAATTCATCAAACAAAAGCATTACACTTGTCTACACTCTAATTGGCACGAGTTTAGCCTCTTACTCTATTTTGGCTCAATAGTGGCATTACAAGTGGAAATGCATAATTTGCCATCTATGCCAAATTTGTTCCTATCAGCATCCTACACCTAGATGCATGATATAAAAAACATAAGACCCCTATATCTAACATAGATAATCTTTTTCAATTCTTCACAGGAAAGAGTGTGATGAACATTTTGATGCTTAGAAGGACATTATCTACCATGAAAATGGGACAAGGAGAATCATTGCTTTTATTTTTAAAGAAAATGGGGTCATATTTGCTAGACACTTGGAGGTTGTTGGTGTTGGTGAGGAGAAAGCACAACTTATCTTCAACATTTTAGAAAGCTTCGCAAGTTTCTATCATGTCCCTATGATTCTGATATTGGAAGGTAGCAAGATTGAGAACTTGATCTTCGTTTTATCACCTATTCATTTATTTAAGAAGAGGAGATGAGTACGAGCATATATCCTCAAGATGAGCTTGCATTGATGGGAAAATTGATGAGGCTAGGGCGATATCTTAGAATTAGAGGAGAACTTAGAAGTGATATATGGATGGTTCAAACCAAAGCATACTCATGAACATCATGCATGGGTGTAGATATTCACACATTCCATTCACAAAGAAGATTCCAACATCAAGATAGAATGGCAAGGAAGAGCTCAAATGTTATTATTGCAAATAATATAGGCCATGAAAGACCTCATGAAAGTGGAGGACCTCATGAAAAGGGATGAAGTCTAGCCAAATAGATGGAGCAAAGGAAATAGAAGAGATGATGGAATTGAAATAAAGAAATGATGAGAACATCAAAGCATGTCACGATAAGATGGTTGTAACAACTGGATGAATGTTATGAATGAGAGCTCCAAGAAAGTTGGACAAGAACTTATAATGTGAAGGCTGAAATATGACATATTATTATATTTAAGCTCTGATGTCGATTTAGAAACCACTTTACATACAACATGTTATTTTTTGAGAGAGAAGTTGTAGTAGGAGATGGAGGAGCTATGAGAAATATCAACTAGTTTAGTCATATTTTGGTTAATTGGCAATTTATGCCAATTTGCATTTTAGACTTAGAGATAGATAGTCTTCGTTTTTCCTCAAGCTTCTAGCTACATACTACTTTTGCCATGGACACTCATATGGAAGAAACGTGAGCTCCAAGTTCCTTCGGGACTGATATGGAGAATATGACATGTGCAATTAATTTAAAAATTGTTGACATGCGGTCTAAATATGAATGGGCGGAGGACGAAATTCTAGCTATGGCCCAATCTTGGCAAGCACTTCTCAATCCGATGTTTACTCCGGAGTTTTTTATCGGAGAGAAAAATGATAAAAACCAAGATGTGGTCTTGGCCTGGCTGAATTGATGGACTTTACATTTTTCCATGCATGATCTACCATGTTTTTACGCAGTAAAGCGTACTCATGGTGGCAGGCTCTTAAAGATCAAGCTACGGTTCCAACTACTTGGGATGACTTTCAGGTAGCCTTTAAGACTACCTTTATGCTTGTCCTTGATGATTTTGAATATTATCGTCGATTTACCACATTGCAAATGGGGATGAAGCCCTTGGACGTCTATTTGCAAGACTTCCAAGAGGCTGCCTCACAGCTTTTTAACCACATAGACGGAGTGCTCCTTAAGCTGCATTTCATATTGGGCTTGTCCAAAGAATATCAGTTGGAGGTCCGCCGCAATCAGCAACAATCCTTAGAGAATGTCGTGCGTTTCATTCGGATTTTCGACGACACGCACATTGTGACCGGCAAAGAACAACAAAAGCCTGAATTCAAAGAGAAACCCTCTACGGGCCCTCCTCTCAAAAAGGGCAAGGAGCGAGTGGTTGACGAAGCTTCCTCTTCGGGAAAGAAAAGGAAACGCCCTC
Organism: Diphasiastrum complanatum; assembly: GCA_029204225.1. Taxonomy (NCBI): domain Eukaryota; kingdom Viridiplantae; phylum Streptophyta; class Lycopodiopsida; order Lycopodiales; family Lycopodiaceae; genus Diphasiastrum; species Diphasiastrum complanatum. The sequence continues at coordinate 1,157,735 of CM055093.1, read as the reverse complement.
GGTTGGAGAGAGCTGACCTTGATAAGGCCAAAAGCGATGGGTTGTGTTTCTCCTGCATGGAGAAGGGCACCTTTCGAAGGACTGTCTGAAGAGACAGAAAAAGGGTGGCTGCTCCTTTAAGGCCCCAGGTAATTCTTCTATTTTTTGCATTGATGTATCTTTTAAAGATGAAACAGTTTGCATGAATTGTTGTTTTAACACTGCGGTTTTTGGACCTCAAAACCTCATTCGTATGAGTGAGTTCGTAGGTAGCCAACCTGTGAGTGTTCTTTTTGACAACGGTTCTATGCATAATTTTATTAATGCTAAGTTGGTGCAGAAGCTACAGCTAGCAACCGTACCAAGTGACCAAAAGTATGTGGTTAGGATGGCAGCTGGTGGGGAGCAGCAGGTCTGGGACCACTTTGTCCCCCACGTGCCGTTGAGGATTCAAAACTATGTAGATATTTTATCTTTTCATGTTATGAATCTTGATAAGGTGGATTTAATCTTAGGTAGAGAGTGAATTTATGCTAGGAATGAGTCGTTAAAGAAAGATTATGTTTTGCATAGTCTATCTTTCTTGCATAATGGCTCTATGGTTCGTCTTAAAGTTGATGAGCCTGATCTACCTTTTGTAACTGCTCATGAAGCTAATCAATGTATTTTGGATTTTGAGTATCATTCGTATTTATGTTATCTGAAAGATGAATTGTACATGGATGCTTTTAGTACTCATAATCTCAATGTTGATGTTTTGTCTTTTCCTAAAGCATTGTCTTTTTCTGATGATAATATAGAATCTTCACCTAAGGGCAAAATCTTTAAGAGACTTAGGGAGGAATATAATGGTATATTCTCTGAGCAATTGCCTGAGGGTCTTTCCCCCTTACGGGGATAGACCATCACATAGATCTTCTTCCCGACAGCTCTCTTGTCTCGTTTTTTCCCTACAGGATGAGTCCGAAGGAAGAAGATGAAGTTGCTAGTCAACTTAAGGAGTTATTACGTAAGGGTCATATTAGACCCAGTAAGTTCCATTGGGGAGCTCCTGTTTTGTTAACCGACAAGAAAGACGGTGGTATTCATCTTTGTGTTGATTACAAAAAGCTTAATAAAGTGACAATTAAGAACCATTATCCCTTACCTCGGATGGATGACTTAATGGACCGATTGAATGGTGCTAAGTATTTCACCGAATTGGACCTTAGGTCGGGCTACCATCAAATTAGAATCCACAAGGGAGATGTTTCCAAGACTTCTTTTCGTTCTAGGTCTGGCCATTACGAATTTTTAGTTTTATCCTTTGGTCTAATTAATGCCCCGACAACCTTCCAACAAATGATGAACAATATTCTTCGTCCATATCTGGGGAAGTTTCTCGTGGTATTTTTGAATGACATACTGATTTACAATAAGACACTTGAGGAGCATGAGGCACATTTGTGTACAGTCTTAGATAATCTGAGGTAGGCAAAGCTTTATGCTAAGGAGTCTAAGTGTGAGTTCTTTCAACCAAGACTCAAATATTTGGAACATATCATTTTCGATCATCCTGCTTTTGCCATCAGGTAGTTGGATTGAAACGGTGCCTATCCCCTTGATCTTGCACACCGAGGAATACTAGTTAATACTGTGAAGTAGAAACTGTGTAAGCCTCATGGTGAATCCCGAAAGATGGAATGGCGTTCCATTATCCAACACTTTCAAGCTACTAAACCAATTCTTGTTACCTGTCATGTGTCTTGTGGCTCTCGAGTCAATATACCACGTCTGATCATCTTGATTAGATGACAATGCAGATATGAAGATGCTAGAGTCTTCAATCTCACCCTCATCGACAAGGTTACCTGCTTGTTTTGGTTTCCCCTTGTCTTGTTCCGCCAGGAATTTGCGACATTCACTCTTCCAATGGCCCTTTTTGCCACAATGGAAGCACTTGCCTTTCTTTTTGGTCTTACTGGAAGATCCCTCATCCTCCTGAGTCTTGGCAAATTGCTGCTTAGACTTCTTCTTGCCCTTGCCCTTGCCTTATTTTTGGCGTCTTGCAAGTGCTTGATCGTCAGTATTTTGACGTCTAGCTTTCACCATTTCTCGTCGTTGCTCTTCCTGCATCAAGATTCCTATGAGCTCGTCAAAGGTTGGCAATCTTTCTCTTGATGTTATTCCGCTACAAACAGTTGATAGGATTCTGCAATGCCACACAATGCATTATGCACCAGCTCCACATCACGTATGCGCTCACCAATAGAATGCAGTTCATCCCTCATTGTCTTGATTCTGGTCATGTACGTCTGAATGTGCTCTTCTTGCTCCATTCGGGCACTATTCAGCTTTGACTTCAGAAACATGATTCTTGACGGATTTGACATCTCGAACTGCTCCTTTAGCACATCCCATGCCTATCTGGGTGTAACAACATCACAAATGTGGGTAATGATGTGATCCTTCACTGACAAGTTAATGAAGGTCAAAGCTTTCCTCATCTTTTTGTCGAACACTTTCATATCCGCTTCATTTGGCGGCCTTCTCTCATCACCTGTGACGACTTCCCACATGTCTTTCTCCATCAGTATGTTTTTCATTTTGAATTTCCACACTTCCTAGTTGCAAATCCCGTCCAATTTGCTACTTTCACTCAAAATGGACTCTCCCATGTTTGCCATCGCAAAACTACTTGAAACTTCTGCCGTAGGCTAAAAGCAGTATGTTGAGGCCAACTGTGATGTCATAAGTTGAAAATAATGACCTGCACTTTTTCCCTTACCAGGTCACTCGCCGTTTTTCCACTTATTTGAAAGCCAAATCGACGTCGCCTTGCAAAATGCACTCAATCGTCAACTCCCAACTACGTACCCAGTGGAATGGTGAAATCACTCTTGGCGCACTCCAAACACTTTCTTCACTACAATCACTCTGTTTTGCTGTACCGTACTTGCGAGTACAGTTCAGGTGCCCTTCGTTTGGAGGTTATAGCCTTTCGTTTGGGTCAAAATGGACAAAGGACCCCAAAATAGGGATTTTCCTTGTTTTTGAACTGTTTCTTCACCTTGAAGAAACTTCACTCTTTACTTGTGAAGGGACCCAACTCCACTTTCACTTTGAAAATTTTTATTGAAGTTGAAGGCCAAAATACATTTCAATTCTTCAGGGCCCACTTCAGTTGAAGTTCATGTGGATTTTACGACAATCCAATGGCTTATCTGGATCCAATGGTCCACGTAGATTTAATCTCCATCGTCCATCCAGATGCCATGAGATCTGATGGTCCTGCACATTCTTGTGCACCAATCCACATTCCTCCAGTCGCGACCACCTTCGAAGCACGATTTGCTTCTCCTCCTCACCGCGTGCGAGCTGTCCGCATCCCTCTCTCGGCCTCTTATTTCCTTTCTTCACCAAACACTTGATGATCTGACAGGATCTTTGATCCACGGCCAGTTTTGGCTCTCTCACATCTACTACGCGCTGCTGGGTCGCCCTCCACTAGCTCTTTACAGCTCCAAAATCTGTTGAATACAGAGAGAAATCCATGATTTATCATCTGTAAACCCTAAACCAGGGTTTCTACACCATTCTTGGCACTTAGTAGCCTTTGTACAGCCCTTCAACAAGCAAATCCTCTTGCTCTGAGGTTGCCCTACAGCAAAGAATCTGATACTTCAGACCGTTTGTCAAATGGTGTCCGTTCGGATGCACACCGATTGCAAACACCAAGCAGCTACTTTACAAAATTTTTAGAATTCCGTTTCTCCAACTGATAGGCCTTGTTTGTGAATCCTCACACGGTTTCACACCTAGCAAACATCTGTATGCTAGAAATCATACTCCAGTGCTTCACTTTCCGTCTCCAGCCCACCGTAAACCCCGAACTCTCAGAAGACTTTTCTTCTCCCGAAGCTCTCTTCAATGGCGACACTGTACTGTGTACACTCCCTGTATGGGTCTGATACCAACTTAGAATTTGCTTTGCATAGGAACACCGATCATGCTACACAGTAACACAAACAAAAAACACTCTCCACAACAAGCTCACATAGCAACTGTATTTCTCAAAATGAAATTACACTGTACATATAATTGTTCCCTCAGGCAACGCATGCATGACCCAGGTTGCCGTTGGCAGGATGCGTGTCCGGTTGACTTGCCTCGTGGCGAGGCCAACTGATCCCTATCAACTGATAGGACCCACAATACAGTAACATAGTGATTCTACTTTAATTCTAACTCAAATAGCTAGCCTATTCATACTATAATTATTTCTCTGATTATACATTGGACTTGTAGTTATTGCATGATGACGAACGTCTTTTCTATTGACACATGTACATGTAAAACCATGTGCCACCTTTATTACTGATTTTCTGACCGTTTTGCTACTTACACCAAGTTTCTCGTCATTTTTCACTTACCTCATCAACATTCGTAATCAAGTTTTCAAGTTTTATGCTTGCTTTCTTGCTCATCGTACGCTACCATTGCATGGTATTATTAGTTGCAATCAATTGTTTACTGCTATTTCGCGATCAATCAAGCTAAAATATTTACCATCTAGTGCAATGGCTGCCACTTTGGTTATTATGCCAGCCCACGTCAATTGGAAAGTGCGCAGCAAGCTGAACTTGGAAGAATTATGTTAGCTGATTGATGCAGACTCGGCTATACACTAATAGTTGATCCATTCACAATCCTGATTGAAGCTAGCAATGAGCTCATTTAGGGGCTAATTGAGGTCACGGACATTGTAGTTTTATCGCAGGTTCGGGAGTGAGAATGGACATCTCGGAGGCGACCTTTGCTGCCGCGCTCCATTTACCAAGTGAAGGAATTGTACCTCCAGCGTTATCTAGGGAGGACATTAATGAAGCTAATCTGTTTCATGAAAAATTTTATATGCCAAGCAATCGATATAAGATTTCTATGATCAGAGACGCAGCTTTGAGAAATTTTTGTTAAGTATTACAACCTAGTCCTCTTTGCAACGGACGTGGATGCAACAATTGCAGTCACAAACATTGGATATATGCTTCTGGCCATCAAGAAAGAGCAGATTAACTTTGCTACCATCGCCTTCAAGGCCTTTCACAGGTCGATGAAGCATGGCAAGTTTGCAGCATACGCAGCCCACATCTCCCATTTGTGCCTACATTATAACATTTTGATGTCAGGGGAATTGGCGCTGCTGGAAAGGAAGAAGACCGAACTTGCAGCCCCACAACAAGTGGATCTTACTGCTATTGAGATCGTGGATGTCGATGCAAGGACGAGTGAAGCTACACAGGACTCTTTGCTTGCTACTTCTGATGTTGCTGTCTGCAGACACTACCATGGCAGATGCAGAGAACAGGGAGGACGACAACCAGGATGCTACGAGTTTCAAAATTGAGCAGGTCCAGGATGATGTCGTCCAAGTTTTTTATGTTGCGGTTGATACTACCACCACCACTGCTGTTGCCGACATTGAAGACATATATGATCAAGCATAGCAGAAGGACCAGACGCCGGAACCAGATACACCTGACTATTGGCGGACATGAATCCTAAGGTTAAGTAGATGATTTTGTATCTACGAAACACCGATGTTGTCTAGAGAGGGTATGAATTGAAAATAGCCAAAATACAAGATGAATGGTGACTTAAACAAAAAGATGACCAAGCTCTTGGCTCAGTTTGCTGAGAAGTTGGTGAGGATAAGTGCCGATGCAACTTTGTAGTGTTGTTTAGATGGAGGCACAATCAAGGTTGATGCAGCCAAATGGAAGCAGGTGCAGTCAACTCTATAAGAAACCTTCAAGAGTGAGCTCCTTCAATATCTATATGAGGAGAAGAACGGATTTGAAGAGGATCTTATCGACTTGAAGGAATTGTCAGAGACTGGATGTTCTGGTGTGAATTCACATGAGGAACACACCCATGCCTTAAAAAATATCGATAGCCTGATGGCAGAGGTGTTGGCCTATCGCAAGGGGAAACAGATAGATCCAGATAACCTTCATAGTTTCCAAGTTTTCAGTTGCATTGGTGTGGAAGTCCATGAGGAGTTTCACAACGCGGTAGCTGAGAATGACAGACTAAAGAGAGAACTGGAGTCGCTACAGATCGAGATCAAGGATGCCATCTATGCGAAGGAGATTAAAGTACAGGCAGATCATGTTGATATGCAGAGGCCAAACGAACCCGTGCGACCAAGTCCAAGAAGACAGATAAGGTACTTGCGCATGAATTCAAAGGTTTTGTTGATAAAGTTCATGTTTGGCTACCATTGCAATTTAAATATGAGTTGCAATGGTGTGTGGAATATTCCTTTTTGTCAAGTTTAATGGGTTATTCTTGGGCCAACTGGGAAGCCCCCTGGGAGAAATCACACTTCATAGAATTATGGAATAGGCTTAGCATGGAACAAAAAGGACGCTTTTGTTGGGCAATTTTGTAGGGGAAATTTTTTGCAGTTGCTTTTGGTAGTGTAGAATTGTACGTAGATTGTACATTATTATATGCATTAGATTACTTAAAATAGAAGGAAGTGGAATTTTACAAGTATTATCAAGGACAAATTGATTACTGAAAGAGACACTGTCAATTTGACATGTACCGGCCGAAGTAAGAGTCAAACTTTGCAAGGTTCGACAGAGAGAACATGTTGCAAGGTATTGATGTCTCTTATCCAGAGTTGTGGGAATTGTATGCCGACTGGGAAGCTGGATATCATGTTCACTACGAGAATTTTGCTTGCTATATCAAAGAAAGAAGAGCCCATAAAGACCATGTGAAGTTTGTTACTTATTCAATAACACACTTTGGCACTCTTATTGGCCATGTCCTTACAACAATGCAGAGTCTTTATTTGGATGGCTCTTTCGTCTGAATAAATGTTGAGTTGCTGAAGAATGGTATATTAAGGAAGGACATGCATGAAGATATAGTTGTTGCAGTTTCTACTTATAACAGAACCTTCTTGAGGACATGTTTTGCTGATCTGGACAGTCATGTTGTTGGTCAATTCCATGAGGCCAAGAGAAGACAAATTGAAAAATTTTGATTGTAACTCTGGTCAGACACTTCTTTAGCCTTGATATTGTCTTGTGCAAGCAACTGTAAATTCATTGCTAAGATTGTCTTAAAACTCATTGGTTATTTGATTGTCAGTACGATCAAATAATCAATTGCTTGGAACTTAATTGTGATGTTAACATTCGGAATCAATGTTACATTACACTGACGTATATCTGGACTTACACATCCTAAAGCTTGCTTTGTGTTGTTGTGAATCAATGCTCTGAAACCCTACTAAAGAACAAGAGATCCTGTCAAATAGTAGGTTTTTTGAGGACTTTGATGCCTATGTACTTTATATTCCAAGTGTGGAATTTCCTTTGAGTGACCACACCTTTGAACTTCGACCTGTCACTGATATACCAACATTGTTCAGATGGTCGCTGATTCCAAGACCTTTTGAAACATTTACTGATACTTGTGCCAGTCTAGAAGCTTTCTCCTTCATGACCAGAAGAAACAAAGAACGTGATGTCAGACTAGTGAGACATTATGCCCATCACCTGAGAGAATGGTTACTCCAACCTTGCAGGGGCCGTCAAAATCGACCCAATAATATATGTCTGACTAGGAAGTGGTGTAACCCCAACGAAAAGATGGAAAGGAGCTTTCACATCTTCTGGTATCTGAAAGTGCTTGACAGATTTTCCAAAGAAAGAAAAACATTGTCTGAGATCTTCCAACACCAATTCCTTGTAGGTGCAAATCCTGGCTAATAGACAGTGATATTTCAACCTCTACCCCTGAGATAAGTACCTCTAGAACTGATCTTTGCAAGAGGGCCTACAAGTAGAGGAAGATATCTCTACTATGGCAAAGAAATCACTCATTGGCTTATTTGCATCGTCTTAGACACAAAATCATTAACAACACTTCATGCAAGTCTGACAGTTGCATCCATACTCCTTGCACTATGTATTACATTAAGAAGGGCATATCTTCTATATTGTCTAAAAAGGGCATGAGTACATGATTTAGAAGCCCGGGGATGGAAAAGAAAAAAAAATGAGGGTAGTGAGAAATATTGTGGGCAAGATATGTGTATATAGAGTTGACTCAATCTTTTGAAAAAAAAAATTTGGGAAAAAGAAAATTAGCATTAGAGAAGTTTTATTGACTAAGTCAATCATGAGCCACTATATTTACTTATTTCATGATATGAGTGAGAGAAATAAATCTTTGAGAGAAGTGAGTGAACAAAAATATTGCATCCACTCGTGATTTGAGTAGACATCTAGGCACATGCTGAAATTAGATGCATCCATCAATTACCATTTTATAGAAGGAAACTACGTTAATTAGCATATCCCTAAAATGCATGGATCTGAGATGGGCATATAGTAAAATTTGATGGGAATGGGAGCATAAGCAGATCTAGGTGCACAGGATGGATGTAATGCAAGTACCATGAAGATATGTAGTTGTCTGATTCTAGAGCTTAATCGCTGGCCTTAGATACTGCTGTTGAGAACCAAACTCCATGCCCAATGGATGAGACAATTATGAACCAAGACCATGAACTTTACCATGAGCAGTTAGCATTGCACAATGTTGTATACTGAGCCTATCTACCACTAAATGGAAGTTTTACTACAAATAAGTTTTCTATTGACTTTGGATCCATTGTGTGGGGACCACATACCCAGTGGAGGTCACCAAAATGTTAGCCGATTTTTTGACATTACAAATCGGGCTAAACTACGGAAGAAATACCAGATTGTTTCAACAGTTGTATGGAAATGTACTACATACTTAGTGTGACTAGTAAAATTTTTGGCCCGTATAGCCATATCCGAAGGGGTCCTAGTCCACTCAAAATGGACAACCAAAAAATTTGATATATAAATCTATGTGAAAAATTAGCTAGTTTAGTTGAGTTATTTTGGCAATTTTGAGACCAAGATGAAATTTCAAGTTAGAGATAGTTTTAGTATCAATAAAGGCATAAATAGTGTTTGTATTATTTTTGGCAAGTGTATTTGTGGATGAGGTCAGATTTAGACCCATTCTAATTGGCTAATATAGATACATTGCATTTACTCACTAAAAACTAGGTTTTTTGTGAAATACCTAAAAGTTGCTATTTTAGGGCAATTGGACAAGTGAAATTATGGCTGTTATAAATAGCTATACCATCATGGAGAAATTATTTTCAAGTTCTCTTTCTATGTGGAGATTTTCTCTTTTGATTCTATCTTCATCACTTGCATATTTCTCATAATATCTTGAGTTCTAGTGTATAGAATGTTAATTTTTGTGTTGTACTTGGATCCACATGTGTGAAGTACTATTTGTTGCTTCTGTTGTACGAACATGGACAATAAGATATCAGTTCTTTATGCTTATGATCAGATCTTAGTGATTTATGCAATTCTAGCATGCTAAAATTGATGATTTCTACCTTGTAGCAAAATCTAGATGTGAATCCAAATTTGGTCAAGATCTTGTTGAACCATTAAGTGTGGTTTGGATCTGAATTTCTCACATGGTATTAGAGCAAGTTGTAGGCCAAATTTGGTGTTTATGCCAAATCTAGAGGTGGATTTGAAAGCACCATAAATTTTATGTGGATTTGGAGGTGTTTCTAGCTCAAATCGAGTATAGAAAGTGGATCTTTGTGATCCAAGCATCAATTTAGGTCAAATCACTTAGAGTAGGCTGCTTTTTTAAACCACTTACTGGAATGTGGAGACAAAAAATTCTTATGATTGTCAGTGGATGCTATATCTAGATGATATATCAAGATTCTAGATTTTGCCCTCAAATCCTATTGGCCAACATCCACATCCCTTATTATCTGAAATTTGAAATTTGGGGGAACCCTTTTTTATTCACTAACTTGACAATTAGGCCTTGGGACATTTAATTCTCGCAAAAAGGCCTAAAGTGCTTTTATTAACTTTTATCTAATCAAATAACTATGTGATCATCAGGTTGGACCTACACACGCAAGGTGTTAAATCCCTCTCACTTATTAATTAGAATTACAGTTGTCTCGATATCCGGAAACCCTCCAAAAAGAAAATTGTAGCGGGTATTTCTTATCCACCTTCAACCCTAGATCCAAGCACATTCAAGTATCAAAGGATGAAGTAGATATTTAACTTGTCACACGAAAATTCGTTCCCATGGAAGCTATAGCATAGTTCACTTATTGATGGTAATCCAGATACTTCATCCAACTCAAATTCGAAGTCAATATCTTGAATTGCCCAACAATGTGGATTCACTCTTCATGGAATCAACAAGAACTTGCTTCAATGTAGTGTAAGAGGTGAGGTTCTTCATTTAATAGTGAATGTTGCTCTTCAGACCTTGGATAAAGTTCTTGATGATCAGTGATGTTGGGATTGGTGGATGATAGTCCTTTGCTATGTGATAGATCCGATGAAGGTATGTACAAACTGTCTCCTGACGTTGCATGCTAATGCTTGATAGCTGAGTAGTTGACATGTAGATGAATTTCTATGTAAGATTGCTCTTCAAGAGATGACTGATGACGCACAATGTTCCAAACAGTGGTTTTGTTTGGCTTTCCTTTTTTTTTTTTTAAGGTGGAAGTTGGGGAAGGCAAATTTTTTTATTTTTTATTTTTATTTATCTATTTTTCTTTTAAGATTCAAAAAACTGGGGAATCACAAAAAGTCTAACAATTTCGAGAATCACAAAAAGTCTAGCAATTTTGGGAATCACAAAAAGTCTAGCAGATTTGGGATTCACAAAAAGTCTAGCAAATCGAGAACAAAAAGTCTAGCAGATTTGGGATTCACAAAAAGTCTAGTAATTTTGGGAATCACAAAAAGTCTAGCAGATTTGGGATTCACAAAAAGTCTAGCAATTTTGGGAATCACAAAAAGTCTAGCAGATTTGGGATTCACAAAAAGTCTAGCAAATTCGGGAATCACAAAAATTCTAGCAGATTTGGGATTCACAAAAAGTCTAGCAATTTTGGGATTCAAAGATTTTAGGAGAGCAAAAACTGAGAAAAGTGAAAAATTTTGGAAAAGTAAAACGTTTGGGAGAGCAAAATTTGGGGAAAGTGGAAGTTGGGGGAAGGCACAAAAGTTTGAGAACGTGGAAAATATTAGGAGTATGTTGGGAAGAAAAAGTTAAGAAAAAATAAAATCCAAGTTAACTTAAGAAGGGGGGGAAAAAAAAGTTTATAGATACCCCCTAAAAAAATGTGAAAAATGAAATACAAAAGATAATATAAAATAACATACAAATAAAAAATAACCTAATCTATTTGGAAGAGGGCGGTGCAAGGGGAGGCATAGGAAGGGAGGGGAGGGCAAGCCAGGGAAGGGCATGAGGGGAAGGAGCAGAGTAGCAGTAGAGGGGAGCGAGGGGGAGGGGAGCAGCATGAGGCAAGGACGGGGAAGGGAGCGGACAACAGAGGGGAAGGGGCAGGGAACAGAGCGGACAGCTGAGGGGAAGGGGGAGGGAGCAACAACAGAAGAGACAAGCCAGGGAGTGAAGGAATCAAGGGCATGGAACTGAGCAGCAGGGCGGCGGAGCACAGCAGATCGACATCAGGGCAAAGAGAAGGGAGCGAGGGCAGGGAAAAAAAGGGACGTGGAGTAGGCAGGGAAGAGAAGGGTTGTGGAGCAGGTAGCTGAGGAGCAGTGTAGCAGCGAGGAGAGCGTTGAGCAAGCAACCAAGGAGGGGGAGGGAGCGAGGCAAGGAAGGGATGCAGGTTTCCTAATGGTAGTGGTTGGCACTTCTTGTAGGTGTTCCTTGGGGTTCTACAGTTCGGTTCTGTCTATTGATTTGATTGTGACCATGTTTGAACATAGGCTTTTCATAGAGTTGTAGATCCAGATAAACAAAACATCTTGCAGGTAGGTTGATGGCCTAGAGGATAGTCCTGGAACTATAGTGGGTTCAAATCCCACTCCATCAATAAAGTAGATGCAATCTTCTTTTTTTTCTTATTATTTTTTCAATGTTTTTTTTTTTGGAGCTTTCGGAATGAGAGAAAGAAGAAAACAAAGGGAGAACATGCTAGTTTAGTGAGGGACAACATTTGGCTCCCTGGCAAAGGCGCCAATGTTAAGCCAAGAAAAAGATGGCTTTTCCATCTCTTTCTCGCGGTCGTGTGTAGTACGAGAAGTGGGCTCGGCCCAACTAGGAGCCTTGGAGATGTTGCGTTTCACCAACTAGCTTAAGATCCTACCATAAATCTGCATAAAGAAAGTTGAAACTGAATCTCACTCACACTCACATTATCATAGAGAGAGAGAGAGAGAGAGAGAGAGAGAGAGAGAGAGAGAGAGAGAGAGAGAACAAAGGGACAGAGTTCTATTACTCTTCTAATGATGAAAATACAAGAAAAATGGTTCTTTTTTATAAGAGATAGAGTGGAACCTCCTCATCACCCATTGGCTACTGAAGTTCCATCAGGATCACAATCTTGACCATTCGAATCGCTTTGTGTTTTTTGGGTACAAGTTGTGTTTCCTAACTTAGGAACTTGCAAAATCTAAGTTTAAAATATTTTATTTAAATATTAGTGCACATGGCACTTTCTAGCCTAAAGGCCCAATGTTGGACTTATATGTGCAGAATGCCAACTGGTTGTCTGATTCTAATACTTTTGACTCTCTAGCACATTCATGTAGCGTTTGGGTTTACTATAGGTGCCTTTTGCCAACTTTAGAATATTCCATGTCATTCCCAGAATCGGGCAACAAACACAACCTCCTGAAATACTTTTGTTATCATCCTTCATGGATGCCCAGCTTGTGTCACTGTAAGATTCAATGCGAAATCCAGTTTCCTTCGAATAACACAATCCATAGTCTTTCGTTTCTTGGAGATATTGTAGTACTCTCTTTGCCAACTTCCAATGCAACGATCCTAGGTTTTGATTATATTGGCTCAGCTTGTATACTACAAATGCTATATTAGGTCTGGTGTTGTCTGCTAGATATAATAATGATCCAATCAGCCTACGATAGGGTGTTTTGGCCATTCGTTCCTCTTCTTTGAGAGTCGCGGACAATCTGCCTTGTTCAGTATTGTTCCAGGTATCATGGGAGTATGTAGACCTTTGCATTCGAGCATGTTGAAGTCTTTAATGATCTTTTGAGTGTACTTTTGTTGGTGAAGATACAACTTACCACCTTTAAACTCTCTTTAGATCTGCAGGCCTAGATAGATTTTAGGTTCTCCTAGATCAGCGATCTCAAATACTTCAGAAATGTCTCTTTTGACATCTGAAATTAACTTATCTCTTCTTGAGAAGATAAGCGTGTCATCAACATAGACAACTAGAATGATTATTTCATTTTGGACATGCTTGATATAGACATTCGATTCAGCAAATAGAGGTTCGAAGCCTAAGGAACATAGTGCTTCGTCCTTCTTTCTATACCATTGTCTAGCAGCATGTTTCAGACAATAAATGCTTTTATTCATGTGACATCCATATTTTGGAGATTCTTGATTTACAAAACCAAGTGGTTGATCCATGAATAAATATTCTTCCAATTCTACGTGCAAGAAAGCAGTTTTCTCATCCACAATATGGATTCTCAAATCATGAGCCACAACATATGCGAATAACAAGTGAATTGATGTATGTTTGACTACTGGTGAGAAAGTATCAGTGTAGTCGATCCCATACTTCTGTGAAAATCCTTTAGCAACCAACCTTGCTATGTATCTGATGTTCTCTCCATCAGGACCTGTTTTGATCTTGTAGATCCACTTGCATTTGACTGGTTTCCTTCCATCAGGAATAGGTACAAGTGTCCATACATTGTTCTTATACATGGATGACATTTCGTCCTCCATTGCTTGAATCCATCGATCTTTATCTGGTCCATCAACAGCTTCCTCGAATGTTTAAGGTTCTTCTGAGAATCCACAAAATTTGATGGCTGTATTAAAAACATCCTGACCATACATTTCTGTTGGTTTTCGTTGTCTATCAGATCTTCTCACAGTTGGTTTTGAGTTCGATTCTGATTTGAGTTTTTCTGCTGGAATTCGAGCTGGTGATTCGAGTCTGTCATGCACTCGATCTTGATCTCCCTCTGAATATGGTAATTCTCTTTCATCTTATGCTTGTTTTTCTTCTGTCATCGTTGGTAGCTCATAATAGTTTTTGAGAATTTCATAGCCGACTAGATCACTATCTGCTATGTATTTCGACTCATCAAATTTCACATCTCGAACAACTTTTATCGATAATATGAGGAATGTAACTAGAATCCTACCAGAAAACATTGTTCTGTCTTTTCATTGAGTTTCTTTCTCAGCTTATCTGGTATGTGCATATATACTGCGCATTCAAATGTCCGAACATGTGCTAGATTTGGCTCCTACTTCCACCATATTTCATGAGGAGTTTTATTCAGTATTCAAGATTTCAGAATTCGATTCTGAAGATAATTCGATGTAGCCACTATTTCTGCCCACAACTGTTTTGGTGCTTTCGCATGAGCCATCATACACCTTACAGCTTCCATCAGTGTACGATTTTTTCGTTCAGCTATTCCATTGTGCTGAGGTGTGTATGATGCAGTCTTTGTATGCATAATACCTCGATCAGTACAATAAGCTTTGAATTCATTGGAAACCTCCACGATCTGTGCGAATTTGCTTCAGCTTATTGCCTGTCTGCTTCTCAACCCAATTCATATACTCAACGAATTTCTCGAAAGTTTCAGATTTAGTACGAATAAAGTATACCACAGTGAACTTGCTAAAGTCATCAATAAATGTAATGCAGTACTTTGCATCACCCAACAACAATACTCCGAATGGTCCACAAATATCTGAATGCACAATTTCAAGTACCTTAGTTGCTTTATAAACATCCTTACTAAAAGGTGTTCTAGTCATCTTGCCCTTAAGCCATGATTCACAGGTAGTTCGAATATCTCTACTTTTGATTTCGACTCCTTGAATTCTCTGAATTCTGTTGGCTTGGTACAAGGCTTCCATGTTCATGTGACATAGCCTCTTGTGCCACAATACATCTATTGATTCCTGAGTTTGATTGACTTGTTCGATTCTTGTTCGAATGTTCAGGTGATATAAATTTCCTTCTCTGTTGCCTTTAACAACTAGGTTATCATAATCTTCCTCGAACAATTTACAAGAGTTCTTCGTGAAGGTTACTGACATGCCAATATCGACTATCTTAGTTACGGATAGAAGATCTTTATCAAGAGTAGGGACATAGAGAACTTCCTCCAGTTTTTTGTCACCCTGATTCGTGTCCAGCCATAGTACACCAGTGTCATCAACCACGTGTTCAAAACCATCTACAAGTATAATAAATTTCAAATAGTTCGTCTTATTGTACTCGGACAATATTTGTTTTGAGAAAACAAAATGTGAAGTGGCTCCCGAATCAAGTACTACCTCTCAAATTGAATTAGATGAACAACATAGATCAGCACTAACATAAGTTGCCGAGTTCCTTGTTGTCTTGTCTTCTGCTGCTCTGGAGCATTCTGCTTTGTCTTTGACATAGTTTGAATCTGAAGGTTCGCTTCAATTCTGCTCATTTTTGTTTCTGGTATTCTGATAGCAGTCTACTGTTGCATGGCCCCATTTATGACAATGAATGCATTTAATCTTTGGATTTAACCAACACTCATTAGGGGAGGTCCAAGCGCTATAAGGGCCCTTTGTAAAGATACTGTTTTTTGACTTTTCAACTATGCGATGTCCACATGTCCCAATAATATTTTTACATGTGTGCAGGACGGTAACGGTGTTTGTCGGACAAATTTCTTTTACAATTTTTCGGGCATATTTTTAGCCAGTTCAAAACTCCCACCGGGAAGAGTCTAGATATGTGATTGGATAATATGTTGTTGCCCGTCGGGAAAAGACTGCTCGAGTTTAACTAGCTGAAGTTAAACTAACTTGCATGGATGGTTCAACTAACTAAAGTTATCAATCATTTTGTACATTATCAATCGTTTTGTATCTTGGATGTTCATTATCAATCGTTTTGTATCTTGCACTGTTATGCAATGGTCGCTTGCAATCGAAGACCGCGTAGTGCGATCAATTCAGTCATTGTTTGTAATGAAAGAAATTCTGAAGGGTTATGGATACCTTGCACATACAAAAAGTTTCAAGGAGTTGTGATGCATCCCTCATCAAAAGGTGCATTTCGCAAAAGAAAGAAATCAAATATGGATTACAGAAACTTTTGGAAAGGAAGAATTTTAGAGTTCAAAGTTTCAAAGGGAGGTCAATCCATTTCAGAAGTCTTGATTCAACATGTGGACATGCACAATGAAGTTATGGTGGAGGTTGTCAATCCCGTAGATCGACTCAAATGCAATTGTATGTGATGCAACTTACGTTGGTTTTTCTATGTTAATGATCCACATTCATTATTGTGATATATTTGTGTTAAAATAGAATATCGTCTTTTGCAGACTTGTATCCATCAAGCATAAGTGAATGGCAACCAATACAATCACTTGCAGGCATCATAGTCATCATTCATTCTGATATCTATTTACTCCAGTATAAGCATCGTCCTTTAAAGTCACTTTTGGATTCTGGCATTTTTCTGATGATTATCTTTACAAATTAATTAATTAATTAGAGTTAACACCATGAGATACATTGAGCATACATTTTAATGTCTTCAGATCTCCTGCTAAATGCCATTCTATGTTGAAAGTGCCAAATCCATGAATATTCAGTGGAACTCCCTCCATGTTATTTTTTATGGTGGCAGGAGATGACGTTCTATTAAATATCCATGAGAGAATGTCATGGTCTTCTTTCATCATTTATAAGAGAAACAAAAATATGATTTAGCCCGACTACAAAGCCTTGCACACAAAACTTTCTTTCTCGTATCATATAAGGACTCAACATGCTCCATATTTGCATTATGTGTCCACTGCAAGTTCCTTAAGTTTCACACCAATGTGCACAAGAAGCTCACTCAAGACATCACTAGTTATACAACCAACTCCACCAACCAAACACTAGAATATCAATCAAATCACCGTACTCCTTGAACGTTAAGAGCCATAGGCAATAAAATCACCATCACAGGCTTTTCAATGCTGATCAATTAATATTCAATCCCACAACAGTCATTTTGTCAAAAATTTTGTCAATTTTTGCTAATCGGGAAGAGCAACGACAGATGGCCAAGATCTTGTAGCCTGATTTATGACTACCACAAAGTCTTGCACACAAAACTTTATTTCTCATATCATATAAGGTCTAAAATATTTGCATTATGTGTCGCTCAACGGCGTTCAATGGCATTTAAACTATACGACGCCACCCGACGTTCCATATCTGTTGTTCAAAAACCATCCCTCGGGTTTTATAGTCTGCTATATTATAACAACGTTGCCCGATGATGGTTAAGTCATGAACACGTTTAATTGTCGCTGAAACGTCGCTCACGTTGTCTATCGCCTTGTGACATTCAATCTCCGTTGCCAAAAAACCGTCATTGCCAAAAAATCGTCGTTGTTCAAAAACCATCTCTTGGGTTTTACAATTTGCAATATTATTACAACGTCACCCGGCGACGGTTAATACAATAAGACATTTAGGCACCGCTCAACCGTCACCGGAACGTCGCTCACTTTGGATGTCGCATAGCGACGGTTAGTAATCATCGTTAAAATGTCGCTTTTCAGAAATTGGTTTCGGGGTCGAACGTCGCGTCGTGATGTTCAAAACAAATTGTCGTTGGATGTCAAAAAAACCTCGTCTTAATGTTGTCAAAGAAATTTTCTGCTTTCAAAATTTCAATAGAGCATTGTTCAAAAACTTCTTCGAGTTGTGCAATATACCTCATTATGTTCTTGACTCTGGTCTAGAAACCAATCTTTCTCAATGTCTTGTAATTTATCATCTTTGCTTTCTTCCTCCTAGATATCGTCCCGGTACATCAAAACTACTTCAATAATGGAGATTGTTTGTGCTAAATTTAATTCTCTAAAAGACTAGATCCAACTAGCTGTTTTACACTTTTTGTTGCATTAGAACAACTTAGCACACATAATTTAAAATAATTGCACCATATTCCATATGTAAAACAAGTAACTTGAATTAGAAAAATGGGTTGTCAAAGTACTTTAGCAATCTACACAAACTTGAATGATGACAAATGGATAAAGTTGTTGTGATAAGAAAAGTAATAAGAACAACTACAATTGGAAAATTATACTTCTATGATCCTTACACCATTAATTGGTCTATACTTGGGTCTTATGCACAAAAATCATCTTGAAACCAACAGATATGGATAGGAAGTTATAGTTTTTTTTCTAGCCATTGTTTTCTCAAAATATGTAAGTGAATGTTATGCACTCACCCAATCTAAGTAAAATGGATTTTGAAATAAAAAGACTCATCCAAGCTTAATTCGAGTATTTATGATTAGTGTTTGGTGACCCATAATCCCTTGTAGCAAGTTCACTTTATCCCACAAGCATTCATAGGAAGGGTATTACAATAACAAATTTTACATTACCGGAGCATGAGATGACTTTATCCAAACTGTATGTGCCAATAAAAGCAAAATTACATGATCTTAAATGAAACTCTTTGTGACTAGTGTTAATAACATGGGAAGTTGCATATACAATGTGAAAAAGTAATTCTGATAGAGATATCCTTGACATAGTGTTATATTAAAAGAAGTTAATTCAAATGGCCAAATACATTTAGGGCCTTGTGCCCAAATCAACTACCACAATTTTTCAAATGAAAATTGGCACCACTAACTTTCTATTGTTTTCATGCATTTGCCAATTATTATTGATGTTATCCACTTTTTTGACATATAGATATAGCATAGTGGTTGAGATGTTGCAAGACACTCCTTGCCAAGCTTGTCAAAAATCATGGAAAGTCTATTTCTAAGGACCACCCATGGATCATGAGAAACAAGAAGCAAGATTGTAATTTGAAACAAAGGATAACTCATTGAATGACTTCTACTTAGAGGGGGTTTGCTAAAAAGAAAATTTCAAACCACAAGGCAATGACTAATTATCAACGAGAAGTCAAGTTAATGAAAAATTTGACACAAATCGAATTGAGATGGATTTTTTGAACTGTCATTATATGCACGCACTGACTAAGAAAAGCCCAAGAAATCTACATAAACAAAAACTTTTATACTACCAACCTATGAAACCACAAAAAATAGAACATCAAACATTGGTGAGAAGCTCAACTCGAGCACAATACATGAACGCGCCAATTCGTCCATGTCAATAACAAAGAGCGAAAGTTATACTTTTGTGAGGAAAAACATGAAAGTCAAGAGGAAAGATGTGCAACAATAATGATTATGAATTTTGATACACATACCTAGCAGGCCACATAACCATGAGCTATAAGATGTAGAAAGAACACATGCCATATTCAAGATACGATGGCTACCATAGCTAATACAAAAGGACAAGATGTTGACTATGTGAGGGCCTTCAATGTGAAGCCAGCATGTGAAGAGAGGTATCGGAAACATATGATTTTAATCTAAAACTATGGATGAGCAAGGGAATGTTTATGAGAGAGAAATGTGTAGAGTTATTGTGAATATGGATTGCTAAAGTCTACCTCTTGATGGACCCATATCATGAGAGGAGAGGTGATATCATTCGCGAGAGAGAGAGAGAGAGAGAGAGAGAGAGAGAGAGAGAGAGAGAGAGAGAGAGAGAGAGAGAGAGAGAGAGAGAGAGAGAGAGAGAGAGAGAGAGAGAGAGAGAGAGAGAGAGAGAGAGAGAGAGAGAGGACATTGTAATTATTGTCATCCAATAGCAAGGAGTAAGAATATGTTTGAGACAATGAGAATGCATGATGTAGAATTGAGTGAAACAATTTAAAACCGAAGTACTGACATTCTCCATTACTCTGGCCGAAGAAATTATTGGCAATGGAAGTACATTGGTCTCTCCAAAAACAAAGACATTTTTATTATTACAATCTATAAATACCAAGAGTGATTTTTGAGATCTATGTCTAAAGTGTTTGATTTATTATAAACCACTCATATTCTAGAATCACATCAGTATGATCTAAATGCATGAAACGATCACTCAATATAATGATGCATTGGAAGTTCCAGATCGGGAAATTTTACATCCCATATCTCACTATCCACTTTCAAGGATAAATTGACTACATATCAAGGATCACTAGTCATGGCGAGCACTTGAAGTTTCTATGCAAGTCATTCATCAATAAAATTGTAAGTGCTTCTAGTATCTATCAAAATGTTTACATTTAATAACTTGAGTGGTTGGTTACTCTTGGATGGAGTTAATTGGTAAAACGATCAGTGTGATGAGGATTCACCAGAAACTGACTCTTTTGAATTATATTGCTTGTAAGATGCATGATTTATGAATCATCAGGATTGATCAGTAAAAATTATGTGCATTGGATATACGGTATTATTGATATAGAGTATTTATTAGTTGAGGGATAGACTCTGTTCATTAGTGATTGGATCCCAGTGAGCTCAATTGGATAGCAAATCATAATGATTACAAGAATAACAACTGAATTTGTATTCAGCAGGACTCTGGGTATCTAGATTTGATTCTAGACGGTAATCTAAAGTTTTTTTTTGGTGGTTGAAGATGATTGTCATTATCATTTTGGTATGCTTTTTGTCTTTAATTACATGTAGCATATAGAAATTGAATATCTCGCACTTCTGTTAAAAATTCCAGTTTGGAGAATATTGTTAGAATCTATTATTTTCCTGTTGGGAAAGATTTTGGAATGATTCTTACTTTTTTGAGTTATGTTAATCATATACTTCGATATCCTTTAATGATTTGAGTATGGTTTTGGATTCCAAAAACTATATATTTATTGTTGACGGATCATAAATAGATACTTCATTGTTGTCAGGGGATTGTAAGGAGGTATATATGACGATTCTTAAGTGTGACGATTAATCCTTGATCTATTAATCACTTCTACAAAAAATGGTTATAGCGACGAAAGCTTGTGACGTTTATTTAGTGAAAATTAAACATCGCACCGCGATTTTAATAGCCATAGATAAATTGTCACAAAAGAACGTCGCTTTGCAATATCTTAATCGTCACCGTGCGACATAACATATTCGACGCTTTGCGATACCAAAGTCAATCCTCTTAATGGGATATAATGAGACTTCTATACAAAGAAAGATATAAGTTCAAGTATTGAAATAGAGAACTAAGTCCTATGGAGGTCTAAATATTTACTTGAATTATTAATGCCTATTGTATATTTTTATTCTGATACTACATCACATAAGGTATTTTTGGATATACGAGTGAACTTTACAGATGATTATTGCTAGAAACAAAAATATTTCTCCTACCTCAAGTCAAATCTTTGGAGATTTGCAAGATCTTCAATGGCAAAGGAATATGGTGTGGTGGTCAGAACATACTTTAAATTATTCAGTAATGCTAGATAATTGGAAATGTCCCACCATTCTTGTTAATTGGAAATGTCCCACCATTCTTGCATTAACAAAGCAGGCATCGTATTGACATCTTCTCATTTTATACTACAACTTACAACAATTAATGTGGAGCCTTGTAGCAACAATTATTGACATTGCATCCAAAGGAAAGAAGGGAGTTAAAAATCAAACTCAAGTCAAATACTTTGACAAACACAACAAACTTGCATCAGAATCTCAAAAGGAAAAGCTCATGTGGGGAACGAAGTACATTTGGAATAAGATTAGATATGTGATGAAGTACTGCTTAGAAAAGACAAAACCTATGAATCAGGTAATACCCATAACTTACTTATAACTAAAGTAAAGTCTGATTTAAGTTGTGTATGGATCGTGATTGAGATTTCCAACCTTAATTAGCAGGAGTGGTTAATGAGTAACAATGCATGCCAATCTACATTTGAAATTTTGTTGCTTCTAGAAAGAGAGTGTCTGAATGAGCATGCACAACTTAATCATTCCATTTTATGACGTTCTCTAATATTCTTTCTGCTGAAATTGGGCAATTTTTGCTGCTATATTTCTGATTCACAGCAAATATTTTGCTGTAAACAATGTCAAAATGGAAATGACCTAAATCAATCTACTTTGTGTCTTGAGAGGAAACAGATAAGCTAGCTACATGAAAAACTAAAGCATACCCATCCATAAAACAGGATGCTAAGTTTCTATGTGGCATCTACATATATCTACCTCTTACGCCAATGGAAAATTTGTTCTTTAGCCAAGATAATTTTAGGTGCAACTAGTCATTCATTCACATGATATCGTTCTCAAGTACGTTATAGAGGTATTCAATCAGCAACATTACTAAACTTTTTCACTTGCAGATACATTCGAAATAGCGTCCATGATCAACCACAGCGCACACTGCACATTTTTATTCGCATCATAAAACAGGCACCATTCAGTCCTTAACTTTAATCTACGTCGCCCTCTCACGAGCTTTAAAAGTACTCCTAGCTTCTATTTAATACCGAATATTGCAAAGAAAATTTTACTTAGATCTTCTCCTTCTACGTTGGAAAAATAGTTGCTTGATGCTGCCACTCCTTAGCTTGTGCGATATGACTGAGGCACCATCCAGTCCACTTTTATGTCTACTTCCGCCGCAATATCGTTCTCTGCAAGTCCAGTTATTTAGAACATCATTTCTGTTTAGAACGTACTGTTTTCTCTCTTAAGTTATGAGAAGCTTTGACTAATATTTTGAAAATGAAATATTCATCAAATGGGAGTGAATTAGTAGCCTTCATGGATCAGGTACCTCTACGATCTGTATATTACGCGCTAGAGCTAGTTCTGCTTCGATTTTGGAGGGGTGTCACCCCATCCTTGGAATAGCTTCTCTTGTGAACCAATTTCCAGGAAGATGCCAGCTTCATTTAGCTCCCAGCTGAGAGCACTGGAATGCTGTCAAGCAATATAGCTCTTTATAACAAACATCCAGAATTTTATTGAAGATCAAGTCTGATGCAAAACCTCATATTCGGTTGTTGATACAAATTACAAAGACTTGTTTATCCTCTCAAACAGGCTTAGCTTATCAGTAATACTGACACTTAAAAGTAGATTACAACTAACGGAACAACGAAAGTATGATCCTTAACACACAAACAAAATCTGGCTAAACAAAGATACGTTTTATCGATGATAATTATAAAAAGCAACAATAAGAGCAATTGCAATAACAAAACATGAAAGTAGTTATCAGTGTCATTGTCAAAGAATCATAACAACCAGCAGATATATTCACTACAACAGCAAGAGAAAATTCAGAGATAATTCTTTATATGACATATAAAGAATGTGAGAATCAAATGAGATTTTACTTACGTTGAAATATAAGGAAAAGGACCACACAACTTGGCCCAAGTATTTGCCATCAGATTTGTTAAAGTCGCACCAAAATTTAGTCCATGGCCAGCCACCAAAATGCCAGCCACGTATTTCGCCGATACTCAGAACATGCGTTCCCAAATTATCATTTTTTGAAGAACAAGTCATGGCAATGGGATGTTGGGAGCGGTTGATGACGCTAAAAGAATCAGCGGAAGCAGACGGCAGAGCTGGAGCCACAATGGCCACTGTCACGACGAGCAAAGCTAGCGCAATTCTAATCGCTGGCATGCTTGGAAATGTTATGCCCCAGGGGGCGGGGCCGGAGAGAGAGACCGGAGAGAGAGAGAGAGAGAGAGAGAGAGAGAGAGAGAGAGAGAGAGAGAGAGAGATAGCCAGCCTTGCTGTTATATACAAAATACGATTCTTGAATTTTCATAGGCCAGGTGTGCCATAAAACATCAATGACAGGTAGTGAAGGGCGACCGGCAGTTTTTCTTTTTCTGGAACGTTCTGGAGAAGAGGCTAGAATTTCATAGAGAGAGAAACTTTTTTTAGGGTTACAATTTGTTTAGGGTTTTTGGATGTTAAATAGCCATAGAGAGAGAGAGAGAGAGAATTAATTTATAGTGCCAACCCTGAAATAATTCTTGGCTTTCAAAAATATTTAGAGTTACATTATTCATCACCTTCATGCAATTGATTAAACGGCTAAAGTTCTTGCGAGTAGTACACCTACTATGCACCTAGCGGTTTTTCATGTCTTTGGGCATTTTAGTCTTTGTGAAATATGCATAATGGCGTGTGTTTGCACACAAATTTAATGTTCTTCTTCCATGTTGCTCAATAATTGCCAAAATTTACAAGCTTGTATGGAATTTATGAAATAAGCATGAAATTCGGACAAAGAATCAAAACTTGAAAATATGTGGACTTAAATTGCAAGATATCCTTGCATAAAGGTTTCTAAGAGTTGCATCTCAATAATATAACATGAAGATTAGGTCTCTAAAATCTATATATATTAAAGTTTTAGTGTTTCACAAGCAGCTCACGCTGCCGTTATGCTGTGACGGGCAGCTGCAAAGAGGGAGGGAGCTGGTACGGGGAGCGGAGGGGTTCAAGCGAAGGGGGAAAGAGTGGGTACGGGGAGCTCGGGGTACAAGGGGAGGGGGTGGCCTTGTACCCCATGCCACCTCACACCATTTTTTTTCAATTTTTTTTTTTTTGGGGGGGGGGCAATATTTCATTAGGCCCCCATTCTCTCTCTCTCTCTCTCTCTCTCTCTCTCTCTCTCTCTCTCTCTCTCTCTCTCTCTCTCTCTCTCTCTCTCTCTCTCTCTCTCTCTCCGCCGCACGACCCCGCGCACACACGCAGACAAACCATCGGCCGCCCGTCGATGACGGGCTTCACTAGTTTATTATCTAAGAGCACACACATGTAGTGTGACTCAAAAATCTCTTCTTCCTAAGTTGTAATAAAGTTTCTCCAACTCAAGCCCTTGGTTGCATTAGGTGGAGGACAAGAAGGTGTGGAATTGGTTCAATTGATGGATTGAAGTAGCAAAGAGCTTCATATGTCGTAGATGCCTAGAGGTGCAAAGGGTGATCATCCACGATTCATGATCATCAATCGAAGAATGACAAGAAGTGGAAGACCAAATAAACACATTGAGAGCCAATACCTCAATCTTGGCTTTTCCCACCCTTGTCAAACTATTCTTACTATCATGAGGGGACCAGTGCATGTAACCATTAAGTTATTTTATTTATGTTTATTTATGCAATCTATTTTTCAAATCGCAATCTATTGTAATGCAATAACAATGTCATACTTCATTGGTTCCCCTTAGCATTTGTTGGTGTTTGTTAGTTTTATTCTTTTCATGCCGTATCGACAACAACATCAAACAATTAGTGACTCTAATAGTTCATTGATTAAAAGTCATAGAAAACCAATGTAACATAATTTATTTGTTGAAATTGTTGTCACATATCTCATTAGTCAACTTAGTATTGTTGGTATTTATCGTTGTTTTGCTTTCCATGGCCTATATTAGCATCAACATCAAACAATTAGTGCATTTAATAATGTATTAATAAAAACCTTAAAGAAAATATTCCATCTATTAAACTTGATTTTACAATCTTCAATAGATTAGCTTCAAATTAGCCACATTGATCTATAATCTTTAATAGTTTTAACTTTAATTTTAGTTATTCAATATTAAATTTTGTATACGAACTACAATCTTTAATATTTTCATTAACAGAGTTTGAAACTAGAAAAAGAACTTATAAGAAATGCCACATAGGATGAGAAAAAAGTCTAATTAACTAAAACAATATCGTTTATTTGCCACTCCCAAAGCGTACACCACTCCCAATGGTATAACCAGCTTGTACCGTTATGGTTAAGCAAATTAACTATAGTCATGGTTAGATTCTATCTAGCCATGATAGTATAACAAATATTATTTAGAATGTTATATTCTCTCTTGAATTTTGAAATCAATACGAGCACCATTTTCACATTGAAAACAAAATATGAGCGCCATCTGGATATTGAAAACAAGATATGAGTGCCATCTTTACATTGAAAACAAAATCTGAGCATCATCTTCACATTGAAATCAAAATATGAGGCATCTTCATATTTGAATATGGAGGGAATTACCATCACATAAGCATTCATCAAAATTGGTTATTTTGCATCAAGTAATAATATATTTGCATTCAAATAATTTTTTAGTATTTCTGTTATGAATACTCTGAAGTTTGTGACTGGTTTTGTACTTTTAAAGACAACAACTTTGTATCATCTTCATTTGGACATTCCCTCTGACTTGGCACCTTTACAAAAAAGAGAAGTCAAAGGATCAACAATATCTACTAAAGACCTTGTATGTTATCATCCTCAATAACTCAGTTAGTCATATGGATATGCAATGGTCATAATATTTTCTTGGGATATTGTGAAAGATTACACAATTATGGAAATACATTTTCAATACAGTGGATTTAGATCTTGGAGAGTCAGGTCAGATGTATGTCCTCTTACTGTCATGATAGAGAGTGTGTGATACAAAAATTGTTGCAAGAAAATGCAAATCTTCAAACAAATCATGATTCATTACAAAAAGTTATTTCAAATCTTAGAATATAATCTGAACAAATGCAAGTAATATTGCATTCTATTCGTTCGGAGTATATAAATTTATTGGAAGATGTAGAACTATTGACAAAAAAGTCTAAAATCTATAAATGAAAGTGACAATCTTGCAAGGATTTTTTTTTTAACATATATTACACTGAGTGGAATTCTTAAATTGCTCAAAGGGCTTGGTGTCTATCCTATCTAGTTGCTGCTTATAAAGTAATGCACAAGGTTACTAAAATGCATGAAGGACAGATTATCCAAAGAGATTAGAGGGATACTGATTATATCCCTAAATCTGACACAATGGTCATAAAAAACATCTGCACTCTATTGTGTTATATTAAACACATGCAAGAAAGGGCGGAAGAGGGATTTGAAGTACTCAATATCCTCCGTTATGCCAATCTCTATGAGAAATATGGACAACGAGGTCTCACGACCAATATCAGACATGGAGGCCATCTGTCGCAATATACCAACACATAATTGCTACATTTATCTAGTATTTAGATTGTTCCCCAAGAAGATAGCACTTAAAAGTTGTTAAGTTGATACATTATTGACTTATTTTAAATGAAATGGAGTAAAGAGAAAATCTGGTTGTTAACAGACATTCTATAAGTAGCCAGTACCACTTTTGGAAAAAGGTGTAAACAGGTAATGAATGCTAAACAACAGCTTTCCTCTATCAAACTGAAGATAAAGTGTTCTGTATGCACAATGATATCAGAGTAACTCGAAAGAATTACACTCTAATTGATTAAGTTGTCAGCAAGGGACTATGTTATGTTCGGTGCAAACATGTACGAACAGACAATCAGTTAATCTTATTCTTGAACTAATGTGTCCTAGACAGAAGTTCTCAACAACTAAAGTCCAGTCATGGTTAAAGAACTCAAATAGTTCACGAATATGTTAGAAACAATTATCTTCGTTACTAACACGGCTACAGATCAATAACTCAGTTCCTTAGTCAGGGACTAGCATTTCACAACATACATATTTTTCTATCAGCAACTGTGGAAAACTGCACCAAGGGTATGTTTACTCGAATGCCGAACACAAAGTATTTGCTCATACAGGCAAAACAATTTTAAGACAGTTCTTTAGATAAACTTTACGGAAACACAGCAAACGACTATAATGAAAGAAAGTATTGTCTGACCAAAGAATGATTTAAGTATTTCATACGAGATTGTTAGTAAACCCTTTGAGTCATTATTATGCCGCAAAAACTGGTACTCCTTGATTTGAATGCACTCCAGTGCATACAAAAATGTTGATCCTATGCATAGCTCCATTGATCTGAATGGCGATACTTTGAATTTTTCCTGGATTATGGCCCAACATAGACAGCCCTTCTGTTCTATGCTAAGTTGGTCCCATAACCAAAGAAAGTCTTCTTTGTCCCACTCCGTCTGCCAGTCCTCGAATGCCACGCCTATCAAGCTTGGTAGCATCGAATAATCCATATGCCACTGTAACTCCACATTGAAATGGCATGGACTCCACTTCCAGAATCTTTCAGAAAAAACTTGAAAGCATTCCGCACATACCTTCAACTGATTTCTCTTCTGTCGCTTTGGTTTAGGTTGTGCTTCTGCGATGTCTTGCCTGTGGATATCTGCAGCAAGCTTTTGGTCTTCGAGTTGCTGCTTGAGGTCTGATACCTCCTTCTGTAGATCAAAAATCTTTATACAGGCCTCTGCATACTCCAGGTGATCTGCCACTCCTGTATAGTTTTGGGTTGCCTGGAGCTGCTTTGTCAACTCATCGATCTTCTCCAAGGCCTGCGAATACTCTTCATGTGCATCTGGCCTGAAGCAAGTCGTTTCAACTGATAATTCCTTCAGCTCAGCAAGTTCCTCCTCAACAAGTGCTTTGTCGTTCCCGAGTGGCATCAAAAACTCGACTCAAAAAATTTGCATCTGATCTTGGAGAGACTGCAACTTTGACGAATCTATCCGAATTAGTCCAGAGTTGATGCATAGCTGTAAGGCAATTGCTGTCTTTATTTTCTTGAGGCCTTCGTCATGAAGCTTGGTCAACAGAGAAGCCTTTTCTAATTTTTCTGCAATTCTGCAGATTTGGTCTGAAGTGCCTTATTGGTATCTTCTAATGATTGGGCTTATTCATTAGCTTTCTGGAGTAGTCTGCCCAAAGAGCGGTTTCGCTCATTCAGCTTCTGGTTTTGCAACACAACAAGATCAATTGAGGTATGACAAGAGGGCCAAGAAGGCTCTACACATGATAAAGATGAATGTTACCAATGAACTTCTCAAGGAAGTTGGTAAGTGCACATCATCTTTGGAAGCTTGGAATTCATTGAAGAAGCTTTATGAATCCAAGTCTACTTCTAGAGTGTTGACTCTAAGAAGGCAAATCTTTTCTTGTTTGCAAAAGAATACAATTAACTTACGTGTTGTTGGTCTACCGGTCCCTAGCATGGACATGCTACTCGAGACCAGTCATGGGCATGATAGAAGCTACACTCACACTTGTTACATATTCAGATTTAGATTGGGCAAGAGACGTGGATACCAGAAAATCCATATCAGGTTATATTTGTTTCCTTGCAAGAGGACCCATTTCATGGAACAACAAAAAACAGAGATGCATTTCATTGTCCTCCATAGAATCTGAATACGTTGCAGCTACATCAATAGTGAAGGAGATAATTTAGCTTAGAAGGTTGCTACATGATCTGCAATTCCCACAGATCGGCCCAACAATACTCCAATGCGACAATCAGAGTTGCATAGTTCTATCTCTGAACTGACATACTCATGCTAGAACTAAACACATAGAAGTTCAGTTCTGTTTTCTTAGAGAGAAAGTTCAGAATAAAGATGTTGTACTAAGTTACTATCACACATACAATATGTTGGCTGATATTTTGACAAAGCCATTGTCTAGAGATAAACATTCTACTTTAGTAGAAATCATAAATCTCAATTTCAGTTTAGATTCGTAGCAGTAAGCTTAAGGGAGAGTGTTGGAATTTAATCTAACTCCTACTCATTCCAACAACCCTCCTTCTCTCAAAACTACTCTCTCAAAAAGGTCTGTAGAAAATGAACTATTTTCTAACCGTCTGCATTTCTGCACTAATGTCGCGAAAGGCAAAAATCCCAACAAAGATTTCCAATTCACTTTTGAGATTTTTCTGAGCACCAAAAATTTTGCAAAAAAGGCGACAAAGTGCTCACTGAAGGTTTTAGTCCATTTCACACACTTTCAAATATGCGACAATTCTCTCAAAAATTGTGGCACTCTGCAGATTTACACAAGATTCTAAGTACAGACTGTCTACGTCCTCATGCTCCAATAACGACTATCCTAATTAGTCAGTTAAACAGCTGCTAAACGATCTTGTAATTGTCAAGCTAATAACACAAGATCTACCAGCTGCTATAATTGAATAAGCGACTGGACAAGTAGCTGATGCAGAGTAATTTTAACAAGAAGATACTCCAGCAGAGATCAAACGACCAGAACGGGTCTTCTAATAGGTGACTCCTCAGAGTTAGTGATTATATAGAGAGAGAGATATTCAAAACTATAGCAATTGATTTGAGTCTGTAAGTAGGATCACGCACTTATCAGTGCAATTGTATTGTGGCCTGATTGTTGTTTTACAACATTATTATATGGACTCGCTATTGTTCTACATCTTCACATTCTTGTTGAATGTAATTAACTCTCAATTATCATTTTGATGTTGGATTTGTACTAGCATTCTTGGCTGGTTTTGTTGATGGAAATAAAGCTTTTGGAAGTTCATTATGTCACTCACTCATGGACAATTTATCAAGTGTTAATGATATCTTGTGGCAAGATGTCTATGGAGGCTCATTCATGGAGTTTTATGGTGGAGACATATCAAGAAAGGACAAATATGGAGGAGACAAGGAAGCAAGTGGTCATCACTCACATTTATTGTTTGGTTGCTATAATTTTCCAGAGAGTTCAAAGTTTGAAACATGGAGAATCATTTCATTCACATTCTATTTGGTTCTTCATGTTCTAGTCACATCTTGACATGTAAAATTGATGTAAGAAATAGTGAAGCATCCAAAGTGGACATTATTCTCTATATTAATTATGAGAACTACTGTAGAGTTACCTTAGAAAGGTGATCTATACTAGGATGGAGATCATTTTTAATTTTGATCAAAGTAGCATCTTTATGAATGTTATGTTCTCTAATTCTGAACATTATTAAAGTTCCAAAACAAGTCTTTCATCATATTTGATCCACAGTCAAAATTCAAAGGGTAAAGCTAGAAAGACAATTTTGCTGAGGAAAGACATCAAGGAGCACAAAAAGGTTTGAGATTGGACAAGAGAGCTAGACAAGCTTTACACATCTTCAAAATAAATGTGTCAAATGAACTTATTATGGAAGCTCTAAATTGCCACTTTTTCTTTTGTGTCGATGAAGCTCATCAAGATCAAACTCTTGACCTAAAATGGGTTTGGGATCACAAAGGTCCACTTCCTACACTTGAAAATGCTTAATTTGAGATAGCAACCACTCCAACTCCCTCTAGAATTGATGGTACCCTCAAATACTCCCCTAGATTTAGAAAAACCTCCAAATTTACCTTGCAACAAGATATGATACCATCCAAAACATGCTTAATGGATCAACAAGATCTAGAGGTAAATTTGGTTGCACATCTAGTTTATCAACAAGCTAAAACTCATGCATCTAACATGCTAGAACATGGAAATACATGAAAAACTCATCTATACAAAAGCAGTAGTACATTAGCCTTCACACGTGTGGACTCAAGAACAACAAGAAAATTAGCATTCTAGATGATAGAAACCAAGATATAAAGAGTGATGGAAAAACTCTGATTATCATCCTGATGGGAGGCACCTTTGTCTCCACTGATTGAATCTAGTAGGCACTGATACTGCTGATGGTAATCTTGCAGCGAGTCTCCCTCAGGCAACAATGATTCCGATTAAGCTCAGATGGAGCC
The DNA here is from genome assembly GCA_029204225.1 of Diphasiastrum complanatum. Taxonomy (NCBI): domain Eukaryota; kingdom Viridiplantae; phylum Streptophyta; class Lycopodiopsida; order Lycopodiales; family Lycopodiaceae; genus Diphasiastrum; species Diphasiastrum complanatum. The sequence continues at coordinate 1,126,223 of CM055093.1, read as the reverse complement.
GATCTGTCGGTTAAGGATACTGCCTCGGGCCGCGATCAATCATCCTCCGAACTATAGATAGCTTTTTCTAATCTGACAATGAGTTTATGAAAAAGCAGATAATGTCTAATGACAGCAAAAATGTATCTACTAACAAAATTTGAACAAGCATCACAACATTTACAGATTGCACTCAGAGCATAAAAGATGTACTCGTCTATATTATCAAAATTGAGTGTACAACAAAGTTTCTTTCTTGAGCGTTGTTTGTTTCCCAGATTAGCGTGTGGGCGTGAGAGAGGTGTTCTCTTCTCACGAATGGAACTAGCTACTGCTAGAGCTATCTTTCTTTTTTGATATACACCTCACTGAGTGTTGCGTTAAGGATTCTCTTTGTGTGTCTATTGCTTTCTGTCTCTGATCCAATACATATATCATGTTGGATTAGATTACAAGATTGATTAGCTAAGTTTAAGCTGAGCATCCATTTAAGTACGCTTCTGTTAATGTTACATGGTGACTGTGGATCATGATAGTTTGAAACTTTCATGCCCGAGTAACTGGGGTCCGATAGTTTTGTCCATGCCCTGGCTTGCATATGGATAGTCGGAAGTGTCAACCTGACCCGAAGTGTCGGCCTTCTGAGTATGTGGCAAAAAAGCCAAAAAAAATTGAAGGTTGGCTAAAAACAAAATCCTGGGTCATTTTAGACCTAATGTCACAATTTTATCAAAATGCGAAACGCGAAAAATGTGAAATGTGCAACAAATAGTTCAAATATGCAGACTATGCAACAACTAGTTAAAATTATGCAGCAGTCTAAAAGACAAGGAAAAATACTAAGGCTTTAAAGTAGAAACTTAATGTTTCTTCAGCTCTCTCTTAAATCGTGTATTTTCTCGATTCTCAAGCTAGCACCCTGCCGAACATTGCCTTATCCAATGCCTTTGTAAGTATATCAGCTACCATCTGCTTTGTCGATATGAAGGCTGTCTACAACTCGTCTTTCTCAACCAAATTTCGGATCAAGTGATGTGCTTCGTTTTGGAATAATACACTAGGTCTTTTGTCAGATGAATGGCAGAGGTGTTGTCATGTGCAGGATCAATGGCTCTTCGATGCTCTGTCCTAGTCCACCTAGGAACTGTTTGAGCCATGTCAACTCATTGGTCATTTTGGCTGTAGCAACATATTCTGTCTCACAGGATGATTGGGCAGTTATTGTTTGCTTTTTGTTGATCCAGATATAATAGCTGCATTGGCTGCTATGGTACATCCTGCAGAGATGCTTTTACTATCATCTTTCAAGGATGCCCAGCTTGCATCACTGTAGGATTCAATCTTGAATCCTACATCTCAACAATAGCACAGGCCGTAGTCCTTTGTGTTCTATAGATATTGCAGTATCCTCTTGGCTATCTTCCAGTGTGTTGGACCTGGATTGATATTGAATTGGCTCAACCTGAACACTGCGTAAGCAATGTCTGGCTGCATATTGTCTGCCAAGGACATCAAAGAACCGATAAGCCTTTTGTAAGACTTATGCTCCATTGCTTGTCATTCTCCTTTGTCTCTGGGACAATCTTCGTTTGTCAGCATTGTGCCAAGAACCATTGGAGTATTTACTCCCTTGCAATCTGTCTTGTTGAAGTCATCAATGATCTTCTGAATGTATTTTGACTAGTGTAGATACAATCTCCCAGCCTGAAGATCTCTGTCGATCTATAAATCCAGGTAGCATTTGGTTTCTCCTAGGTCCGATATTTTGAAGTGCCTTGAAATATCTGCCTTCACCTCCGCAATCAGATTGTCACTCCATGACTGAATCAGTGTGTCATCTACATAGACCCTGACTATGATGATCTCCCCATTCATGACTTTCACATAAACGTTGTAGTCAGCCATTAAATGCTAGAAGCCCAAGGATCTAAGTGTGTGATCCTTCTTCTTGTACCATTGCTGACGGACTATTTCAGTCCATAGATGCTTATATCCATTCTGCAGGCATAGTCAACAAGTGACTTGCAAGAAAAACTTGGTGGCTGGTCCATGTGGACCTCTTCTTTCAGCTCCCCATGCAAGAAGGTTGTCTTCTTGTCCACAATGTGGATCTTTAGATCATAGGCAGCTATGTATGCAAATACTATGCGTAGAGATGTGTGCTTCACAACAGGAGAGAATGTCTCTGTATTATCAATGTCATACCTATGAGAAGCCTTTTGCAACTAGTCTGGCTTTGTATCTTAGTACATTGTCGTATGTTCCATTACTTATGCTTGTAGACCCACTTACACTTGACAGTCTTTCTGTCGGCTGGTAGTGGCTCAAGCGTCCACACTTCGTTTTGCTTCATGGAACTCATTTTGTCTTCCATGGCCTTAATCCACTTGTCCTTGTCTGGACCATTGATGGCTTCTTCGTAAGTTTGTAGTTCACCCCCGAATCCACAGAATTCTTACTGAGCAGAAGATGAACTGTGAGGTACATATCTGACTGGTGCTCTTCTTTGTCTGGTAGATCTCCTTGGAGATAATATAGGTTCAGCAACTGCTTTGCCTTTGTCCTGTCTACCAACAGTGGGACCTCTGTGTATCGTCGGTGTTATGGCTACTCCCGATATGTCGGTCTGCTCATCGTCCAAACTATCGTTCAATCCATCTGAAATTTGAATATTTGCGTCTGGATGCTCAGGGTCCATTCCCTCTATTGATGTGGGCAGGTCATAGTACTGTCTGTTAAGAACTTCGTAGTTGATTATATCTTCTTCAGCCATTGTTCTTGTCTCATCAAATCTGACGTCCCTAACAGTCTTCACTTCATTGGTTTGTGTTTGCGGCATGTATACTCTATAATATGCAGAATGTATATCATACCCAACCAATAATCCTCACTCCACCTTTTCATCCAGCTTCTTCCTCTTCTTATCTGGTATGTGTGCATATGCTATACATCCGAAGATTCGAACATGAGCCAGATTTGGCTTGCTTCTCCACCATACCTCATGTGGGTTAGTGTGAGCAACACTTGACTTGCCTGTTCTGTTCTGCAGGTAGGTGTCTGCAGGTAGGCGGCTACAACTACTGCCTCAACCCATAGCGATCTTGATGCCTTCGAGTAGGCCATCATGGATCTTTTAGCTTCCATGAGAGTTCTGTTCTTCCTCTCTACTACACCATTATGTTGTGGTTATCTGACAATGTCAGAGCCTCCCTCTTGGTGCTGTTGCATCTTTTTCCTCGCTTTGTTGTGCTTGAGGATGCGACAATCCTTTATGTCGTGATTGAAAAAGAGTTTAGTCTTGGATGAGTGTTATTGACGACTATGTTGTTGTTGTGATTGTTGCGTTGAATTTGGCTGCCCTGCCTTCGTCTTCTTGTCCTTGAAGTTCTTCTTCTTGGAATACTGCTTATTAGAGTGCAATGTCATTGACTTGTTACTCCTTGTGGATAAGCTTTTTCTCCTAAATTCTTCTTGCAATAGGCTTGTTGTCAGCTTCTGGAGAGACAACATAGGAGTATTGCTCAGAAGCAATACTAGGTTGTCGTAGGAGGATGGAAGACTGGCGAGAAGAGACATCATTGAGTATTTGAATTCGTTCAGGTGATCGCTGATTGGGGTGCCTTTGCTCATCTTGAGTGTGAGAACCTTCTTCCTCAAAAAGAGATGAGTCGATACATCTAAAGTTTCGACGCTTCTTTGGAGGTGGTGTTGTTTGATACATGAGCAATCTGAGTGTTCTTCAGATTTAAGGATACAATGGCAAGTGCTTTGCCATCCTTTGCTTCCCATGTTGGAAGCAGTTCATGTTCTGCTAGTTTGGCTATTGAACCGTTTACGTATCCCCAAAGCTCCTTCTCGATTAAGATCATCCTCATCTTGAACTTCCACATATGGAAGTCATCTCCGTTGAATTTGTTGATCAAACGGATCTCTGAGATTGAACCTTCCATTGTAATCGAGTAGCAGAGATAAAACACAAACAGAATGAACTAGCTCTATGGAACAAGAACGTATTAAGTACTATTATAAATCCTAGACTCTAGTAATCCAATAAACTAGCAGTGGCAAGGGCGGCTAGTGCCAACGATGGATTACCCATTGGTACCTTTGCAACAAATAGAGTTGTTTCAGAGGCATTTTTCAAACTCCATTCTCAAAGTTCTTTGCCAAGAGTAGCTACTAGTTTTTCCTCTATTGGTTCTACCCATTTCCATAGACCTTCGTCCAGAGTGAAGTCTTTAATTTCCAAACCTTCTGGATCCAAGATCGTAGTGATCCTAGCTTGAATATTGATGACCAACGACATCTTCTAATAACCTCCAGATAGTGGCTTGCTGATGGATGTATAAAGAATGCTGAGAGGGATACGAAGATACCACTGTATTCTGATTCGTTCTGATATCACTGTATCAGCTTTGAACCTGTATATTCTAGCATCATTGTATCATATTTAATTCCGTATGAATAGTAATTATTCTTCCACAGAGAACACGATTAAAGTTCGAATAAATCAAACTAATATCAGTGTCTTCAATCGGGTCTATATATGATCTATGTACTAATAGAACAGTATTTGTCTAATTAAATTTGCGTGTAGAAATAATATGCGGAAGTAAGAGACAACTTAAGACAATTTTAGACAATAAGAAACTATTGATCAAAAAACGAATTTTATAATTTTGAGTCTGAATCAGTATACATCTCTTGCTGTCTTATATCGCTGTTGTGTCTCTGATTGAATGAGATTGTTACAACGAGTAGTGCACATGTATTTATATTGCTACAGGATAGGTCTTTTGGCCTTTCAATTCTGTAACAATAGATCTAACCATTTACGACGGTTGATATTCAAATAAACGTTTCATTTCCAAGGTCAAATAATTTATGTTCGCGAATATTTCGCGACGGTCTATCTCTTCGTCTCAGCTTCATGTTATCGACAGATGACAGTCTCTGAGCTTGAAGTAGAATTCAGAACATTTCGCGAATTGTTCGTGACAATTTTTGTGACATCTGAGGTTTGAATAGGGAACAAGATTTTTCATTTCTAAAATCTTTCGAGAATCTTTTTGAGAACCTTTCGAACTTCAATAAGAAACCATTTCTAGAATCTTTCGTAAATCTTTCAAGTTGGTCACGAATAGAAATGTTTCGAGTTCGCATTTGTTTCTTTCTCATCCTTTGTAAGTAAACTGCGCGCTTTGTTAGTGGAATCACTGTTTGATCATTTGTTCTACAGACTCTGCAACATTAGCCTTGTCAGCTTTGTTTTTTCTTTTCGGTTTGAATCTACAATCGTATGCAAAGTGTCCCTTCTTCTTGCAGTGCATGCAAGGTATTGTCAGGTTAAACCAACATTTGTTGGCTACATGTCCCGGCTTGTGACAGTGATCACAGGAGGATGTTTGTTGGTTGTCATTGCCTCTGCTCGAAGACTTTGTATTCCCCTTATCGAATCTGGGTCTAGGTTTGTTCTTCTTCTTTCCCTTCGTGTAAAAGGACCTTCTCTTGGTCACTGCTTCCTTCTTCTTCGTCCCTCATCAGTCTCTCATCAGTGACAAGACTGATTGCTCTCTCGAATGTCATATCTGGTAGGCTCAGTATGAGCATTCTCAATGGCTGATAAGATGCAAGTAGGGATTTCATAAAGTATCAGTTGTTGTGGTGTTGGGACCTGGTGTTCCTACCCTGATGCAACGAGTTGAGCGAAGATCATTCTGATCTTCTCAACATGCTGATCCAACTGGTTGCCATCCCATCACATAGATTGTAGCTGATTGTGAAGATGCATCATCGAAGCGGCAGTCCTCACTTCATACTTATGCTTTAGTCTTTCCCATGTTTCATGGCTGCTCTCACAGTCTTCAATCTGCATGAGTATTTTTTCGTTAATGGATGAAACGATGATCGTCATTGCACGTTCATCTTTTCTGATCCACTCAGCTCTCCTTGGGTCTCCCTCTGGAGGTTACACATCTGTGAGTTCGGTCACCGACCAGATGCTTTCACCCTTCATAAGTGTTTTGATTTTGAATTTCCATACTCTGTAGTTTTCGCCATCAAGACTGATTGCTATTCTCGTTTGGATCGTTGTAGCCATATTGTGTTGTCTTAGAGAATCACTGCTCGGATATCATGTAGCGATAACCTGGGGCTCTGATACCATGTAAAAATTTTTGTTGTGTTTTTCTATGTCCAGAATCCTAAACAAACGACTACAGATCACAGATCATGAGAGAATCAATCAAGAAGACGACATGAACGATGAGGTGGAGAAGAGAGCAATTGTATTTTCTGATTTTGTGTTTTCCAATGAGTTGGTCAGTGTCTCGCTCGTTGGCCGCCTGACGCTCACCTCAATCACTGTGTTCTGCTCGTTTGCAGACTTTCATGCACAACTTCTCTCTTCTATTCTCTTCGTTCTCTACATCGTCTCTACATCATGTTGATCAAAAATACGTATTTATTTCCACAATGTGAAATTTACAAGATAGTTAATCAGAGAATTACAAGACAAGTTAATGCTAATCAGCTCATCCATCCAACCTACATCATTGGCCAAACTAGTGAATCTAAATTCCCAACTCATCTTCAACCATCAAACTTTTTTTATTCCATCAAATTACATTCCCAGATTTGAATTTCCCAATTGTGTGAGCATTTCCAATCGATGGATTTCAATTTGGAAATTTACTAAGGCATCATCAAATCATAATTTCCATTTTCCCTACCCATATTTTCCATATGTGCTTTTGTTTCAATCCCATCTTGATTCCCCAACCTATATTCCTCATTTTTCCTTCAAGGATCTACATTCTTCAATTAATCATTCTCGTACCCCTTCTTTTATTTTTACATTCCCAATAACTATTGATTTATACTAGATTTCTTAGATCGACAAGAGGAATATCTTTGTAGGTGTCAGAATCTTGCACTATTTAGTGCACTTAAAAAATGGACACATTTTTCATACTTCGTTTTGAAATCTTGATTTCATCATTGTTCGAGGATTTCACCATCTAAAACCAAGTGTGTAGAAGCATGAATTACTGGTTGTTTTTAGCTATGTTACTTCAAATAATGTGTATTTTTGCGAAGCCAAATTATTAAGACGCACACTCCAAATGCTTGTTCTGTGAGGCACAGCGTTCGGGAAAATACCGCTAAATCAGAGAGTAACTTGGAGGGGTGATTCAGCTCTCCATGATGGGTGTGATTCTCAGGTAAGCTTAGAAACTATAATTGCTCTCGGATTTTAAATGTCCGTACTGAAAGCAGTTGATCACAGTCAACAATTACGAGTCACTGCCACCTTGAGCTGTATCACTAGGATGATCATGATTGATTGAAATGTCCTAGGTTGATTTGGAGGGCGGTTACTATGATGCTGGAGATGATGTAAAATTCACATTTCCAATGGACCTCTAAGCTCTTTACAACAGCCCTGCCAGGACAAGGTGAACAAACCCCCCTAAGTACAATACACATTGTTGCCCTCAACAATCTCTGTACCAGGAGCAGCTACAAGCTACTTCACAATCAAATTAGAACGAAGTGGTTGCTGGATCAGTCGATTGTCAACTTAGGAGTGATCCCAGGTGAAAAAGTTTAAGTGAGAGTCAATCATCAATAGAGTCACGTGTTCCAAATCTTCCAATGCCAATCGGAATAATTACATTAATCTAAGATTCTCTTGAATATATGATTAGACATCAAATTGAAAAGGTTAGACTCAGCATGGAAAACCAGAAAGATATATGCTAATGCAAATAGTTCTAGATGTACAAATTACAACATAGCTATTGCAATTCTCTTTAAAAAGGAACTATAAAAAAACCCAATTCATCGTTGATTACCAGTTTTGATATTTTATCATGGATTCAATTTTAAGTAATGTAATTTGTCTTTGAAGTTTTATCACTTTTGGTCTGATTCATTAAGTTAGACTTTGGCATTTTTCAGAGAGAGAGAGAGTGAGTATATGTACTCACTAGTTACTAGGATGTATCTACTATCAGAATTCATCTTTGTTCAATTGCATAAGTTTTTGCTCAATGGTACCAGAGACCGGACCACCAGTCATGACTCTCAAATTTCAATGCACAAACAAGTAGACAGATCAATGGACGTGTCATGAACACAATAGTTACTAGTGCCTGGGTAAGAGCTCAGAAGTACAAAATTTGGCCACAACTAAAGTACTAGAAAAAAACACCTGAAGACTTTTATTAAACAACACCTGCAAAAATGATAGATTTAAAATGGTAGCTAAGCATTCTACATTTACTCATACATCCAGCTCAAAGTTGGAATCAAGAACATATACAAGTACAGTGCTTGGACTCTGCATCAACCTCAAGATTGCACCTACAATCATCGCTCTTACCAAAAAATTACTGATGGTGATAGATACAGTCAACTCATACAATGTAGAAGACAATAGACTAACATATAGGAGGTCAGAGAACATGCCAAACAACTCCAATGAAAGCATGCAACTGCAATTTCTTGCTAATAACGTTGCTGATAGTATCAAAGTCCACAAGATTTAGGCACTGGGAAGGAGCTCTTTAAAAACTTCACGCCTTGTAATAATCGATAGAGCGATTGTTAGCAAAGGATGAATATTTGAGAGCTACAATATGCTTTGATTGCTTCAATGATTTGCACCAAGAAAGAAAGTAAAAAAGCTGACGTATTTCAGAAAACCATAAATTTCCTCAAAATTGACTATCTCTATGCTTAGTCTTCATCCTCAGCTTCGTTATCAGCTATATTGAAATATCGAAGCTCATACACATTTCTATCTTTATTGGAAGCAATGACCCGTAACCAATCTCGTACATTATGCTTCTTCAAATACTTCTTTGTCAAGTACTTCAGATACCTGACAAGTGAGCCAATCACACCATAAGGTTTCACCAAAAACAAGTACTTTACATTAGGCTACTATCCTAGTATCAGGATTCCTAATAACATTGAAAATTTCAATAGGAATGTCAGCTCTGAAAATGAAGACTAAGATCAATCCAGATTTACTAACAATCTCCTCTTGATTTTACATAAGTCTGACACTCAAAAGCTGATGCCTATGATTCAAACATAACTGTAGAATTCTAGAAAATAAATCCCATCTGATGGCTTGCGATGATTCCTGCAAAGCTCTCATTACAATGGAAAGCTAAAAGATCTTCACAAGACACGTTGCATCCACTTGCATAGCAGTCCAGCTTTTGATTCTGATTTGACAAATTTTAGAAGGCCAAAGCCATACATCTCAAGTATGTATGCCAATTTGGCCTGTCCTAGTGACGACTTGGAAGCTGACTAGTCCAATCATCAAATTTCGTATAACCACTTTAAACAACTTAAAACATGCAGGTGGATGTGCTGAGAGCGAGATTCTATCTTCCATGATAAGAAGCATTGACAGAAAAACCAGTGGCATCACTTCACCGAAAAACGGGAAAAAAAAAATTGGACTCAAAATCACTTACTAAGATAAGAAGCCCATTGAATCCTAACTGTTGCTCATACAACCTCCAAAGTGGCATTACGAAATAAAACTCAGATCCAAGCTTGATCTCCAAAAGAACATTAGATAAAGAATACACTCGCAACAGCATCTGCCAACAATCTGAAATCTAAAGTGCAAAAACCATGTACTAATTACTCAACGAAACACAAACAAATAAGAAAATTGCTCTGTATTATAACCATTTTGAGAAAAAATCCAAAAACACACAAAAATGAAGAAATTGCTCCGTATTGTTACCTCTTTGAGAAGGCGCTCTCTGAAGTCACACTGATTTTATTCTTGTCACGAAGAATGGAAACGGCATCTCCTAGTACCCCAGCCTTCCCACCGACCTTGATCCGGTCCTGCAAGAACTTCTCAAAGGAGGCGATATCCATGATCTTGTCCTCCACGGGCTTGCCGCAGTCGATGGTAAAGGTGGATGCCTTCTTCTTGCCTTTGGTCCCTCCCGCTGCCTTCTTCGCTGCTACTGCCGGCGCCATCTCCTTCCTTCGGCTCTTGTCTCTGCCTCTGTGCTCGCTGCTCGATCGATTGATCGATCGCGCCTAAACCCTTACGGTCTCGCGCCGCAGCTGTATGCAAGAGACGGGAGGATGAAAGAGAAAAGAGAAAAATGAGAAACCCTAAAAAGTCGAAATGGAGAAGAAGATCACATACCGGAAACTTTGTCTTGAGGAGGCTAAGTTATGCGTGACCTTTGGGCTCGGCCCCTCTTCCCTTGTGCCCTTTATCTCAAAGCATCCATCAACTCACTTCGTTTCCTCTCTCCTCCCTTAGCCTTCCTTCCTAGCGTCTCTTTCCGCCATTAAGTTTTTTGTCACTTTTCTCTCCCTTTGGCTTTCCTAGCATCTCTCTTTACCATTAAGCCTTGATAACCTGGTTACAGGGCGTGCTGAGGGTGCATCCCTCAAGCCTTGGTAGCTCGAGGTGAAGGTGCCACATGGTGGAGGATCAACGTATGCCCACCCATCCATGATTAAGGGTGCATACAAGGCCCCACCCTCATCCAACATTGGAGCATGCATAATACATGCTATCATGATTTCTAGATTGCCATAGAGGCTTCTCTATCATTGGATGAGGGTGGGGCCCCTCAATTGCGCATGCCTAAGTATATGCTATCTCCCAGTATAGTTCACAAACAGTGGTTTGAACATCGAACTTGCGAGCACCTTAAGACCACTAGGAATAGTTTTATTATAATTTACCAAATAGTTTGCATGTGCAATCTAATAAAGATTGGTCCATGTGCATGATGTTTCAAGCACTTAAATGGGAGCTTTAACTTAAGAGCTTGCCTCTCGTGTAATCTTTTTGAAAAGGAAGAGATCTCTTTCCTTGCTCTCGTAAGGAGATATTTAGTTCACTAGTCTCATTTCTCCAGTGCTCTCATAACGATATATTGCCCTCATTGCTCTCGGGTCATTCAACACACACACATTGAAATAGAAAATAGGAAAGTGATGCTAAAGAGGTGATGTTCATTATTCTATGTGTGACAATCAAATCCAATTTTCCTCAAATTTCTTGTTCTCTTTCTCCAATCCTTGTCCTCATTACCCCTAATATATCTTATACATTGAACAAAAAGAAAAAATTGGATGTAACATAAAACTAATAAAAGAAACTAGTAATTAACATCGATCAAATATGTTTAGTGAAATACCTCATGCATTTGAAAACACTTGTGCATTCTAGAAGGGTAGAAAGTATTTACCTCAATGTGACAAAGGCTAAAGCATTTGCAAATAATGGCATAGTCCCTTGTAGATTAAAGAGGGTGGGTATTGGATGCTCATGTTTTCTATATGATAAAAAAATTGTAACATCCTCTGTAAAAGTGTCCACCTCCCATTGCTTCATGTGAGAGGGACATGATCTGACTTGTCTCATGAGGCAGGATACAATGTCGAATGATATTATCCGCCCCCCTTCGATACAGTTGGCCTACAATCAGCTAATATGGACGAGCTAATAGGCTAATATGAGCCACGGATAATGACCGATTAGGTTGGTCATTCCTCGAATACTTGACTATGTCCGTGGCCCAATCTAGTATAGCATCCATGTAAAAGAGAGCAGCATCCGGTTACTCATCATCAGGTTGGGGATCATTCTGTGTCGATTTGATTTGTGATACATGATCTGCTATATAATTAGTTGCTTGCCTTTGCGTACCATTATACGGAAATCGAACTCCAACAACAAGAGTAACCATCTAGACCATACCTGTCATGCCCACGACTGGTCTTGGGTAGCGTGTCCACGCTAGATATCGATAGACCAACAACCCGTAAGTTAGTTATGACTATAAGAGAATTGGGGCTCTTATTTTTATATGGTCATAATTAATGGTTGTAGGCCTAAACTTATGGTGGTGGATTGGTATGGGTCTATCAGTGAGTCATCCAACAAGTGTCATCCGTGTCCATGCTAGAGATCGGTAGACCGATAACCTTAAGCTAGTTATGACTATAAGGGAATTGGGGCCCTTATGTGTATATGGTCATAATTAATAGTTGTAGGCCTAAACTCATGGTGGTGGATTGGTATGAGTCTATTAGTGAGTCATTGGAAACTGGATGACGTGGCCGAGATAGGCTGCAAAGGTGTCCAACGATGTGTCACAGTACACTATTTTGGTGCATGGGCCTTGGAGGGTATAAGTATACCTATTCGGCTCTCACTAGTGTATCCTTGATTGTGAGACTAGTAGCCGTATGTTGCTGGTGTGATGCCTCATTCATATTTGAGATTGATCCATATCTTGGGGGCTAGATCCGTTCAATCTAGGATTGGTTGGGTTGGTTTGTCCATCATTTGTATCCTTTGTGGTTTCTTGTTTTGGCATGCTTAGAATAGGATCCTTGGTTGAGAACTTTATAGTACTACTGTTGTTGCTCAGGCTAAGGAGGTGCTTCATGTTCAGCTGCTACCAAATTCACATGGGCCACTTAGTTTTTAGTTGGCCTTGGTGGTGTAGGTAAGTCCATGTGCTACTGATTCTTTGGCGCTCCATACCTCGGTGCCACATTCAGAGCCCCCTGGTGCTAAGGATACGAAGTCTGATATTGATTCAATGGGCAAAATATCATCTCCTGTGATGATGCGTTGCACAAATGACAATACCGGTCTGTCAGCTTGAGATTTTGCCTCAAACTTGGACACTCATTTGTTGTATGGTTCTGGGTGCAAACTGGACACCATATATTTTTTCTTCGTGGATACTGCAGCTAGTTCTATTCAGGTGCGTTGGAAATTGGCAATCTAGATCCTTGCAAGGCCTTCGGCTTCTGATCAAACTGGACCATCAACTATTCCATCTACTGCTTGTGTAATTTTGTCATTTTCTCCATCAACAGATCTGTTGAAACATTGGAAGCATTCGAGGTGGATGCTCCCGAGGGATTTGGATTATGGGACGTTGGATAAAAATCATCCTCCGAACCTTCATTCTCTTCTCTGATCACATCTTCCATTTCTTTTTGCAACGTAGCGTACCACTTCTCCCATCGTTTGAGTTCTTTTATGATACTTCGTGGCAATCCCACAAGGAACCGCATGATTATTGCATGATCAAGAGTTAGGGCCATGTTGCATTCAGATCTTAAGTGTTTGACCCACTCAATGTAATCCCGGACCCTTTCTCTTTTTTCCATCTTAACCTTGCTCAATAAGAGAAACGGATATTCTAGGAATTTTCTTGGTTTAAGGCGCATGATGAGAGCCGTCTTAACCCCTTCCCAAGTAGACTTTTCCTCGTTCAAAAGATTGAAGAACCAATCTTGCGCTGCAGTAATGAGTGACATGGGGAACAACATCAACTTTTCTGTCGGAGTCCCATTCACTATAGATCTTGCACGCTTGCTCATAGATCTGGAGGAATTTAATTGGATCTGACAATCCATTATATTTAGGCATTTCAAGAAGGGGTGCCTTCTGTGTTGGGAAAGAGGAGTGTGAGAAACGAAAAATAGCTCGAAAATAATTAAACATGAAAAGAAGCGAACTCGAAAGGAAAGTGTTCATGCACAGCAGAATGAGCTATCTCACTCTTCCTTAAGCATGACTACACCTATCAAACTCGAACAGAACGTTAGTGATAGAAATAACGTTCGATCTTATTACATATCCAAACATTAAGCAACAAAATATCAGAAAGATAATTTGTCACAAACAACACAACAAATTATCAGTTGCGAATTATTCATGAAAGGCAAGACTAAATATTAGTCATGAACAGCTAGACAAATAATAATTCGCGAAGAACAAACTACCAGATTAAGCAATAAGAAAGTTAGATAGAATGTAGAAAAACATAGCAATATTGACACAAATCTGAACGTAGAACAAACAGAGCTGTAATCAGATTAAGTATAACGAAATATTTAGGTCAATAATGCAGATGAGATATATAACCATGTTGATAAAAAAGAAGAAGAAAAAGTATTAAACTCCTCAAAGTCAATTTGAATGGAACCAGATGCAGCATCATCATCCACTCAAATGACTAAAAATCCAAAGATTACAAGTCGTGCTAAGATTAACATGCTAGAACAAGTCTTCAAAGGGCATGAACACAATCAATGAACTTAGCTAGGCTAGGCGAAGAAGAGAAATTTGTCTATGTGGGAGAATAGCTGACACCCATTGAATTCACAAGGATACGTAATTTGTAGGTGGAGTACAAGGATTGCTTCGCATGGACATACAAAGATCTGAAGGGCATACCATACCCTTGGTGGATGGAGCAGTCCCCAAGGTAAGTAGATATTACCACTGCAATCCTACTTCGTGGAGTTGATCAAACAGAAGCTGCTAGACGTCGATTTCATTTATGAAATCAAGCACACAGAATGGGTATCACCTACAGTTATAGTACCCAAGAAGAACAGCAAAATATGGATCTGTGTGAATTTGAAGGCACTAAATGCGGTCACAGAAAAAGATCATTTTTCGTTACCTTTCACGGAATGTGTTGGATTGAGTAGCAGGAGCAGAGGCCTACAGTTTTTAAGACGGCTTCAGCGGCTACAATCAAGTAAAAATAGCACTGGAATATTATCACAAGACAACGTTTGCCATCGAATGGGAAACCTATGCCTATAAAGTGATGTCGTTTGGACTTTGCAATGCCCCAAGCACTTTTCAACAAGTCATGCAATCGGCATTTAAAGAGCACCTACAGAAGTTCTTGGAGATATTCTTGGATGATCTATGCGGGCGTGGGTCAAACTCTAAACACCTATCCAACTTGGAGAAAGTGTTGAAGCAATGTCGTGAATATAAGATCTCCTTGAATCCAAAAAAGTGTCAATTTTGGGTGACACATGGCCTGATATTGGGCCACATAGTATCAAGACATGGAATCACCACTGATCTATCAAAGATAAGGTTCATTGTTGATCTACCACCCCCAGGGACGATTCACAGTGTCTATGTTTTCATGGGTCACACTAACTACTATCGGATCTTCATTCTAGATTTTGCGAAGTTATCAAGACCAATCTACAAGCTCACAATGGAACCAAATTGGATAGAGAAAGTCCTACAGGCTTTCCAGAAGTGTAAAGATGCATTGGTCTCAATGCCAATATTAAGACTGCCCAATTGGGCGATAAAATTTCATGTGCATACGGATGCATCAAAGTATGCTATTGGAGTCGCTTTAACCTAGACGAGAGAG
Organism: Diphasiastrum complanatum; assembly: GCA_029204225.1. Taxonomy (NCBI): domain Eukaryota; kingdom Viridiplantae; phylum Streptophyta; class Lycopodiopsida; order Lycopodiales; family Lycopodiaceae; genus Diphasiastrum; species Diphasiastrum complanatum. The sequence goes on along the minus strand of CM055093.1, from coordinate 1,111,020 downwards.
TGCAAAAAAGATTTTCCAATCCGATTTGCCAGCCGACAACTCAGTGACTCAAAGATGAACTATTCTACCACAAAGCGAGAAGCACTGGCTATGATTTATGTGGTTAAGAAGTTTAGACATTATTTGATGGCCACTCATTTTGCATTTTATATGGACCATCAATCCTTGTTTTATCTTGTTAATAAAACTTGCAACACAGGGCAAATTACTCGTCGGTTGCTTCTGCTATTGGAATTTGATTTTTAGATAGTGGTTTGCACTAGCAAGCATCATTATATGGTAGATTATGTGTCACAAATTAAAGGGAAGGAAACTACAACCCAACCCGATGATGAGCTACCTGATGCTGCCTTGTTTTATATTGACATAGTACCTGAATGGGCCGCAAACATAGTGGAATATCTAATGTGGGGCCAACCTGATAAATCCTTACCCAAGGCGGAACAACGGAAGTTGATTCTAAAAGCTAGACCATATCAGCTGATTGTTGCCAACTTTATCGAAGAGGATCGGACAACATCGAAGATGTATCCTTCCACATGAGGCCACCCAAACTATCTCAATATTGCATGAAGGCATGGGTGGTGGTCACTTTGCATCTGACATTACAGTTCACAAGATTTTGCAATCAAGATGCTGGTGGCTAACGATTCATAAAGACATGGAGAAATACTTAAGAAGGTGCGATGTGTGCCAACGAGCTAGGAAGCCGACAAGATTGAACTATGATCTATAATTGCTTCCAGTTCTAGCTCAAGCACCATTTGAGAAGTGGGGATTGGACTACATCGGGATGTTGCCGCCATATACTTCAGTGTTGCTCATATGTGCTTTGATACTCATTCCCAACTACACGTGGATATTGCTCCGATGCTTGCTACTGATGTTGCGGAACTTGTTCCTCGTTCCAGTGCATTTCTTCTATTCCTCACTTGTGCGCCTGGTGTGTACTTTGGGATTACACTTGCGGCCAGTTCCGATGGGTCCTCCGATTCTCCATCCGTTTTTGGTGTATCCTATGATGGATTGGTATGTCCATATGAGGCCTTCTGGATGAGTTTTTCGGCTAAAGTTTGTCAGTTGGGGCCTCTACTATTTCTAGATTTGTTGCTACTATTTTCATGCATCATGTCTTTTTAGATGATGCATTGATTTCTTGGACCTTCTGAAGATTTTGGCATGTTGCTCTTCTTGTGATATGGGCCTTGAGGGTACCGTATGCCATTGCTACTTCTCATTCATGGGCCCTATGGATACCTTGGGCTTTTGACCATGTTGGTGCATATTTCTCCATTTTAAGCTATCCTTTGTCAGGATGATCTCCTTGGTGCTAGTCTTCCGATGCTGCTATCTTTTCTTGGGGCACCTTGCACATATGGTTGATGGTTACGTGTATCATGCGGCTATTCACGATGAGTGTCCATCTCTTTTCCAGTTTCCTTATTGGCTTCCTGTCGCTGATGTAGTCCTACCTTCTCGGGCTTTTTGGATACCTTGGTGCTCGAGAGCTTATTACCCGGGCCAGTTCTCATTTACAGCATGTTCAGCAGCGTTATCAGACCTTAGTTGATCGTCACCGCCGCCATGTTGAGTTTTAGCTTGGAGATATGGTTTATCTACACCTACGGTTTGCACATCATCATTTTGTCCAGGGTCATGCTTATACTGAAAAGCTTGCACCACGTTATTATGGGCCTTATCGCATTTTGGAGGGCAAGAAGTTCACAAGCCCGATACATTATTGTGGCTATGAATAACCTCACCAAATGGGTAGAAACCAAGGTAGTGCGAACAGTTGACGTTTGAGCTACTTCCAAGTTCCTATATGAAAACATCAATATGTGCTTCGGATGTCCATGCCCAGTGGAGATAGTCAGCGATCACAGAAGCCATTTTGTTAATGAGACCATCAAAGCCCTATTGGAGGAATTCTTCTCGATCCATCGTTTCAGCACACCTTATTACCCTTGTAGTAATGGGCAGGCAGAATCACCAACAAGTTCTTGTGTAGCGTCATCACAAAGACAGTCGAAGCTAGAAAATCTGATTGGGAATACAAGTTACATGCTGCGTTGTGGGCATTTAGGACAACATACAAGGGAAGCACTGATCAAATGCCCTTCCAACTGGTTTGTGGTCAGGATTCAATAATGCCGGTAGAGTTTTTGGTGCTTTCATTAAGAGTTGCCACTTTACAACGCCTTGATGAATCCAAATTTCTAAAATTGTGCCATGAAGCCTTACACAAACTTTGTGAGACACGCTTATTAGTTGTGCACGCATTGACGGTTGAGAAGGCACGCCACAAAGCATGGAATAATCGCCGATTACACAAGAAAGATCTTTTTTTTGGAGATTTAGTGCTCATGTATAAAAAGAAGGGGGACATTGAAGTTCACATGCGAAGGCCCATATCGCGTAAAGGAGATCCTCAACCATGGAGCTGTGAACCTCGAGCAACTCGATGGGACACCATTTAATACACCCATCAATGGTAGTCGACTTCACTAGTGACACCGATTCAGCTTACTGATGACCAGCAATGCATACAAGGATCAGATCATCCATACAAGAGTCATCACAACTAGATATTCTAATAAAATCAAGCCAAAGTTTAACACACAGAAGCTTGGTGAGCTTGAGGCTGTGTGAGGATTCAGAGACAAGACTTGTCGGCTGAATCAGAACCTCAGCAAACGGAATTTTGAAATTCCGAAGGAAGGCTATTTGGTGTTTGCAGTCAGTGTGCACTCAATCGGACACCGTTTGACAAACGGATTAAAGCATCAAAATTCCAGCAGTAAAACGACCTCAGAGCAAGAGGATAGGCCTATCAGAACATTGTGAATAGGAAGCCAAGAATAGATTTGTGTGAAAAACTCTGGTCTGGGGTTTGGGAGCACAAAATCAAAAAATTCTCTCCATTCTAAATTGTTTTGGAAGCTGTGAGAACCTAGAGGTGGGCGTCCTGATCAGTTCTAGAAGATTTGAAGTGGTCGTGGACAACGACGCTTCATCTGTGGAGCCATAAGCATTTTTGGTAGTAGCCATAGCTACAACCCGTGCAAGAGAGAGAGATGGAGGAGGTCGCAGGCCTGCTCGCGCGAGGAACCAAGAGAAATGCGTAGCGTTTTGAAGTGGACAGTGTTTTCAAGAGCTTTCATTAGTGCACAAAAGTGCTCCAAACCGTCGGATTCAAGAGATTGTGTATCCACGGTGGGGATTGTGTACAAAAAGGGCCTTTGGATTGAAAGAACCGTTGGATGAAGGTCAAAGTGGGCCCTGAAGAACTGAAGTGCAACTCACATTGCAATTTCATTAAAAATTTTCAAAGTGAAAGTTGAGTTGGGTCCCTTCACAAGTGAAGTGTGAAGTTTCTTCAAGGTGAAGAAACAGTTCAAAAACAAGGAAAATCCCTATTTTTGGGTCCTTTGTCCGTTTTGACCCAAACGAAAGGCTATAACCTCCAAACGAAGGGCACCTGGACTGTACCTGCAAATACGGTACAACAAAATAGAGTGATTGCAGTGGAGAAAGTGTTCAGAGTGCGCCAAAAGTGATTTCACCATTCCGCGTGTAGTTGGGAGTTGACGACTGAGTGCATTTCAGAAGGCGACACCGATTTGGCTTTCAAATTGGTGGAAAAGCAGCGAGTGGCCTGGTAAGGGAAAAAGTGCAGGTCATTATTTTCAACTTCTGACATCACAATTGGCCTTGGTATACAGATTTTAGCCTACAGTAGAAGTTTCAAGCAGTTTTGCGATGACAAACATGGGAGAGTCCATTTTTAGTGAAAGTAGCAAATTGGACGGGATTTCCAACTATGCAGTGTGGAAATTCAAAATGAAAAACATACTGATGGAGAAAGACATGTGGGAAGTCATCACAAGTGATGAGAGAAGACCACCAAATCAAGCGGATATTAAAGTGTTTGACAAAAAGATGAGGAAAGCTTTGACCTTCATTAACTTGTCAGTGAAGAATCACATCATTACCCACATTTGTGATGCTGTTACACCCAGATAGACATGGGATGTGCTAAAGGAGCAGTTCGAGACGTCAAATCCATCTAGAATCATGTTTTTGAAGTCAAAGCTGAATAGTGCCCGAATGGAACAAGGAGAGCACATTCAAACGTACATGACCAGAATCAAGACAATGAGGGATGAACTGCATTCTATTGGTGAGCGCATACGTGATGTGGAGTTGGTACATAATGCATTGTGCGGCATTGCAGAACCCTATCAGATGTTTGTGAGTGGAATAGCATCAAGAGAAAGATTGGCAACCTTAGATGAGCTCATAGGAATCTTGATGTAGGAAGAGCAACGACGAGAAATGGTGAAAGCTAGACATCAAAATACTGATCATTAGACACTTGCGACATGCCAAAAACAAGGCAAGGGCAAGGGCAAGAAGAAGTCTAAATAGCAATTTTCCAAGACTCAGGAGGATGAGAGATCTTCTAGTAAGACCAAGAAGAAAGGCAAGTGCTTCCATTGTGGTAAAAAGGGCCATTAGAAGAGTGAATGTTGCAAATTCTTGGTGGAACAAGGTAAGGGGAAACCTAAGCAAGTAGGTAACCTTGTCAATGAGGGTGAGATTGAAGACTCTAGCATCTTCATATAAGCATTGTCATCTAATCAAGATGATCAGACGTGGTATATTGACTCGGGAGCCACAAGACACATGACAGGTAACAAAAATTGGTTCAGTAGCTTGAAAGTGTTGGATAATGGAACGTCCGTTTCACAAGCAAATGGTGATGTGTGCAAGATCAAGGGGATAGGCACCGTTTCAATCCAACTACCTGATGGCAAAAGCAGGATGATAAAAGAGGTACTTTATGTACCAGGTTTAAAGAAAAAAATCTACTTTCTGTTGGAGTCATTACTGATCAAAAGTTGAAAGTAGAATTTGCCCATGATCGTTGCTTTGTGAAGGATGTGAACCAAAAGTTCAAAGTTATTGTGGATGGAGTAAGGGAGCCCAATACTAAATTGTACAGGTTGAATGCTACAATCAAGGGACAACATGGACTCGTATCGTCCATTCCATCGCAAACTGAATTGTGTCATAAGAGGCTTGGTCACTTGAACTTAGGAAGCCTCAGTTTGATGAGAAAATTGGAGATGGTAACATGATTGTCCACCATAGAAGACCACTTGAAATCGATGTGCGAATCATGTGTATATGGGAAGCAACATCGAGAGAAGTTCAATAAAGGTGGTGTTGCAAAAGCAAAGAACATCCTGGATTTGATCCACACAGATTTATGCGGGCCTATGAGGACCATGTCCTTAGGTAAAGCCTTCTATTTCATGACCTTTATTGATAATATGTCACGTAAGACGTGGATCTACTTCTTGAAGAAGAAATCGGATGCATTTGACAACTTCAAGAGCTTCAAAGCATTGGTAAAAAATCAGACAGGTAGGAAGATCAAAGTTTTAAGATCAGATAGTGGAGGTGAGTACAAGTCTAATGACTTCAATGATCTTTGTGATCAATGTGGGATCAAAAGACAATTTACGCAAGCTCATACTCCTGCTCTCAATGGTGTAGCTGAGTGCAAGGATCATACAATTGTGGAAAGTGCCAGATCTATGCTAGCTGAGATGAAACTACCAAAAGATTTTTGGTCAGAAGCATGCAGTACGACAATCTATCTTCAAAATAGAAGTCCTACCATTGCCATACCGAAGATAACACCTAAAGACGCATTCATGAAGAAGAAGCCAAAGGTGAACCACCTGCGAATCTTTGGATGTAAGGCCTTTGTACACATTCCTAAGGAAGAGAGACGTAAACTTGATGTAAAAGCTATCAAGTGTATATTCCTAGGATATGATGATCGTGTGAAGAGCTATAGATGTTGCCATCCAGTGGAAAACAAAATCTATGTAAGCCGTGATGTTATCTTTGATGAATCCAAGATGTATGAAGTCGAGGACGCTGAGAAGATAGATACATCCAGTGGGAATGATGGTATAGTAAGGATACCTCCTGATGATGATCCATTCATTGACCTTCCAAGGGATGAATATGAGGATACATCTCAAGATACTACTACTCAACCTCTAGAGATAGGTTGGAGAGGTAGAGACAAACCTTTTGGTGCAAGAATGATTGAAGTTGCAGGTGACAAACGCAAGGAGAAGGATGTACCGTGGGATACATTTTCACCAGGAAGCCAATCACCCGACAGGAAGCTCCCTAAGTGGTTTGAGAGATTGTTGGAAAGCCACGACATGGATGACTTTCCAGGATCATCTAGGAAGGGAAGGCTACGAAGATCAACAAGAGAGAAGATACAACCTGAAAGATATGAAGCAAATTATGCTCTCTTATCTAGTATTATTCAAAGCAAAGAACCTTCGACTTATGGTGAAGCGAAGGATGATGACATTTGGGTCAAGGCCATAGGAGAGGAGATGGAGTCAATTGCTAAGCAGAACACATGGGACTTAGTAGAACCACCAGTTGGCAAGAAACCCATTGGTTGCAAATGGGTATATAGGAATAAGTACCATGCAGATGGAAGTATAGCAAAGCACAAGGCAAGATTGGTGATCAAAGGGTGTGCACAAAGTAAAGACATCGACTATGAGGAGACCTTTGAGCCAGTATGTGAGTGGAATACTCTACGTCTACTTGTTGCTTTAGCTTCACATTTTGGTTGGCCTTTGCATCAGATGGATGTGAAATCTGCTTTTCTAAATGGTGAGTTAGAAGAAGAGGTGTTCATGGATCAACTTGAAGGCTTTGTAGCGAAGGGACAAGAAAATAAAGTATGTCACTTGAAGAAAACAGTTTTATGGTCTTAAACAGGCACCACATGCGTGGTATAGCAGGATTGATGCCTACTTTCGTTCAAAGGGGATGGTGAGAACACATTCTGATCCAAATCTATATGTCTTATGCTTTGATAGTATGGTTGTTTTGATTGCTCTTTATGTTGATGACTTGACTATTACGAGAAATAATCAAGAGATGATAGACATGATCATGAAAGACCTCATGGAACAATTCAAGATGACAGATCTCAGCCTGATGCATTATTGCCTTGGAGTAGAGGTGTGGCAAAAAGGACATGAAGTGGGTTTAACACAGGTGAAGTATGTCAAATAATTGCTGCACAAGTTTAGGCTGCAGGATTGCAAACTAGTGAATACTCTTATTGGACCAGGTAAAAAGCTTTCTAAGCTTGATGAGTCACAGTCATTTGATGCTACGCTGTATAGGCAGTTAGTAGGGAGCTTGATTTACCTTACCACGACTAGACCAGATATATGCTATGCTATTGGTATTGTAAGTCAAGTTATGGCAGCACCTACAGAAATGCATTGGAAGGCAGTTAAGCACATTTTGCGTTATGTAGAAGGTACTTCCGATTATGGCTTGATTTACAGGAAGCATGAGGGTTTACCTGAATTGTGTGGCTATGTGGATGCGGATTGGGGAGGTGACTATGATGATCGTAGATCTACCACAAGGTATGTATTTCAGTTTTGTGGCAGTTGCTTTTCCTAGTCTAGTAAGAAGCAAAGTACCCGAGCCTCTTCTTTGCAATCTCGCCTGTACCCTTCTCGAACAGGAAAGTTCGAGATCTCAAATGCACTAACATCCTATCGACCATCATTCCCAACATAAACCTCTTTTCTCCCTCCACTACAACTAGATCTACCCATTCTACAACTAACTCACCAGCCAGCAAACGTATGCATGGCGCTGTCTCTACTTCTGCTAGCCCTCCTACCACACGACAACGCATCACTCCTCAATCACATCCTGCATCCCACCTCTTCTACATCCGCTGCTACCACTTTCGTACAACCATCCAATGTTTTTGCCACCTCTGTTTCCATCAACCCCATTCCTCCACCTTCCATCGCCATTCTTGCTTCCTCCACACCATCCATCACCATCACTTCTTCCATCCTTCCTGCTTCTCTCTCTCTTTTTGCTTCCACTCCACTTCTCAATATTAACCCTCATGATTCACAATTATCTCCCGACACACTCTCTTGGCTCAATCAGATTCACTACACACCTCCTTCATCTCCCTCCATCATCGACACCACTTTTCAATTTCCTTTAGTTCCTATCATTTCTTCTTTCAAAACACCCATTCTCACACCTCTCTCTACCACCGCCACTTCTCTCCCACCACCCACAAATTTAGTTCAACACACTATTGAGGGTGACAAGATGACACATTTGGGAAAACAAAGTATAGGCCATCGCCTGATCGTGCTGACCCCACCACGCCAAACGACCCAAGTCCGTAGAGGATCAAATCACTAACTTTTTAGTCAAACATCCCTACGAGTCTTTACACGGTGGTTGGCAGGTGTCGTTTCTAGCTCAGACAATCATATGGCACAAGTCCACAATAGCTATGAGTGAACTCACACTTCCTCCCCATCACACGACAATCCAAATGGGCGAAGTGTGGAATACCTTTGGACAAGATCACAATCACCACTTTGAATTGGCCGAAAATTCCCTCAGAGATATAGACGCCAAGCGGGCTCTACTCCAGTTTTTGAAAAAGTATCTCCATTATCCTGACCCCACAGTCCGTGTGGCAGTAACATTTGCCCGGGACTTAGAATTTCTGATGGGCATCACCACGAAATGGGATGATGTTTTGCCTCCCCTATTTTTTATCCTAATATAGGCTTGGCTTCAAAAAAAGTTGAAGACCAACTGCCAATGCCTCGAGTGTACTATAGAGCGGCCTTACTAGGTGATCCATGGGCAACCATATTTCAAGTGTGGACGGACCAATTTTGCTTCACATGCGTCCACAAGTCCTTCTTAACCCCCAAGGACAAGAAAAGTATAAAAAGACTAACCTTCATGGAGAAAATTACCAGCTACATTATCCAACAACGACGAGCAAAACAGACACTCTACTAAACACCATAGTGCCGAGGGACCGCCGACACTACTTCAGGTTGGAGGCTCTATTGGGGATATTCTCGTGTAAATAAATAAAATAGTCGAAAAAAGTAGAAATAAGTTGCGAGGGTCGTGGCATCATGCATGCGTAAGCCCATGGCCCAATGAGCACTTGTACATAATCATTTTTGTATAAACTAGACTTTGGGCCATGTAATTAAAAATAATATTAGAAGACCAAAGTTAAGTTAAACTTAAGTTCCTAAGTTTTTGTAATTAGTCAAAGGTCAAATGGTGGTAGGTGGGGTGTGTTTCTTTCTACACCATAGATTAGTTTGTGCTTCTTATGAAGGGTGTGGATCTCAATCCCTCCTTCTTGCAAGTAGCCAATAGGAAGCAATAGCAAGGGCCACCCCAAAGATAAAAAGGCACCATTTGTAACCATTTTACATGCTTATGGAGAGGAGAAAACTCTACCAAATTGGAGTGCAAGCATCCTCAAGTGCTAATCAATCTTGTTATTGTCTCTTGTTGTGTTTTGCTTTTTGCTTCCATTTCCATTGTTATTGTTTGTAATAGTTATGGTTTCTACTTTAGCCTACATATTTAGCACTTGAGCTAACCTCCATTTCTCTCTCTCTCTCTCTCTCTCTCTCTCTCTCTCTCTCTCTCTCTCTCTCTCTCTCTCTCTCTCTCTCTCTCTCTCTCTCTCACCTACAACCATGATGAATGCTTGTGCTTAGAGTTAGAGAAAGTAGAGTTAAGTTGGGGTAGTGTTAAAGTAGAGTTAGGAAGCATCTAAACTAGCAACTAAGTATAGCTAGGAGCCTATCCTTGTGTTCTAACCCTTCTTGACAGACGAAGGGCTGCTCACCACTCGTTCTACACACCCTACACTTGATTGCATAAGATTGGACAAGATTGTCAAATTTTTCCTTCAGCCCATTTAGGATCACTTGAGCTGGTCTCCTATGCAAGCAAGCTCTCTATGAAGACTTTTGACTCTCAAAACATAATTTGAGGCAATCTCATCACTCCTTTGGAAGCTTTGAAAGATTTGCTTCCTTAGTCTGAGCAACCTTGATGTGTTCCTTGCCTCATAAATGGATTTCAATGTGTCCCAAGCCTCCTTGATTGACGTGCATGAGCCAATCTCCCTCAACACTTCATTGGAAACATTCATCTTCCTTATATGTAGGTCCATCCTGCCCTCTTCTTGTACTTTTGGACCTCTTGGAGCACTTGAGGATCCTCCTCAAGTCCTAACACAATCTCAATCTTGAAGTACCAAAATGGACCCCATCCTCACCTTCCAAATGGCATAATTGGAGGTGTTCAATCTCTCACCATGCTCCAACAAAAAGGAACCTATGGAAGCCATCTTTTCTTGAGAAATTGTCTTGCAATGGATCAAAAAGTGTTGCTCTCTCTCTCTCTCTCTCTCTCTCTCTCTCTCTCTCTCTCTCTCTCTCTCTCTCTCTCTCTCTCTCTCTCTCTCTCTCTCTCTCTCTCTCTCTCTCTCTCTCTCTCTCTCTCTCTCTCTCTCTCTCTCTCTCTCTCTCTCTCTCTCTCTCTCTCTCTCTCTCTCTCTCTCTCTCTCTCAATAAAGGATGCAATAATGGTATCATGCCAGCTCCAATTTGAGATCTTGCAACTAGGTGTGAGATCAATCTCACTAGCTCTACCAATCTCTCTCAAACTAGATGAAACTCTCATCCAAAGATGAAGCAAGGACAAAATTTGGGTCAACTTGACTCAAGCACATGAAAAGCACACAAAACATCCACAAAAGACTCAAATACAATTTATTTGCATGAAACTATGTGGCTATGACCTCAAAAATTTGTCTAGATCTCAAATAGATAAGATTGGCAAGCTTTTTCTTGAGTTTTTGGATCAAACAAGGTAGATGTGAGCCTAAATTGATGTGTCCAACCAGGTTGGGTGCCCTACCTACCTCACTTTGAAAGCTTATAACTTCATCAATACACATTCAATTGACATGAAATCAATTGTACTAGAAACTACACTTTAGTAGCTTTCCAACAAGCTATCAGGCACTTGATTTGGATCTAACTTGGAGAAAACCAACCATTCAAATTTTGGCGATCTCACATGTGCCTAAGCAGTACATTATGTATAGTACCCAACATGGATCAATGTGTTTTTGGTCCCCTATGATCCAAAAATCTCCTTGATGGCTATAGAGATGCAACTACACTCTCTGGATCTTGATTTCAAGGCAGATTTTTCATCACTCTTGATGTATGCATGGATATCATAGATAGGCTCTGATACCATGTTAAATTTCACACGTGTTGGACTCCCCAAAAGTGTATGATTATGATCTCCTAAGATGTGGTGATTTCACAAAGATCAAACATAGATTGAAATCCAAGATCTATCTCACAAATCTAACTTGGCAAGAGCACAATGTAACATGCATATATGATTCACAAACAGAGACTAGATGGTATTCAATATATATATAATTTTATAGGTGTGCAGATAAAGAAAGTACAAAGTGGATGTGCTGTTTGTGAGAAATTGTGTGTGGCTGATGTCGTTGTCAAATCTAATTGCACAGTGCATGAGCCTTCGCTGAAATTAATGTTGGTAAAAATGCAAAAGATGTGACACTCTGACAAATGCCTTAAAAACTGATTTACAAGGTACCTTAGCTTTTCTATAAGGGCACCATTGGTAGTCCTACATTCTACAGTACATTAAGCTTACCTCCTTGTTGAGAACCTTGACCTTGATGTAGTGATATCTGATTTCAATGTGCTTACTCCTAGAGTGAAATCTAGGGTTGGCCGATAAGGCAATAGTACTTTGATTATCATAGACTATAATTGTGGGATTGTATTGATACAAACTAACGTCCTAATAGTAAATTTGTCAACCAAAACGCTTCTTTAATAGATTGGGAAGCAACAATGTATTCTGCTTCTGTAGAAGAAAGAGCAATAGAGGTTTGCTTACGACTGTTCCATGAGATAGGACCGTCGTTGAAGAAGAATGTAAATCCAGATGTGGACTTATGATTGTCTACATCTCCTCCCCAGCTTGCATCAAAATATCCACTGAGCTAATGAAGATTGTCATTGCTGACTTCTCCATAGCAGATGCATTGGTCCATTGTAGCTCGAATATACCTCATGACTCTTATGAGAGCCTTCCAATGGATAATGCCAGGATTAGCCATATATTGGCTGAGTGAGCTTACTGCAAAAAAGATGTCAGGTCTTGTATAGACCATTGTGTACATGAGAGATCCAAATGTCAATCGATAAGGATACTCTCTCATCTGCTCCTCTTTCTGCTTGGTCCGGGGACATTGGTCCTTCGACAAATATAGGCCTGGATCCATCGGTGAGTGAGTTAATTTACAATTTATTCGATTGTATATGTTAAGAACATTGTGAAGATACCTTTGTTGAGTGATATAGATCAGTCGTCTCACTTTGTCTCTGTGGATCTGAATGGCCAGACAGAAGTGAGCTTCGCGTAGATTAGTCATGTTGAACTCTGAAAACAACATCTATTTAGAATCCTTGACCAAATTGGTGTTGTTGCTGAAAATCAACGTATCATCCATGTATAAGGTGATGATAATGAAGGATTGTTGCACCGACTTGGAATAGACGTTGCAATCAACAGTGCTTGGTTGGAATCCTTGTTCGATGAGGAATGTGTTGATCCTTTGAAACCAAGCTCTAGCAGACTGTTTCAATTCGTAAAGTGCTTTATGGAGCTTACAGACATGATTCTTCATACCTTCCAAAACGTATCCTTTGGGCTAGATCATGTAGATGTCTTCTTGTATAACTCCATTCAGATAAGCTGTTTGTACATCAAGTTGGTGCACTTCAAGGTTGGCAATTACAGCATATGATAGAGTGCTCGGATCGACGAATGTTTGACTACAGGACTGAAAGTCTCAGTAGTCGATGTTAGGGATCTGAGTGAATTCTCATGCTACCAATCTTGTCTTCTTTCAATCAATTGCTCCATTGGCATTGTATTTGATCTTGAAGTTGGTTCTTGATCATAGAAGAATACTCTCTGTCCATAGCTTCTCTCTAGAGACCAGAGTCTGGTTGGCTGAGTGCCTCTTTGACTATTGTCGGTTCTCGTATCAAGAGACATGCAGACTCGGGAGTATACCTTGTGGGCTGTGTGCGCACTCGGCTTGATCTTCTGGGAGGAATCGACTGAAGAACCACTCCTGGGACTTGTTGCTGGGTAGCAGCAACGTCTTCGTTTGATTCGCTGTCAAATAGTGGGTCGATAATGGACACACATGAGCCCGAAGCTCTGATTGTCGTGTCAATGGCAGGTGATGAAGGTTCTCCTGGAATAATATCTTTGCCTTTGACGTCAACAAACTGATCCTCGATAAAGACCATATCCCGGCTATACAAAACTTGCTGGGTATCAGGATCATACAGCTTGTATGTGCTATCAGATGAAGTATATCCAATCAGGATGGTCTTGAGCCTTTGGAAGTCGAATTTCTTCCTTGTAGGCAACGCATCCGAATACTCTTAGGTTCTTCACAGAAGGCTTAGAGTTTGTCCACACCTCATCGGGTGTTTTGCCTAAGAGAGCCTTGGTCGAACATCTGTTCTGGACATAAGCTGCAGTGGAGATAGCTTTGAGTTAGAAGCTCTTGGGCAGCGATGCATGCACTAGCATACATTTGGCTGATTCAACCAGAGTACGGTTCTTCCTCTCGGCTAAGCCATCTGACTGAGGACTGTAAGGAGTGATGAATTGCTGCTCAATGCCTTGGCTCTGGAGGTACTCCTTAAACTCAGCAGAGATGTACTCTCCACCATTGTCTGACCTTAAGCCCTTGATCGTCCTTCTAGTCTCTTTTTTTGCACGCTCCTCGAAGATTCTGAAGCGATTGAAGGCTTGTGATTTCTTTTTGATAAAGTACACCATAGTCCTTTTGGAAAATTCATCAATAAAAGTTATAAAATACTTTGCATTTTTCAGCAAAAGATTTTTCATCGGGCCACAAATGTCTGAATGTACAATGTCTAACAATCTTTTAGCAGTATGCTGATGGCTTGATCTAAATGGTTTTCTAGTCTATTTGCCAACTAGACAGTCTTGACAGACAGGTTACTTAACTTTATCATGAGGATAGTCTAGATCAAGAATAATAGAATGTCTAGACATTTGTTGTACAACAGTATGATTCAAGTGACCAAGTCTATAATGCCAAAGTAAACTTTTATTTGCTTGAATAGAAGTATTGAGTGCCTGATTAGAGGCAAAAAAGCAATGACTTAATCTATACAAGTATCCATGCCTCTTTCTGAGTGCTACAATCTTGCATGTCCTATCAACTACTTTGCATTGATCACATTCGAATTCTACTTTATGTCCTAGATCTATGGTTTAGCTTACAGAGAATTTGTAGATAAGTTGAGTACATACAGAACTTTAGAAAGTAGCTTAGATTGATCATTTGCAAAGCTCAATCTTACAATACCTTCACCTTTAATAGCTTGTGTGCTATTATCGCCAAGGTGAACATATTTGTTGGTACTGTAGGGTGTATAGGACTTGAAACAACTAATGAGACTGAGTGACACCGGAATCCAAAAACCAAGAATTGTCGCTAGATGCTCCATGATGGCTGGTTATAAAGGCATCATGATCTGCTTTTTGAATGGGCTATGGAGCTTCTTTAGCTGCATTGGCCACTTGATTTGACTGACCCTTGTTGTTGTTCTTAGCTTGTAATATCCGACAGCCTTAAATTTTGTAGTTGTTTCGCTTGTAGTATCTGCAGAACAGTTTTTTCTTCGTTTGTGGATTCGACTGTTCCTTGTGCTGTGCTGGTTTTTGGTCTTGCTTTGATTTTTTTGGACCTTTCTTCTTCCTCTTTTAGTCATGCTCTTGTTCGTGTACAAGGCATGAGAATCAGCTGAGGAACTTGAGGCTTTGTTCCTCCGCGTGTCTTCCTGCAACAACATTGTAATGACTGTCAAAAGAGTCAGTTCTGGATGTGTCGTGATGATCATCATTCAGCTGTCGAAAGAGTCAGTTCTGGATGTGTCGTGATGATCATCATCCAGCTATTGTATGAGCTTGACAAGCTTGTAAGCAGTTGCATCACTGTGTCTTGATCGTTGATGATAGATCTGACAATGGTCATTTGCTTCAGCAGGTTCTTGAATTGAGCAGGGAATCACCACTCGCCATCTTGAGGGAGTAAAATTTCTTCCTGAGATGTAGCTTGGAAGCTATATCTCGCACTTCATATAATGTGCTCAAAATTTCCCAGACATCTTTGGATGTCTAGGCTTTGGATACATGGCCGATCTGAGTATCCAAAATATTGAGGATGATCAACACGAAAGCCTTTCCATCCTTCAGCTTCCATCTGGAGATTGCTGTGTCATCTGCTTCGGGTTTCCCTTCTGCACCTATAACAATGACATACAATTATTTAGCCATTAGCATTATTTTCATCTTAAATTTCCACAGATGGTAATTGGCTCCATCAAGCTTGTCCATGATAGGACTGGCTTTCCCTTGGGAATCCATGTGGAAGATTAGTCTAGGTGATAGGAATAACTATCGGTGACTTAAGTATGAAAATCTGATGCTAAATTACAGAACAAGAAGACAATTACTCTATCGGCTAGTAGAGTCTTGTTACTGTGGAAGCTTATCAGGCTACGAAAATAGCTCTGATACCATGTTGGGAAAGACGAGTGTGAGAAACAAAAAATAGCTCGAAAAAAAATGAACACGAAAAGAAGCGAACTCGAAAGGAAAGTGTTCGTGTGCAGTGGAATGAGCTATCTCACTCTTTCCTTAAGCATGACTATGCCTATCAGACTCGAACAGAATGTTAGTGATAGAAATCATGTTCGATCTGATTACGTAGCCAAACATTGAACAGCAAAATATCAAAAAGATAATTTCTCGTGAAAAGCTAGACATAGACTAATAATAATTCATGAAAAACAAACTACCTAATTAAGCAATAAGAAAGTCAGACAGAATGTAGAAAAGCATAGCAATATTGACACAAATTTGAATGTAGAGCAAACAGAGCTGTAATCAGAGCTGTAATCAGATTAATATAGGATTTAGGAGAAGTAAAGGAGATAAATCCAACACTCTGAACTGCATGCAAGGGTGCAACAAGTACAAGTTGACCCATTGGTTCCATTGCTGCTGGTTCCGATTTTGGTTCAATACGTGTTGTTGCAACTCTAGGATGGTTTGGTGTTTGATTTCCCGTTCTGGCTATTATTGATCATCCGGATCTCAGATTCATTTGATGGGGAAGTCCAGAGTAGCTGGATCTTGATGGATTTGTGGAATTCTATCTGGGTCCTTGAGGATCTGATCAGTTTTTTTGGCCAAAAGTGTGATTTTAGGCCCTTTGCGATGGTTTTTCCTTAATAACTTTTTGATCCTGGCTCTGATTGCTTTGAAATTTTCAAAGTAGATAGATCTGAGACAGATCTTTCTATAGCCGTTATGTTACCATATCAGGACAAGTGCCATGCTGATCAGCTTACGGGCATTTGGTCCATATCAGTTCATTTTTAGTTTTAACAGGATTATGAAAAGTTTTAACCGTTTACGTTTTGCTTAGCCAAAAGACTTAGTGTGGACACGTGTGCTGGTATTAGAGCAAATCCATGCTATGCTAACCCAAGTGACCCTTATAGAGCAAGGTCTGTCATGCACTACTGTCCATACTCTTGAGCATATCCATGCTTTCCAGTTGTATCTCACCAAAGGTCTAAAGTAACACTTAAAAGGGTAGGGTACAGTAATGTCATGATTGTTATATAGAAATCATGTAACAACCATGGTATGGGGACATTGCTTTGGAAAGACATGATTAGTTATTTTGTAAATGATTTCCAGTGTCTTTACTAGGTATTAGGACAGATCCATGCCATTCTAACCCTTTTGTAAAAACAACGTAGGTTACGCATTTCTATGTTGTCTAAGATTGTCTTATTGGAGTCCTTATTGTAAGGTTCTTTGACAAGGGTTTCTTTGAGAATTCGTTAGTAAACTTTTCTTTTTGGAAAATAATATCTTTTTCTTAAGTCGTTTCTTTATCAAAAAGGAGGAAGTATATTGAAGAACGTAAAAAAGGGTTTTGTCATAAAGTACTTATCCCATTCTTGTTTGTATATTGTAGAATTCGCATGCGAATTGATAATGAGAAGTCATACCTGAATG
Source organism: Diphasiastrum complanatum (assembly GCA_029204225.1). Taxonomy (NCBI): domain Eukaryota; kingdom Viridiplantae; phylum Streptophyta; class Lycopodiopsida; order Lycopodiales; family Lycopodiaceae; genus Diphasiastrum; species Diphasiastrum complanatum. The sequence continues at coordinate 1,093,875 of CM055093.1, read as the reverse complement.
TTTGTAGACAAGGCCTCTTGAGAGGCTTCCATAGTTGTTTTTTTCCCGTAAAAGTATTATCTTTATATCATAATAACAAAACAAATGGCCTTTTTTGTCCATGGCTACGCTTAAGAGTCTTGTGGTATCCCGATTGCCTCCAACATCATCCACAACCACACTACCTCATTTGCCACTTTTGAGGCTGCGACATACTCGCGAATCCTAAATACACCTCCAGGACCGCAAAGCACAAAATGGATGCAAAACAAAAACTACGAAAAGAAACAAAACAAGTAGAAGCAAAGATGGTGCTTTTTTATGTGACTTCTTCATTGAAGACTTAAATTGGAGGCCGTATCTCTTATCAATGGTGCTTGACAAGAAGATTGCAATAGTTGATACTTTGGGGATCTTTAGATCCATATGTTTTGTAAAAATTTCTTTGCATGTAGGGAATAAGGAGGATCTCATCTCAATCAAGAGGATGATGGTAGAATACTCATATCTACCAAAAATCCAAATGCATAATAGAGAGTTGCCAAGACTTGAGGAGGAGTCTTTTCACCTCCTAGCTCCAAGGAGATCTTCAAAAGGCAAGGCCGAGTCTTTGTGGCTCACATTTCATGGAAAAGAGAGGAAATTTTCAGGTGGTATCTACCTCAACATATTCACTTTTTCTTTTTTTCCAATATTTGATGTACCGTCTTGCTTTTATGAGATTTCTACATCTCAAAGTTGGAGTGAGACAATGCTAGTCTTGATTATGCCTCTTGTATGAACATATTTCTTGTCATTGATGGCTTAGATATGATTCCAAATCATATATAAAGCAAGTGGTTGTGTCATCAAATCTATGCTCTTGGACCTTGTAAGAGCAAGTATGAGGTAATCTCTCATAGTGTGAAAAATCTTGTTTTTTCATTTTGAGGCAATTTGTAAACTTCTCTTGGGATTAAGTGAATCATACACAAATGACACATCCTTGAGCAAGTATGTAGCCTCAATAAGATCAAGATATTTTTTGATTTCAAGATTAGATCTATCATGCAAAAATTTCATTTTATGTGGACTAGTCAAGCTAGAGTGCAAAATCTTGGCAATCAGCCATTTTGCCTATCTTGTGACCTTGATCTTCTTGGTGATTATGAGGCATGGAGGCCTCGAATTTCCATCATGGTGCAGCCATTTTCAAAGGGGAGGAGCTTTCAAATCAAAAGCCTTTTTCAAGCATGGAAGGAATGGTGGAATGATCATCAAGGAAGGTGGTATTGGATTTCCATCAAGGAGATCCTCTCATGGCAATGGTGAATTGGCTTCATCCAAATATTCTTTGGCTACTTCTCACACCAAATAATTTACTCAACAAGTTCTATGATTATTTTAAAATAGATACCTTTTTAGGAGACGTGTGAAAAATAGAAAAAATTATCTAGGTTGAGTTAGGGGCTATATTGACTTTTTTGTGTGATTATACATGTTAGTAAGTGAGTAGGCCAATTTTGGCATTAGAGATAACTTGAGCAAGTACACATGCCACATGATGATTAGGCCAAATCCAAGAGTAAGTTAGGCACTTGACACATGTCATGATGGTAGAGGGCTAGTGACACCTTCCTATGTGTTGTATTGAGATCATGTGACAAATCACAACTAAGAGATCCACGAAATTGGTCCAATCAAAATTAAGGGTCCATGCGTCACTAAGCCAATCACATTTAGAGGACAAAAAGAAGGGGTACAATCATGCTTCACTCTCCTTCACCTCTAGTTGCTACATGTATGAGTATTAGATCAATTCTATGTAAGTTCTTTGGAGTTAGTGTGTTTCTACATTTAGAGATTTTTTGGCTTTCTCTCTCTACATGAGTTTTTGTACTTGGATTATCTCTCTACCCAAGAGCAAGGCTTTATGACACTTAGTTTTTGTGAAAGATTTTAAATAGTTTTGCTATTTTGGCCATATTTGTATATTTGGCAATTGAGGCCAATTTTCATATTAGACTTAGAGTTTGACTTTTCAATGTTATATTAGTCTAAAGGCATTTGAATAAACACTTTTGGAAAGTGTGGAAAACTATAGAAAACGAGTTTTAGAGAGATTTAATTTGACTAGTAGATACATTGAATCTAGTCACAAAAATAGTAGGGTTTTCAATATGGAGGGAAACCAAAGTTTGAATTTAGATTTGGACCTGTTATAAAAGGATATAACAGTTAGAATTAAAGTAGAACTACTGTGTTACTATACTATGGGTCCTATCAGTAGATAAGGATCAGTTGGCCTTGCCATGAGGCGAGTCGATGGGACACGCGTCCCATCGATGGCAACTTGGGCCATGCATGGGTTGCCATAGTGAAGAACTATATGTACAATGTATTTTTGTTTTGAAAAATAGAGTTGCTACGTGAGCTTGGTGTGGAGAGTGCTTTCTGTTTGTGTTACTGTGTAGCATGATTTGTGTCCCTGTTTGAAGCAAATTCTAAGTTGGTATCAGAGCCGTACATGGAGTGTACACAGAACAACATCGCCGTTGAAGAGAGCTTCAAGAGAAGAGAAGTCTTTTGAGAGTTCGGGGTTTACGGCGGGTTGAAGACGGAAAGTTAAGCACTAGTGCACAACTTCTAGCATACAAAAGCTTGCCAAGCTTGAAGCTATGAGAGGATTCAGAGACAGGTCTTGTCAGTTGAATCTAAAAAGCGGAGAGGCAGAATTCTAAAAATTCCGTAAAGAGGCTGCTTGGCGTTTGTAGTCGGTGTGCATCCAATCGGATACTGATTGACAAAGGGTTTGAAGCTGCGGATCACCAGCTGTAGGGTGACCTCAAAGCAAGAGGATTTGGTTGTTGAAGAGCTGTACAGAGGCTGCTAGGTGAGAAGAAAAGTACAAGAACCCTGGCTTAGGATTTTGCACTACAAAATCTCAATCTTCTTTCTAGAGAAGTCTGTTTTCAGCACTATGAATGGTCACAGAAGTGTGCCCCGGTGCAAGGAAGCTAATTCCAAAAGGCCGTGGATGGTCGTGGACTGAGTAGGGTGCAGGCTGCCATAGCCATAAATCTATAAAGACAGAGATGGCCACGTGAAGAGAGGAACCAAAGAGCTTGCGGTTGAGCACGCGTGACCAAGTGGAGTAAGTCCATAGTGTACTTGAGTGAGTAGCGGTTCGAAGGGCCTGGTTCGACTCACGGTATCATTGACAATCATCGATGGAAGTTAAAATCCGATCAACGACAAAGATTACTTGTTGTTGGGGCCGTTGGATCTACTTCAACGGTGATGATGGACTTTGAAAGGGTGAAGTTTTGAAGGCCATATATAGAAAAATTTCAGTAAAATTTTTTATATGGAAATCCATTGAAAGGGCCTGACTAGTGAAAGTCATTTTGAAGGCTATTGGACTTCATAAAAAAGAAGCAGTTCAAAAAGCTGAAAAATCTCTAGTTTGGGCCTCCCTTGGCCTATTTTGGCCAAACAAAGGGCTAGGACTCCAAACGAAGGGCACCTAGACTGTATCTGCAAGTACGGTACCACAAAACAGAGTGATTGTGATGGAGAAATCACTCAATGGACATCAAATCTCTTTTGGCCCTTTCAGGGAGCGGGTAGTCAGGAGTGTGAGGTGAGAAGCATTTCACGTTTGAAAAGCAACTTGGCTTGCGAAATGCCACCTAAGCGGTGGGATGCCCTGGTGTAAAATTTTAGCAGGGCATTAAAATAAGCTACTAATGTTGCCATTGTACTCAGAACACATTTAGGCCTACAGTTGCAGTTTAAGGCAGTTTTGTGATGGCAAACATGGGGGAGTCCATTTTGAGCAAAAAATAACAATTTGGACGGGATTTTTAATTATGCAGTGTGGAAATTCAAAATGAAAAACATACTGATAGAGAAGGAAGTGTGGGATGTCGTCACAGGTGATGAGAGAAGACTGCCAAATTAAACAGACATTAAAGTGTTCGATAGGAAGGCGAGGAGAGCTTTGACCTTCATCAACTTGTCAGTGAAAGACCACATCATTATCCACATAAGTGATGCCATTACACCTAGACAGACATGGGATGTGCTAAAGGAGCAGTTCAAGATGTCAAATCCATCAAGGATTATGTTTTTGAAGTCAAAACTGAATAGTGCCCAAATGGAGCAAGGAGGGCACATTCAGATGTACATGAGCAGAATCAAGACAATGAGGGATGAACTACATTCTATTGGTGAGCGCATACGTGATGTTGAGCTAGTGCATGATCTCCTTGACTATAATAGGCATAGATCTGAAATTGGTAACATGCAACTTCCTTTGCCATAACTCCTCCTTGGAAACATAAGTCATCAATGCAACATCACTTGCACTTGCATTTTCATGCACATCTAGCTTGAAAATGCCTCCATATCTAGATCCACATGCAAGGATCTTATCTTCTTTCTTTATGAAACAACTATTGACATTGAATTCCACTTCAAAAGCATCATCAAATAACTTTCCAACACTAATCACATTCTTTGTGAGATTAGGAACATAAAGTACATTGGAAAGTGGACACTATTCTCTATATCAATTATGGGTGGTACTTTAAAGCATTGGGAAAGGGCTTGTTTTCAAAGTCTATGCTTAAACTAGTTGAAGAGGGAGTGTGAAAGATTTCAACTAGTTTTGCTATTTTGGTCATATTTGTATATTTGGCAATTGAGGCCAATTTTCATATTAGACTTAGAGTTTGACTTTTCAAAGTTATATTAGTCTAGAAGAATTTGTATAAACACTTTTGGAAAGTGTGGGAACCTATAGAACACGCGTTTTAGAGAGATTCAATTTGAGTTGTAGATACATTGAATCTAGTCACAAAATAGTAGGGTTCTCATTATGGAGGGAAACCAAGATTTGAATTTAGGTCTGCTATAAAAGTATGTAACTCATGGAAAGAGATCAAATTCTCTCTCTCTTATCTCGTTCATGCTTATACATGGTTCTCTTGGGTTCTACTATCCATTGGTGCACTATACTTGTTGTTAGGCCTATTTTGGCCATAAGAATGTACATTGTAAATATGAGTTGGAATCAAATGTAATCGAAGTTTTATTAGTTATGTATTTGCAATGGAAAATGTAATTACATGGTTAGGTAGATAGGTTAGGCCAAGTCGCTTTAGAGTTATTGATATTATGAAATTAGAATAGGCAGGTTGGTTGATGAGAAGCCATATTCGTGAGGAAGTTGAACAGACCGTAAGCAATCGCAAGATTGATGATTGCGGTTCTTATGCGGTTTGTGAAAGATTCAACTAGTTTGATCATTTTGTCAATATTTCCATATTTGGCATATTGAGGCCAAAACTTGTTTTAGACTTAGAGAATAACTTTTCAAAGTTCATTAGTCTAAATTTCATTTAAATACACTTTTTGAAAGTGTGGGAAAGTTTGTAGGCGAGTTTGTGCTTTGGATTTTAATGATCTGAAAACTTTCACATGGTATCAGAGCTTGTGGTTTTAGGTTATGAAGGAGGAAATTAGATCTATCAATGATTTGCTGAAGATATCAAGGCTAGAGCATGCTAGAGGAGATTCTACACCAAAATCAAATTTTTTGCTTTTGTAGATCGGATCTTTTGTAGATCAAAACCCTAAATAGTTTTTCAAACTTGATCAATTCCGATTTTTGAATTCACATACTGGATTTGGCAGATTTTTGGATCATGAAATCAGCCTCAGTGGTGGCTATCAGATTGCATAATCAGTTTTTAGCATTTGCATGTAGATTTGAAAAAATCAATTTTTTGTGATTTTGTCAAAATCCTAATTTGATTGGATCTCTAGATAGTGAGGTTGCTGGAATTCATTTGAGTGTGTTTCAATCGTAGGAAGTGTCATTAAATTGAGGACAGATCATAGCTTGATCAAGATTTCATAATTCTATGTGTTGATTTGCTTGGTATAAGTGTTAGAAGAGAATTTTTGAGATAGTTTCAAATCTTGGTGATTTCTTTTGAAAAAATTTGTTGTTGTTCAAAGGAGTGCTTTGTGCATTGAAACAGGTTGAAAGAGAAGATCAGGTCATTGCTACATGGCAACCTCAATTGGAGTCATGTTGGAAGCCAATGATAGACTTACCTCAAGCAACTATTCATTGTGGAAAGTGAAGACGGAGTCAGTTCTTGAGATGAATGACGTTTTGGATATTGTTGTAGGTTTGGAGGAGAGACCAGCAACACAACAAGATCAAGTGAGGTATGATAAGAGGGCCAAGAAAGCTCTACACATGATAAAGATGAATGTTACCAATGAGCTTCTCAAGGAAGTTGGTAAGTGCACATCATCTTTGGAAGCTTGGAATTAGTCTACTTCTAGAGTGTTGACTCTAAGAAGGCAAATCTTTTCTTATTTGCAAAAGAGTGAAGAGACTCCAAGTACTTTTGTTTTGAGGATGAAAGCATTGAATGATGAGTTGTCTTGTATTGATCAAAGCATTAAGGAAGGAGAGCTTCTTCAAGTGATTCTTAATGGCATGTCTTATGCTAATGCTAACATTGTTCAAAGTATTGCTATTAAAAAGAATTTTCCAAGTTTGATGGATCTTCAAGAGATCTTGATCAATGAGGAATATAGGCTTCAAGCAAGAGGTGGATATACATTGACACTTCAAGAGGATGCTATGTTCACAAAGGGCAAATTCAAGGGCAAAACCAAAAGTAAGTGGTTTGAAGGGCAAGAAAGATAAGTCAAAGCTCAAGTGCTTCTATTGTGGCATCAAATGACACTTTGCAAGTGAGTGCTACAAGAAGAAGAGAGATCAAGGAGACAAGCAAGGTAATCTTACTCTTGATGAGGATGGTTTGGATGTTCAAGATGCAAATGATCCACCTTTCACAAAGGGTACTTCACTTCTTTGTTGGCATATGGAGAAGACAAGAGGGTGATCTACACGACCAATGATGGTGAGTGTGCAATCAAAGTGATTGGCACAATTCCTATTTCTGTCTCTACAATTAGGAATGTTCATTTGGAGGATGTCTTGTTTATTCCATCTATAGACAAGAATTTGCTTAGTGTGAGTCAAATGCTAAGTAAGGGCCTCAAGGTGGAGTTTGATGGGGATGCTTGTATGATCAAAAGGAAGGATGTCTTGATTGGAAAAGGTAAAAGGCAAGGGAAGTTGTTCAAACTAGATGCTTGTGTTATTGCTAACCAAGTTGGATGTGTTGCAAGAGAGCAAATACCTATTCAAGAGGTTTGGCATAAAAGGATGGGACACCTCAACTTCAAGTCATTGGAGATAATGGCAATGAAGAAGGTTGTGTTAGGTCTTCCAAGTTTCTTATGTGATATCAAACATGTTTGTGAGTCTTGTGCTTTGGCTAAGTCACATAGACTACCTTATAGTAGATCTATATCTAGATTTACAAAGCCTTTTCAACTTGTACATTTGGATATTCATGGATTTACTACAATTAGTGATAGTGGAGCTAAGATTTATGTAACATTCATTGATGATTTTAGTAGATTATGTTGGATCTATCTACTAAAGTGCTGAAGGAGTGACAATGGTGGTGAGTACATATCTACCAAGTTCAAGACCTTTTGTCATAAGCATGGGATCAAGAGGGAGTATACAACATCATGGACCCCACAACAAAATGGAGTGGCTGAAAGAAAGAATAGGACTTTACATGAAAGTGCTATAGCTATGAGGTTAAGTGCTAATCTTGACAAACCGTTTTGGGATCAAGCTTTGTTGTGTGCCAATTTCTTGTGCAATAGGTGGCCGAGTGCTATTTTGGATGGAAGGACACATTTTGAGATGCTATTCAAGAGGAGGCTAAGTGTCAACTTTATAAGAACCTTTGGATGCACATGCTATGTCAATGTTACTCTTGATGATAGAACCAAGGAGGATCCATCTTTAAGAAGATGTATTTTTGTTGGATATAGTGAGGTGAGTAAAGCCTACAAGGTTTACATTCCTTCGACTAACAAAGTGATTGTTGGGAGAGATGTCATTTTTTATGAGGGGAACATTCCAAAAGTATATTCAAGCATGATTGATGGTAGTGTGGATGGATCTAACATTCTTGATCCTACTTTTGATGGTGATGATGATGGACCTTCATCAAGTCAAAGCCAAGGAGAACATCAAGGGAAAGACAAGTACCTTCAAGGCTCATATATGATCAAAAGGGTAAGCAATTAGTTTTTGGAAGTTATTTGTTTCCTAACCTCTTTGGATGAACCTACAAGTGTAGCTCAAGCAAGGAAAGAAGAGGAGTGGATCCAAGCAATGGATCTTGAGTATCAAGCTCTTATGAAGAGTGAAACATTTTTTGGAGGACCTTCTTGTGTAGATGGTGCTATGCAAGTGGAAGGATGTTATCTTGCTAAAAAATCAAGTAATGTATCTGGAAAGGAAAGTTTTTTCAATCTTTGATGGTCAAGATGAATATCAAGAGGTTGATCTCAAAGCGCTTCAACCAGTCAAAAGGGAAGGTGCCAATTTGGAGCTAGTCAAGAGCATCAAAGAAGAGTCAATTGGCAAAGATGTTATGGATCTATTTTTGTAGGTTACTGAAGACTCAAGTAAGGTCAAAGGAGCAGCAAGGAAGTGTTGTTCAAGTCTACTTTGCTTGTTCTATCTCATGTTTGAGCACTTTCATGTGGATGTGTGCAAATTGTCAAGATATGGTAAAACTAGCTACATTGGTGAGCATCATTTTGATGTTGGATTTGTACTAGAATTCTTGGCTGGTTCTGCTGATGGAAATGAAGCTACTAGAGGTTCATTATATCACTCATCCATGGCTAATTCTCAAGTGTTGAGCCACTTAGTGCCAAGGTTTGGATATTGTCAAATTTTGGTGAATTCATGGTCATTTTATTGTGTCAAATAGATCTTGAAGATGGACCAGTAAAACTTGCTTGATTTATAGAGTCATGTGGTGCTGCTTTAGTATAGTGGTAGCACACATTCTAAGAATCAAAGAATGATAGCTTTGATTACAAGAGAGAAAAAGTACAAGAATTTAGTGTATGAGCATAAGCCTCAACACGAGTTAGAGAGAGAAAGAGAGAGCAATATTCAAGCAAATGATAATGTAGATCCAAAATGACATGGAATATCTTCAAAGCTTGGTTCTTCATCAAAGATTATGAGAATGTCTACACATATTTATGGAGTTTGAGGTATCTCGAGGTAGAACCACATCCATCCACATCTATGAGTGAAAACTAGAGTATTAGTGACATTTGTCACTTCTCATGCATGCATTTCTACCTACTTCTACCAAGTGTCAGTTTTCTAACTAGAATTGTACAAATCATCATGCATGTGTCCATTTCAATTTGTGCATGCCTTGCATGTCACTATGGATCACTTACAACCATTGCACGTGATATACCATGAGTTTCTATTGGAGTGTGAGGACATAGACGATTTGTACTTAGAATCCTATGTAAATCTGTAGAGTGTTGCATTTTTCGCATTTTTTGGGAGAATTGTCGCATATCTGAAAGTGCATGAAATGGAGTTAAACCTTAGTGAACACTTTGTCATCTTTTTCACAAAATCTTTAGTGCTTAGAAAAATCCCGAAAGTGAATTGGAAGTCTTTGTCAGGATTTTTGCATGTTTGTGATATTAGTGCAAACATGCAGACTATTAGAAAACAGTCCATTTTCTGCAGAACTTTTTGAGAGAGTAGTTTTGAGAGAAAGGACAGCTGTTGGGATGAGGAGGAGTTAGATTAAATTCCAATAGATTTGTCTTCTTAGAGTCAAAACTCTAGATGTATACTTGGATTCATAAAGCTTCTTCAAAGCTTCCCAAGCCTCTCGAGATGAATTGCTCTTATCAGTCTCCTTGAGTAGCTCATTGGTAACATTCATCTTTATCATGTGTAGAGATCTTTTTGCTCTCTTGTCATACCTCACTGGATCTTGAGGTGCTTGAGGCCTCTCCTCCACACCTACAACAATCTCCATCAAGTCATTCATCTCCAATAAGGACTCCATCCTCACCTTCCAAGTAGAATAGTTGATTGAGGTAAGCCTATCATTGCCCAACATAAAGCCTCCACTTGTAGCCATGTTGAAGCGACCTGATCTTCTCCTTTCAACATGTTCCAATGCTCAAAGCACTCTTTTGAATAACAACAAATGTATTAAAAAAGAATTCACAATGGAAACTCTCAATTCTCTTCTAGCACTATAACTAGCAAATCAACACATAGATTGAAGAATTTTTTATCAACCTATGATCTACCAGCAATATAATGGATCTTTCCACTTCCTAAGACTGAAACACACTCTATTAAAGTCCAGCAACTTCAAAAAGTAGAGATCCAATCAAAATTAGGGTTTTGATAAAATCACTAAAAATTAATTCTTCCAATTTCTACATGCAATTGCCTAAAACTTGATATAGAATCTTGTAGCCTTTAATGAGACCACCTTAATGCATCAAAAATCACCAAATACAGTAATCCAACTAAGAAATTGGAATTCCACAAGTTCATAAACCAAAATTGAGTATCCAATCTACATATGCAAAGAACTCGATTATTGAGTAGAAATCAATCTAGCATGCTCTAGCATTGGTATCTCCTCCAAATGTTTGATAAATTTGGTTGATCCTTCCATAACCTGAAACACAAGAGCTGTGATACCATGTGAAGAATTTTATATCATTAAGATCCAAAATGTGTCTCTTGGTCTTTGGTTAAAAAAGACAACACTATTTACAACATTGCCAACGTAGAAAAATCAGCATCTACTCAATGAAAGAGATACAAACTCAATAAGAACTTGATAAAACATCAAATATATGATAGAATGAAATTGATGTCCGTAAAATAACGATACCCTAATGTACTTTCCATGTGTGGATCCAAAAATAGCAAAATATGAGCATTCTACACACAAGATTGCAAGGTATCATCAAGATAGTGCACCCGAGGATAGATGAACCCAAGAGAACTCATGTATAAGCATGTAATGAGAGAGAGAGAGAGAGAGAGAGAGAGAGAGAGAGAGAGAGAGAGAGAGAGAGAGAGAGAGAGAGAGAGAGAGAGAGAGAGAGAGAGAGAGAGAGAGAGAGAGAGAGAGAGAGAGAGAGAGGATCATCTCTTCCCATGAGTTTACATCCTTTTATATTTTCAGAGGACATTCGAATCTCATGAGAATATTATTAAATATAAACTTGATGATGAACTTTGTGGTATTATCCTGCAATGCTTTCACTTCCACCCACTTTGTAGCATAGTCGGTTACCATGACAATATATTTATGCCCATTGGCAAATTGTGGGTTAATTTTCTCAGTGCATGACAATATAATCCTAGATCTTACATCAATTTCAAACGCAAAGGATTTATGGGAAGAATTGCAAACCTAGAATGAGACTCAATCTTGTAATCAGGTCATGTTCTTGGAAGACCAATTAACTTACCTACAGTGGGACGACAAAGATTTGAACACATTCGTGCGAAAGATTAAGTTGGGCGAGCTGAAAAGACGACAACAAGTCCGTGACAAGAGGATGTTTGATTGTGTGCGGAGCAGCAATCAGCTGGACATACAAGAAACAAACCTTGGTGGCTCAATCCTCATGCGAAGCTGAATATGTCGCAGCTTCAAAGATGGCAAACGAGGTAATATGATTGCAGATGATGTTGGAAGTGGGCAAATAAAACTAGTTAGATGGATATAATAGAATAACACTCTTAAGTTGATATAAGTGTGTCATATACTTTTCGATACATATTGATGATATGTATTACAATGTATTAGTATTGAATTCAACAATATTGAACACATGGATAGGAATAATATGTGATACAGTATAACATAAGCTAAATATACACATAAATGAATGGATTACTGCATAATCAGATAGATATATGTGATATCTAAACTTAAATCATCATTTCATGCAAACATTGGTGTAAATGGTGGCCTAGAAAATTGTAGATTTTTCTTGTTTTGTTTATATGATAGCTTTTCAAAAGTTGATATGTATTAGTGTTGAATTTGACAATATAGCTAATATCCCATGTGTAATTCAAGAAGGTAAATTTACACATGAATGGTTGGATTACTGCCTATTATGATAAGAATATGTGATACATAGACTTAAATATCAATTCAGGCACAAAATGGAATAAATGACGGCTTAGAAAACCGTCATTTATTCTAGTTTATATGACAGTTTTTCAAAAGCTCTCATTTAAGCCAAAAATGACATTTTTTTAAGTTTTATGGCTTAATGTGTAGATAAGTGGGCAAATAAAAGTAGTTAGATGGATCTAATAGTATAACATGCTTTTAGATTGATATAAGTGTTTGATATATTTTTTGATACATGTCGATGATGTGTGTTGAATCCGACAATTTAGAACATGTCAATAGGTATAATATACCATGTATAACCCAAGTAGGTAAATTTACACATGAATGATGAGTTATTGCCTATTATGATAAATATATGTGATACATAGACTTAGATATAAATTCATGCAAAAAGTCATTTATTCTGGGTTATATGATAGTTTTTCAGAATCATCATTTATGCCAAAAATTACAATTTTTTATGGCTTCATGTGTAGATAAATGGGCAAATAAAAGTTGTTAGATGGATATAATAGTATAACATGCCTTTAAATTGATATAAATGTGTCATATATTGTTTGATACACGTCGATGATATGTACTAGTGTTGAATTCGACAATTTAGAACATGTCGATAGGTATAATATTCCATGTATAACCCAAGCAGGTAAATTTACACATGAATTGATGGATTACTGCCTATTATGCTAAGTATATGTGATACATAGACTTAAATATCAATTCATGCAAAAAATGGAATAAGTGACAGCCTAGAAAACCGTCAATTATTCTTGTTTATATGATAGTTTTTCAGAAGCCGTCATTTATGCTGGAAATTACACTTTTTTGAAAAAAATTTACGGCTTTATGTGTAGATAAGTGGTTGAATAGAAGTAGTTAAATGGATATGATAGTATAACATGCCTTTAAATTGATATAAGTGTGTCATATATTGTTTGATACACGTCGATGATATATATTAGTGTTGAATCTGACAATATAGAACACGTCGATAGGTATAATATCCCATGTATAAGCCAAGTAGGTAAATTTACACATGAATGGATGGATCATTGCCTATTGTGATAAATATATGTGATACATAGACTTAAACATCAATTCATGCAAAAAATGGAATAAATGACGGTTTTGAAAACCGTCATTTATTCTGGTTTATGTGACAGTTTTTCAGTTGCCGTCATTTATGCCAAAATTTACTATTTATAAAAAAAATTACGGCTTCATGTGTAGATAAGTCGGCAAATGAAAGTAGTTAGATGGATATGATAGTATAACTTGCCTTTAATTGTGTCATATATTGTGTGATATACGTTGATGATATGTATTACTGTTGAATTAGACAATATAGAACATGTTGATAGGTATAAAATGTGTCTTATATTGTGTAATACACATCGATGATATTTATTAGTGTTGAATCAGACAATATAGAACATGTCGATAGGTATAATATCCCATGTATAGCCCAAGTAGGTAAATTTACACATGAATGGATGGATACTGCCTAATATGATAAAGATATGTCATACATAGACTTAAATATCACATGGATGATATATTGACAAAAGCGGATAGGGTTCAGGAACTTTGGAACCAATCCAAGCATGAAGCTACAACACGTGGTATGAAATATGTGTCGTGTCCTTGTCGTGATTGTTTGGGATGTCGTATGAAGAGTTTAGATGAGGTTTAGCGGCGACACTTGATCTTAAATGGACTAGAGCCCTTTTTCGATCCACGAATGGAGAAGGAAAAAAAGATAATACTCATAGATAATATACATAAAATGTTTCACAAAAAGACATATTTGATGAGCTTTTAAACACTTTCTAGTTTACAAATTATGAATAATATTATATTATTGCCTAAGCTTTGTACATAACACCTTTCAGATAACATGGGAGGTTTTTTTTATCAAATGTCGTCAGCTTATCTTCAAAAGATAAGAAGCAGTGTCAAGGAATTGTCTAAACAATATGTGTTAAAATCTTGTTAGGATTTAGTGCAGTATGCAGATCACATAATCAATCAACATAGACACTCCTCCAAGCTCTCAAAGATGGCACAACAAAAGCTAATAGACTACAAAGAAACATTGTATATATAGAGTATTCACAAACTGCATGAAAAGGCAGGTGTCCTAAAATTGGCCTACCACCTGTCAAACTAAGGTCGGGCCCAATATGGCCAAATTCGACCGACAAACTTGAGACATGCCCTCGAGTATAGCATACACTGTATAAAACTCTGTACAGGCTAACTTTTCTTACGTGTGGCTACCTGGCTAACCCAAGTAGCCATCTACTAGATCAGTGCCCGACTGATATGACAATAGTGGGTCATGTCCCGATAACAACCAAAAATTGTAAATCCTAATTAACTGAAGATATGTATAGTTAATTACAATACTGCATTTTGAGCTTACAATAAACATATCAGATCAAATATGATTCTTAACACTCTCCCTTAAGCTCAAATGCAGTAGGAGTAAAAAAATATATTGCAGCAACATCTGGAGTGTCCAAAAGATGTTATGCATATCCTTGCTACCTTGTACTTGACTCATACTCAAGCACACCATCAAACTACCAGGTTTGGCACACGAAGTATCATGTAAACACAATGCTCATATAAAGAGTCTACCACACTCTCGACCAACTGACTCGTCCCCAATCCAACTTGACCACAAGTGGACCACATGAGCGACATGGCTCAAACTAAGGAAATTCCACTGCCACCATGAGAATTGCATCCTCCATCTAGCTAGGCTGACATCCTACCAAACACTTACAAGCACAGACCTATAAAGCTGACATACATGAGCGACTGAGGCTCAACCTGAGGAAATCTTACTACCACCATAAGACTATACCCTCACCGGATAAACAACTAGTAGACTTAATGACAAGTCAAAGAGCTATCAAATGACTACTTTGTTTATGAGTAGCAAATGCACAACCACATATGACTCCGACTCAGATCTAGACCCTCATGACAAGGCAACATGCAAGCCCACACACACTCATGCACACTAGCACGAATGATAAAGCGTCAAATACATGACCATGGCCTGCCCATAAGTGGTATCCTGTCGTACCAACACCTGTGCCACTTGTAGATCCACTACTACACCATTGGTCATCAAATCAGGTCTCCTACCATGGCCTGCACCTGCCCTCACGTCCAAGCATATCACATAGATGTCCTCATACATCATCCAAGATCAACCATCTCGAACCAATGATTGCTCCAAGCCTCATCCCTGATGTATCTCCCAAACAAAGCTATGCTCCAAGCCGCTTTGCCCTGACATCCTGTCCAATAGGCTTGAAAGCTGATCCCCATCCATTCCCCATGCTCCAAGCGCAAGAGTCTACCAAGGACTCAATGAATGAATGTACACAAACCTCACCATAGGCTATACCTGAGTAGCTCGCCCACCTCCCAGAGATACTGATGATGATCTATCTGTCCTACATCCCATGTAGGTTCAGCTTTCCATGCTTGATGTTGCCAACTCTGATTTGACCAGTCTATAGGCCTCCCACCAAAGAGCCTATCTCCCCACAACATCCATCATAGCGTCCAAGCCAAAGCAAATGCAAACTAGATCCACTATCATGATGAACAACTCACCCACGATCCATAGCATATCAAGTAGGATAGTTCTAGAACCCTGTACCATCTGATCACCAAGTATCCATTACCCGCTGATAGCTCCCCAAGAATCTGTCCACCTGTAGTGCAACTAGACTCCAACTGGATCTAATCAAAAGATTGCATTCAGCTTACCAAATAATGATGGATGACGCCAACCTGGAGACTATCATGCATATGACCATGCAGCTGATTTACATCACCCCGTAATGCACTCCATGCCCTCAGGATATGTACCACCCTAGGTACACTCCATGCCACCTACCTCCAAGTAGGCATGACCCATCCCTAGGTCATCACATGATACACCAGCTGAAGAACATTGTCCATACATCAAATGACATATCATATCTGAGCAACTGTAGCATCTCCTTGAGTGCCACCCCAATGGACTCATCATCCACATGCTATGCTCACCTGATGTCTCCGATCCTGGTCACCATCCTACTAGACAAGCTGAACTCCAAAGCATCACCTACTCCACCTGGCTCCTAGCATCTGCTCGCTCTCCCTAGCTATGTGCCACCCGACACCATGCCAATGCAAGCTTGTCCCTGAGTCACCGCTCATGGGATCCCGAGACTATTGTCTCCTTGATCGTACTACGGTATATGGCTCTGAGTGACTCCCTCTAGGCTTATCCCTAATCTCACCACCTGAGAATCTGCACCATGGAAAATCCAATACCTGTGCCAAGCCTAGACTCCTGCAAATACAGCCAACTACATGAAAGCTATAGGTAGCTTATCCACGCCCATGATGGTAGATGCCTCCCCATCAATGCCAATGTCCAAAACTGGCCCCCTGCTGTAATGCCATCTTGTACTCCCAAATGAGCACACCATCAAGTCCTCACCATCAATGTCCCCTGTAGTAGATCGCTAGCAAAACACCCATCATAGTGTTTGCCCTCCGATCACACCCCGTGCGATCTCCAGTAGCTCTCCAACCTAGAGCTAGCTCCCAAAGCTTCACTCTTTGTCCATTTTCATTTGTAGCTTTTTGATTCCATCATGAATCCCACCTGTAAGTCTTGTCCATCTAAAGACTCAAGTCCAATCTGAAATAGCTACCCCCTGATGATCATCCCATGTCATCCTGCAGTGCTATCCCTACCAAGTATCCCAATGCCATCTACGATTACAAAGATCTGAGAATCTACCCTGTAGTGCCCACTTGTATTCCTCCAATCTAGCTCTAAGTTGCTCCTGTGAATATTTTCAAACTACTCCTTGAGAATACAATGAGATGTGAGCTTCAAAGCCACCATCAAGTCTGTCACATAACTATGCATGCCAATATCCCTCCAAGTGAACCTGTGAGATCTTCCATGGTCCAAACCAAATGATCTGCATCCTGTCATCACTAAAATCTGCATCCTTGATGCAATACTGATATGGCCAATTGACTTGACGTATCCAAACTGGTAGTTGAAGTGTATCTCCTCGATGACAAACTTGATACACTACTCCACAGCTAAAATGACTTGATCAAAATTGACTTACTGACTGCAAAATTGCAAAATCATCAAACTCACCACTCGCCAAGAGCATTGAAAGTGTGATTATTGACCCGTTCTTCATCCTCTGCGTGTTGTGAAAGATTCAACTAGTTTCATCACATTTTGCAATATTTTCATATTTGGCATATTGAGGCCAAAACTTGTTTTAGACTTAGAGGTTGACCTTTCATAGTTCATTAGTCTAAATTTCATTTGAATAAACACTTTTTGAAAGTGTGGGAAAGATAGAATGCGAGTTTGAGTAGATTCAATTTGAATAAGTTAGGTACATTGAATCTAGACCCAAAATTAGTAGGGTTAGCATTTTGGTGGGAAAGCCAAGTGGCCAAATAGGGTCTGGACCTACTATAAAAGGATGTAACTCATGGAGAGAGTCATCTTCTCTCTTCTCTATCTCATTTCATGCTTATACATGGTTCTCTTGGGTTCTACTATCCATTGGTGCACTATCTTGGTGATTGCTTGCAATTCTATGTGTAGAATGATCTGTATTTGTTATTTTTGGATCCACACGTGTGAAATATAGTAGCTTGCTGGTTTTGTACGGACAACAATAGTACATAATAATTTCATTCAAGTTTGATCAAGTTCTATTAGTGTTTGCATCTCAAATTGTGTGTAGATGCTGATTTTTCTACATTGGTGAGATTGGTAGTGTATTTCTCTTTCTAACCGAAGATCATTCAAGTAGATTGGATCTTAAGGATCTGAAATCTTTCACATGGTATCGGAGCTTGTGTTTCAGGTTATGAAGGAGGAAATCAGATCTATCAATGATTTGGTGAAGATATCAAGTCTAGAGCATGCTAGAGAGGATTCTACACCAAAATCGGATTTTTTGCTTTTGTAGATTGGATCTTTTGTAGATCAAAACACTAAATAGGTCAATATACTTGTTCAATTCTGATTCTTGAATTCACATACTAGATTGGGCCGATTTTTGGATCATTGGTTCAGCCTAAGTGGTGGCTTATAGATTGCATTTCAAATTTTAAGCATTTGCCTGTAGATTTGGAATAGTCAATTTTTTGTGATTTTGTCAAAACCCTAATTTTGATTGGCTCTCTTGATAGTGAGGTTGATGGACTTCATTTGAGTGTGTTTCAATATTAGGAAGTGGCAAAAGTCATTGGATTGAGGATAGATCATAAGTTGATCAAGATTCCATGATTCTATGTGTTGATTTGCTTGGATAAGTGCTAAAAGAGAATTTGTGAGCTAGTTTCAAATCTTGGTGATTTCTTTTGAACGCATTTGTTGTTGTTCAAAGGAGTACTTTGTGCATTGAAGCAGGTTGAAAGAGAAGATCAGGTCATTGCTACATGGAAACCTTAATTGGAGTCATGTTGGAAGCCAATGATAGGCTTACCTCAAGTAACTATTCATTGTGGAAGGTGAGGATGGAGTCACTTCTTGAGATGAATGATGTTTTGGATATTTTTGTAGGCTTGGAGGAGAGACCAGCAACACAAAAAGATCAATTGAGGTATGACAAGAGGGCCAAGAAGGCTCTACACATGATAAAGATGAATGTTACCAATGAACTTCTCAAGGAAGTTGGTAAGTGCACATCATCTTTGGAAGCTTGGAATTCATTGAATAAGCTTTATGAATCCAAGTCTACTTATAGAGTGTTGACTCTAAGAAGGAAAATCTTTTCTTGTTTGCAAAAGAATGAAGAAAGTCCAAGTACTTTTGTTTTGAGAATGAAAGCATTGAATGATGAGTTAGCTTGCATAGATGAAAGCATTAAGGAAGGAGAGCTTATTGAAGTGATTCTTAATGGCTTGTTGGATGATCATGCTAACATTGTTCAAAGTATTGCTATTCAAAAGACTTTTCCAATTTTGATAGATCTTCAAGAGATCTTGATCAATGAGGAATATAGGCTTCAAGCAAGAGGTGGATCTACATCGACACTTCAAGAGGATGCTATGTTCAAAAAGGGCAAATTCAAGGGCAAAACCAAAAGCAAGTAGTCTAAAGGGCAAGATCAAGTGGATTCTTCTTCAAGTGGCAAAGAGAAGGATAGATCAAAGCTCAAGTGCTTCTATTGTGGCATCGAAGGACACTTTGCAAGTGAGTGCTACAAGAAGAAGAGAGATCAAGGAGACAAGCAAGGTAATCTTACCCTTGATGAGGATGGTTTGGATGTTCAAGATGCAAATGATGATGCTTTTGTGATGTCTTCATGTATGCTTGCTAATGATGGAGATTTAGATTCTTGGTGGATTCATAGTGGAGCAAGTTCACACATGACCTTTCACAAAGAGTACTTCACTTCTTTGTTGGCATATGGAGATGACAAGAGGGTGATCTACACGGCCAATGATGGTGAGTGTGCAATCAAAGAGATTGGCACATTTCCTATTTCTCTCTCCACAAATAGGAATGTTCATTTGGAGGATGTCTTGTCTATTACATCTATTACCAAGAATTTGCTTAGTGTGAGTCAAATGCTAAGTAAGGGCCTCAAGGTGGAGTTTGATGGAGATGCTTGTTTGATCAAAAGGAAGGATGTCTTGATTGGAAAAGGTAAAAGACAAGGGAAGTTATTCAAACTTGAAGCTTGTGTTATTGCTAACCAAGTTGGATGTGTTGCAAGGGAGCAAATTTCTATTCAAAAGGTTTGGCACAAAAGGATGGGACACCTCAACTTCAAGTCATTGGAGGTAATGGCAAGGAAGAAGGTTGTGATTGGTCTTCCAAGTTCCTTAAGTAATGACAAGCATGTTTGTGAGTCTTGTGCTTTGTCTAAGTCACATAGACTACCTTGTAATAGATCTATTTCTAGATTTACAAAGTTTCAACTTATCTAACAAGTTCAAGGACTTTTGTGATGAGCATGGGATCAAGAGGGAGTACACAACATCAAGGACCCCACAACAGAATGGAGTGGCTGAAAGAAAGAATAGGACTTTATGTGAAAGTGCTAAAGCTATGAGGTTAAGTGCTAATCTTGACAAACCGTTTTGGGATCAAGCTTTGTTGTGTGCCAATTTCTTGTGCAATAGGTGGCCGAGTGCTATTTTGGATGGAAGGACACCTTTTGAGATGCTATTCAAGAGGAGGCCGAGTGTCAACTTTCTAAGAACCTTTGGATGCACATGCTATGTCAACATTACTCTTGATGATAAGACCAAGGAGGTCCATCTTCAAGAAGAGGTATTTTTGTTGGATATAGTGAGGTGAGTAAAGCCTACAAGGTTTACATTCCTTCTACTAACAAAGTGATTGTTGGTAGAGATGTCATTTTTGATGAGGGGAACATTCCAAAGGTGTCTTCAAGCATGATGATGGTAAAGTGGATGGATCTAACATTCTTGATGTTGATGAGATGGATCCTACTTTGGATGGTGGTGATGATGGACCTTTATCAAGTCAAAAGCCAAGGAGAACATCAAGAGAAAGACAAGTACCTTCAAGGCTCACATATGATCAAAAGGGTAAGAAAATAGTTTTTGGAAATTATGTTGCTTTTCTAACCTCTTTGGATGAGCCTACAAGTGTAGATCAAGCAAGGAAAGAAGAGGAGTGGATCCAAGCAATGGATCTCGAGTATCAAGCTCTTATGAAGAATGGAACATGGATATTGGTGGAGTTGCCTAAGGACAAGAAAGCTATTGGATGCAAATGGATCTTCAAGGTGAAGACAAACCACAATGGATCTATCAACAAGTACAAGGCAAGGTTAGTGGCAAAAGGATATGCTCAACAACAAGGAATTGACTATGATGAGACCTTTGCACCCGTGGCAAAGATGGTAAGCATTTGAGTCATCAATTCACTTGCTACACTTTATGGATGGGATCTATAGCAAATGGACATTTCAAATGCATCCTTGAATGGTGATCTTGAGGAGGAAGTATACATGGAGCAGCCTGAGAGCTACATTTCATCAACAAAGCCAAATCATGTGTGTCTTCTACAAAAGAGTTTGTATGGCCTTAAGCAAGCACCAAGTAAGCTTAACACTTTTTTACTCTCTCAAGGCTTTGTTATGAGTGAGTATGATCATTCACTTTATTATAGGTTTGCTGGAAATCATGTTACCATCTTGCTAATCTACGTGGATGATATCATCTTGAGTGGTGGAGACAATCAAGATGTGGAGGATATCAAGAATGCTCTTAAGAAGGAGTTTGAGTGCATGATCTTGGTAATTTGCATTACATTTTAGGAATAAAAGTCATTAGATCTTCTCAATCTACTTTCATTTGTCAAGATAAGTATGCTAATTCTATTCTAGAAAGATTTCATATGGTAGATGCAAAAGCCATTGATACACCTATGGAGTCTCATGTAAAGCTAACTATAAGAGGTAATGAAAGATCCTTTGAGGACATTACTCTCTATAGGAAGCTAGTTGGTTCACTCACCTATCTAACCATTACTAGACACGATCTAAGCTATTGTGTTGGAAGATTGAGTCAATTCATGCAAGATCCTAGTGAGGAGCATTGGAAGCTAGGAAAGCGTACATCATTGGAACTCGAGATTTTGGCATATTGTATGAGGGATCATCACCTAATCCTTTTGGATTTTCAGATTCGGACTATGCTGAAAATGTAATGGATAGGAAATTCATTAGTTCTTATTGTATTTTCATAGGTGATGGAGCTATATCATATATGTCAAAGAAACAAGCCACTATCTCATTGTCATCTAGTGAGGCCGAGTACAAAGCTCTTACACATTGCACAAAGGAGATGGTATGGATCAAGAGGATGATCAAGGATCTTCACTTGCTGGATTTTTCAGAGAGCCCAATCATCTTTTGTGAAAATAAATCAGCCCAAAGAATGGCATCCAATCCTATCTTTCATGCTAGGAGCAAGCATATTGAGATACAATATCATTTTGTGAGGGAGCGAGTCATTACAAAGGAGGTGGAGCTTCAACATGTGTCTTCAAGGGAATGTGTAGCTGATATCTTCACCAAAGCATTGGGAAAAGACTTGTTCATGAAGCATAGGACTTCACTTGGAGTATTATCAAAGTCTATGCTAAAACTAGTTGAAGAGGGAGTGTGAAAGATTCAACTAGTTTCATCACGTTTTGCAATATTTCCATATTTGGCATAGTGAGGTCAAAATTTGTTTTAGACTTAGAGGTTGACTTTTCAAAGTTCATTAGTCTAAATTTCATTTGAATAAACACTTTTTGAAAGTGTGGGAAAGATAGAATGCGAGTTTGAGTAGATTCACACCATCGATCGCGTTGGATCCAAATCCAACGATGTTGACTATTTGGGTGCGCTGAATCGTGCTCCTCCATATGCCGAGGCTCTCCAACCGCTACCCTCTCAGTCTGATTGGATGCACACGAGCTGTCCGTCACTGCCCTCTCGATCTCTCTCCTCCTTCATTTCTCTTTGCTTGAAGCTTTAAGCTTGTGGCTATGGATGCCGCCCTATTCAAACTGCTATAGCTCCCTGGCTGATCCACGGCACTCCACGGCCAGCTGCGGTTAGGGTTGCCCTATCCAAGCGCCCATCCTTACCTATTTACAGATTATCAAAACACTTCTGACAGAGAAAGATCCACCGTTTTTCTCCTGTAAACCCTAGCAACTTTGAAGAGAAGAATATTTTGGACATTTTTGCAATTTCTTTGTGGTTTCTCTTGCAGCTCATCATCTGACTGAGGTCGGCCTTCCTCTAGCTCAGTGATCAAATTTAAAGCTATTCGATTTGTGTCCAATTGTCCGCTAACGATTAGATTTTCTGAGAAAGTCTTCAATAGCTCATAGAATCTGAAAATTGCACAATTTTCTCAGATTTCCACCCAATCTGCTCCTGTAAATTTTTATGGCTCTCTGTCACTGCTCTTTGCATAGCCATGCAAGTCTCGTTGTGCCAAACGGTCTCATTGGAATGTGAAAATCGTATTGGTGAGGATTCATGCAATATTAATGAGGGCAGTGAATATGGGAATTGTGAAAAATGCAAAAATAAGCTTGGTAGAGGCCAAAAATCTTGTATATAGATAAACACACATGTGTGGAGCCTGTTCCCACGTGTTAAAATAGTGTACTTGTCATGTACCATAATCATATAGGTTGTACATATGATTTAATTCAAGTTCTAGTGGCTAAAAAGGCCAAAAACTAGTTTTCTAGACATATGACACATGGCATCAATATATGGATTGCATGAGCCACATCCTTTGGTTAGGTGTCATATTCCATGTGTAGAGGATAGCTCACATGTGTGGAATAAGCTGAAGTAGGCGAATTTTGACTTCTAGAAGATTTCCAAGTAGATCTCCATATAGAAGGAAAATTGACCAAAAGTGCTCAAAATAGAAGGTTTTGTCCAAGTGTCAGTTTTGCATGATGAATCATCATATGACAAAGCACCTTCACACATGTGGGATCATAGGGATGATCAGTACCACGAGCTCCCACTTATTGTATATATAGAGCCACATTTGGCCATAGTCATTGTGAGACACCAATCTTGGTTTTGGAAGCAATTTTGAGTGATTCTCTCCATTTGTCTACATAGGTTCTATCAATGTGTACTTTATTTTCAGGTTGGAGTCCGTACTCAGACAGTGTTTCACACATGTGAAACCATAAAGTACACTTACCTTCAATTAATGATTATTCTTGTTAGGATTTTTTGTCTAGAATTGATCTAGATTGATCTTAATCTAAAGTAGATTGATAGATCAAGTAATCCGACAACCAATCCCTCTTGAGGATCAAATTAGGATCCACTCTTGGTCCTTTTTGTACGTTTTGCACATGGTATCAGAGCCAAGTACAAGAGGTTTTGTTGGAATTGATAGGGTTAATCCAAATCAAAGCCAAAATTAGCAGTTTTTTGGAAACTAGTCAAATTTTGTGTAGCGAGTTGGATTTGATAGCTATCCTCAAAATTTTTGGTCCAGATCTTGTTGTGGGATGTAGGAAGTCTTTTCACACGTGTGAGTCCGTACAGCTCCAGTTTTGGCTGAGAAAATTCAAAAATTTGTACAATTTGACTCACACACCCAATTTGAGAGATTTTTGGTGCAAAATCAAGCATTTTCTATAGAGAATCTAATCCCTTGATTAGTTCTAGGATTAGATCAGCCAAGAAATTAAATTTGAAGCTTGAATTAGGTGCATTAATCGATTATCTCTGATTTTTTGAGTGCATGTTGAAGTTGAGAGAGATTTTGCTAAAAATCATAGATTAAGGAGTAATATGCAAGGTGAGAGGATGAAATCCATTGTACCATCACTCTAGATTTGTTCAAGAGTGATAAGGTCAAGTTTAGAAGCATCAATTTGCTAGAAAGCATCCTTGGATCTGTCCTCCAAGTGAAACCTTTGAGAGTTTCTAGTGCATATAGAGCATCTATGCAAATCTTTTGTAGAATTTGACATAGATTGGCTTAAATTGAGTTCTAGAAAAGAGATTGAGATCCAAGTCACATTGTTCAGCCCTACTCAATTTGTTTGAGTGATTGTAAGATTTGAAAAGAGTCATTAAGGTGTCTATGGCAAATGTGTAGAGAGAGATCCAATTTTCTAAGAGTTCCTTCCTTTGTAGAGGGCAAGATCTAGAAGCTCATTTTGCGTTGTTATTGGTGGAGAATTTGTCTTCTCCTAGGTGATTAAATCTTTCTAAGTGGCATTAGCCCTTTGAAGCAAAATATCTTAGTGAGAAAAATCACAACTTTTGATTTTGAATTTCATTCCAAGTCTTAAAAGGTAGAGTAATTGGTGGAATCCAATAGGAGTGATTGAATTCAATTTGTTGAGAAAAAATTGACATAGTATGTATGAAACTCAAATTAGTTCTATTCAACTTTCTTTGTGAGAGTGTGAGGGTCAATTTGTGATCCCATTGGATGTCTAGAATGAGGAGTCTATATTTGAGTATTCATGCATGGTTGAGATCTTTGTGAATATCTAGTTGTCTAATTTTTAAGCTTTGTGAAAAATTGGTGGTATGGTTTGTTGTCAAATCAAATCAAATTCATTCTAAATCTCAAGTGGGAGATTATTTGGGTCAAGAATTGAGTCCAAAAGAAGTGATTAAGTTTGATTTTCATGTATTTGAAACAAAACCCACCTTTTGTTCAAGAATCTCAAGTGTTGAGAAAACTAGTCAAGTGAAAAGGAAAATCTAGGTGTCAAATCTTTTTCATATCCATTTCAACTTTCAAAAGAAAAAGTCATTGGTATTTGATGAGTCCAATAGGAGATTGGATCTAATTTCTTTAGTGATTTGATTCAAAGATTGTGTGCTTTTGTCTTAGTGATCAAAGCAAAGTTTCCAAGTGACTAGTCATTACTGTGAAGATTGATTCTTAGGTTTGTGAGCTAGACCTTTTGTAGGTCCTTGTAGATTGTTGAAGATGTTCAAATCTAGTCTCTTGAAAGTCACAAATTACATTTGTAGAATCATATCACAGGTTTTTATTCACATGGCATCAATAGTTGGCATCCTATTGAAGGAAAGAAAGGATCCTAAGTGCAACCTTTGTGGCAAGGGAGGATATATTTTCTCAAGATGCCTCAAAAAGAAGACCAATCCATCCAAGGAGAACCAAAGCAAGGGGGCCGAGGTGAAGGATGGAGCTTCAAGTTCAAAATGCAAATACAAGAAGGACAAGTCCAAGGAAAAGTTTTTCCTTTGTGGAAAGGTGAATGAGGCTTGGAGTCTCACAAGGACTTGCAAGATTTGTCTTCAAGAGTCCATCACAACACATGTTGAATCTTTTGAAATTTTTCATTTGGAAGTGCATTGTTTGGTTCAAGATGCAAAAATAGATGTCACTTTCATGAAAGTAACTTGGATTTATTTTATGTCTTTGGAAAGTATTTTGCTTGGAACTTTAGATAAGTTCAAACTTATTGTTATTATCCAAGAGAAATCAATCAAGAATAAGGAGCAATCACAAAATGAAAATAGTTTCATTAATGCTCTCATGTCAACTTATGAAGAACCATTTTGCTTTGAAGAGATTTTTGTATCTCAAAGGTGGATTAAGACAATACTAGTTGAGTGTGATGCCTTAAAAGATAGCAAAATATGTTTTCCTTGTAAGCTTACATTAGTTATGAAGTCAAGGAAATGGAAATATCTTCATAATGTAGGATCTTTTGGTTTCAATAAGATCATGAATGATGTGTTTATTCATAAAGATGAAAATTGTATGTTTTCAATCCTAAAGGCAAGTTGTAAACTTCTTATGAGAATAAGTGAATCCAAAGTGGACACTTATATCCATAAGCAAGTAGTTAGCCTTACTGAGATGGAGATACCTTTTGATTTCAATATTGGAAAAATCATGCCAAGTTGTGGTGATTTTTGGACTTATGTTTCTAGCATAAGTAATCTTGATAATCATAGGAAGTGCATATTGAATGGTCATACTTGTTGTGATCATTATGAGACATGGAGGTCTCGGATTTCCATCAAGAAGGAGCACCATGAAGAGGATCTTAAGGAGTCATCTCAAGGTTCAAGTGTGCCAAGGATTGAGGAGGAGAGACCTTCTCAAGTTGTGATTCCAAAAAGAAACTCAAGAAACATGGTTGAACCCATGTGGCTCACATTTCAAGGGAAAGAGGAGCATATCTCATGTGAAGGAGCAAGCCTCAAGGTCAACAATCTACATGAAAATTGGAAGGAATCAATTTTGGAGGTGCTAGGATGGTGCAAAGCTCTCAAGCTCATCAAAGATGTCAACATCAAAGAAGCACTATCATGGATATGGTGATTTCAGATCAACATCAAGCTCATTGGCTGATCTTCACACCTTTTGAACCAACAAAGACCAATTCAGCCCATGGAGTCAAGTTCAAGATCATCATGTTTTCCATCAAGCTAGATTTACCAAGCTAGATTTTTGAGGAGGAGTGTGAAAAATGCAAAAATAAGCTTGGTAGAGGCCAAAAATCTTGTATATAGATAAACACACATGTGTGGAGTCTGTTCCCACGTGTTAAAATAGTGTACTTGTCATGCACCATAATCATATAGGTTGTACATATGATTTAATTCAAGTTCTAGTGGCTAAAAAGGCCAAAAACTAGTTTTCTAGACATATGACACATGGCATCAATATATGGATTGCATGAGCCACATCCTTTGGTTAGGTGTCATATTCCATGTGTAGAGGACAGCTCACATGTGTGGAATAATTTGAAGTAGGCGAATTTTGACTTCTAGAAGATTTCCAAGTAGATCTCCATATAGAGGGAAAATGGACCAAAAGTGCTCAAAATAGAAAGTTTTGTCCAAGTGTCAGTTTTGCATGATGAATCATCATATGACAAAGCACCTTCACACATGTGGGATCATAGGGATGATCATTACCACGAGCTCCCACTTATTGTATATATAGAGCCACATTTGGCCATAGTCATTGTGAGACACCAATCTTGGTTTTGAAAGCAATTTTGAGTGATTCTCTCCATTTGTCTACATTTGTTTTGATTGTTTTGAGGTTCTATCAATGTGTACTTTATTTTCAGGTTGGAGTCTGTACTCAGACAATGTTTCACACATGTGAAACCATAAAGTACACTTACCTTCAATTAATGATTGTTCTTGTTAGGATTTTGTGTCTAGAATTGATCTAGATTGATCTTAATCTGAAGTAGATTGATAGGTCAAGTAATCCGACAACCAATCCCTCTTGAGGATCAGATTAGGATCCACTCTTGGTCCTTTTTGTACTTTTTGCACAGGAATCAAGCTACAATCAGTAAGGTAAAAGGAAATGAAGATGTTGATGCCAAAAAAATTTCTTCTCTAATGGAAGATGCAAAGAAGCCATTGTTTGAAGGATGCAAAAGAAGCAAATTATTTTCTATATTGTGTCTATATAATCTAAAGGTGGTCCATGGATGGTTGCAAACAAGTTTTGATAAGCTATTGACCTTGCTTCATGAACATCTATTCCCTTTGTAAAGATTCTTTTTATATTTTTTCTCAATTTTTTCTTACACATGGACCAATCAAAACACTCAAATTTGAAATCTATGTAACGTATCTTTTTGAGTCCACATTTTGATTCCACACTAAAAATGGCATAACTTTTTAGTAGTAAGTCCAAATTTAGCAGAGTTTGGAGCATTGAAAAGCGCTCAACAAGGGCTTTCAATGATATGTTAGATGACATACTTTTGAGCTACGATTAAAAAGTTATGGCAAGTCAAAAGTATTAGTGTTATAATATTTTAATAATATAAACTACATCTTGCATGAATTCTTAAAGGGTTTTTTTGGAGCTCAAAACTCCTCTAATGACTTCCATGTTCCACCTATGAGGCAAAGAAGGTGATCAAGGACATTGGTCTAGGTTACCACACTATCCATGCATGTGTGAATTATACTGTGGAAAATATGAAAGTCTGAATAGTTGTCCCATTTGCAAAGAAAGTCACTGGAAAAAACCACAATCCAAAGTGCCACAAAAAGTATTAAGGCATTTTTCCATCATACCACATCTTCAACATTTTACAGGTACTTATAATGTTCTTTGATGTCTATATTTCTTATGTTGTGACAAATATTCATTACTATTTGGAAGTGTGCTATTTTTGTACATACAATATTTTTGAGAGTTAATGCAATTTTGGACTTGTTTCTTTGTAGCAAATTCTCTCTCTACTTGAGAGAGTGGCCTTTATCTCTCTACATGAGAGCAAGGGGCTTGGTTTTGTGTCTCATAGTGAATTGCACTTAGTTTTTTCATGTGGATGTGAAAAACTAGCTTGTCTTTGGATGATCTTAACTTTTGATGTAGATGAGCTCTTGCCTTGATTTAAAGTGCATTTGATAGATCTTGAAAATCTGAGTTGATCTATCATAGATCTTGTACAATCTCACATGCATGGAGGTCATTGTAGAACTTTGCATGGTCCTCAAATCCTAATTCTTAACAAGACTCTTATATTGTTATCTCAATGTAACTACTTTTTTTCACCTCCTCATCTATACATATAAGCCATTCAAAACTAGAAAAATGTCATTTTTGCCATAAATGATGCCTTTTGAAAAGCTATCATATAGACAGAATAAACGAGAGTTTTCTAGGCCATCCTTTATGCCAATTTTTTTGCATGAAATGATGACTTAAGTCTAGATATCACATATATCTATCATATTCATCTTATATGTGTAAATTTATACATCGGATATTATACCTATCAATGTGTTAAATACCATTGGATACTAATACACTGAAATACATATCATCAACGTGTATTACAAAATATATGACACACTTATATCAACTTAAGGGCGTTATGATATCATATTCATCTAACTCCTTTTATTTGGCCACTTATTTAGACATTTAGCCATAAAACCAAAAAAATTATCATCTTTGGCATAAATGACGGCTTTTGAAATGTTGTCATATAAACCAAAATAAAAGACTATATTTTGGGTTGTCACTTATGCCAGTTTCTTGCATGAGATGATGATTTTAGTCTAGAAAAAGGTCATAACGATGTTGGAATTGGGCATGAATGGATCCATCAAGTCTGTATCGGGTCCACGTGCCTAGGGCCACCCCTGATTGTCCAATTGTCCCCGAAGCCCGTTTCTGGGCTGAACTTCGAACGGAGGTTTCAGACAACCAGTATGCCCGTTTGATGTCTTGTCACTTCCCACAGGTTCCACTCGATGTCGCTGCACTAGCTGGAATAGACAGCACAAGAAACTGACACCATCTGGAGAAATGGACCATTGAACGAAAAATTGCCAAACTAGGTCATTCCCATTGCCCGAAAGCGTTCTCCCCGGGACAAATGGTCATACTGACCAAACGATGTTGGAGTTGGGCATGAATGGATCCATCGGGTCTGTATCGGATTCAGAAACCTTGGACCACCCCCCGTCTAGAAATCTAGGTGATTTCAGCCAATTCTGGGACCAAACACCAATTGTCCCCGAAGCCCTTCTCTGAGTCAAATTTCAAACGGAGATTTCGGGCTACCTGTAGGCCCATTCAACATCCTGTCTATTCCGATAGGTTCCCCTCGACGTCGCCCACTGGTCGGAATAGACAATATGAGAAACCGACGCTGTTCGGAAAAATGGACCCTTTGATGGAAAATTGCCAAACTAGGTCATTTCCATTGCCTAAAAGCGTTCTCCCCGGGACGAAAGGTCATATTGACCAAACGATGTCAAAATTGGACATGAATGGATCTAGCAGGTCCATATCGGATTCACGAACCTAGGGCCACCCCCGGTATGCTAGAACGGAGGTCTCAGGCTACCAGTATGCCCGTTCTCTATCCTGTCACTTCCCATAGGTTCCCATTGTCATTTTTTATGTTTTTGTATTGTCATGTGTTAGGCTTCATACAACTGTAAATATGTGGACAAGTATTTCAAAGACAAATTTTCACATATCTTTTGTAATTTACGGCATGAGGTACTTTCTTATAGAAATAAGTATAGTTATATAGTATTTTTAATATAGCAATGAACAATAATTAAATTTTCATCTAAATTATGAAGTCATATTTGTACCTATAGTTCATATCAACTAATTTGTATCAAAGATGTGAATTTATAGGTCTTTAAAACTATAGCCGAGAAGAGCCAAGTAAGCCTCGCTAGTTGCAAGATCAAGAAGAGTGGCTCCAATTTCAACAGTTTACGATTCTCCAGAACACCAGGTATCCAAGATAAAACAATAGTGTATTTCACTTATGTATAAAAAAAGTGTTTTGTACAATTTAACTTTATTATTGGTATATTTGGCTTTCAACAGAAGATGAGAGAAAGAAATCGTGAAAAATTCATGAGAAGTTTGCATGGGGGTCATGCTGGCTATGTGGGGTTGAAGGATGATATGGTATGCTTTTTAAATCTCTAATTGTTATGTCAATTTTTTTGTAATATTATAAGTATGTGACTTCTTCTTCAATTTTGTCATAGGAAAAAAGGGTTAGGACGAGAACCAACAGCAAGAGAGCTTTTCATTTGTGCACATACTTTCAAACGAAGTAAAAATCATGGAGAGCTTAATGAATTTGCAAAGAAAAAACTACAGGTATGTAAGTTTGTTGAAAGAAAATTATCTATATGGTCAATGTAACAATTTCTAATTTTCAACTAACATTTCATTTGTTCTTCCAATTGCTAGTGTTTGGATAAAACCGTCAGGGTTGAGGCTAGCGTTCCTCTAGATGCTTATTTTGGCAAAGTAAATCGAGGACGT
Organism: Diphasiastrum complanatum; assembly: GCA_029204225.1. Taxonomy (NCBI): domain Eukaryota; kingdom Viridiplantae; phylum Streptophyta; class Lycopodiopsida; order Lycopodiales; family Lycopodiaceae; genus Diphasiastrum; species Diphasiastrum complanatum. Next base: position 1,062,418 of record CM055093.1, on the reverse strand, counting down.
GCTCCAGGATGTGGTCTTGGTGCAGCGCTACCTGATCGTAGGCATAGATCTAATTATGTCAGCTTGGAAGAGGTAGATAGACTTGTTGATGCAAGGTTGGATTCACAAGTGGAGGCAAAAGTGGAGGCAAAGGTGGAGTCAAGGATCAAAGAATTGCATGATAGTTTGATACGAATGCAAGCCAAGATTCTTTGCATGACAAAAACACACCACCGCCTCCAGTGCATCATGTATGCATGCATACCCAAAATTTTGTTAATTCAACTTGTTTGAAATGTACAACTAACTTAATTTGGTTATTTATGATATTCATTATGTTAAATGATTGTCATGAGAGAGAGAGAGAGAGAGAGAGAGAGAGAGAGAGAGAGAGAGAGAGAGAGAGAGAGAGAGAGAGAGAGAGAGAGAGAGAGAGAGAGAGAGAATAAATTATTTTTTAGACTAATAGAGTTTGATTTACATAATGGCCAATTAGAGTTTGATCAAAATCCTCAAGTGTGATTGAACAAATATTCTTTCATTAGATCATATTGTCGGAAATATATAGTTAGTGGTTTTTCTTTGAATTAAATTACTATGAACAAGTAGTGTCAAGATGAGAGAGAGAGAGAGAGAGAGAGAGAGAGAGAGAGAGAGAGAGAGAGAGAGAGAGAGAGAGAGAGAGAGAGAGAGAGAGAGAGAGAGAGAGAGAGAGAGAGATATTACACTATTTGGTCTAAAGCAAAACCAATCAAATGAGAGACAATGATCATAACAATGTTATGAATCAAGTGCAAGATCGTTTTTTATTCAAAGGCCTATTCCTTGTGTAGAAATGAAACACACACACATACACACACACACACACACACACACACACACACACACACACACACACACACATATATATATATATATAGAGAGAGAGAGAGAGAGAGAGAGAGAGAGAGAGAGAGAGAGAGAGAGAGAGAGGCCAAGTGTCAACTTTCTAAGAACCTTTGGATGCACATGCTATGTCAACATTACTCTTGATGATAGGACCAAGGAGGATCCATCTTCAAGAAGAGGTATTTTTGTTGGATATAGTGAGGTGAGTGATTGTTGGTAGAGATGTCATCTTTGATGAGGGGAACATTCCAAAAGTGTCTTCAAGCATCATTGATGGTAGTGTGGATGGATCTAGCATTCTTGATGTTGATGAAAAGGATCATACTTTGGATGGTGATGATGATGGACCTTCATCAAGTCGAAAGCCAAGGAGAACACCAAGGGAAATACAAGTACCTTCAAGGCTCACATAATTGTGTCCTCAGACCATACTTGGGAAAGTTTGTAGTTGTATTAGATGACATCCTCGTCTACAGCAAAACGAGGTAGGAGCATCTAAAAGACCCCAGAAAGGTGTTTCGACCTCTCAGAAAGCATAAGCTTTATGCTAAACAATCCAAGTGTGAATTCTTCGTTGAAGAAGTAGCATATTTGGGTCACATTATCTTGTCAGATGGGATTAAGATGGACCCGAATAAGGTTAAAGCCATACTCAATTGGCTAAGACCTCAGAATATTTTGGAGCTTCAGATCTTTCTTGGTTTGACGGGATATTACAGACGATTTGTCAAGGAATATGCTCAGATAGCAGTTCCTATGACAAATCTTCTTAAGAACTACATGTAACCACTTTGAGATATTGAGTTCAAAGTAGTAGCATCATTTTCTCTCTTCGATGCTACAAACCGTAAGACTCAAGGACTGCCAAGTGCTTACAAACCATGGTGTTCTTCGGTGTCATCATAGATGAGACACCCCCTCATTACATACAAGTCACTTGTAGAGCCAATGAGCCTCTTTTGAGGTGTAATCTTCAATGGGGTTTAATTTGGATCATCTTTAATATTCCAACCATTAATTAATGCTCCCTTCATTTTTCCCTCATAGTTTTGACATCTTTTTTCCACAATTTTATGGAACTTGCAAACCCTATTGTTGTTTGAAATTGAAATGGTCATGAATGGACAAAATATGTATTGGTATTGACGTTGTAGCTATGAGTTGATATGTATAAAAGTATTGCAATGAATGTAAAAGTAAAAAATGAATCCATGTGAATACAATTATTGGTAATCATAAATCATTCTTCTCAATTTCGACGTTCTCGTCATCCCAAAAGTCTTGATATCCGTTTCATAATACTCTATTTTTTTGTTGAATTTCACACGTGTGGATTGTCCACTACTTGTGATCTCCTAAGGTGTGTAGATGCACCAAGATCAAGACTAGATTGAGATTCAAGATCTATCTTTGATTCTATGGCAAAAACACATTACTACATGCATTCAATCACTTCCAACTCTCACTCACACGTGTGGGAAGTGTTCCAAAAGTATTCTAAGTTAAAACAAGCTGCTCTCCTCGGGTAGAGAGAGAAAAACCATCATGAGCTCTCGGGTAGAGAGAGAAAGCTAGAAATTCAATGACTCTCAAAATCCACTCAATCTCAAAATCAATTAGATCCAAAAGGAGGAGTAAAATGATACTAATAGATTCATGAGCTACCACTATGCTTAACTATGATTGGATCACACTTTGCCACCTCTTAATCCTATTGGACCATTGATCCATGCACCTCTAAATTCTATTGGACTATATTCAAGCACACCTCAATTTTCTATTGGACCTCACAAGGTTCCACCTCTAAATCCTATTGGACCTCTTAAGCTTCATCAAACAAAAGCATGACACTTGTCTACACTCTAATTGGCACAAGTTTGGGTCTATTTTGGCTCAATATTGGCATTACAAGTGGAAATGGATAATTTGCCATCTATGCCAAATTTGACCCTATCAACATCCTACACCTAAATGCTTGACTATGAAATTCTATGAGACCCCTTTATCAAACATTTTGATTTACTTTACAATCCTCCACACGTGGGAACATCATCCACACATGTGAGATTTACTTACAAACTTCTATCATAAAAAATACCATGCTAGATTTTTGCCAATTTCTCACACTCCTCCTCAAAAAAGTAGCTTGGAAAGGTACTAGATCACTTGAGAAGTTTGTAAATCTTTTTGAGTGGATCCTTTGGTATGCATAAGAAGTGAAGATCAGCCAAGGGATCCATCATAGCAGCACCCTCACCATATCCATGATAAGATTTCTTTGGTAGAGATCTCTTGCCAATGCCTTTGAAGAGTGCTCCACCAATATGCCACTATTATCATGGGCTTCCTCCATGCTTGATGATGATCTTTGCCTTGAAAGTTCCACTTGCATGATGGATGCACCATAAATAGAGAAATCTGAGTCTTCCAAGCCTCATAAGGATCATGGAGATCAAGATCATAAGATGTGAAACAATGATGATTATCAAGATTATGCTTTCTAGCTTGACTAGTCCACATACAATGAACTATATCCATGATGGATCTAATCTTGATATCAAAGACTATCTTGATCTTTTTTAGGCTAGTTACTCTCTCAAGGATGTAAGTGTCCACTTTGGATGCTTCACTTAATCTCAAGAGGAGTTTACAATTTGCCTCAAAACATGTGAAAACATGATTTTCAAAAAAGTGAGTACCAAGCTCAATCTTGTTCTTACTAGAACCAAGAGCATACTTTTGACAAAACAATATCTTGCTTTCAAAAAGTATTGGAAACACATCTAAGTCAATAATGACAAGAAACATGTCCATACCATAAGCATCATACAAAACTAGTATAGCTTTTCTTGAACTTTGAGATCCAAAAAATTCAATGAAGCAAGATAGCATTTCAAGCAAAGGAAGAGAAGCATATATGAATGTGTTGTAGTAGATACAACATGAAAGATGCCCCTCTTTGCCATGTAAGGTGAGCCATAAAGACTCGGCCATGCATCTTGAAGATCTTCTTGAAATCATATGAAGAAGAAACTCCTCCTCACACATTGGCCCCATCATAACTTGAATACCTTCAAAAAGGATAACTTGTGAAGCTTCTTGAGAAGCCTTGATCTCGGCCACTTCCAAGATTGAATCTTCATGCAATATGACATCTCTATTCACCATCACATTTGAAATAGAGAGTGTAAAGACACTAAAGGCCTCCTTGATGGATGAGTATCCAATCATGATCCATGAGCTTGGATCATCCTTCCTTCTTGTTTCCAAGGGAATATGTGCAAAGCAAGCACTACCAAGTTCACTAAGGTGATCAACCTTAGGCTTCATCTTGAATAAAACTTCATATGGTGCTATTCCTTCAAGAGCTCCAATACTCCTCAAGGCTTTGATCTTCAATGAGAATTTCTTCTCAACATATGCTTTGAGTAATAAGGAATAATCATACACCATAATACTTGAAGAGAGAAGATATGTGCATCTTGTGTGATCATCCTCCTTTGAAATATTGGACATATAAGAAACATCAAGAGAGTTTGCACTCTCACTTGGATCCAATTTGTAGATGCCTTCAAATCTTGATCCATATGCAAGGATCTCACCATCCTTCTTGATCACACAATTGTCAATATTGAAATTGACATCAAAGCCACTACCAAGAAGTTGGCCAACACTTAAGATGTTCTTTGTAAGCTTTGGGACAAAAAGAACATTGTTGAGAAAGAGATCTTTAGAAGATGCAAGCTTCAAGGTAATAATCCCTACTCCTTCAATATTGCACTCATGCTTACTTGCAAAGTATATAGTCTTCTTGACTCCATCATAAGGCATAATAGATGAAATAAAGTTCTTGGAGCCACACATATGTGAAGATGCTCCACTATCAATATACCATGAGTCATCCTTGTTGAAGGTGGAAGAGGAGAAGCTTGATGCCACAAGAGAGCCTTCTCCATCACTTGCAATATAGTCTTCTTTCTCATTGGTGATGTTGGCTTGATTGAGTTGATTCTTCTTCTTGAAGCAATTGGTGGCATAATGGCCTTTCTTGCCACAATAAAAGCACTTGATCTTCTTCTTCTTGAGATTTGAAGTAGAAGCATGAGAGGTATCCTCCTCCTCTCCATCTTGGTCTTTAGCTTTGTCATTAGAGAAGTGATGGTGTTGCTTCTTACTCCTCTCTTTGTGCTTGGCAAATAGAACTTTGCCATCATCATGATTGAGTGATAGCTTGTCCATCCTCAAGAGTTTGTACTCTTGTCTTGATTCTTCAGAAATAAGCACACTTTGAAGGGCCTCCAAACTTGGTAGCTCCTCCTTAATAGCATAGGATTGGACAAGGTTGTCATATTCATCTCTCAAGCCATTGAGAATGACTTGGACTAGCTCACTTTGATTGATTGAGTCACCAATACATGCAAGCTCCCTATGAATATCCTTGACTCTCAAAACATAATTAGATGCACTCTCATCACTCTTTTGACTACTTTGGAATATTTGATTTCTAAGAGTGAGGAGCCTAGAGGTGTTCTTAGCCTCATAGATGGACTTGAGACAATCCCAAGCTTCCTTGGATGTAGAACAATCACCAATCTCCCTCAATATCTCATTAGAGACATTCATCTTAATGTAGTGGAGAGCCATCCTAGCTCTCTTCTTGTATTTTTGTACTTCTTGAAGGACTTGAGGCTCCTCCTCAATCCCAAGTACAATGTCCATCACATCTTGGAGTATCAAGATGGACTCCATCCTCAACTTCCATATTGAATAATTGGAAGTAGACAATCTCTCACTTGGTTGCAACAAGTATGAACTCATTGAAGTCATGTAAAGTGGAGATAAATAAAAGTTATGAACAAAAAATGTTGCTTCTCTCTCACTATAGGATCCAATAATGGTGTGCTACCATCTCCTATGCAAGATCTTGCAACAAACTGTGAGATGATTCTCACTAGCTATCTCAATCTCTCCAAAACTAGATCTACTTCACATCAAATGATGGAGTATGGGCAAAGTTAGGATAAAACACTCTTAGCACGTGTGAAATACACTAAGAAACCAAATTTGACTCAAATACAATGATATTGCATGAAACAAAATGGCTAAGATCTCAAAACAGTGCCTAGATCACATATAGATGAGATTGGTAAGCATTCAACTGTAATTTTGGATCAAACAAGCAATCTTTTGACCAAACCAAATGTGTCCACCCAGGTCTAGGTGCCCTACCTAACCTTCTTCAAAAGCTTATAACTTTTGATTGGCTCAACCAAATGGAATGAAACTGATTGCATCAGAAACTAGACATAAATAGCTTCAAAACAAGCTATCTAGCAAGATTTTTGGATCAAACATGAAAGAGAACTCCCAAACTGAAATTGGATGTTACTCACACGTGTCTGAGCACCTGATTCCGTACAGTACCAGGTCAGACCTAATCAATGTCCTTTTGATCTCTTTTGATCCAAAATTGGACAAGATAGCTAGGAAAATGGGCCTTGACAATTTCTAGCTCAAGATTGATGAATAGTTTTCACTCAAATGGATCAAAATGCATGGTAACCTTAGGTAGGCTCTGATACCATGTTGAATTTCACACGTGTGGATTGTCCACTACATGTACTTGTGATCTCCTAAGGTGTGTAGATGCACCAAGATCAAGACTAGATTGAGATTCAAGATCTATCTTTGATTCTATGGCAAAAACACACTACTACATGCATTCAATCACTTCCAACTCTCACTCACACGTGTGGGAAGTGTTCCAAAAGTATTCTAAGTAAAAACAAGCTGCTCTCCTCGGGTAGAGAGAGAAAAACCATCATGAGCTCTCGGGTAGAGAGAGAAAGCTAGAAATTCAATGACTCTCAAAATCCACTCAATCTCAAAATCAATTAGATCCAAAAGGAGGAGTACAATGATACTAATAGATTCATGAGCTACCACTATGCTTAACTATGATTGGATCACACTTTGCCACGTCTTAATCCTATTGGACCATTGATCCATGCACCTCTAAATTCTATTGGACTATATTCAAGCACACCTCAATTTTCTATTGGACCTCACAAGGTTCCACCTCTAAATCCTATTGGACCTCTTAAGCTTCATCAAACAAAAGCATGACACTTGTCTACACTCTAATTGGCACAAGTTTGGGTCTATTTTGGCTCAATATTGGCATTACAAGTGGAAATGGATAATTTGCCATCTATGCCAAATTTGACCCTATCAACATCCTACACCTAAATGATTGACTATGAAATTCTATGAGACCCCTTTATCAAACATTTTGATTTACTTTACAATTCTCCACACGTGGGAACATCCTCCACACATGTGAGATTTACTTACAAACTTCTATCATAAAAATACCACGCTAGATTTTTGCCAATTTCTCACATTTTTTAGTCAGAGAGAGAGAGAGAGAGAGAGAGAGAGAGAGAGAGAGAGAGAGAGAGAGAGAGAGAGAGAGAGAGAGAGAGAGAGAGAGAGAGAGAGAGAGAGAGAGAGAGAGAGAGAGAGAGAGAGAGAGAGAGAGAGAGAGAGAGAGAGAGAGAGAGAGAGAGAGAGAGAGAGAGAGAGATGGTGATTTTTTTTTACTATTTTTGAGACTCTCATTGGTTGCCTATAGTTTTTTTCTCTCTTATTCCCCTGCCCATTATGTCAGGCGATGCTACATACCTAGGCCAAAGGTCAGGTCATAGTCGCGGGTCATCCTTTGTTTCATATGCAATAAGACTCGACCCTTTTGAAAAGTCAATCAACAAGCTTTCTTCACCATTCTCAGTTATGATATGTTGTTTGTAATACTCTACACTAAAAAAAATCATATGCTCTCGATTGTGTTGCATGGAAAAAAACGATGTGATTCGTGCCTTCCAATGTCCCACACTATTCCCAATGTGTAGAACTTTCATCAACTTTAACAACGACACCATCACTGATTGAATACAACTCTCCTCGAAAAAAGACTCTCCTATAAATTGTGACTCGTCCAAAGTGCCCTTGATTCCTTTCAATACACCAAAAATGCTCTGCATATTGAATTTCTTCTTCTTTTGAAACACGATATTGTTTTTTTTTCTTTGTGATTGCAAATCCTTTGTTTTCTAAAAGCCTCTCACATGCATAACCATGACTATACGCAATATGTGATCTCCAAATATTTTTTGCCTTTGCAATGGATGACACTTCGAAAATTCCATGCTCGTGCCATTTGGAACATAAAGAAGCTTGAGCATTTTCAAATACATATCCTTCTGAAAGAACTAAACAAGCATGAATTTCACCAAGCATTATTTCAAAAGGCATAAGGCCATCTTTGTCCCTTTCAACGTGCTCAAAAACTGTAGTAAACAATCTTCTTCTATAATATTGAGTATATGATATCTCGTTGCTTTGGTTAAAAAACATCATGCATTCCATGACGATAGATATCATCGAGAATCTCTCCACTACCTGCAAAAAATACCAAAAAAATAGAGATTTAATATTGATGAAATCAAATCAAATTATTGCATTTTACTTGAATTTTGAAACATATTTGATACCTGCTACATGTTCCAAAGGAGATGAATTTTCGCCATAAGTTTCTTCGTTTCGAACTCTCCAAGCAAGCAACAAATGCTTGACCACTTCTACATCTCTTCTTGACCATCCATGATCACGACTAAAATTGTAAAAAAAGATGCGCAACATCGATTAGCAAAAGTCCTAAATCATGCAACGGTCCAGGTATATTAGTCACAACTCCCAAAATATGAGGTAAGCACCATTGTATGAACTTTTGATTTTCCTCTGCTTTGAAGCTTGCATAGTACTTACTTGGCACTTTTGGCCAACGTCCATAACGAATGGAATAAAGAGCAATCTTAAATACCTCTGTAACTGTTGCGTCGATAGCTCTGTTCATATCATTTGTTGATCCTTTCATAGGGAAAGATATGAATTTTTTGAATAGATTCAATGAAAGGGTGTGCATCACATCATAAACCAAATCTGCCGAGAGATTGAAGGTGTAGAGATCGTATAACCTCCAAAGAATTGACTCTCCTGATAGCCCTGCACTTTTTAGAATTTCTTCTCTTTCAACCTAGCTACAAACCCTCTTTGCCTGTGATAATGCCTCAACCATTTCTAGAATCAATCTCTTAGGTGGTGGATATCTGGCTTGATATCTGTTTCCATCATAAACATAACATCCAACAAAATTGTCATTTCTATCACTTAACGTAGATTGAGCTTTATCCCTTCGACAAAAAGCTTGGCCACCATCTTTGAAAAGACCAATTTTACATTGGGCAAGATGATCTCCCATCGAAGAGGTTGACACATGACATCATTAGTATAGCACGCAGTCGACACCGCTTCAAAGAGGTTGTCACATGACTAAACATATATTTTAAAGGGTAGTTATAGTATAATTCAATCCCTTCTACAAAAAGAGATTCTAATTCATCCACCAATGGTCTTAGAAATGCGCCAAAGACATCACTTGAGCTCTTAATAAGCTTCTTACAACTGAGGGGCAAAACTAACACAGGTAAAATATCTACAGTAAAGCCCTTTCCTGCATTAAGAATAGTGATTTCAATCACGCCACAATCTTTTTGGGTTGTTCGAGATGCTTAAAAGCCATCAGAATGCAGAAGCAGAGCAAAATTTCGAGGATCGCCCTACCAAATACAAATGATTTTAGTTAAATTCCATAATACTACATAGACTCATTAAAAAACTAAAAAAAACAATTGATTAGCAATTACAAGATCCATACCTTGCACAATTTTCTTTCACATTGGATATGACCATGACATTTTTCACTCACAAAGTCATATACTCCTTCATCTTCATTCCATCCATCTTGAAGTGCTTGACACTTGTTCAGAAATGTTGCATACGCCTTTTTACAATAATAATTCTCACAAATCATAGGCAATTTATAGACTGAATTTGGATTCCAAAATTCTTGTGTGGCTCTACATTTTTCACCATCCCAAAAGTCATATATATGTTCATGATGCTCATGTAGGTCTTTCCCCAACCACCAATGCTTATTGCGCCACATCCTCATCAGTTCATGACATATAGTTCTACTTTTTGTCAATAATCGCAATTGTGAACTGATAGGTGCATAGTCAAAGGAAATTATGTCTTTCCTTGGTAGACTACATTTTGGGCACTTCTCACAACATGACAAGCAATCACGCTTGAGTTTTTGTTTTCTTTGCACATCTTCGCACACACAATATAATACATTTTTTGTATAATTGTCTTCTTTGCTGGGTTGAAGTAACTCGGGAGTATGTGTATAGTCTTTGAGCCAGTACATAGCTTGAAAGGTTGTACTTCAATCATGCCTAGGCCAGAATACATGTCATTTAATTGCTTCCAACAAGCTGGAATTTTCACTCCATTGAGATCCCCATTCCATGTCGCTGGGAGTTGCACCAAAAGTTTACTAAGACTCGGCTTTTTCTTCCTGTCATTTTTATTTCCAACTCGTGCTCCACCCATATCTCCGAACAAGACTCGAAGCATCTCATCCTGAGATTCTATTGGTGCCTGGAATTTTTCCCACAGAGATTGCAACTCGATACACCTCTCTATAAGGTTAATTCAATAAACTCCTCTTCGTCACTCAAATTGTCCATCTCATCAAACATTGCTTCCTCGTTAGAAAGAGTATTAGCAAAATTTTCATTCGAGGGAATATCTTCATGTTCTTCTTGTGGTGGAGGAAAACCAAAATTGGTAGCCAAATTACACAAATTTTGTTGAAGCATTTGGTGCTTTTTGAAAGTGGAGGGAGCGACCATTCGTCCGCCACCACAATAAGACATGCACCTACACAATACCCTTCTTGGTTCTCTACGCAAGTTAGAAAAGCGTTGTCTGCTTTGTGTAGACGTTGTACCACATGTCGACCTAGTTGTTTCTTGCATTTGTCTCCTCACCAAAGGATGTACGTTTCCAAGTGTATCTTGGTGACAGTGCTTATAATAGGTTCTAATGCTGACCATTTGCATACCACCAATAGTGAGTTTGCACTTGTAGTTACAAGTGCATTTCTTGCGGACTAAGTTTGGTATGTTCGACATCTGCAACAATTACAACATGTGTATATTTATCCATAGTTTAGGTCTCTCTCTCTCTCTCTCTCTCTCTCTCTCTCTCTCTCTCTCTCTCTCTCTCTCTCTCCGGATTGGAAGTTTGGGAGTGATGGTCTAGTCACCACATTCTAAGTTCATGACTTTAGGAGCAAGTGGTCATGGAATCTACACATGCATAACTGTTGTATGCATCGAGGTTACCAAGATGGACTTTAAGGGAAAGTATTAGACAATTAGCTAACATTTGGAAATGTTTATTCTCAAATGTGCTACCTTGCCCCAATGTACATGTTGTATAGAACTCAACATACACTAATGAGACTAATAAAACTGCATCAACTTCATCATTGTGCTACCTTGAGTAGATGCAATTCTACCCCAATGTACATGTTGTAAAGAGATCAACATACACTAATGAAACTACTAGAAATGCATAGTCACTCGACCCCAATTTTTATTAGAAAAATTCAAAATTATCCTGCTGTTATCTAAGGTTTCATTTATTGTTCATTTTAAACCTCTCGAGTCACTAAGCTATATAACCACAAAATTTTCGCGTGAAATGGGGCTTCTCCTTGAGACACAATGCTCCTCTATATTTTTGACTATTGGAGAACTCACCAGTTGGCTGTTGCCAAGAATCTGGTCAAAATTGGAGCTATTATTGTGGATCCTCATGATACCACATTATCCAAAATTACTGTTTATATTGTAAAAATTTTCAATTTTTATACATGTAAATGTACTATAGTGCCTAAATTCATGTGAAGGCCTATTTGTACTTTGTAAATTCATAATTAGGTTAGAACTCGCAATGTTTTGTGCGACGTTCTATAGAGACGCAGTAGCGGATCTCAACAAACTCTTGGAATATCTTAGAATATCTGTTTCTCAGTATTCGCAAACATAAGATTACATCTCTATGGAAAAGATTGCCTAGTTCATTGGAATTGTTACTCAATTGGTGAGTAATGTTATTTGCAAAGCATTTAGTATTCCATGTTTGTTTTAAGTATAAAAAAAATATTTGTAATTTCTTGATGTTCTATTTTTAATTTGAGGGGTGAAATTGATGCATATGAAAATGATTTTACCTTTCACCTTAATGTTCGACAAAAAAATAAAAGAACCAAGGATTTGTAACCTTTTGGATCAAGGTTGGGCTACTAACTTTTATTAAAATATGATTAGTAGGAATTTCAGTTTTCCCATACGAGTTTCAAGAAGTTGGTAGATTAGGCCCCTCAGAAGACAATATTGCTCCACTTTACAAAGAGCTTCAACCGCGTGCTAATGGCATTGGAGGTGACGAAGGTGATATAGGAAAGGTGGTAATAGTGGATGTTGTTACTTAGAGAAGTCTACTACTCAAGTAGATTCAAATCTTGGAAGGGCTGCTAGTCCTGACCCAAATGATTTGATTGAAATCTTTTTATGACAGTGTATAGATAATTATCAAATTTCTTATGTGAATATTATTTTTATCTTTTAGAAAAGATGATTAGTATCTTTATTAAGAATGATTATTTCTAGAAAATGGTTTTTAAACGTCTGTGTTATTTAAGTTTAGTAATTATTCATATAAGTTAGTTAAACAAATATTTTTCAATTTTGCATTTGAATCCTTCTTTAAAAAAATGTTCGAAAATTTTGAATCCACTTCAACAGTCATTTTTCATAATAAAAAATTGACCATAACTAATGTTTGTATTTTTTTAGCGAATTGAATCTAAAATTTTAGATTTATCTTGCATCACTCGATCTAACTTTTAGATATTTGCAAAATGTAGCATTTGACAAATAATTTTTTCGCTTTGATTTGAAGTTTCAAAATTTACGTGAATTTTTTAAAATCTTAAGGGCTTAAAAAAATAAGGGTCCTTCGCCACTTCCCATTTCAAAAGATTTCGCGTTCCATTTTATGACATTATCTAGTATTCTTTCTGCTGAAATTGGTCAAATTCTGGTGCTATATTGCTAATTCACAGAAAATACTTTTCTATAAACAATGTGAAGAAGAAAATGACCTAAAATTCTTTCTTGCTTCATTGGTCAATTTTTGCTGCTATATTTCTGATTTACAGCAAATATTTTGCTGTAAACAATGTGAAAATGAAAATGACCTAAATCAATTTACTTTTGTGCTTTGAAAGGAAACAAATAAGCTAGCTACATGAAAAACTAAACCATATCCATCCATAAAACAGGATGTTAAGTCTCTATGTGTATCTACATCTTACAGCAAATAATGGAATATTTGTTCTTTTGCCAAGGTAGTTTTAGGTGCAGCTACTCATTCATTCACATGATATTGTTGTCAAGTACGTTATAAAGGTATTCAATTAGCCACATTACTAAACTTTTTCACTTGCAGATACATTCGAAATAAGGCCCATGATCAACCACAACGCACACTGCACATGTTTATTCGCATCATAAAACTCCCACCATTCAGTCCTTAACATTAATCTCCGTCGTCCTCTCACGAGCTGTCGAACTACTCCTAACTTCTATTCATTAACGCATATTGCAAAGAAAATTCTACTTAGATCTTTTCCTTCTACGTTAGAAAACTAGTTGCTTGATGCTGCCATTCCTTAGCTCGTGCGATACGACTGAGGCACTATCCAGTCCACGTTTATGTCTACTTCGGCCGCATTCTTCTTTCTCTGCAAGTCCAGTTATTTAGAACATCATTTCTGTTTAGAACGTCCTGTTTCTCTCTTAAGTTCTGAGAAGCTTTGACTATTATTTTGAATATGAAATATTAATCAAATGGGAGTGAACTAGTTTGTAATCTTCATGAATCAGATACCTCTACAAGCTGTATACGCGCTAGAGCTAGTTGTGCTTCTAGTTTGTCGGGGTGTCATTCCATCCTCTGAATAGCTTCTCTTTTGAACCATTTTCCAGGAAGATGCCAGCTTCTTTTAAATCCCAGATGAGATCCATAGTACTTGAATGCTGTCAAGCATTATAGCTCTTTATAACAAACATCCAGAATTTTATTGAAGAACGAGTCTGATGCAAAACCTCATATTCGGTTGTTGAAACTTGAAAAACAAAGACTTGTTTATCCTCTCAAACAGACTTAGCTTATCAGTAATGCTGAAACTTTAAAGTAGATTACAACGAATGCGAACAAAGAAAGTATGATCCGTAACACCAATACAAAATCTAGATCTGGCGAAAGAAAGCGACGCATGCATTATCGATGATAATGAAAAACAACAATAAGAGAAAATTGCAAAAACAAAATGTGAAAGTAGTTATCAGTGTCATTGTCAAAGAATCATAAAAACCAGCTTATATACTACAACAGCATGAGAAAATTCAGAGAACTCCAACCGCTTACAAAAATGCTGAAAAGTTGTGGCCCGGAACATATGAAGAGTCTAAGAATCAAATGAGAGTTTACTTACGAAGTAATACAAGGAAAAGGACCACACAACTTGGTCCATGTACTTGCCATCAGATTTGTAAAAGTCGCACCAAATTTTGGTCCATGGCCAGCCATTAAAATGCCAGTCACGTTCTTCGTTGATACTCAGAACATGCGTACCTAAATGATCATTTTTTGAAGAACAAGTAATGGTAATGGGATGCTGGGAGCGGTTGGTGACAGCGAAAGAATCAGCGGAAGCAGACGGCAGAGCTGGAGCCACAATGGCCATTGTCACGACGAACAAAGCTAGCGCAATTCTAATCACCGTCATGCTTGCAAATGTTATGCCGGGAGAGAGAGAGAGAGAGAGAGAGAGAGAGAGAGAGAGAGAGAGAGAGAGAGAGAATTTATAGTGCAAACCCTGAAATACTTCTTGGGTTTAGTGTAAATAATACTTAGGGTTACGTTGTTCGTCACCTTCATGCAATAGGTTAAACGGCTAACGTTCTTATCTTAGGCGTCACATAATCATCTAGTATGGGTATGCATGTCTTTTGGCATTTCATTCTTGGTGAATTATGCATCCCATGTGTTTGCACACAAATTTAATACACTTCCAAGTTGCTCGATAATTGCCAAAATTTGGAAGCTTGTTAGGAATTTATCAATAAGCAAGACATTCGAACAAACAATTAAAACTTAAAATTCTTTATACTTAAATTGCTTGTATCCAAGATATCCTTGCAAAAAGGTGTCTGCGAGCTTTTGTGTCAATGTTGTAATATAACATGAGGATTAGGTCTCTAGAATTTATTATTTAAGAGCACAGACATGTAGTGCGTGACTCAAAAATCTTCTCTTCTTGAGTTTTAATAAAGTTCTCCAACTCGTGCTCTTGCATTAGGTGGAGGACAAGAATCAATTCAATTGACTGAAAGTCGAAGAGAGCTTCATAATATATTGTAGATGCCTAGAGTTGCAAAGTGTGATCATCCCGATTGATGATCGAAGAATGACGCGAGGTGGAAGACTAGATAAAGACATGAGGCAATACCTCAATCTTGTCTTTGCCCATCCTCACTCTCTCCTTTCTTTTGGTAACTTTGAAAGATGCTTCAAGGCAAGCAACCTTGTAGTGTTCTTTGACTCATAAACATTTGAAGGGACTCCCATGCCTCTTGGGCCGAGGTGCACTCTCCTACTTCCTTTAGAAATTCATTGGCTACATTCATTTTAATACAATGAAGGGCTAGTTTGCACGTCTTTTTTTGGATTTTTGAAAGTGGAAAGGCTCATCCTCATCCCCACTCACTATATCCATTAAATCTTACATTACAAGGATTGATTCCATTCTTAATTTCCAAATAGAATAGTTTGATTTGTTCAACCTATCACTAGAATCCAAAAGATAATCATTCATGGATGCCATCCTCCTCTAAACAAGAGATTGATTCTATAAGAATGGATACACAATAGAAAGGATGCAAGTACTAGCTATCCCACTACCTAGGGACCTGAGAATGAACAAAAATGAATTCTCAATCAATTCTATTGAAAAAGATACAAATTGAAACTAGCTTGCTTGATGTAGAAAAATGACCTCAATTGAATCTTGATATAAATTGCGGGCTTATGAATGAGATATAACAGTGGTTGATGATCCATGTACATCACAAATTTGTTATGATAGAAAATGACAATACATCCGAAGGGAAAAATTTAAGCTTAATGCTTCTTGTTCTGTTGTTAAATAGTATTTTTCTATAGGTGTGAGCTATTTGCTTGCATAATATATAGGCTGATCATAACCCTTCTCATCTCTTGGTTGTGCCATGCACTACAAGAGGACTAGCAATTTCCAAGGCTTTTTTTTAGTGTTTTTTTGAAAGATGGTTTTTTAAACGAGTCGTGGGGGGAGCGGAAAGCTCGAGCCTAGGTTCCGGTTTTTGGCCTCGGTATAAGCCTACCAAATTTTAACTTGTTTTTCAAACATTTATAGAGAGGGTTATAGAGAGGCATATAGAGAGGGATATAAAGAGGGTTATAGAGAGGGTCAAGGTGGCCAAGAGGCATTCCAAGACACTCTGCTAATCGAGGGTAATATCACGACTGATGAAAAAAAAGTCCCCTCGGTATAACCTACGGTATGTTACGGAGTGTAAATGGATCTCACTATTGAAATTTGTTACCTATCAACACATTGAATTCCATTTTCTATCAACATTGGTTGCCATATGCAAAAGTGAATAAAGAAACTTATGTATCACAAAAAAATGATGACCACAATTTGTGTAATCACATGCGTCGACTTCTTGTTTGATGTCAACTAGTCAATTAATAACATGTAGTTGCATATGTGAGCAATATGATTAATATTACAATGAGTTGAAATACATCATATTCTCTCACTTATTCATTTGGTGGTTCATCGTTATCATTTGACGCAACATCATGCGAAAAATCTGCCAAACCAAATGAATCTATCTCTAATTCTACCCAAATATCTCCTATAGCTTCGTTATTAATAAGCTGATCTTCAAAAGCTAATGGCGATGGTGACAATGAGTGAGATCAAGAAGGTGTGTCGTGTTTCATGGATCCATCCGATGATGATGCCTCGCGCTCAACATGTTCATTAACTTGTGAAGCTTGCACATGATCATCCTTCAAAAATGTGTCATCGAATCCATCATCACGATCTTGTTCATGAGGTGCATCAGTTGGCAGCGCCATGTCCTCCACGACGTTCTCTATTTTCAAAAATTCTTTTACTTTGAGGAGCGACTTGAGTCACGTACCACCATCTGGGATATGAACAATCGAGGTGAAAGACCACCTATTTTTTCTCGAGATTGTCGTCTCTGATTTGCAAGAATGGACGCTGATTGTGAAGAATTTGTCCTGTAAAGAGTGGCTTGATTGTTGGTAAATACATCATATATGGGAGATGGGGAGCGCCATATTTTTTTCATCAAAAGAGATAGAAATATGGTCGTACGACCCAGTGAATTCAATACAACTTGCACAAATATGGCAATACTTCAATAAATCCAAGAGGCTGGAGAAATGAACACTCCTTTGATTATTCGCTTTCTAGAGATTCTGAAGAGCAGGCTTGAGGTTTTGCAATTCTTCTTAACAACTATCGGGGTAGCTTCCAAGGCGTATTTCCAATGAAGTGCAATCCAGATCGGTATGTAGTTGAAGACATTGTGAGGTTTGGTACAAACTTTGCTTTTGGACTTGAGCCTGAATTAGAATCTTGACATGTGGTCCTGATGCTTGATTTGCAATGGCTACAAACATGCGGAATATGTGCAGCTTGAGCTAATAGCTCGTCAGCTGGGGCTCAAATCCGTCATTGTTAATCTGGAGCAGGAGGAAGAGCTACAGATAGTTCTTAAAATGAGTCAGTATCTTCGATCGCAGCCTGTTATTGTTGTTAATGATACAGGACCGTTTGGGTTGGGACATTTAGTCAATCACAGCTTCCTCCCTATAATGGCTTGAAATCGGTAGTACCTTCAAATAGCAAGCTCTTATCGAGGCCATTCAAGATCATGACGATGAGGCCGTAATCAGCCAAGATGGGCGGCCAAATAATGTTAAGTGTTTTTCTCGTCAAATCAAGGCGATTCTTCAAAATTGACTTGAATTAAGAAAAAGCCAGAAATTATTCTTTCGTGAGTCGAGTTGATCAGCAGAAAGATTTGGAAACACAGTTGTAATAATGAGTTTGGCTGTGATACCTAGAGAGCCATTTTTCTCAACGGCTATAGGGGTAGCTTCCAAGGCATTTTTGCAGTGAAGTGCAATCCAGACAGGTATCTAATTGAAGACACTGTGAGGTTTGGTAGAAACTTCACTTTTGGACTTGAGGCAGGTTCTGAACCAGAGTCTTGACCTGTGGTCCTGATACGCTTTTGATTTGCAATGGCTACAAAGAAGAATATGTGCAGCTTGCGCTAATAGCTCGTCAGCTGGGGCTCAATTCCGTCATTGTTTTGGAGTAGGAGGAAGAGCTACAGATAGTTCTTAAAATGAATGATCAGTATCTTCAAGTGCAGCCTGTGATTGGTGTCCATGCAAAATTAACCACAAAGCATAGTGGCCACTGGGGAGACACATCTGGAGACAAGGGAAAATTTGGGTTGTCCGCATCTGAAATCTTGAGTATTGTCAAAACTTTGAAGGACGTTGGAATGTTAGATGTTCTCCAGCTGCTCCACTTCCATATTGGATCGCAGATTCCATCTTTATCCATTGTAAAGGAGGCTGTCACCGAGGCAGCTCATATATTCTATGAGCTTTCTTTGCTTGGGGCAGGAATGAAATATCTTGAAATTGGTGGTGGCCTTCGCATCGACTATGACGGATCTAACTCTTCAGGATCTGGTCCGTTGGTTACACATTTGAGGAGTACGAAGAACAGGTCGTTCATGCAGTTGATGATGCTTGTGCATTGAGCAACGTAAAGGTTCCATCCTTATGTTGTGAGACCTTATGCTCCGACCTTATTTGATTAGTTACTCAAAATCAACAACCTGAAGTATCTTCTGCTAACCTCTAAGGACGTTTTCTTATTGTGCACAACTATCAACCAGCCTTTCTAATACATGATGTTGGGTTGGCATTATCTCAACCTATCTTGCACCCACTTCCTATTGGCACTCTGGAGTGTGAATATACAATTAATCCTCTGCTTGTGTGATGATCAGTGAAGTTAAATTCAATAACCCTCCTTGCAGAAAATTTCCATACCACCTACTGTAACGTCAACACCATTCCTCTGAACACTAGAACCAGGCATCGTAGTTGTGATGTTGGCTCTTGCATCTCTCTAGCTCATATTCCGATATGGTGGCTTTCTAATATCCGCAGCCTCATCTTTAGACCGCTCTTTGAGTATCAATTGAGAGGTCACTTGTATTCTGAGTAATAAACTCGGTACCATTCTTCTTGGATAATTTTGTTCTTCTTCTTTGACAATGTACCATCCTGTAGCTAAATATAATGACCATCCTTTATGATCTTTGGTTGTAAGTTGATGCCCTTTTTATTAGCATTCACCTCTCGACCAAATTGTGGGATGATCCAAGCCCACCTCCACATTGGTCATGAGAGGTGGCGAATTTGAATGCGTTGCTGTTATTCCAAAACGCTTTGCAAGATCCAACATAGGCACTGAGGAGTTGAAATACAACGGAACGTCGACATCTCTATCTGCCTCTCATTACACCAAGAATGAATATTCTATTCATCAGTCATGTAAGATTGATTTCGATGATGTACTAAATCACTCACAAATCACTAAAATAATAATTTTCTCCCTCGTACCGTAACTATGCATATAAATCTCAATCACATCCTTGTGATTATCGAGTCACTCTTTGCTTCTATAAGTGCATAGCAGCAAGTAAGCTCAAACTTCAAATCTCTTCGTACGCAGCCATTTATATTGTGATCTTTCTCCAGATCATAAATACTCCAAGAGACCTTGTCTGCATGAAATGTCAAAATTCTTCTGAGGGTGGTTTACGTATAGCAATACTTGAAGCCATTAGTAGCAATCTTACAAAATCCTCCAAGCCATTATTATGACCGCACAACTCTACTACTTAGAGTTTGCTTATTGATGTTTCCATTCGGACTCTTCCAAATAGATATGTTGTGTTTGATTGGTGTAGATAGCGTTTGTGAACAAAGGTTTAAACATGCTCTTGAAACTAAACATAATACTCTTGCTCTGGATGTTTGGTATCTAAGAACACAATGAAAGATTTTCTTGATAAAGATCGACTTGAATCAACTTTTGAAACAATGCAAACAGATCCAATGATTCACAATAATGCTATTTTGGAAGACATGACACACTAGCCAAAAACACTCAAAAATTAACATCTACCAATACTCGAACCTCCAATTACATAGCAAAGGAAATCTACATGAACGCTCAATACAATTTACAACCAATGTTGAAGGAATACCAATAAACCAAGACAACAACAAAATAATTACTTTGGAAACAACGTTGTTTACTTTCTTATTTCCATTTGGCCATGGCTTTTATGATGGCAAAATGAATTTTTTGGATTACATTAAGATTAGAGTTAGGTCATTTTTTCAATTTTCACATTGTATACTCCATATATATTGATTATGTACCAGCTTAGACAAGCAATTCTCTTATCTTCCAACACACAATCTGTAGTTCTAAAAAAAGACATCATTGAATACATGTCCAAAAATCAAAGAGAAAATGAGCAAGACATCTTTAAACATGTCTTAAAATACAGTCTTGGACCAAACATACCTGGATCTCCATCTTGGCATCGACAAAACTAGTGAGATGTTGTCAATTGTTGCTTCTTCTTTTGGTTTTTGAATAGCAATTTTTTGTAAAATTAGACAAGTTATGATTTGTCAAGTTAGAAATGTTTATAATAAACATTCGATAAAAGAAAAAAAAAATCTTTTGAGTTAATTAACCTTGTTCAAATTCATGCAAATAAAATTTACGAATAAAGAGATGGTACCTCAATTGCTATCGACATATTGTGAATTGATGAGCTTATTATGCAAAAATGGTTGTAGTTCATCAAGAACATGTTGTGCATTCTGGAAGTAGGATAGGTTGAAAATGTAATAGTGTAATTTCATTATGATGAAAATATCTTTCCTTTTTGTTACTCTTGAGAGCATGACATATGTGAATGCAGGGCAGAAGTTTTTTTTTAATGTTCAAGATTGTTGTGTTTTTTATTGTCATCCTTTGGGATTTGTGAGCTGTCGTGGCATACGCTAGAGTGAGAGGAAATGTTGACTTGTAGTAGATATGTGTGTTGTATCTTACTTTTGCAAAATTTGACCTAGTCACATGTTTTCAATTTTCACTTTTATTGACTTGATTTCCTCAAATCGCTCTTTGAAAATTAGCTCCATAATTGTCCCTATAGCTCCATTTACAGTCTCTTTTCTTATATCCATGTTGGAAAGTAGCATCACCTTTGCACCAATAACTAATATTGGTATTTGGTGGAATTTTTCTTCCATCAACCAACTTTGCGTTTCAGGCATGTGTGATGCATTACTTTGTATTGTGGTTGTGATTATTTGAGAGGGATCATAAATAGTTTTTCTAGCGCATATTCATTGAATTATATAACATCTTCACGATGTGTATAGATGATTGAAATATTGTTATCTATGATTTTAAAAGTTTTTCTCTCAGTTGTTATTCTATCATAAAACACATTATGTATTTCATTCATTGTTGGTTGTTAAAAAATTCTAAATACATAGGATTTTCAAAATGTCTCACTAAATATGTCAAATTGAAATGCGTTGCAATTTTCCAATATGATGAAGAACATATATGAATTGACAATTTTGAACTGGCTTCAAAATTGTCAATTTTTCACCAAATTTTTCCATGTCTGATGATATGCATAGGCTAAGAATTTCTCTGCTGAGCTTGGCAAGCCTCTATAAACTAGAAACCGTGCACCAGTGCTTCTCTTTCCGTCTTCAACCCACCGTAAACCCCGAACTCTCAGAAGACAGTTCTCTCGAAGCTCTCTTCAACGGCGATGTTGTACTGTGTACACTCCTTGTACGACTCTGATACCAACTTAGAATTTGCTTTGCACAGGAACACAGATCATGCTACACAGTAACACAGACAAAAAACACCCTCCACAGCAAGCTCACATAGCAACTGTATTTTTCAATGGTGTAGCTGAGCGCAAGAATCGTATGATTGTGAAAAGTGCCAGATCTATGCTAGTTGAGATGAAATTACCAAAAGATTTTTGGTCAGAAGCATATAGCACGGATATTTTGAGGTTTATGTCAGAGATTTGTCTCCAGACAGTTAACCTAGCAGATTTGCGGTAAAAGGTGAAAAAAGCCACTTTGTCAAGTTGAGCTAAAATCATCGTTTCTCCATGGGATTTCATGATTGAACACTCTACCGACTTGGTATCAGTAGGGTGACCCTGCTCTAGGCCTCAAATTGTGCTCAAATTGATCTGTAGGTGAGTTAGATCAAGCAAAAATGAGCTTGGGGAGGCGCGGCCGTAGACAGGGAGGTCGCGGATTGTTCGCGCGTGGAACCAGGGTGAAGCCATAGCGTTTCAGAGTGGGTAGCGCTTACAAGACTCTCCATTAGTGCACAAGAGTGCTTAGATCCGTTGGATAGAGAAGCTACAAGATCAACGGCTCAGTTCGTGGTATCCAGAAGGAATATCCATGGTTGGATCAGAATCAACCATTGGATGGAGTCTGAAGGGTTGTTGAAGAGGGCCCTAAAGAAGTGAAGTGCATTTTGGCCTTCAACTTCATTAAAAATTTCATACTAAAATTAGAGTTGGGAGAGACTTGAAATCTTCACCTATTTTGACAAAACGTCAAAAACAATTGATTACAAGACACGAGATTCGGACGGTACGATGCATTATTTGTTGTTCATCCTCTTGCTTACAGAAATTAAACAAGAAAGAGATGAAGGAATTGAGGTCCAATTTTTTTTGTGAAGTAAAGATGAAAAGAATTACTATTTGTGTGCCACAATGAGACCTAACAAAAACTCGTATGCATATTTTTAAAATGCAACATAGGTTTGTCAAAAAGCCTGCAAAGTTGTTCATGCGATTGGAAATTCATGCCTTCAAAGAATGCACGCACGACTTCAAAAAAATCCAACATTGCAAGGATCATTGTAGGGTAGGAACCGTGTCTCCGGATGATTTGAATGCTACGAGTTTGCTAAAGCAGTTTGTGGATGTGCATGGAGAAAAATTACCAAATTTATTATATTTTCACTTGCCAGATAAGTATACAAAATTGGAGATATTTTTTATGTATAAGGAGTTCGCTAAGACCAAAAATGTTGCCTATTTAAGTTACTCATATTTTCTTAAGATTTGGAAGAGAGATTTTGGTTTGGAAAAGTTTACTAAATTTATGTTTTTTATTGGAGGAGACAGAGTAGGCCCACCACTTAACCCCCAATACTCCAAGAGGGTAGGCCCATATATATCAGGTCCTTCATTGCATTAACTTCGTGAGTAGCATCTATCAAGCTCCCTCCCAAATCCCCAAAAAGTGAAATATACTACCAAAGGGTACAATGAAAAATGGGTTCTTTTTTTGTACCACCAAACCATGCTTTTAGTCTGATATGCGAATTGTTAAAATCTGCCAAACAACTAGTAAAGACCAATGATAAGAAAGGTAAAAATTTATTAACTTTCAATACTTTAAAAACTTTAGTTTTTTGATGACTTTTGAATTTTCAAATTATAAATGTTATGATATTATTATAATTTATTGAATATTTTAATTGTTACATTTTCTAGTGGGCGCTACAAAAGTGCTTTAAGTGCACAAAGAACAAGAAACAATTGAAAGACCAAAATTGGCGAAACATCGAAAAAAATGCTGGAGTTTCCACAAGTATCTGGGTCTTGTCATTGATGGCATGAATCAGAAGAAAACGATGTTACCCCATTTTTTTAGAGTGCCAAAAAATTTGAACGACGCAGATTTTATTCCTGTTCATCATCTCATTGAAGCACTTGTGTTTAATGGCACATTGGAGTCAAAAGTATTTTTCAATTATCCCAATGTTCGAAATGATCCAAATTTGACTATCAGCATTGTACAAAAGATACTTTGGCATACTGGCTCACTTGTCCATATTGGTAGAGAAAAAAAAAATCAAAAAATGAAAATACGATTTTTGTTGGTGGGTCAAACTCATGATCAAATTAATCAGATGTTTAGTCATTTTTCCAAAAGACTAAAACGCAAGAAAACATTTTTATTACCAGTGTTTCAGAGCATTGTTGTACTATTAATGATATTAGCTTCAACATCAGTTCAAAATCATATGTAATGAAACTGGCATCACATTGCTATGGGGCAAACAATTTTCAAGTTCAGTTTCATGGTTACCTGTTGAAGGAATACTGTTTTTGCTCAATATGCCTTCAAGTCAAATCAAGCTTGATGCGTTGTCTCCCTTGAAGTCCATGCTAGGAGAACAAAAAGCACAAAGAGAGCATCACGTGGGTGACTTATTTGCCTCATTAAATGTTTTGAAATCAAGTATTCACGCAGCTCATCAATTTTTTTATGAGCTTGATCACCATTGATACATGGATTTTTTTGAGGAACAAAAAATCAGTTTGCTCAATCTTGAACACACATCAACAACTAATTGGCCTCATAAATTAGAAACTTTAATTACAATCGTCGAACCTTTAAATCTCCCTTGGAGCTTGTGCAATGCGAGGAACGTGAAATTTATGTGGGCTCAAGGAAGAATAGGCAAAGTGTAAAAGCTACAAAAATGAAGTGGCGCGGTGATCTGAATGAGATCCAAATTGGAAGCCTTGTTGCACTTCTAGCTTCAGAAAACAATAAAGTACATCCATTTTGGATTGCCAAAGTACTTGGTTTCATTCAAAATAGCAATCAGACAAAAGTAGTACGTGTGCATTGGTTGAGCACCACTTCAACAAATTTGCAAAAAAAAACCTACAGTGCTTCATTAAAAATAGACACTTTTTAACATTTTTTTTATTGCAAGTTAGAGAATCCTTAAAAAAGATTATGATTTTGGCCTAAAAGTAGGACCATTAAAAAATACCAAAGTCCGAAAACAAATGTCATCGTGTTTTAAGGGATTGGTCATTATCATTAGGTTATGGATTATGAATATGCCGTCACTGAATGTAAAATGCATGATAGAGGTTGGAGGGGCTTCTGGATATGGGGTATTGAAGATTGTGAAATAAAGTTCAATAGATAGACTTTCCGTGAATTTGTTATAAATACATTATTAAACTCAATGATTATTTGATGTTGATGCTATAGGCCATGGAAAGCAAAACAATGATAAATACCAACAAATACTAAGGGATCCGGAGTAATAAGATATGTCACAACAATTACAATAGATAAATTGTTATATTGGTTTTCTATGACTTTTTATCAATGAACTATCAAATGCACTGATTGTTTGATATTGCTGTTGATACGCCATGAAAAGAAGAAAACTAGACAAATACTAAGGGGAACCAATGAAGTATGTCTAAAAAATATTTTTTATTATATTGAAATAGATTGTAATTTGAAAAATAGTTTGCTTATATAAACATAAATGAAACAACATATGCTTACATGCACCAGTCTAATTTCCATATGGTATCATACCTGTTGTTGGGGCATTAGTCAAATCAAAAGGCATAACAGAAAGTCAAAGTGACTGATACAAGTTTTGAAGGCAGCCTTATGCACATGCACTGCACGAACTTAGAATGATTTCCATTTTTGAAACAACTTTGCTAAAACAGTAGCACCGTATAATACTAGATCATCAATATGCAGAATAAGATATCGATGCTTGACAAACTCCTTCAACATTGGGCATCCCATACCATCCTTTGCCACTGGGGAGTACGTTCAAGCATTGATAAGCCCACACACATACCCCATGACCCTTCTATTGGTCTAGGTTCCTAAGTAAGTCAACTTGTTCTTGCCACATGTTACTTTTGGAACCAACAATAAACATATGAAACAATAACAAAAACATATATACTTACAACAAACCCCCACATACTAAGCTTCCATGATCAAAGGTCCTAGATGCACATCGGGCTCACCTCAAAGTGAATGGATTCTACCATTGCGCTGAAACTCACACACATGAGTACCCCAAGCGATGTAGAGTTTCCATACTATGTGCCAACATATCCCAAGTACCACATCAAAACATGCCAAACACATTATCTTTATATCCAACTTCTTAACCTAACTTTGAATGGTTAATGGCATATCCACAACCAGTTGAAATTTCGTTAGGATCTAGTGCAGTATGCAGATCACATCACACAATCACCATAGCCACTCCTCACGAGCTCTCGAAGATAGGACAACAAAATATAATAGATTACAAAGAAACACTGTACATATAGAGTATTCACAAACTGCATGTAAAGGCAGGTGTCCTTAAACTGGCCTACCACCTGTCAAACTAAGGTCGGGCCCAATATGGCCAAATTTGACTGACAAACTTGGGACATGCCCCTAAGTATAGGAAGTACTGTAAATAACTTTGTATAG
Organism: Diphasiastrum complanatum; assembly: GCA_029204225.1. Classification (NCBI taxonomy): domain Eukaryota; kingdom Viridiplantae; phylum Streptophyta; class Lycopodiopsida; order Lycopodiales; family Lycopodiaceae; genus Diphasiastrum; species Diphasiastrum complanatum. The sequence continues at coordinate 1,035,922 of CM055093.1, read as the reverse complement.
GCTTATTTCTTCCTACATATGGCTACCCGGCTAACCCAAGTAGTCGTCTACGGGATCACTGCCCGATCAATATATCCTAATGGGTCATGTCCCGATCACAACCATATACAGTAAACCAAATAAATTGTACAATAATTTCATCATCACATTTAGAGCTTACATAAAATGTATATTAGATTAACTCTGATTTTTAACTCTCTCCCTTAAGCTCAAATGTGATATGAGTGAAAACAATAATTTGTAGCAACGTTTGGAGTGTCCAAAAGATGTTATGCATATCCTACTACTCTGTCCTTGACTCACACTCAAGCACACCAACAAACCACCAGGTTTGACTCACGAAGTATCATGCAAACACAATGCTCATACAGAGAATCCATCACACTCTTGACCAACTGACTCGTCCCCAATCTGACTATTGGAGGGTTTGTGGATCTCAAGGCAACCCTAATCCTAGTCAAATAAGTGAGAGGGATTTAGCACCCTGTGTGTATAAGTCCAACCCGATGATCACATAGTTATTTGATTGATTAGTTAAAAGTTAATAAAGGACTTTAGGCCTTTTTGCGGGACTTTTAATGTCGCAGGGCCTAAATGTCAAGTTAGTGAATAAAGTTGGGTTTCCCTCCAATTTTGATGGTTCCCACACTTTTTTTAATTTGAATAAAAAGAGAGGCAAGACTGGACCAATAGGATTCAAAGGCCAGGGTCCTCCTCTCTACTATAAAAGGGACCAATTCGAGTTGCTCCTGATGTTCATTTCCTCATTTCAATAAAGCAGATTGGTTCTCTTTAGAAATGGATTGATGAATGTCCTTGCGCTTCCTTTCTTTTCCTCCATTTCTCATGCTTCCTTTGTATTTGCTAATTGTTGGATTTAATCATTATTGGGATTGCTATTTCGTATGCTTTTTGTGAGAGAGAAAAAGAGAGAGAGAAGAGTAAGTTTCTATCACTGTTGTGGATTTAGGGTAAATGGATGTAGTGTTAATGCCTAGTGTTAATGGATGTTAGTGTTAGATCCTCCATTCATGTTGAAATCTGAACTATACTATCGCTCTCATGGGAACGAACCTACGCGTGACAACTAACTCCATCTCTTTGATGCTAGATTGACTAGATCTTGGATTCAGGTTAGGCAAGGAAAGAAACCCACTACAATTTTGGCGCCGTTGCTGGGGAGCTACACCTATTTTTCAGTTTGCAGCATGTTTGGTTGATGGTTAGCTTGCATTAGGCATCTTGTCGTGGCATGAATAGTGTTAAATCTACATTTTAGGGTTAGTTTGGAATTGATGTGCTTGATTTGAGTGGATTTGCTTGTTTGAAATCTAATCTGATTATTAAACATGAAAATTTATTCAGATCACCAATCTTAAGATCCATTTGGATTTGAGATATCAGAGAAAATAACAAAAATTGGTCAAATCTGTCAGATTTGGTCAAAAAGAGACAAAAAGTGTCATCATAGCTCAGAACTTTTTACTCTCTTTCAGGAAACCTTCGTCGAGTTGCATACACCTTCAATTTTATTTCAGTTTGAAGGGCAAAGATTAATTCCCAGCAGATTTCCAAAAACATCAGAAAAACCGCCAAAAAATACTAAAATTTATCAAAACCCTAAAAATTACAGAAAAGAACCTTCGCCCAATTTACTGTGCTAAGATGTCATTCAGATCTATCTACTGCCAGGTCGGTGAAGAATAATACCAAAAATAGAAAGAGTTTCAGAGGATCAATTGTCATATTGTCATATTTTTGCCAAAAAAAGTCACTTTTTTGCAAAATTATCAATATTACTCTTGATCCTTAACCAGAACCTTTGTCAAGTTTCCAAAACATTCTATTTATAGAAAAATACTATTTTTGAGTTTGGCGAAGATTCTTCTTGATCAGATTACAAAAAATCTTGATTTTCACCCTCACCAGATTACAGAAACTGTATTTCCTTGTGTCAGAAACCTTCGCGCAGTTTTCCATAGTTTTATCTATGTTAGGTCTTCCATTTGAGAAGTTGGCAAAGGTTATTTTCCAAGAAATTTTCAAAAAAGTTGTTCTGATAATTTTTTCTCAAAGTAGCACTGTTTAACCTTTGTCGAGCCAACCTTCGTCTAGTGAATCTTCGCCAATCCTATTTTTAGTTTCTAATTTTCTAGATCAAGTCTCTATCAAAATTTGGATCAAATCTGATATATTCTGAATTCGATTATGAGAGATTTATCATTTTTGAGAAGTATCGACTGATCGAATTTCGGAAAGTTTTTCATCATATAGAATCAGATTCTTGAAAAGTGGAATAGATCTAGCAGATCTAATCTGAGATAGTTTTTTGAAAAAATCTAGATCCAATCTCATTATATATTTGATCTAAATTTGTAAAGATGGCTGCCCCTGGAGCTACTCCTGGAGGTGCTCCACAGGAGGTCAATCCAATTATTGTTAGAAGAGCACCCCGATTGGATCTACCCAAATATAATGGATTAACAGATCCAATTAGATTTCTTCAGATCTATGTTGAATCCTGTGAAGTCTATGGTGAGATTTATCCTCAAGATAAACTTAAGCTGTTTCCTATGGCCTTAACAGGCGCAACACAAGATTGGTACTATAACCAAGATGAAACTGAGCGTACAGATTGGGAGGTTGTTAAACGAGCCCTTATCACACGGTTCAAACCACGGAAGTTTATGGAAGACCCTTTTCTACTTTTAAGTAAAATTAAAATGGGAAAGAGGGAAATGGTTCGAGATTACATCGAAAGGGTGAAACGTCTTAGATCTCAATGCGAACCTGAGTTGATTAATGAAAATGCCATGATTATGTGATTTTTGTCAGGTCTACCTAAACGGATCAGACGTGAGCTGAAACGCCATAATGAGTATGCACTTTTGCAAAATGTTATGGACGATGCAATTCGGGAGGAGGATGAAGATTCAAATGATGAGTCAGTATGTTGCCTTATACAGCTGGGCAGACTATTATGACATCCACCACTATTGCATCAACAAATGCCAATGCTACTACATAAATGATGCTCAATGAGTTGAAGAAACTTGGGAAGACTCAGCAAAAACAGATGGAAAAGTTGCAGTTGCAATTTGATGAGAAAATCAAAGCATTGGAAAATCTCCACAGAGTAGCGAACAAGGAACCTGAGAAGTTTGCAAAGACTTCTCTAACCAGGGAAAATATCTGGTGTTCTATTTGTACAGGAAATCACATAGTGAACAAGTGTCCTCAATTGAAAAAATGAATGGAAATCAGTGTTTGCCATCTGTGTAATTCACTTGACCATGAGATTGCTTTTTGCAACTTCAACCCTCGGATAATTCAGCAACATTATGCCCAGATGGAATCTCGAGATCCACAATATGGAGGAAATCCAGCAGCAAGACTGCGACAATCTACTCTTTTATACCCGGAACGTCTAGATTTGCCTGCCCCACCAAAACACTCCGCTCCTCTTGCCAATTTGATGGAACCAGAACCTTATGGAAGTGCTGAGCAATGGAGCTATGGTAATGATCAAGAAGGTGGATCTTCAGAACAGTATGCCATTTATACTGCCGCTCAACAACAAGCTACAACACCTGTAAATTTGATAACCATCAAGCAAGGATCAATAGCTCAAAATAAACCAAGTGCACCCTTGATGGTGGTCACCAGAGCACAAAAGCAAAAAGAACCAATAGTGGATCTAGTACCTGCTGATTCTATACCATTGAACGAAACATCAACAACATCAGGAGTCTATCCAAATATTAATGCAAAAAAACAAAGATATCAGGATATGAGACAATGGGTTTAACATCTGCAAGAAGAAGAGGAACTTGAGGCTACTAAAGTAACAACTGAAGTTCGGTCTTCACCATTGCAGCCTCCGAGAAATTTATGTACAGATATGAATGATCAATTACATCATCACGAAGAACCCTTTAAGATGACTGAACTGGAAGCACCGCATACAGAATTACTCATGAACATTTTGTCTAGCAAGATCAATATTTCATCGGGAGAGTTCCTAAAGTTGGTGCCAAAAGCTAAAGAAGTCTTACCGCAAAAGTTAGCTCAAGAAGAACTAGAAATCCACCAGGAGCAGCTTTTTTGTGTTGGATTTGAAGAATCTAACGATGTACTCCATGTTGGAGCCGCTTGGGAAAGTGAACAAAAGAATATCACTCTGTCGATACAACATAGACAATTTTCTAAAGAAGTAGCCATGATAGATGGCGGTTCAGAAGTTAACCTGATTTCTACAAACCTATGTACAAAATGGGGCCTTACAAAGATTAAGCTTGCTACTTTTGCTATTAAGCTAGCGGATCAAACGATAGTTCATCCACGAGGAATGGTGGAATATATACCTGTTAGGATTGCAAGAGTACAGTTCGTCATTACTTTCGTCATGATGGACTTACTAGAAGCACCAAATGTCTATCAAGTTCTATTAGGACGTCCATGATTACGAGCTGTGCAAGTAATTTATAAGTAGGGTACCAAAAAAATCACTTTTGAAAATCGTGAACGTGCAGTTAAAGTTGATCCTACGACTTGGAGTATCAAACCAGTGGTTCAAAAAGCGGATGACAATTCATCAACAATAGATTACACTTGTGATCGACCAGAGAAAAAAATGGGAGTTCACCACGATTCTCAAAAGGACACTATCAATTGGAATGAAGCTCTTGCAACAATTGATTGTACAACATGATATATGTGTCAACGAGATATTCAATCAGAGTTGAGAGAGATTTCCTTATTAGATCAAACTTTGGATACACCAATCACGTTTCCACTAAATGTGTTGAATGTAGCCTGGATATCAACATAACCTATACCAGATCCAATTGAGGATGATCTCATACCAGTGAGCCATGTCTTAACTTATGATGGCAATGCAGAACTTACGGATAAACAAATTCTACATCATATGGATCCGACCAGATTTGGAGTGCGTAATGTTCTTGATGAACCAGCAATCAAACTGCCCAAAGCAGTTATATTGAGGGGAGGTAGGATCACAGGTTCGATAACAAAGAAACAAGCTAAGCAACACTATAATATGGTCCTGAAATGGAAAAATCCCCCTCAAAAGATCGATTCAAAGGAAGTGCCACCTCTATTGGATAAAGGCAAAGGAAAAGTCGAGAATGATCCTTCAAGTCAGATTTCCAGCAAGACATCATCATCTAGGAAGTATTCACCTATGAAGAAAGATTTATCATCCCGAAAGTCATCACCTCCATGATCAATTCTTGCTAAGAAGGCTAAACGAAGATCCAAGACAAGTCTTTTCGAAAAAGAACAGGCAAATGTAGTTCAGCATGATATGCTAGAGCATTTTAAACGTTATACACTGGATGATGTGGTTATCATGTTACCTAAAGCACATCATGAACTTGAAGAACACATGTCGGAATCTAAAGAGGTTTACGATGGCCAGCTAGGACGCAGCCAATGAATCTTGCTGAACCAAGAGAACCGGAAAAGATTGTACAAGTGGGATCACAACTTACTCCTGAACAGTATCAAGCACTCCGTTTGTTACTTATTAAGTATCAAGATTGCTTTGCATGGACTTATCAAGATTTGAAGGGTATTCCGACATCAGCGATTGAACCTACCATACCTTTAGTACCGGATGCAGTTCCAAAGGTTACAAAGTTCAACGCTGTAATCCTAATGTGGCAGATCTGATAAAGAAATAACTTTAGAGACTGCTTGACGTCGATTTCATTTTTAAAATCGAGCATACAAAATGGATTTCACCGATTGTCATTGTTCCTGAGAAAAATGGAAAATTGCGAATCTGTGTGAATCTCAAAGCATTGAATAAAGTGACACGGAAGGATCACTTTCCATTACCTTTTACTAAAAGCATTTTGGATTGCCTTGCTGGAGCAGAAGCTTAAAGTTTCCTGAATGGATTTAGTGGTTACACCCAGGTTAAGATTGCACCTGCTGATCGCCACAAAATTGCTTTTGCAACAGAATGGGACACCTGTGCTTACAAAGTGATGCCGTTTGGACTCTGTAATGCACCAAGTTCATTCCAAAGAGTAATGCAATTTGCTTTTAAAGATTATCTGCAGAAATTCATTCAGATTTACTTGGAGGACTTGGGAGTTCATAGTACAGATACAGACCACCTGGATCGATTGGAGAAAGTATTTGAAAGATGTCACAAATATCAGATTTCTCTAAATCCAGAAAAATGCTAGATATGGGTTTCGCACGGAGTTGTGCTTGGACATGTGATATCAAGACATGGTATTGCCACCGATTATTCTAAGATCAAAGTTATTGTGGAATTGCCACCGCCAACAACAATTCAAGGAGTTTATGTGTTTATGGGTCATGCGAACTACTATCAAATTTTTATTATCTTCTTTGCGGATTTAGCTCGACCTATGTACAAACAAACTATTGTTCCTATTTGGACAGTACAGGCGTTAGAAGCCTTTGAAAAGTTAAAAAAAACATTAACTTCAACACCAATATTGCGTTCTCCAGATTGGACATTAGAGTTTCATGTTCATACGGATGCCTCAAAATATGCCATTGGATCAGTTTTGACGCAGCCAGGTGACTATAAGAAGGATTATCCCATACGATTTGCAAGCAGACAGCTTATAGATCCAGAGAAGAATTATTTAACAACAGAACGTGAAGCGCTAGACACGATTGTTTCCATTCGGAAATTTACTACCTCATGGAAACGCACTTTGCATTTTATACAGATCATCAACCGTTACTTTACTTGGTAAACAAGACGTATAATACTGGACGTATTGCAAGATGGTTATTATTATTGACTGAATTTGACTTTCGATTTGTGGTTAGAAAGGGAAAGCAACATTATCTAGCTGATCACGTTTCACGATTTGAATCCGCACTAGTTAATACTAAAGTGAATGATGAACTGCCAGATGTCACGTTGTATGTTGAAGCAGTACCTGAGTGGGCGGCAGATATTGTTAAGTACCTGATGCTAGGACAACCGAATGACTCCTCGACAAAAGTACAGAAGAGACAATTTATTCATAAGGCTCAACCTTATCAATTAATTGCAGGACAATTGTACCGTCGTGGATCAGATAATATTTTACGAATGTGTGTTTTACCACATGAAGTACCAGATTTAGTCATGTTTTCACATGATGGCATGGGTGGAAGACACTTCTCTACAGATATTACTGTTTGCAAAATTTTGCAATCTAGTTGTTGGTGGCCTACGCTTCATAAGGACACATAAAATTTTTATTTAGACATGTGATGTCTGCCAGCGAGCACGACGGTCTACTCGACCCATTCCCATCACAACTACCTAGGCCACCTCACCCCCGCACACCGAAGCCACCTCACCCAACACACAGTTCTTTATGGATATGTTCGATGATTCCAACCCCCTTGGGGCCACCAAAATCTTTGAAATGCCCCAGAGCCCAACGCCCTTTGAACCCCAATCCCTTGGAAGAGGATTCAGACATATCCATGAATCTACTGTTGGTGTCGAAGATGCCAGCCAACAACCTCACACACAAGATAGCCTAGCCACACTTCGGGTCGACACGGCTGTAAAATCACCAAAACAGTTCGACGCCACAGTGCTTGAAGGGTTTGAAGAGGAGGATATTTCTGAAGAAGAAGAGACCATGGCACCTGTTCCACGCCTACCAAGGACAGTACCATCAGGTCCTCCTGTTGCTGTTGCTGCCACGACCATCGATTCTAGTGATGCTCTAGGGTTGGTTTCAAGCCTTGGGCAAGTAATCCAGTCTATGCTAGATAAGAAGAAGAAAATGGAGCAGAGGATCTCTGATCTAGGATCCGAAAACACTCTGATCAGCTAGAAAATTGTCCAGCTGGATTGAGAGTTAAAGATAGCCAAACAACATGAAGATAAGACTGAAAGCAAAAAGAAGTTGGCCCAACAACAAGCTGATCGCTTGGAAACCTACATCAGCTCCTTGCAAAACGCCTTGACAACCGCACAGGATCAGGTAGATAAAGCAATGCAAGATGCCAAGCAACAAGTGCAGCTGAAGGGGCAATTATAGATGGCCGAACAAGATCGCACACAGCTTCAAGGTGAATTGGATGCGACCACCCTTGAGTGTGATGCCTGTCTGCAAACACAAATACCCGATCATCCGGTCACACCAACGGAGATTGTGTATTTACTCAAAAAAGTAGAGACATACAAAGAGGCCCTTCAGGGAATCCAAGGCTGCCTCGATAGGCTCAAATGCGCAGCTTCAACCGAGTTGGCAAAGGCAAAAGAGACCATCACCGCCTATGAAAAAGCAGTCGCTCAAGTGTTGGAAGCCAGACCACAAATCCCTCTCCCGGTCATGCCACAATTCTCCCTTTCGCACCAAGAAGTTGTACCAATGGATACAGGGATTGATTCGAGCATGGACTAGGGGGGAGCTCAAGATATAGCAGATCAACTGCCAACCATACCGACAATACAAGTGGGTCCATCCTCATCAAGGACAAGACTTCTATTCAGAAGGCCCATCAGCGTCGAGGACTAGATCCAGACCTTCTCAAAGCAATATCTGCATGAGTCCTCGCGTGGTGGATGGGTTCTGAAATTTAAGACCTCCGAGATGGAGGCCAACAAAGAGTTGGACAAAATACCTGCATTGGGAGAGCAGTCGGCATGGAGAATCACGATTTTTGAGAAAACTCCGGAATCAATTAGGAGTTACGTCATCAGCCCTCGCCAGTTGCGGGTAGATCCCTATTACGTGCCAATGCCGTGAAGAAATAAATGGAAAGATTTGGGATTGGCTATGGACAAAATCACCATCCATACGCCCAATTGGCCAATCATCCATCGGTCTTACAGTTGGACCATCTCAGTGGATTTCCACCGCGCCTTACAAGCATATCAGAGAGAGTATGTCCACTCTCTGAATCCAACGGTGCGACAATCGACAATGTTTGCTAAAGACCTAACTCTGTTCCTCCCCTGGCATTCGATCCAAATAAGCCACTGGCCTCAGAGCAAATCAAAGATCAGCTGCTGATTGCTCGTCTCTATTTTCGTGCAATTATGACGGGAGACTCTTGGGAATCCCGCTGCACCTCATGGACAACTTCCAAATGGATTTTCGGAGCCCATCGTTGTTTCCTGCCACACAATTTGGATTTCAATACTGCACGCCTCGACTTTATGGAGAAGGTGCAGTATTATTTAATTAAGATTCGGTGTGAAGCCAATAAAAGGCCCTAATAACTGCATATTGCAGGTGTCGTGGGACCGCCAACAGTTTTGGTGGGGGATACTGTTGGAGAGTTTGCGGATCTCAAGGCAACCCTAACCCTAGTTAATAAGTGAGAGAGATTTGACACCCTGTGTGTGTAAGTCCAACCCGATGATCACATAATTATTTGATTGATTAGTTAAAAGTTAATAAAGGACTTTAGGCCTTTTTGCGGGACTTTTAATGTCGTAGGGCCTAAATGTCAAGTTAGTGAATAAAGTTGGGTTTCCTTCTAATTTTAATGGTTCTCACACTTTTTTAAATTTGAATAAAAAGAGAGGCAAGACTAGACCAATAGGATTCAAAGGCCAGGGTCCTCCTCTCTACTATAAAAAGAGACCAACTCAAGTTGCTCTTGATGTTAATTTCCTCATTTCAATAAAGTAGATTGGTTCTCTTTAGAAATGGATTTATGAATGTCCTTGCTCTTCCTCTCTTTTCCTCCATTTCTCATGCTTTCTTTGGATTTTGCTAGTTGTTGGATTTGATCATTATTGGGATTGCTATTTTTTTATGCTTTTTGTGAGAGAGAAAGGGAGAGAAAGAAAGAGTAAGTTTCTATCATTGTTGTGAAGTTAGGGTTAATGGAAGTAGGGTTAATGGATGTAGTGTTAATGGATGTTAGTGTTAGATCCTCCATTCATGTTGAAATCTGAACTATACTATCGCTCTCATGGGAACGAACCTACGCGTGACAACTAACTTCCTCTCCTTGATGCTAGATTGATTAGATCTTGGGTGGAGGATAGGCAAGGAAAGAAACCCACTACAAATAAGATCCAAAGGTGAGGTAGATCTTGTTAAAGATCTCCTATCTCCCCACAACATCCATCATAGCATCCAAGCCAAAGCAAATGTAACTAGATCCACTATCGTGATGAAGAACTCACCCATGATCCAGAGCGTATCAGGTAGGATAGCTCCAAAACCTTGTACCCTGTACCATCTGATCACCAAGTATCCATTGTCCGCTGATAGCTCCCCAAGAATCTGTCCACATAGTGCAACTAGACTCCAACTGGATCTTACCAAAAACTACATTCTGCTTACCAAATAATGATGGATAGACACAACATGTGATGCCCTCACAAAGCTGGAATGAAGATAAGATGAGATGAAAACTACTCTCAAGCAAATCTTGCCAATCTTGACTATTCTTGGACAACAACTAACTCTATCTCTCTTATTCACTTTGATGTACTTTCAATACCTGGTTTCCACTTTAAGAAGGTCTGAAATCAGCCTAGAATAATTAGTTTTCATGAAACAAATTCAAAACTAATCAATGGCAAGTGATCTTGGTAGTTTATCCTAGGATTTGCACCAAAAATTACATCAAACTAACACCAGATGAATTTTCTATGATCCAATGAATATGGGTTATTAAATGCTGGTTCAAAGATGCCCACATGTGTGAACAGTACAGATTTTGATCCTGAAAAAACTTGGGATCAAATCCCCTCACCAAAACCTGGATACTAGCTCGCCCTTCCAATACTAGCTTTTTGCACCAAAACCTGCTAAAACTGGATTAGATTCACACAGATCAATGGCCTTGTACTTGGCTCTAATACCATGTGAAAAGTACAGTACTAAGGACCATAAATGGATCTTTGAATGATCCACAAGGTGATTGTATGCTTGTTAAACAATCTATCAGAAACTAGTCATCAGAAAACAAGATCTAGTTTAGCATTTTGATAGGAAACAAATAGAAACAATCAAAGCATTGATCAATTAGTATAATCCAACTCCACACCTGTGGAAATAAGGCTGTAGTACGCCCTGTAGACAGTGTTTACAAAGTGCCAAAGCTGGGTTTCATTGGAAATCAAGAGTAATCACCATACAATGAGAGGAAACTCGAGTTTCTCCTTGAGGCTCCAAAAAGTTTCTATTTTCTCACTATGGAGAATGGGAATACATAGTAAAACACACTTCCTTTGCAAAGTTAGGTGAAAATCCAGCATGTAATAAGGAAGTAGACTCCACTTTCTTGCCCTAATGTAAAAACCCTAGCCTAGATCCAATAGTCATGCTTGGTAGGTGCATGGTAGGTACAAATCTCATCATAAATCATGGTCTAGATCCTACAAAGTAGGAATCACTACCAAATGGACACAACCACTCCTCTTGACTCGTGGTAACTTACTTTAGGTGTGTATGTACAAGTGGCACTTTGACCATTCAGGTAACCAACAAACAATATTGACAAAATGTACAATATTCTACATGGCTAGATTTGCCAATGTAGGCAATTTTTCACAGCTATAAATGGAGCTATAGGGACAATTATGGAGCTAATTATCAAAGAGCGATTGGAGGAAATAAAGTCAATAAAAGTGAAAATTGAAAACATGGATAAACACATTCTTGTGACTAGGTCAAATTTTGCAAAAGTAAGATACAATACACATATCTACTACAAGTCAACATTTTCTCTCACTCTAGCGTATGCCACAACAGCTCACAAATCCCAAGAGATGACAATAAAAAACACAACAATCTTAAACATTAAAAAAAAACTTCTGCCCTGCATTGACATATGTCATGCTCTCAAGAGTAACAAAAGGGAAAGATATTTTCATCATAAATGAAATTACCCTATTACATTTTCAACCTATCCTACTTCCAGAATGCACACCATGTTCTTGACATTAGAGGAGTTCTAAATCTAAAAAAGACCCTTTGTAAAGATTCTTTTTATATTTTTTCTCAATTTTTTCTTACACATGGACCAATCAAAACACTCAAATTTGAAATCTGTGTAATGTAACTTTTTGAGTCCACATTTTGATTCCACACTAAAAATGGCATAACTTTTTAGTGGTAAGTCCGAATTTAGCGGAGTTTGGTGCATTGGAAAGTGCTCAACAAGGGCTTTCAAATGATATACTTCTAAGCTATGATTAAAAAGTCATGGCAAGTCAAAAGTATTAGTGTTATAATATTTTAATAATATAAACTACATCTTGCACGAATTCTTAAAGGGTCTTTTTGGAGCCCAAAACTCCTCTAGTGTGAACTATAATCATTTTTGCGTAATAAGCTCATCAATTCACAATATGTCGACAATAATTGAGGTACCATCTCTTTATTTGTAAATTTTATTTGCATGAATTTGAACAAGGTTAATTAACTCAAAAGGTTTTTTTTTTCTTTTATCGAATGTTTATTATAAACATTTCTATCTTGACAAATCATAACTTGTCTAATTTTACAAAAAATTGCTATTCAAAAAACTAAAAGAAGAAGCAACAATTGACAACATCTCACTAGTTTCGTCGATGCCAAGATGGAGATGCAGGTATGTTTGGTCCAAGACTGTATTTCAAGACATGTTTAAAGATGTCTTGCTCATTTTCTCTTTGATCTTTAGACATGTATTCAATGATGTCTTTTTTTAGAACTACAGATTGTGTGTTGGAAGATAAGAGAATTGATTGTCTAAGGTGGTACATAATCAATATATATGGAGTATACAATGTGAAAATTGAAAAAATGAGCTAATTCTAATCTTAATGTAATCCAAGAAATTCATTTTTCCATCATAAAAGCCATGGCCAAATGGAAATAAGAAAGGAAACAACGTTGTTTCCAATTTAATTATTTTGTCGTAGATTAGTTGTCACACGGAGGTTCATTCCTATGAGAGCGATAACATATTCCAAAATCCAACATGTGCACATTAACACTACATCCATTAACCATATCCACAATGATAGAAACTCGCCCCTCTCTCTCCTCTTCTCTCTCACAAAAAGCATAAGAACATTCAATCCCAAAAAACATCAAATCCAACAATTAGCAAATACAAAAAATCTTAAATCAATGTAAAATGATTAACATGTTTACAAAAAAAAACACTCTCTCTCTCTCTCTCTCTCTCTCTCTCTCTCTCTCTCTCTCTCTCTCTCTCTCTCTCTCTCTCTCTCTCTCTCTCTCTCTCTTTCATCTACCATTTTTAGTCCTAATTAAATAAAATTCTAACAATCTAATACTACCATAGATTATGTATTTATCTATAATCTTAAATTCTACATCTCACTAAAATGTTAAACATTATCTCAAATAATTCTAACAATCTATTATAAACACTATAAAAAAATAATCTATTATAAACACTATCACAATCTATTATAGAAAACAAACTCTCTCTCTCTCTCTCTCTCTCTCTTAAAACTTTATTTTTTAAAAAAAAGACTCCAAAATCTTTCAATATCTTTAACCATACATGTACACCACCTCCTATCTCTCTTTCTCTATCACAAATTACAAATCTAATAATCATAATTCTACTATCCTAAATAATACTAATAATCTATTACAAGACCATTCAAAACCATTTTAAATCAATGCAAAATTTTAAAACACACACACACACTCTCTCTCTCTCCATCTCTTTTGTTCTTTCAAACTCTCTATCTCCTCTTCAAACAAACAACATGTCAGACTCCGAAGTGCCTTTGAAAAATTGGTTGTCGCCCATATTTCCCGATCGTCGGACTGTGAATTTCGGATTTTTTACTGGGACGTCGGAACTCGACGTGTCGGATTGCGACGGATTATGAAATTTTCGATTATACGTCGGACACGAACGTCGAAATTTGCGCGATATGTTATTCGCTCTCTCTCTCTCTCTCTATATATATATATATATATATATATATATATATATATAATCTTAAACTCAAAATGCAAGACACAACACATACACACTTATTGTCTCTCCCCCCCTCCAACCTCTCTCTCTCTCTCTCTCTCTCTCTCATCTTAAATCTTAAATCAATGTAAAATGCTAAACATGTTCACAAAAACACACACTCTCTCTCTCTCTCTCTCTCTCATCTATCATTCTTAGTCGTAAATAAATATAAATCTAACAATCTATTACTACCATAGACTATGTATTTATCTATAATCTTAAATTCTAAATCAATGCAAAATGTTAAACACACACACACACATCTTCTCTTTCTCTCTTTTTTTCTCTCTTTCTCTCTCTCACACACACACATTATAAATTTAACAATCTATTACTACCTAACACTATCTATATCTATTTGTCTATTAACCTAAATTATAGATCATTGCAAAATTCAAAATACATACACATCCTCTCAAACACACACATACACTATCTTAAATAATTCTAACAATCTATTATAAACACTATCATAAATCAATCTATTATAAACATTATCACAATCTATTATAACACACACACACACACACACACACTCTCTCTCTCTCTCACACACACACTCTATTATAAGCCTCTCTCTCTATAACTTTATTTTTCAAAAAAAGAACAAAACATAAACTCCAAAATCTTTCAATATCTTCAAACATACATCTACACCACCTCTTCTCTCTCTTTCTCTCTCACAAAGATATGAGAGCTAAGTGTGAAGATATCATGTTGGTAGTCGATTCCAAGGCTACAACCTACTTAGTGCTAATCATTTGCTCCAATGAGGCAATTTTGGACTGCAACAAGTTCTTTTCTTTGAGTAGAGAGATCACTATTCCCTTCAACTGTGAAAGTTCTTGTTTCAAGAGCTAGAAATCTGCTTCATTTGGTCAACTTCTCAAGAAGAGAAAAGCTTGGTTGATTTGGAGGGAGTGTAGGAGATGAGTGTTGTAGGTGGAGGAGCTGTAGTTTCTAGAAAGATAGGAATAGGAAGGAGGACATTAGGAGTGGCTAGATCAACATGATTGGAGCTCAACGAAGGAGGAGGAGGAGAAGATGAAGAAGAAGAAATGGAAGGAGGAGGATGAGGGGGCAGTGTTGCCTCAAGCATGGGGGGAGTTGCCACGCTGGCAACCATCGTGGTAGCGAGGGGGCAGGTGAGGTGGCAGTGGGGGGTGAGGTGGCAAGTGAGGTGGCAGCGAGGAGGGGTGAGGTGGTGGCCTGCCTACTAGGACTGATGACGTGGAGGCATGGCAGAGAGAGAGAGAGAGAGAGAGAGAGAGAGAGAGAGAGAGAGAGAGAGAGAGAGAGAGAGAGAGAGAGAGAGAGAGAGAGAGAGAGAGAGAGAGAGAGAGAGAGAGAGAGAGAGAGAGAGAGAGAGAGAGAGAGAGAGAGAGAGAGAGAGAGAGAGAGAGAGAGAGAGAGAGAGAGAGAGCGAATCAGGTTCAGACGAAGAATTTGCTCATTAATTTGTGGTTGTCGAGCAATCCAAAAAGATGTTAGCTATCAGGAGACGTATGAGTTGCTACTCTACTAGTGATGGACAGCAGGCTCAATGATATGTCTTTTTATGTAATGATGGCAATGCCTCAGGTAGCCAACAACAGAAGATCATTTCTGGAAGCAATGGCCCACTTTGATAGCTCTTCACTTCATGGAAAGAAAGCGACTCTTAGGAACAGCAATAGGTATGGCTCAAATCACTACTGGCTCACCGATTGGGCAACTGAAGTGCAGGAAACTGAAGTACGATGGATAAGCTCTCAAAGATGAGTATTTTGCCGTTTGAGAGTT
Source organism: Diphasiastrum complanatum (assembly GCA_029204225.1). Taxonomy (NCBI): domain Eukaryota; kingdom Viridiplantae; phylum Streptophyta; class Lycopodiopsida; order Lycopodiales; family Lycopodiaceae; genus Diphasiastrum; species Diphasiastrum complanatum. The sequence continues at coordinate 1,020,160 of CM055093.1, read as the reverse complement.
GTATTGAATTTCAACGTTTGATAGCTCCAGAATGATCAGTAGAAAACTGCCATAAAAGGTCCATAATCTACCTTTGAAAGTGGGATCCACAACAATGAATATTGGCTTCATAAATGCGTCTGATAGCAAAAGCTTCCTGTCTCATGAAGTGTGATCCATAGCAATGAATGGTGGGTTCGTTAATGCGACTAGCAGCATAACTATTTGTAGAGTTTTCGTTAGCTATTTGCAAAATTTTGTTTGCAGGATCCTAAGCAAACGACTACAAATCACAGACTTCAAACATTCAATTAACGAGAACGATACATCTACACTCCTCTCTCTCTCTCTCTCTCTCTCTCTCTCTCTCTCTCTCTCTCTCTCTCTCTCTCTCGTACCAACATGATTTTAGTATTTTTATATTTAGTGATTTTTTTTTATTTGTTAATTTAAAATATATGCAAAATTGAATATGTTGTTAAAATTTTATATCTAGTTTTTTTAGTATGATTTTAGTTTTTAACAAAAGATGATATTTTTTTAGCATGATAATATAAAATTTGCAAAGCATTTTGAATATAGGCATTTTTAAAGAAAAATTTAAAAAATCACAACAAATGGATTTCCATGTCATTTTTCTTTTTTTCGGTCACTTGGTCTAGTGTATGAGTGACACATGTTAGCCTTCTCGCTTGCCTATGTGTTAGAGTACTACCAAGTGGCAAGTGTCAACTGTGCATGGAGTTGGCCATGTGTCGACATTAGGAAAGTTCAGGGTTAAGGGGTACTTGAGGATTGTGCATAAGTGAGCCTAGAGAGAGGCATTCCGGATCATAATCTTTGCAGCAAAGGTTGGGAGGAGATAAGGCAACCAGCTCCACCATGTTTCGTGTGCTTTGATGTTTGTACTTGCAGGGAAATCGATAGGGATCGACATTGGTGATTGCTACGCACGGGATAAGCTAGGCTTTAAGAAGTTTCACCTTACTTGCTGCTATGCACTTATAGAAGCAAAGAGTGATTCGATAATCACAAGGATGTGAATGAGATTTATATGCATATCTAGACTATTCAGAGACTTTCAGCCCTGATGTTAAACATACTTCAATTTGAGTATTACTCTCCTATGCAGCTGTAGCTGAAGTCCACCAAATGGATGTCCAAACAACTTCCACACCATGGTGTTTATCGGTATCATCATAGATGAGACACCCCCTCATTACATACAAGTCACTTGTAGGGCCAATGAGCCTCTTTTGAGATGTAATCCTGAATGGGGTTTAATCTGAATCATCTTTAATATTCCAACCATTAATTAATGCACCCTTCATTTTTCCCTCATAGTTTTGACATTTTCTTTTCCCACAGTTTTATGGAAGTTGCAAACCCCATTGTTGTTTGAACTTGAAATGGTCATGAATGGACAATATATGTATTGGTATTGACATTTTAGCTATGAGTCGGTATATATAAAAGTATTGCAATGAATGTAAAACTGAAAAATGAATGCATGCGAATACAATTATTAGTAATCATAAATCATTCTTGTCAATTTCGTCGTTCTCATCAACACAAAAGTCTTGACATTCGTTTCATAATACTCTATATTTTAGTCCGATAGAGAGAGAGAGAGAGAGAGAGAGAGAGAGAGAGAGAGAGAGAGAGAGAGAGAGAGAGAGAGAGAGAGAGAGAGAGAGAGAGAGAGAGAGAGAGAGAGAGAGAGAGAGAGAGAGAGAGAGAGAGAGAGAGAGAGAGAGAGAGAGAGAGAGATGGTGATTTTTTTTAATTATTTTTGAGACTCTCATTGGTTGCCTATAGTTTGTGTCTCTCTTATTCCCCTACCCATTATGTCAGGCGATGCTACATTCCCAGGCCAAAGGTCAGGTCATAGTCGCGGGTCATCCTGCTTTTTCTCTATGAGCGAGGATGAGGTCCTCAACTACCTTGATCAGTTGCCTTCCCCATAGCACAATAGGCTATTAGAGCAATTGAGGGCTTGACGAGCGACTCGTGACTCTAGCATAATAGTTGGGTACACATCATCCGCCGAGTAAATTCAATCGACTCCTCATGTAGATCACACACATGCTTCCCCTTCCCATGAGGGTTACTCCGGCGAGGGGTCCCTCTCTCACCCATGGCGCTATTGCCAGTTGCTTCCTCCCGATACTCTCGGAACAACCAGAGGAGCCACCTCGGTGTGCCCTGTTGTAGAGGATGTGGCGATGACGATGATCCACCTGATGTGGTCATGAGTCCTGTACGTCCACATAGCACATCTCATTGTGGAGAGTCTCTACTTTGAGAGCCACTGACATAGGAGGCAACACCTAGGGCATATGATACTATGATTCCTACATCTCTCACACCTGAGATTCCCGACACGCCTTCTTTCACCCCTCATATTTCCCCTAACTCTGGACCCACTGCCCCACCTATCCTTCCGACTATACTCGGGTCACACGTCACCGTGTATAGATTTGAGCGCCAGAGCCATATCAAGGCGTTGATCAGTTAATCATATTTCACTATTTGAGACAAAATATCAGAACCAATCGATACTCCCCCCCCCTAGCAATTCTCTCCCCCCCAACACACTTGGTACACACCACATCATCGATATTCTCCCATTGGCGGGGCATCTTCCATACCTGAGGCCAACCCCGTAGACACTCCCAGGGACACATCACCAGCAGTTCCCATGCCACCATCATATGACATAGACAAAAATGGTCACATCATTCAGAATGCCCGTGGTAAGAGGGTCCTCATGCGCATGAGGGAGCTCATGTATATGTACTTTGCTTGAGACATATTTCATGACTGGCGTGATGTCAGCGATGATCGCATGAAAATTGGCTAGAAGTATGCGAAGAAAGAAGATCGAGATAATCCAGATTGCTTCAAGCAGCAGCGAGAGGCAGCCAAAGTTCTACAAACCATGGAACAAATTGTTTGATATTGTTGTTGGTACGCCATAAAAAGAAAAAAAAAACTAGACAAATACTAAGGAGAACCAATGAAGTATGTCTAAAATAGACTTTTTAATATAATAGATTGTAATTTGAAAACTAGATTGCATATATAAATATATGTGAAACAACATATGGTTACATGCACCAGCCTAATTTCCATATGGTTACATGCACCAGTATATTTTCTCAACCCCTTGTGATAGTATAAGTAGTTTGACGAGGATGGGCAAAGCCAAGATTGAGGTATTGCCTCATGTCTTTATTTAGTCTTCCACCTCGCGTCATTCTTCGATCATCAATAGTGGATGATCACACTTTGCAACTCTAGGCATCTACAATATATTATAAAGCTCTCTTCAACTTTCTATCAATTGAACCGATTCTTGTCCTCCACCTAATGCAAAAGCACGAGTTGGAGAACTTATTTACCACTCAAGAAGAGAAGATTTTTGAGCCACACACTACATGTCTGTGCTCTTAAATAATAAATTCTAGAGACCTAATCCTCATGTAGACCGAAGCTCGTAGACACCTTTGTTCAAGGATATCTTGGATACAATCAATTTAAGTATAAAGAAATGTAAGTTTTAATTGTTTGTCCGAATGTCTCGCTTATTGATAAATTCCTAACAAGCTTCCAAATTTTGGCAATTATCGAGCAAATTGGAAGTCTATTAAATTTGTGTGCAAGCACATGGGATTCATAATTCACCAAGACTGAAATACCAATAGACATACATACCCATACTAGATGATTATGTGACGCCTAAGATAAGAACGTTAGCCGTTTAACCTATTGCATGAAGATGACAAACAACGTAACCCTAAGTATTATTGACACTAAACCCAAGAAGTATTTCAGGGTTTGCACTATAAATTCTCTCTCTCTCTCTCTCTCTCTATCTCTCTCGGCTTAACATTTGCAAGCATGACGGTGATTAGAATTGCGCTAGCTTTGTTCGTCGTGACAATGGCCATTGTGGCTCCAGCTCTGCCGTCTGCTTCCGCTGATTCTTTCACCGTCACCAACCGCTCCCAGCATCCCATTACCATTACTTGTTCTTCAAAAAATGATCATTTAGGTACGCATGTTCTGAGTATTGGCGAAGAACGTGACTGGCATTTAAATGTCTGGCCATGGACCAAATTTTGGTGCGACTTTTACAAATCTGATGGCAAATACATGGACCAAGTTGTGTGGTCCTTTTTCTTGTATTACTTTGTAAGTAAACTCTCATTTGATTCTCAGATTCTTCATATGTTCCGGGCCACAACTTTTCAGCATTTTTGTAAGCGGTTGGAGTTCTCTGAATTTTCTCATGCTGTTGTAGTATATAAGCTGGTTTTTATGATTCTTTGACAATGACACTGATAACTACTTTCACATTTTGTTTTTTGCAATTTTCTCTTGTTGTTGCTTTTCATTATCATCGATAATGCATGCGTCGCTTTCTTTCGCCAGATCCAGATTTTGTATTTGTGTTACGGATCATACTTTCTTTGTTCGCGTTCGTTGTAGTCTACTTTAAAGTTTCAGTATTACTGATAAGCTAAGCCTGTTTGAGAGGATAAATGGGTCTTTGTTTTTCAAGTTTCAACAACCGAATATGAGGTTTTGCATCAGATTCGATCTTCAATAAAATTCTGGATGTTTGTTATGAAGAGCTATATTGCTTGACAGCATTCAAGTACTATGGATCTCATCTAGGAGTTAAAAGAAACTGGCATCTTCCTGGAAAATGGTTTGAAAGAGAAGCTATTCAGAGGATGGAATGACACCCCGACAAACTAGAAGCACAACTAGCTCTAGCGCGTATACAGCTTGTAGAGGCACTTGATTCATGAAGGTTACAAACTAGTTCACTCCCATTTGATTAATATTTCATATTCAAAATAATAGTCAAAGCTTCTCAGAACTTAAGAGAGAAACAGGACGTTCTACACAGAAATGATGTTCTAAATAATTGAACTTGCAGAGAAAGGAGAATGCGGCCGAAGTAGACATAAACGTGGACTAGATGGTGCCTTAGTCATATCGCACGAGCTAAGGAATGGCAGCATCAAGCATTTAGTTTTCTAACATAGAAGAAAAAGATCTAAGTAGAATTTTCTTTGCTGCAATATGCGTTAATGAATAGAAGTTAGGTGTAGTTCGACAGCTCGTGAGAGGATGGCGGAGATTAATGTTAAGGACTGAATGGTGGGTATTTTATGATGCGAATAAACATGTGCAGTGTGTGCTGTGGTTGATCGTGGACCTTATTTCGAATGTATCTGCAAGTGAAAAATTTTATTAATGTGGTTGATTGAATACCTTTATAACGTACTTGACAACAATATCATGTGAATGAATGAGTAGCTGCACCTAAAACTACCTTGGCAAAAGAACAATTTTTTCATTATTTGCTGTAAGATGTAGATACACATAGAGACTAAGCATCCTGTTTTATGGATGGATATGGTTTAGTTTTTCATGTAGATAGCTTATTTGTTTCCTTTCAAAGCACAAAAGTAAATTGATTTAGGTCATTTTCATTTTCACACTGTTTACAGCAAAATATTTGCTGTAAATCAGAAATATAGCAGCAAAAATTGACCAATGAAGCAAGAATTTTAGGTCATATTTTTTTTTCAATCTCATCACATAGGCGAGCAACACCAAAATTTCTTACATTTGGCTTGAGCTTGCAATTATTGAGAATAAATAATTAGAAAACGGTCAACCCATTAGACAAAAAATGTTTAAGACAGGTGATAAATACTCATTGTCAACATAGACAATTTTTTTACAATTTGAAAGGTAGGCGTACCATGTCTCTGAACAAAATTAAAAATCTTTGAAGCTCCTCATCCTTGGAGTTGTTTGGGTACAATGGTTGGCATTTTGCCAAATTTTGAGAATTGAAGCTCTTGACCATGGCCTCTTCCACTTTCATGAAAAGTTTTATGTCTGAAAAAAAATGATGTTATTAGAAATTCATCACTTTAATGGTGACTAAAATTAGAAGAAAAATAGAATAGAAATTGTCTTTTTCCATCTATACAAGGCTTAGCTATCCATCTCCCCCTCTTGAAAGGACGCTCACAACGACATCTTCAGAAGGAATGCCTTGCCTGTATTTCCACTCGAATATTTCCATATCCTGAGGGATGGGAGCAAGTGTTGGCTGACTAGTTTATTTTTTGAGGAGGACACCCCTTTTAGAATCTATCCTTCAAACCTCTCCCACTTTTCCAAAAATTTGTCCACAAGATCTCAATTTTGGAACAAAAATATTTGTGTAAATATCAAACAATAGAAAATTTTGGAAAGTTTGTTTAGTAGATTCAAAAAGAATTAAAACTTTTGAAAATCACTTGTCCAGTATGGAAGGCCAGTTGAAAACAATTATCTTATTTTGTCAAAGAGGAGGTTGGATTCTTCTCGTCAAAATGAAGGCCATTCTCCTATGCACAGAGACACTTTAGCTAGATATTTGTTTTGTAGACCTCTTTGTGGAGTCTGAGATACTGCTTGTGAAAGAATCTCACTGTTTGTATAATAGTCATCTTGAGTCTATAATCTTGATTAATGTTATGGTCCCAAGCAAGGAGCTTGGCCTTCTGAACACTCAAGACAGCAAAAACTATTACACTAACCTGCCTAAATGATTGGGCATGTGGATACTCTATAGACATCTCTTTTATGGCATGTAGACTATGGATTCTATTACTTTGATGTCTTGTACATAGGATTCAGCATAATCCTAGACCTGGGATTCTGATATTTGACAAACGCTATATCGACCCGATATATGGAAGTAACACAACCCATTCCAGGAATCCTAGTTTTAGAGTCACCAATACGATCACCTGGATCAGCCAATAGTACCTACAAAAATTTATGAGGACGGATACAGTGTGTGATGCCACGAAAATGTTAAATATTAAATATCAACATAAATATGGCATGATATACTAAAAAATGAAGATATGAGCTAGATAAGTATAGATCATGAAGAGGCCTAAGTCATTTTTCGGGAATATATCTCCTAAGTACTTGCCTTGTAATTAAGGACAAGACCTTTTAAAGGAAAAGACATTGTCTTGGACAAACTTTACTAGGTTGTCCATACGAAATGACTAGATACAAAAAGACATGATAAACTAGAGTAACTTTAACTCATAGTTAAGTATACCTCCTATGGTATAGGTGAACGTATTCTCAGTCTAATCGTTAACTAGACCCTTTCGCGGGAGCGACGCACCTGTTGTTTTAGAGGTGTGTTTGTTCGCCCCGTAGAACATATATTGATCCCACACTTCAATCTCGATCATCGAGAGAGAAGAGTTTATGCTTATGTAGGAGATTGAAGAAGTGAATAGAGTTTTGTGAATTATTCTCTCTTATCTCTGTTCTCCGCACTGGTAAGTGTGAGTGATCTGGAGTCTGCTAACAATCTCTAACGCATTTCATTAATTTCTCTCTGATCAGACAGACGCTCTAGTGCATTACATTCGTTTGATGTGTTTCCGTAAAGCATGCTCTAAAGAACTGTCTTTAAACCATCTTATTCGTCTGTCGCGAATACTTTCTTTTTGGCACTCAAATAACGACTATCTTTGGTACAGTCTAGCACGATCATTGAATAAAGCTGTATGTATACATATGAGATGACAGTCCCTATTTGAAGAATTAAGTCTCTGATCTGTCTTCCTGATTGGCATTGACATAAGTTTCTAACGTATTCTAAAACTCTTCGTATTCTTTAATTATTAAGTTGGACTTTAGTTGTTGAGGACTTCTGTCTAGAAAGCACATATAGAGTATTCACAAACTGCATGAAAAGATAGGTGTCCTAAAACTGGCCTACTACCTATCAAACTAAGGTCGGGCCCAATATGGCCAAATTCGACTGACAAACTTGGGACATGCCCCCAAGTATAGCAAGTACTGTAAATAGCTTTGTACAGGCTAATTTCTTCCTACATGTGGCTACCCGGCTAACCCAAGTAGTCGTCTACGGGATCAGTGCCTGATCAATATATCCTAATGGGTCACGTTTACTATAACCATATACTATAAACCAAATAAACTGTACAATAATTACATCATCACATTTAGAGCTTACATAAAATGTATATCATATTAACTCTGATTTTTAACTCTCTCCCTTAAGCTCAAATGTGATATAAGTGAAAAACAATAATTTGTAGCAATGTCTCCATGTGCTAAAGTCTCCAAGACACCACCATCGAAAACACATGTACTAAAGAAAAATCAACAAAAGCAAAGATTCAATCAGGTCATCAAGTGGAGCGATTCATGACAAAATTTCCAGAATTCACACGTGTGGGAATGATCCACAAGTATGATTGATCTTATTAAGCTTTATGATTAGCACAATAATCTGATTCTAGATTGAATAGCAAGACCTAGTACAGAACTTATGGCTTAAACATAATCTAGCATGCTAAGAATCAAAGAATGATAGCATTGAATTAAAAATGTGCAAAAGTACAAGAATTTAGTGTATGAGCATTAGCCTCAACTCGAGTTAGAGAGAAAAAGATAGAAATATTCAAGCAAAATGGTGTAGATCCAAAATGGCATGTAATAGCTACAAAGCTTTGGTTCTTCATAAAAAATTATGAGAATGGCTACACATATTTATGGAGTTTGAGGTAGCTCAAGGTAGAACCACATCCATCCACCTTTTAATCACATCTAAAGTGAAAACTACAGTCTAAGTGACATTTGTCACATCTCATGCATGTATCTCTACCTACTTTTACCAAGTGTCCTACTTCTAACTAGAACTGTACAAATCATCATGCATGTGTCCATTTCACTTTGTGCATGCCTTGCATGTCACTATGGATCACTTACAATAAATGCATGTGATATGCCACAAGTTTCTACAAGCATATGAATGCTATTTCTAAGTCTACAATCTATATGCAAGTTGTATTCAACCAACTAGATATGTCAAATCCATATAGCTCGAGTTCTATCTAGGGCAAATTTGGCATTTACATTTATGAAACAACATACTTGCAAAGTACAAAGTTTGTAGCAAGCCTAAAGTCAAGATACATTATTTTTCAATTTCAATAATTACCAGAAGAGGCCATAGCCACGATGGATGAAGACACTCGGGACCATGTAGCGAATGTCAAAGAATCTCACTAGAAAGTGGGCAAGGATGCAACAATAGTCAATGATGTACGTGGAAAGAAGAAAGTTGCTGAGCCTCTAGCTCAAGGGTCATCCGACCAAGCTTTGACATCAGCTTCAAGAATGTCAGAAGCAATGAATGAGCTATCGCTCACAAATCGAACAAAGAAAACGAGCAAGGCACCTTCCCATGATGTGCCATCAAACTTCGAGAGTTATACTTTGGACAACGTGGTGATAATGTTGCCAAAAGTGCAATGGGAGCCTAATGCAAATAAAGAAAAAGAAGAACAATTCTACAAGGGATCGTGGCTCGCACTGAACCGATGAATCTAGCAAAGCCAAGCGAAGAAGACAAAATTGTTCATGTGGGAGCACAATGCACGCTCTCACAATTTACCAAGCTGTAGAAACTACTGATGGAATATAAGGATTGCTTTGTGTGGTCTTACAAAGATCTCAAGGGAATTCCATCATTTGCAGTCCAACACACCATACCTTTGGTCGAAGGAGCAATGCCAACCCACACTGAGCTAATCAAGCAGGAGGTGCAAAAATTGCTCGATGCCGATTTCATTTATGAAATTGAGCACACAGAATGGGTGTCACCCACAGTCATTGTTCCCAAGACGAACGACAAGATGCAAATCTGTGTCAATCTAAAGACACTTAACATTGTGATGCAGAACGATCACTTTCTCTCAACCTTCACAAAAAGCATTTTGGATCGAATAGCTGGAACAGAAGCCTACAGTTTTTTAGATGGTTTCAATGGCTACAACTGGTCAGAAATGGTGAACTCCTGCAACTTTGTCGCAACACAAACACAAAGCAAAGGTTGAATGGAGAACAATTTGCGAAAGTCAATGTCCCTTGACTCGAAAGACGAACGATTCACGAATCATTTGTGAATTATAAACATACCTCCAAGACCGCAACAACTGCAAAGGGACGCAAAACGAAAGGTTACGAAAGAAACGAAGGAAATGAGACAAATGAAGGGGAATATTTTGCGCTGCCAGCTGCCAACTTAACGGGCTTGGAGTCGTAAACTTCACGCCCAACTGAAACGAGTGGCAACGACAGAGAGTAACTAATTAGTTGATTAGCATTAACTAGTCTTGTAATTCTCTGTTTTTAGCTGTCTTGTAAACTCCACGCATTGGAGATATATAAACTGTTCTCCTAAATCATAAGGTAGAATCTGAATATCAGAATTCTGTAATATTGAACAGAGAGAGAGACATAGCGAGTAGAGCAGAAAAGAAAAATGCTAGAAACAAAAGAGCTATGCATGAAAGTCTGCCAACGAGCAGAACACAGCAAAAGGAGCAAAGCGTCAGGCCGTCAACGAATGAGACACTGACGATCCCAACATCAAACTAATAATACAGTTGCTCTATTTTCATGCATCTCCTTGTCTTGTGCCATCTGTCTTGATTGCTAGAATAGAATGTGTTCTGTGATGTGCAGTCGCGTGTCTAGGTTCCTGTGAAGCTTTCGCACAAAAGAAAATTCAAAAACACAAATTTGTGTTTGTGACAACAAAAATGAAAACAAACAAGACAGTTTCGTGACATGGTATCAGAGCGTACAAGTTATCATTACTAATATCTAAGCAGTGATTTACTAGACAGCACAATATAGCTACAACAATCCAGACAAGAGTAACAATCAGCCTCGATGACGCAAACTACAGAATCTAGAAATTCAAAATCAAAACACTTCTGAAGGGCGAAGGCATCTGGTCAGTGACCAAAGTCTCACAGGTGCAGCCTCCACAGAGAGACCTGAGGATAGCTGAATGGATCAAAAAAGATGAGCGCACAATGGCGATCATCGTTTCATCCATAAATGAAGACCTACTCATGTAGATTGAAGGCTGCGAAAGCAACCATGCAGCGTGAGAAAGATTAAAGCATAAGTATGAAGTGAGAACTGCAGCTTCAGTCATGCACCTTCAAAATCAGCTGCAATCCATACGATGGGATGACAACCAGTTGGATCAGCACGTTGAGAAGATCAGAACGATCTTCGCTCAGCTCACTGCATCAGGACAAGAGCATCAGGTCCCAGCACCACAACAACTGATGTACTTCATGAAATCTCTACCGACATCCTATCATGCTCATATTGAGTCTACCAGATATGACATTCGACAAAGTAGTCAGTCGTGTCGCTGATGAGAGACTGATGAGAGACGAAGGAGAGGGAAGTAGTGATCAAGAAAAGGCTCTTTTTCACAAAAGCAAAGAAGAAGAACAAGAACAAGCCAAGATTCGAGAAGACAAAGTCCTCGAATCAACAATCTTCTTCCTACGATCACAAGCAAACCAGACCATATGGCAAACAAATGTTGGCTCAATCCAGCAATGCCTGGCATGCACTGCAAGAAGAAAGGGCACTCTGCATATGACTGCAAGTTCAACCCAAAAAGAAAGAACAAAGCTGAAAAGACAAACGTTGCAGAGTCATCCAAAGATGTTGATAGAGGTGATGAAGCCTTCACAATACTTGATGAAGTTTCAACCAACTACACTGAACACGACTACAATGTAGTCATTGATTTAGGAGCAACATCACACATCACCTGCAACAAGAAGACCTTGATCGACTTCAGAGAGCTCGAAAATAACAAAGCAGTGATTCTAGGTGATGGGAGCAGACACGATGTCAAAGGCATCGAAACTCTATGGTTGCGAACATTGTCAGGGCAAGCAGAGTTGCCAGGAGCACTCTACGTGCCCTCACTCAGAAAAGATCTGTTGTTTGTCTCCGAGATGACAGATCTTGGTATTCGAGTTTTGTTCAACTGCAACACATGCCGTATGATCGAGAAAACAACAAACAAGTTGCTGACGGTCGGATGCAAAGAAGGAAACCTCTACCAGACCAAGATAATCAGCAACTCTAATAGCATATTAAATGCACCAGAAAATGAAGATCAGCTCTGGCATAGGAGAATGTATCATCTGAACATGCGGAGCCTACATGACATGTACAAAAAAGATATAGTCATAAGTCTCAAGATATCAAGAAACTGAGTTCTGTAAAGCTTGTCAAAAAGGCAAGCAACATCGAATTTCATTCACGCATGAGGGAAGAAGAGCCAAAGAAGTTCTTACATCCGGATGACCATGATCTACCACCTGAAGAAGAAATTTGAAGTGTTTGATTCTTTCAAGAAGTTCGTGGCATTTGCAGAGCGACATACCTCGAAAAGGATTCAAATCCTTAGATCTGACAATGGAGGTGAATACAAAAGCAAAACATTCTCAAAATTCTGCGAGGAACAGGGGATAGAACACTAGTTCACTCCTGCATACACACCAAATTACAATGGTGTTGCAAAGAGAAGAAACAAAATGCTAGTCGAAGGAGCCAGATGCATGATGGCACAAGCTCAATTGCCAAGTCAATTCTGGACTAAGGCAATAGCTGTAGTTGTACACCTGCAGAACAAATCAACAACGACAGCGTTGGATAACAAGACACCATAAAAAATGTGGATAGGTAAAAAGTCTGATCTCTCATACGTACGAGTGTTTATCACGAAGCGAATATCCACCCAGTTTCAAAGAAAGATAACACAAAGCTAATCCAATCTATAAAAGGTGATAAGTCTATTACTGACAATACAAAGAATCGATGTGCAAAAGCATCTACTTCGTCTCTCTCTGATAAGCCTCTGATGTTGTTATGCTTGTTGGTTGTTGCTCTGATGTATTATCGCTCAATACGTAGATGGTATTCAATATATATATAATCTTATAGGTGTGCAGATAAAGAAAGTACAAAGTGGATGTGCTGTTTGTGAGAAATTGTGTGTGGCTGATGTCGTTGTCAAATCTAATTGCACAGTGCATGGGGATGAGCGTGAGAAGGCCGCGACGTCAGCCTTCGCTGAAATTAATGTTGGTAAAAATGCAAAAGATGTGACACTCTGACAAATGCCTTAAAAATTGATTTACAAGGTACCTTAGCTTTTCTATAAGGGCACCATTGGTAGTCCTACATTCTACAGTACATTAAGCTTACCTCCTTGTTGAGAACCTTGACCTTGATGTAGTGATATCTGATTTCAATGTGCTTACTCCTAGAGTGAAATCTAGGGTTGGCCGATAAGGCAATAGTACTTTGATTATCATAGACTATAATTGTGGGATTGTATTGATACAAACTAACGTCCTAATAGTAAATTTGTCAACCAAAACGCTTCTTTAATAGATTGGGAAGCAACAATGTATTCTGCTTCTGTAGAAGAAAGAGCAATAGAGGTTTGCTTACGACTGTTCCATGAGATAGGACCGTCGTTGAAGAAGAATGTAAATCCAGATGTGGACTTATGATTGTCTACATCTCCTCCCCAGCTTGCATCACAATATCCACTGAGCTAATGAAGATTGTCATTGCTGACTTCTCCATAGCAGATGCATTGGTCCATTGTAGCTCGAATATACCTCATGACTCTTATGAGAGCTTCCAATGGATAATGCCAGGATTAGCCATATATTGGCTGAGTGAGCTTACTGCAAAAAAGATGTCAGGTCTTGTATAGACCATTGTGTACATGAGAGATCCAAATGTCAATCGATAAGGATACTCTCTCATCTGCTCCTCTTTCTGCTTGGTCCGGGGACATTGGTCCTTCGACAAATATAGGCCTGGATCCATCGGTGAGTGAGCTAATTTACAATTTATTCGATTGTATATGTTAAGAACATTGTGAAGATACCTTTGTTGAGTGATATAGATCAGTCGTCTCACTTTGTCTATGTGGATCTGAATGGCCAAACAGAAGTGAGCTTCGCGTAGATTAGTCATGTTGAACTCTGAAAACAACATCTATTTAGAATCCTTGACCAAATTGGTGTTGTTGCTGAAAATCAACGTATCATCCATGTATAAGGTGATGATAACGAAGGATTGTTGCACCGACTTGGAATAGACGTTGCAATCAACAGTGCTTGGTTGGAATCCTTGTTCTATGAGGAATGTGTTGATCCTTTGAAACCAAGCTCTAGCAGACTGTTTCAATTCGTAAAGTGCTTTATGGAGCTTACAAACATGATTCTTCATACCTTCCAAAACTTATCCTTTGGGCTAGATCATGTAGATGTCTTCTTGTATAACTCCATTCAGATAAGCTGTTTGTACATCAAGTTGGTGCACTTCAAGGTTGGCAATTACAGCATATGATAGAGTGCTCGGATCGACGAATGTTTGACTACAGGACTGAAAGTCTCAGTAGTCGATGTTAGGGATCTGAGTGAATTCTCATGCTACCAATCTTGTCTTCTTTCAATCAATTGCTCCATTGGCATTGTATTTGATCTTGAATTTGGTTCTTGATCATAGAGGAATACTCTCTGTCCATAGCTTCTCTCTAGAGATCAGAGTCTGGTTGGCTGAGTGCCTCTTTGACTATTGTCGGTTCTCGTATCAAGAGACATGCAGACTCGGGAGTATACCTTGTGGGCTGTGTGCGCACTCAGCTTGATCTTCTGGGAGGAATCGACTGAAGAACCACTCCTGGGACTTGTTGCTGGGTAGCAGCAACGTCTTCGTTTGATTCGCTGTCAAATAGTGGGTCGATAATGGACACACATGAGCCCGAAGCTCTGATTGTCGTGTCAATGGCAGGTGATGAAGGTTCTCCTGGAACAATATCTTTGCCTTTGACGTCAACAAACTGATCCTCGATAAAGACCGTATCCCGGCTATACAAAACTTGCTGGGTATCAGGATCATACAGCTTGTATGTGCTATCAGATGAAGTATATCCAATCAGGATGGTCTTGAGCCTTTGGAAGTCGAATTTCTTCCTTGTAGGCAACGCATCCGAATACTCTTAGGTTCTTCACAGAAGGCTTAGAGCCTGTCCACACCTCATCGGGTGTTTTGCCTAAGAGGGCCTTGGTCGAACATCTGTTCTGGACATAAGCTGCAGTGGAGACAGCTTTGAGTTAGAAGCTCTTGGGCAGCGATGCATGCGCTAGCATACATTTGGCTGATTCAACCAGAGTACGGTTCTTCCTCTCGGCTAAGCCATCTGACTGAGGACTGTAAGGAGTGATGAATTGCTGCTCAATGCCTTGGCTCTGGAGGTACTCCTTAAACTCAGCAGAGATGTACTCTCCACCATTGTCTGACCTTAAGCCCTTGATCGTCCTTCTAGTCTCTTTTTCTGCATGCTCCTCGAAGATTCTGAAGCGATTGAAGGCTTGTGATTTCTTTTTGATAAAGTACACCATAGTCCTTTTGGAAAATTCATCAATAAAAGTTATAAAATACTTTGCATTTTTCAGCAAAAGATTTTTCATCGGGCCACAAATGTCTGAATGTACAATGTCTAACAATCTTTTAGCAGTATGCTGATGGCTTGATCTAAATGGTTTTCTAGTCTATTTGCCAACTAGACAGTCTTGACAGACAGGTTACTCAACTTTATCATGAGGATAGTCTAGATCAAGAATAATAGAATGTCTAGACATTTGTTGTACAACAGTATGATTCAAGTGACCAAGTCTATAATGCCAAAGTAAACTTTTATTTGCTTGAATAGAAGTATTGAGTGCCTGATTAGAGGCAAAAAAGCAATGACTTAATCTATACAAGTATCCATGCCTCTTTCTGAGTGCTACAATCTTGCATGTCCTATCAACTACTTTGCATTGATCACATTCGAATTCTACTTTATGTCCTAGATCTATGGTTTAGCTTACAGAGAATTTGTAGATAAGTTGAGTACATACAAAACTTTAGAAAGTAGCTTAGATTGATCATTTGCAAAGCTCAATCTTACAATACCTTCACCTTTAATAGCTTGTGTGCTATTATCGCCAAGGTGAACATATTTGTTGGTACTGTAGGGTGTATAGGACTTGAAACAACTAATGAGACTGAGTGACACCGGAATCCAAAAACCAAGAATTGTCGCTAGATGCTCCATGATGGCTGGTTATAAAGGCATCATGATCTGCTTTTTGAATGGGCTGTGGAGCTTCTGTAGCTGCATTGGCCACTTGATTTGACTGACCCTTGTTGTTGTTCTTAGCTTGTAATATCCGACAACCTTAAATTTTGTAGTTGTTTCGCTTGCAGCATCTGCAGAACAGCTTTTTCTTCGTTTGTGGATTCGATTGTTCCTTGTGCTGTGCTGGTTTCTGGTCTTGCTTTGATTTTTTTGGACCTTTCTTCTTCCTCTACTTAGTCATGCTCTTGTTCGTGTACAAGGCATGAGAATCAGCTGAGGAACTTGAGGCTTTGTTCCTCCGCGTGTCTTCCTGCAACAACATTGTAATGACTGTCAAAAGAGTCAGTTCTGGATGTGTCGTGATGATCATCATCCAGCTGTCGAAAGAGTCAGTTCTGGATGTGTCGTGATGATCATCATCCAGCTATCGTATGAGCTTGACAAGCTTGTAAGAAGTTGCATCACTGTGTCTTGATCGTTGATGATAGATCTGACAATGGTCATTTGCTTCAGCAGGTTCTTGAATTGAGCAGGGAATCACCACTCTCCATCTTGAGGGAGTAAAATTTCTTCCTGAGATGTAGCTTGGAAGCTATATCTCGCACTTCATATAATGTGCTCAAAATGTCCCAGACATCTTTGGATGTCTAGGGTTTGGATACATGGCCGATCTGAGTATCCAAAATATTGAGGATGATCAACACGAAAGCCTTTCCATCCTTCAGCTTCCATCTGGAGATTGCTGTGTCATCTGCTTCGGGTTTCCCTTCTGCACCTATAACAACGACATACAATTATTTAGCCATTAGCATTATTTTCATCTTAAATTTCCACAGATGGTAATTGGCTCCATCAAGCTTGTCCATGATAGGACTGGCTTTCCCTTGGGAATCCATGTGGAAGATTAGTCTAGGTGATAGGAATAACTATCGGTGACTTAAGTATGAAAATCTGATGCTAAATTACAGAACAAGAAGACAATTACTCTATCGGCTAGTAGAGTCTTGTTACTGTGGAAGCTTATCAGGCTACGAAAATAGCTCTGATACCATGTTGGGAAAGACGAGTGTGAGAAACAAAAAATAGCTCGAAAAAAAATGAACACGAAAAGAAGCGAACTCGAAAGGAAAGTGTTCATGTGCAGTGGAATGAGCTATCTCACTCTTTCCTTAAGCATGACGATGCCTATCAGACTCGAACAGAATGTTAGTGATAGAAATCATGTTCGATCTGATTACGTAGCCAAACATTGAACAGCAAAATATCAAAAAGATAATTTCTCGTGAACAGCTAGACATAGACTAATAATAATTCACGAAAAACAAACTACCTAATTAAGCAATAAGAAAGTCAGACAGAATGTAGAAAAGCATAGCAAAAATTTGAATGTAGAGCAAACAGAGCTGTAATCAGAGCTGTAATCAGATTAATATAGGATTTAGGAGAAGTAAAGGAGATAAATCCAACACTCTGAACTGCATGCAAGGGTGCAACAAGTACAAGTTGACCCATTGGTTCCATTGCTGCTGGTTCCAATTTTGGTTCAATACGTGTTGTTGCAACTCTAGGATGGTTTGGTGTTTGATTTCCCGTTCTGGCTATTATTGATCATCCGGATCTCAGATTCATTTGATGGGGAAGTCCAGAGTAGCTGGATCTTGATGGATTTGTGGAATTCTATCTGGGTCCTTGAGGATCTGATCAGTTTTTTTGGCCAAAAGTGTGATTTTAGGCCCTTTGCGATGGTTTTTCCTTAATAACTTTTTGATCCTGGCTCTGATTGCTTTGAAATTTTCAAAGTAGATAGATCTGAGACAGATCTTTCTATAGCCGTTATGTTACCATATCAGGACAAGTGCCATGCTGATCAGCTTACGGGCATTTGGTCCATATCAGTTCATTTTTAGTTTTAACAGGATTATGAAAAGTTTTAACCGTTTACGTTTTGCTTAGCCAAAAGACTTAGTGTGGACACGTGTGCTGGTATTAGAGCAAATCCATGCTATGCTAACCCAAGTGACCCTTATAGAGCAAGGTCTGTCATGCACTACTGTCCATACTCTTGAGCATATCCATGCTTTCCAGTTGTATCTCATCAAAGGTCTAAAGTAACACTTAACAGGGTAGGGTACAGTAATGTCATGATTGTTATATAGAAATCATGTAACAACCATGGTATGGGGACATTGCTTTGGAAAGACATGATTAGTTATTTTGTAAATGATTTCCAGTGTCTTTACTAGGTATTAGGACAGATCCATGCCATTCTAACCCTTTTGTAAAAACAACGTAGGTTACGCATTTCTATGTTGTCTAAGATTGTCTTATTGGAGTCCTTATTGTAAGGTTCTTTGACAAGGGTTTCTTTGAGAATTCGTTAGTAAACTTTTCTTTTTGGAAAATAATATCTTTTTCTTAAGTCGTTTCTTTAGCAAAAAGGAGGAAGTATATTGAAGAACGTAAAAAAGGGTTTTGTCATAAAGTACTTATCCCATTCTTGTTTGTATATTGTAGAATTCGCATGCGAATTGATAATGAGAAGTCATACCTGAATGTTTGTAGACAAGGCCTCTTGAGAGGCTTCCATAGTTGTTTTTTTCCCGTAAAAGTATTATCTTTATATCATAATAACAAAACAAATGGCCTTTTTTGTCCATGGCTACGCTTAAGAGTCCTGTGGTATCCCGATTGCCTCCAACATCATCCACAACCACACTACCTCATTTGCCACTTTTGAGGCTGCGACATACTCGCGAATTCTAAATACACCTCCAGGACCGCAAAGCACAAAATGGATGCAAAACAAAAACTACGAAAAGAAACAAAACAAGTAGAAGCAAAGATGGTGCTTTTTTATGTGACTTCTTCATTGAAGACTTAAATTGGAGGCCGTATCTCTTATCAATGGTGCTTGACAAGAAGATTGCAATAGTTGATACTTTGGGGATCTTTAGATCCATATGTTTTGTAAAAATTTCTTTGCATCATCTCAATCAAGAGGATGATGGTAGAATACTCATATCTACCAAAAATCCAAATGCATAATAGAGAGTTGCCAAGACTTGAGGAGGAGTCTTTTCACCTCCTAGCTCCAAGGAGATCTTCAAAAGGCAAGGCCGAGTCTTTGTGGCTCACATTTCATGGAAAAGAGAGAAAATTTTCAGGTGGTATCTACCTCAACATATTCACTTTTTCTTTTTTTCCAATATTTGATGTACCGTCTTGCTTTTATGAGATTTCTACATCTCAAAGTTGGAGTGAGACAATGCTAGTCTTGATTATGCCTCTTGTATGAACATATTTCTTGTCATTGATGGCTTAGATATGATTCCAAATCATATATAAAGCAAGTGGTTGTGTCATCAAATCTATGCTCTTGGACCTTGTAAGAGCAAGTATGAGGTAATCTCTCATAGTGTGAAAAATCTTGTTTTTTCATTTTGAGGCAATTTGTAAACTTCTCTTGGGATTAAGTGAATCATACACAAATGACACATCCTTGAGGAAGTATGTAGCCTCAATAAGATCAAGATATTTTTTGATTTCAAGATTAGATCTATCATGCAAAAATTTCATTTTATGTGGACTAGTCAAGCTAGAGTGCAAAATCTTGGCAATCAGCCTTTTTGCCTATCTTGTGACCTTGATCTTCTTGGTGATTATGAGGCATGGAGGCCTCGAATTTCCATCATGGTGCAGCCATTTTCAAAGGGGAGGAGCTTTCAAATCAAAAGCCTTTTTCAAGCATGGAAGGAATGGTGGAATGATCATCAAGGAAGGTGGTATTGGATTTCCATCAAGGAGATCCTCTCATGGCAATGGTGAATTGGCTTCATCCAAATATTCTTTGGCTACTTCTCACACCAAATAATTTACTCAACAAGTTCTATGATTATTTTAAAATAGATACCTTTTTAGGAGACGTGTGAAAAATAGAAAAAATTATCTAGGTTGAGTTAGGGGCTATATTGACTTTTTTGTGTGATTATACATGTTAGTAGGTGAGTAGGCCAATTTTGGCATTAGAGATAACTTGAGCAAGTACACATGCCACATGATGATTAGGCCAAATCCAAGAGTAAGTTAGGCACTTGACACATGTCATGATGGTAGAGGGCTAGTGACACCTTCCTATGTGTTGTATTGAGATCATGTGACAAATCACAACTAAGAGATCCACGAAATTGGTCCAATCAAAATTAAGGGTCCATGCGTCACTAAGCCAATCACATTTAGAGGACAAAAAGAAGGGGTACAATCATGCTTCACTCTCCTTCACCTCTAGTTGCTACATGTATGAGTATTAGATCAATTCTATGTAAGTTCTTTGGAGTTAGTGTGTTTCTACATTTAGAGATTTTTTGGCTTTCTCTCTCTACATGAGTTTTTGTACTTGGATTATCTCTCTACCCAAGAGCAAGGCTTTATGACACTTAGTTTTTGTGAAAGATTTCAAATAGTTTTGCTATTTTGGCCATATTTGTATATTTGGCAATTGAGGCCAATTTTCATATTAGACTTAGAGTTTGACTTTTCAATGTTATATTAGTCTAAAGGCATTTGAATAAACACTTTTGGAAAGTGTGGAGAACTATAGAAAACGAGTTTTAGAGAGATTTAATTTGACTAGTAGATACATTGAATCTAGTCACAAAAATAGTAGGGTTTTCAATATGGAGGGAAACCAAAGTTTGAATTTAGATTTGGACCTGTTATAAAAGGATATAACAGTTAGAATTAAAGTAGAACTACTGTGTTACTGTACTATGGGTCCTATCAGTAGATAAGGATCAGTTGGCCTTGCCATGAGGCGAGTCGATGGGACACGCGTCCCATCGATGGCAACTTGGGCCATGCATGGGTTGCCATAGTGAAGAACTATATGTACAATGTATTTTTGTTTTGAAAAATAGAGTTGCTACGTGAGCTTGGTGTGGAGAGTGCTTTCTGTTTGTGTTACTGTGTAGCATGATTTGTGTCCCTGTTTGAAGCAAATTCTAAGTTGGTATCAGAGCCGTACATGGAGTGTACACAGAACAACATCGCCGTTGAAGAGAGCTTCAAGAGAAGAGAAGTCTTTTGAGAGTTCGGGGTTTACGGCGGGTTGAAGACGGAAAGTTAAGCACTAGTGCACAACTTCTAGCATACAAAAGCTTGCCAAGCTTGAAGCTATGAGAGGATTTAGAGACAGGTCTTGTCAGTTGAATCTAAAAAGCGGAGAGGCAGAATTCTAAAAATTCCGTAAAGAGGCTGCTTGGCGTTTGTAGTCGGTGTGCATCCAATCGGATACTGATTGACAAAGGGTTTGAAGCTGCGGATCACCAGCTGTAGGGTGACCTCAAAGCAAGAGGATTTGGTTGTTGAAGAGCTGTACAGAGGCTGCTAGGTGAGAAGAAAAGTACAAGAACCCTGGCTTAGGATTTTGCACTACAAAATCTCAATCTTCTTTCTAGAGAAGTCTGTTTTCAGCACTATGAATGGTCACAGAAGTGTGCCCCGGTGCAAGGAAGCTAATTCCAAAAGGCCGTGGATGGTCGTGGACTGAGTAGGGTGCAGGCTGCCATAGCCATAAATCTATAAAGACAGAGATGGCCACGTGAAGAGAGGAACCAAAGAGCTTGCGGTTGAGCACGCGTGACCAAGTGGAGTAAGTCCATAGTGTACTTGAGTGAGTAGCGGTTCGAAGGGCCTGGTTTGACTCACGGTATCATTGACAATCATCGATGGAAGTTAAAATCCGATCAACGACAAAGATTACTTGTTGTTGGGGCCGTTGGATCTACTTCAACGGTGATGATGGACTTTGAAAGGGTGAAGTTTTGAAGGCCATATATAGAAAAATTTCATTAAAATTTTTTATATGGAAATCCATTGAAAGGGCCTGACTAGTGAAAGTCATTTTGAAGGCTATTGGACTTCATAAAAAAGAAGCAGTTCAAAAAGCTGAAAAATCTCTAGTTTGGGCCTCCCTTGGCCTATTTTGGCCAAACAAAGGGCTAGGACTCCAAACGAAGGGCACCTAGACTGTATCTGCAAGTACGGTACCACAAAACAAAGTGATTGTGATGGAGAAACCACTCAATGGACATCAAATCTCTTTTGGCCCTTTCAGGGAGCGGGTAGTCAGGAGTGTGAGGTGAGAAGCATTTCACATTTGAAAAGCAACTTGGCTTGCGAAATGCCACCTAAGCGGTGAGATGCCCTGGTGTAAAATTTTAGCAGTGCATTAAAATAAGCTACTAATGTTGCCATTGTACTCAGAACACATTTAGGCCTACAGTTGCAGTTTAAGGCAGTTTTGTGATGGCAAACATGGGAGAGTCCATTTTGAGCAAAAAATAACAATTTGGACGGGATTTTTAATTATGCAGTGTGGAAATTCAAAATGAAAAACATATTGATAGAGAAGGAAGTGTGGGATGTCGTCACAGGTGATGAGAGAAGACTGCCAAATTAAACAGACATTAAAGTGTTCGATAGGAAGGCGAGAAGAGCTTTGACCTTCATCAACTTGTCAGTGAAAGACCACATCATTATCCACATAAGTGATGCCATTACACCTAGACAGACATGGGATGTGCTAAAGGAGCAGTTCAAGATGTCAAATCCATCAAGGATTATGTTTTTGAAGTCAAAACTGAATAGTGCCCAAATGGAACAAGGAGGGCACATTCAGATGTACATGAGCAGAATCAAGACAATGAGGGATGAACTACATTCTATTGGTGAGCGCATACGTGATGTTGAGCTAGTGCATGATCTCCTTGACTATAATAGGCATAGATCTGAAATTGGTAACATGCAACTTCCTTTGCCATAACTCCTCCTTGGAAACATAAGTCATCAATGCAACATCACTTGCACTTGCATTTTCATGCACATCTAGCTTGAAAATGCCTCCATATCTAGATCCACATGCAAGGATCTTATCTTCTTTCTTTATGAAACAACTATTGACATTGAATTCCACTTCAAAAGCATCATCAAATAACTTTCCAACACTAATCACATTCTTTGTGAGATTAGGAACATAAACTACATTGGAAAGTGGACACTATTCTCTATATCAATTATGGGTGGTACTTTAAAGCATTGGGAAAGGGCTTGTTTTCAAAGTCTATGCTTAAACTAGTTGAAGAGGGAGTGTGAAAGATTTCAACTAGTTTTGCTATTTTGGTCATATTTGTATATTTGGCAATTGAGGCCAATTTTCATATTAGACTTAGAGTTTGACTTTTCAAAGTTATATTAGTCTAGAAGAATTTGTATAAACACTTTTGGAAAGTGTGGGAACCTATAGAACACGCGTTTTAGATAGATTCAATTTGAGTTGTAGATACATTGAATCTAGTCACAAAATAGTAGGGTTCTCATTATGGAGGGAAACCAAGATTTGAATTTAGGTCTGCTATAAAAGTATGTAACTCATGGAAAGAGATCAAATTCTCTCTCTCTTATCTCGTTCATGCTTATACATGGTTCTCTTGGGTTCTACTATCCATTGGTGCACTATACTTGTTGTTAGGCCTATTTTGGCCATAAGAATATACATTGTAAATATGAGTTGGAATCAAATGTAATTGAAGTTTTATTAGTTATGTATTTGCAATGGAAAATGTAATTACATGGTTAGGTAGATAGGTTAGGCCAAGTCGCTTTAGAGTTATTGATATTATGAAATTAGAATAGGCAGGTTGGTTGATGAGAAGCCATATTCGTGAGGAAGTTGAACAGACCGTAAGCAATCGCAAGATTGACGATTGTGGTTCTTATGCGGTTTGTGAAAGATTCAACTAGTTTGATCATTTTGTCAATATTTCCATATTTGGCATATTGAGGCCAAAACTTGTTTTAGACTTAGAGAATAACTTTTCAAAGTTCATTAGTCTAAATTTCATTTAAATAAACACTTTTTGAAAGTGTGGGAAAGTTTGTAGGCGAGTTTGTGGTTTGGATTTTAATGATCTGAAAACTTTCACATGGTATCAGAGCTTGTGGTTTTAGGTTATGAAGGAGGAAATTAGATCTATCAATGATTTGGTGAAGATATCAAGGCTAGAGCATGCTAGAGGAGATTCTACACCAAAATCAAATTTTTTGCTTTTGTAGATCGGATCTTTTGTAGATCAAAACCCTAAATAGTTTTTCAAACTTGATCAATTCCGATTTTTGAATTCACATACTGGATTTGGCAGATTTTTGGATCATGAAATCAGCCTCAGTGGTGGCTATCAGATTGCATAATCAGTTTTTAGCATTTGCATGTAGATTTGAAAAAATCAATTTTTTGTGATTTTGTCAAAATCCTAATTTGATTGGATCTCTAGATAGTGAGGTTGCTGGACTTCATTTGAGTGTGTTTCAATCGTAGGAAGTGTCATTAAATTGAGGACAGATCATAGCTTGATCAAGATTTCATAATTCTATGTGTTGATTTGCTTGGTATAAGTGTTAGAAGAGAATTTTTGAGATAGTTTCAAATCTTGGTGATTTCTTTTGAAAAAATTTGTTGTTGTTCAAAGGAGTGCTTTGTGCATTGAAACAGGTTGAAAGAGAAGATCAGGTCATTGCTACATGGCAACCTCAATTGGAGTCATGTTGGAAGCCAATGATAGACTTACCTCAAGCAACTATTCATTGTGGAAAGTGAAGACGGAGTCAGTTCTTGAGATGAATGACGTTTTGGATATTGTTGTAGGTTTGGAGGAGAGACCAGCAACACAACAAGATCAAGTGAGGTATGATAAGAGGGCCAAGAAAGCTCTACACATGATAAAGATGAATGTTACCAATGAGCTTCTCAAGGAAGTTGGTAAGTGCACATCATCTTTGGAAGCTTGGAATTAGTCTACTTCTAGAGTGTTGACTCTAAGAAGGCAAATCTTTTCTTATTTGCAAAAGAGTGAAGAGACTCCAAGTACTTTTGTTTTGAGGATGAAAGCATTGAATGATGAGTTGTCTTGCATTGATCAAAGCATTAAGGAAGGAGAGCTTCTTCAAGTGATTCTTAATGGCATGTCTTATGCTAATGCTAACATTGTTCAAAGTATTGCTATTAAAAAGACTTTTCCAAGTTTGATGGATCTTCAAGAGATCTTGATCAATGAGGAATATAGGCTTCAAGCAAGAGGTGGATATACATTGACACTTCAAGAGGATGCTATGTTCACAAAGGGCAAATTCAAGGGCAAAACCAAAAGTAAGTGGTTTGAAGGGCAAGAAAGATAAGTCAAAGCTCAAGTGCTTCTATTGTGGCATCAAATGACACTTTGCAAGTGAGTGCTACAAGAAGAAGAGAGATCAAGGAGACAAGCAAGGTAATCTTACTCTTGATGAGGATGGTTTGGATGTTCAAGATGCAAATGATCCACCTTTCACAAAGGGTACTTCACTTCTTTGTTGGCATATGGAGAAGACAAGAGGGTGATCTACACGACCAATGATGGTGAGTGTGCAATCAAAGTGATTGGCACAATTCCTATTTCTCTCTCTACAATTAGGAATGTTCATTTGGAGGATGTCTTGTTTATTCCATCTATAGACAAGAATTTGCTTAGTGTGAGTCAAATGCTAAGTAAGGGCCTCAAGGTGGAGTTTGATGGGGATGCTTGTATGATCAAAAGGAAGGATGTCTTGATTGGAAAAGGTAAAGGGCAAGGGAAGTTGTTCAAACTAGATGCTTGTGTTATTGCTAACCAAGTTGGATGTGTTGCAAGAGAGCAAATACCTATTCAAGAGGTTTGGCATAAAAGGATGGGACACCTCAACTTCAAGTCATTGGAGATAATGGCAATGAAGAAGGTTGTGTTAGGTCTTCCAAGTTTCTTATGTGATATCAAACATGTTTGTGAGTCTTGTGCTTTGGCTAAGTCACATAGACTACCTTATAGTAGATCTATATCTAGATTTACAAAGCCTTTTCAACTTGTACATTCGGATATTCATGGATTTACTACAATTAGCGATAGTGGAGCTAAGATGTATGTAACATTCATTGATGATTTTAGTAGATTATGTTGGATCTATCTACTAAAGTGCTGAAGGAGTGACAATGGTGGTGAGTACATATCTACCAAGTTCAAGACCTTTTGTCATAAGCATGGGATCAAGAGGGAGTATACAACATCATGGACCCCACAACAAAATGGAGTGGCTGAAAGAAAGAATAGGACTTTACGTGAAAGTGCTATAGCTATGAGGTTAAGTGCTAATCTTGACAAACCGTTTTGGGATCAAGCTTTGTTGTGTGCCAATTTCTTGTGCAATAGGTGGCCGAGTGCTATTTTGGATGGAAGGACACATTTTGAGATGCTATTCAAGAGGAGGCTGAGTGTCAACTTTATAAGAACCTTTGGATGCACATGCTATGTCAATGTTACTCTTGATGATAGAACCAAGGAGGATCCATCTTTAAGAAGATGTATTTTTGTTGGATATAGTGAGGTGAGTAAAGCCTACAAGGTTTACATTCCTTCGACTAACAAAGTGATTGTTGGTAGAGATGTCATTTTTTATGAGGGGAACATTCCAAAAGTATATTCAAGCATGATTGATGGTAGTGTGGATGGATCTAACATTCTTGATCCTACTTTTGATGGTGATGATGATGGACCTTCATCAAGTCAAAGCCAAGGAGAACATCAAGGGAAAGACAAGTACCTTCAAGGCTCATATATGATCAAAAGGGTAAGCAATTAGTTTTTGGAAGTTATTTGCTTCCTAGCCTCTTTGGATGAACCTGCAAGTGTAGCTCAAGCAAGGAAAGAAGAGGAGTGGATCCAAGCAATGGATCTTGAGTATCAAGCTCTTATGAAGAGTGAAACATTTTTTGGAGGACCTTCTTGTGTAGATGGTGCTATGCAAGTGGAAGGATGTTATCTTGCTGTAAAATCAAGTAATGTATCTGGAAAGGAAAGTTTTTTCAATCTTTGATGGTCAAGCTGAATATCAAGAGGTTGATCTCAAAGCGCTTCAACCAGTCAAAAGGGAAGGTGCCAATTTGGAGCTAGTCAAGAGCATCAAAGAAGAGTCAATTGGCAAAGATGTTATGGATCTATTTTTGTAGGTTATTGAAGACTCAAGTAAGGTCAAAGGAGCAGCAAGGAAGTGTTGTTCAAGTCTACTTTGCTTGTTCTATCTCATGTTTGAGCACTTTCATGTGGATGTGTGCAAATTGTCAAGATATGGTAAAACTAGCTACATTGGTGAGCATCATTTTGATGTTGGATTTGTACTAGAATTCTTGGTTGGTTCTGCTGATGGAAATGAAGATACTAGAGGTTCATTATATCACTCATCCATGGCTAATTCTCAAGTGTTGAGCCACTTAGTGCCAAGGTTTGGATATTGTCAAATTTTGGTGATCTTGAAGATGGACCAGTAAAACTTGCTTGGTTTATAGAGTCATGTGGTGCTGCTTTAGTATAGTGGTAGCACACATTCTAAGAATCAAAGAATGATAGCTTTGATTACAAGAGAGAAAAAGTACAAGAATTTAGTGTATGAGCATAAGCCTCAACACGAGTTAGAGAGAGAAAGAGAGAGCAATATTCAAGCAAATGATAATGTTGATCCAAAATGGCATGGAATATCTTCAAAGCTTGGTTCTTCATCAAAGATTATGAGAATGTCTACACATATTTATGGAGTTTGAGGTAGCTCGAGGTAGAACCACATCCATCCACCTTCCATCCACATCTATGAGTGAAAACTAGAGTATTAGTGACATTTGTCACTTCTCATGCATGGATTTCTACCTACTTCTACCAAGTGTCAGTTTTCTAACTAGAATTGTACAATTCATCATGCATGTGTCCATTTCAATTTGTGCATGCCTTGCATGTCACTATGGATCACTTACAACCATTGCACGTGATATACCATGAGTTTCTATTGGAGTGTGAGGACATAGACGATTTGTACTTAGAATCCTATGTAAATCTGTAGAGTGTTGCATTTTTTGCATTTTTGGGGAGAATTGTCGCATATCTGAAAGTGCATGAAATGGAGTTAAACCTTTAGTGAACACTTTGTCATCTTTTTCACAAAATCTTTAGTGCTTAGAAAAAGCCCGAAAGTGAATTGGAAGTCTTTGTCAGGATTTTTGCATGTTTGTGATATTAGTGCAAACATGCAGACTATTAGAAAACAGTTCATTTTCTGCAGAACTTTTTGAGAGAGTAGTTTTGAGAGAAAGGACAGCTGTTGGGATGAGGAGGAGTTAGATTAAATTCCAATAGATTTGTCTTCTTAGAGTCAAAACTCTAGATGTATACTTGGATTCATAAAGCTTCTTCAAAGCTTCCCAAGCCTCTCGAGATGAATTGCTCTTACCAGTCTCCTTGAGTAGCTCATTGGTAACATTCATCTTTATCATGTGTAGAGATCTTTTTGCTCTCTTGTCATACCTCACTGGATCTTGAGGTGCTTGAGGCCTCTCCTCCACACCTACAACAATCTCCATCAAGTCATTCATCTCCAATAAGGACTCCATCCTCACCTTCCAAGTAGAATAGTTGATTGAGGTAAGCCTATCATTGCCCAACATAAAGCCTCCACTTGTAGCCATGTTGAAGCGACCTGATCTTCTCCTTTCAACATGTTCCAATGCTCAAAGCACTCTTTTGAATAACAACAAATGTATTAAAAAAGAATTCACAATGGAAACTCTCAATTCTCTTCTAGCACTATAACTAGCAAATCAACACATAGATTGAAGAATTTTTTATCAACCTATGATCTACCAGCAATATAATGAATCTTTCCACTTCCTAAGACTGAAACACACTCTATTAAAGTCCAGAAACTTCAAAAAGTAGAGATCCAATCAAAATTAGGGTTTTGATAAAATCACTAAAAATTAATTCTTCCAATTTCTACATGCAATTGCCTAAAACTTGATATAGAATCTTGTAGCCTTTAATGAGACCACCTTAATGCATCAAAAATCACCAAATACAGTAATCCAACTAAGAAATTGGAATTCCACAAGTTCATAAACCAAAATTGAGTATCCAAACTACATATGCAAAGAACTCGATTATTGAGTAGAAATCAATCTAGCATGCTCTAGCATTGGTATCTCCTCCAAATGTTTGATAAATTTGGTTGATCCTTCCATAACCTGAAACACAAGAGCTGTGATACCATGTGGAGAATTTTATATCATTAAGATCCAAAATGTGTCTCTTGGTCTTTGGTTAAAAAAGACAACACTATTTACAACATTGCCAACGTAGAAAAATCAGCATCTACTCAATGAAAGAGATACAAACTCAATAAGAACTTGATAAAACATCAAATATATGATAGAATGAAATTGATGTCCGTAAAATAACGATACCCTAATGTACTTTCCATGTGTGGATCCAAAAATAGCAAAATATGAGCATTCTACACACAAGATTGCAAGGTATCATCAAGATAGTGCACCCGAGGATAGATGAACCCAAGAGAACTCATGTATAAGCATGAAATGAGAGAGAGAGAGAGAGAGAGAGAGAGAGAGAGAGAGAGAGAGAGAGAGAGAGAGAGAGAGAGAGAGAGAGAGAGAGAGGATCATCTCTTCCCATGAGTTTACATCCTTTTATATTTTCAGAGGACCTTCGAATCTCATGAGAATATTATTAAATATAAACTTGATGATGAACTTTGTGGTATTATCCTGCAATGCTTTCACTTCCACCCACTTTGTAGCATAGTCGATTACCATGACAATATATTTATGCCCATTGGCAAATTGTGGGTTAATTTTCTCAGTGCATGACAATATAATCCTAGATCTTACATCAATTTCAAACGCAAAGGATTTATGGGAAGAATTGCAAACCAAGAATGAGACTCAATCTTGTAATCAGGTCATGTTCTTGGAAGACCAATTAACTTACCTACAGTGGGAAGACAAAGATTTGAACACATTCGTGCGAAAGATTAAGTTGGGCGAGCTGAAAAGACGACAACAAGTCCGTGACAAGAGGATGTTTGATTGTGTGCGGAGCAGCAATCAGCTGGACATACAAGAAACAAACCTTGGTGGCTCAATCCTCATGCGAAGCTGAATATGTCGCAGCTTCAAAGATGGCAAACGAGGTAATATGATTGCAGATGATGTTGGAAGTGGGCAAATAAAACTAGTTAGATGGATATAATAGAATAACACTCTTAAGTTGATATAAGTGTGTCATATACTTTTCGATACATATTGATGATATGTATTACAATGTATTAGTATTGAATTCAACAAAATTGAACACATGGATAGGAATAATATGTGATACAGTATAACATAAGCTAAATATACACATAAATGAATGGATTACTGCATAATCAGATAGATATATGTGATATCTAAACTTAAATCATCATTTCATGCAAACATTGGTGTAAATGGTGGCCTAGAAAATTGTAGATTTTTCTTGTTTTGTTTATATGATAGCTTTTCAAAAGTTGATATGTATTAGTGTTGAATTTGACAATATAGCTAATATCCCATGTGTAATTCAAGAAGGTAAATTTACACATGAATGGTTGGATTACTGCCTATTATGATAAGAATATGTGATACATAGACTTAAATATCAATTCAGGCACAAAATGGAATAAATGACAGCTTAGAAAACCGTCATTTATTCTAGTTTATATGACAGTTTTTCAAAAGCTCTCATTTAAGCCAAAAATGACATTTTTTAAAGTTTTATGGCTTAATGTGTAGATAAGTGGGCAAATAAAAGTAGTTAGATGGATCTAATAGTATAACATGCTTTTAGATTGATATAAGTGTTTGATATATTTTTTGATACATGTCGATGATGTGTGTTGAATCCGACAATTTAGAACATGTCAATAGGTATAATATACCATGTATAACCCAAGTAGGTAAATTTACACATGAATGGATGAGTTATTGCCTATTATGATAAATATATGTGATACATAGACTTAGATATAAATTCATGCAAAAAGTGGAATAGATGACGGCTTAGAAATCCGTCATTTATTCTGGGTTATATGATAGTTTTTTATAATCATCATTTATGCCAAAAATTACAATTTTTTATGGCTTCATGTGTAGATAAATGGGCAAATAAAAGTTGTTAGATGGATATAATAGTATAACATGCCTTTAAATTGATATAAATGTGTCATATATTGTTTGATACACGTCGATGATATGTACTAGTGTTGAATTCGACAATTTAGAACATGTCGATAGGTATAATATTCCATGTATAACCCAAGCAGGTAAATTTACACATGAATTGATGGATTACTGCCTATTATGCTAAGTATATGTGATACATAGACTTAAATATCAATTCATGCAAAAAATGGAATAAATGACAGCCTAGAAAACCGTCAATTATTCTTGTTTATATGATAGTTTTTCAGAAGCCGTCATTTATGCTGGAAATTACACTTTTTTGAAAAAAAATTACGGCTTTATGTGTAGATAAGTGGTTGAATAGAAGTAGTTAAATGGATATGATAGTATAACATGCCTTTAAATTGATATAAGTGTGTCATATATTGTTTGATACACGTCGATGATATATATTAGTGTTGAATCTGACAATATAGAACACGTCGATAGGTATAATATCCCATGTATAAGCCAAGTAGGTAAATTTACACATGAATGGATGGATCATTGCCTATTGTGATAAATATATGTGATACATAGACTTAAACATCAATTCATGCAAAAAATGGAATAAATGACGGTTTTGAAAACCGTCATTTATTCTGGTTTATGTGACAGTTTTTCAGTTGCCGTCATTTATGCCAAAATTTACTATTAATAAAAAAAATTACGGCTTCATGTGTAGATAAGTGGGCAAATGAAAGTAGTTAGATGGATATGATAGTATAACTTGCCTTTAATTTGTCATATATTGTGTGATATACGTTGATGATATGTATTACTGTTGAATTAGACAATATAGAACATGTTGATAGGTATAAAATGTGTCTTATATTGTGTAATACACATCGATGATATTTATTAGTGTTGAATCAGACAATATAGAACATGTCGATAGGTATAATATCCCATGTATAGCCCAAGTAGGTAAATTTACACATGAATGGATGGATACTGCCTAATATGATAAAGATATGTCATACATAGACTTAAATATCACATGGATGATATATTGACAAAAGCGGATAGGGTTCAGGAACTTTGGAACCAATCCAAGCATGAAGCTACAACACGTGGTATGAAATATGTGTCGTGTCCTTGTCGTGATTGTTTGGGATGTCGTATGAAGAGTTTAGATGAGGTTTAGCGGCGACACTTGATCTTAAATGGACTAGAGCCCTTTTTCGATCCACGAATGGAGAAGGAAAAAAAGATAATACTCATAGAAAATATACATAAAATGTTTCACAAAAAGACATATTTGATGAGCTTTTAAACACTTTCGAGTTTACAAATTATGAATAATATTATATTATTGCCTAAGCTTTGTACATAACACCTTTCAGATAACATGGGAGGTTTTTTTATCAAATGTCGTCAGCTTATCTTCAAAAGATAAGAAGCAGTGTCAAGGAATTGTCTAAACAATATGTGTTAAAATCTTGTTAGGATTTAGTGCAGTATGCAGATCACATAATCAATCAACATAGACACTCCTCCAAGCTCTCAAAGATGGCACAACAAAAGCTAATAGACTACAAAGAAACATTGTATATATAGAGTATTCACAAACTGCATGAAAAGGCAGGTGTCCTAAAATTGGCCTACCACCTGTCAAACTAAGGTCGGGCCCAATATGGCCAAATTCGACCGACAAACTTGAGACATGCCCTCGAGTATAGCATACACTGTATAAAACTCTGTACAGGCTAACTTTTCTTACGTCTGGCTACCTGGCTAACCCAAGTAGCCATCTACTAGATCAGTGCCCGACTGATATGACAATAGTGGGTCATGTCCCGATAACAACCAAAAATTGTAAATCCTAATTAACTGAAGATATGTATAGTTAATTACAATACTGCATTTTGAGCTTACAATAAACATATCAGATCAAATATGATTCTTAACACTCTCCCTTAAGCTCAAATGCAGTAGGAGTAAAAAAATATATTGCAGCAACATCTGGAGTGTCCAAAAGATGTTATGCATATCCTTGCTACCTTGTACTTGACTCATACTCAAGCACACCATCAAACTACCAGGTTTGGCACACGAAGTATCATGTAAACACAATGCTCATATAAAGAGTCTACCACACTCTCGACCAACTGACTCGTCCCCAATCCAACTTGACCACAAGTGGACCACATGAGCGACATGGCTCAAACTAAGGAAATTCCACTGCCACCATGAGAATTGCATCCTCCATCTAGCTAGGCTGACATCCTACCAAACACTTACAAGCACAGACCTATAAAGCTGACATACATGAGCGACTGAGGCTCAACCTGAGGAAATCTTACTACCACCATAAGACTATACCCTCACCGGATAAACAACTAGTAGACTTAATGACAAGTCAAAGAGCTATCAAATGACTACTTTGTTTATGAGTAGCAAATGCACAACCACATATGACTCCGACTCAGATCTAGACCCTCATGACAAGGCAACATGCAAGCCCACACACACTCATGCACACTAGCACAAATGATAAAGCGTCAAATACATGACCATGGCCTGCCCATAAGTGGTATCATGTCGTACCAACACCTGTGCCACTTGTAGATCCACTACTACACCATTGGTCATCAAATCAGGTCTCCAACCATGGCCTGCACCTGCCCTCACGTCCAAGCATATCACATAGATGTCCTCATACATCATCCAAGATCAACCATCTCGAACCAATGATTGCTCCAAGCCTCATCCCTGATGTATCTCCCAAACAAAGCTATGCTCCAAGCCGCTTTGCCCTGACATCCTGTCCAATAGGCTTGAAAGCTGATCCCCATCCATTCCCCATGCTCCAAGCGCAAGAGTCTACCAAGGACTCAATGAATGAATGTACACAAACCTCACCATGGGCTATACCTGAGTAGCTCGCCCACCTCCCAGAGATACTGATGATGATCTGTCTGTCCTACATCCCATGTAGGTTCAGCTTTCCATGCTTGATGTTGCCAACTCTGATTTGACCAGTCTATAGGCCTCCCACCAAAGAGCCTATCTCCCCACAACATCCATCATAGCGTCCAAGCCAAAGCAAATGCAAACTAGATCCACTATCATGATGAACAACTCACCCACGATCCATAGCATATCAAGTAGGAGAGCTCTAGAACCCTGTACCATCTGATCACCAAGTATCCATTACCCGCTGATAGCTCCCCAAGAATCTGTCCACCTGTAGTGCAACTAGACTCCAACTGGATCTAATCAAAAGATTGCATTCAGCTTTCCAAATAATGATGGATGACGCCAACCTAGAGACTATCATGCATATGACCATGCAGCTGATTTACATCACCCCGTAATGCACTCCATGCCCTCAGGATATGTACCACCCTAGGTACACTCCATGCCACCTACCTCCAAGTAGACATGACCCATCCCTAGGTCATCACATGATACACCAGCTGAAAAACATTGTCCATACATCAAATGACATATCATATCTGAGCAACTGTAGCATCTCCCTGAGTGCCACCCCAATGGACTCGTCATCCACATGCTATGCTCACTTGATGTCTCCGATCCTGGTCACCATCCTACTAGACAAGCTGAACTCCAAAGCATCACCTACTGCACCTGGCTCCTAGCATCTGCTCGCTCTCCCTAGCTATGTGCCACCCGACACCATGCCAATGCAAGCTTGTCCCTGAGTCACCGCTCATGGGATCCCGAGACTATTGTCTCCTTGATCGTACTGCGGTATATGGCTCTGAGTGACTCCCTCTAGGCTTATCCCTAATCTCACCACCTGAGAATCTGCACCATGGAAAATCCAATACCTGTGCCAAGCCTAGACTCCTGCAAATACAGCCAACTACATGCAAGCTATAGGTAGCTTATCCACGCCCATGATGGTAGATGCCTCCCCATCAATGCCAATGTCCAAAACTGGCCCCCTGCTGTAATGCCATCTTGTACTCCCAAATGAGCACACCATCAAGTCCTCACCATCAATGTCCCCTGTAGTAGATCGCTAGCAAAACACTCATCATAGTGTTTGCCCTCCGATCACACCCCGTGCGATCTCCAGTAGCTCTCCAACCTAGAGCTAGCTCCCAAAGCTTCACTCTTTGTCCATTTTCATTTGTAGCTTTTTGATTCCATCATGAATCCCACCTGTAAGTCTTGTCCATCTAAAGACTCAAGTCCAATCTGAAATAGCTACCCCCTGATGATCATCCCATGTCATCCTGCAGTGCTATCCCTACCAAGTATCCCAATGCCATCTACGATTACAAAGATCTGAGCATCTACCCTGTAGTGCCCACTTGTATTCCTCCAAACTAGCTCTAAGTTGCTCCTGTGAATATTTTCAAACTACTCCTTGAGAATACAATGAGATGTGAGCTTCAAAGCCACCATCAAGTCTGTCACATAACTATGCATGCCAATATCCCTCCAACTGAACCTGTGAGATCTTCCATGGTCCAAACCAAATGATCTGCATCCTGTCATCACTAAAATCTGCATCCTTGATGCAATACTGGTATGGCCAATTGACTTGACGTATCCAAACTGGTAGTTGAAGTGTATCTCCTCGATGACAAACTTGATACACTACTCCACAGCTAAAATGACTTGATCAAAATTGACTTACTGACTGCAAAACTGCAAAATCATCAAACTCACCACTCGCCAAGAGCATTGAAAGTGTGATTATTGACCCGTTCTTCATCCTCTGCGTGTTGTGAAAGATTCAACTAGTTTCATCACATTTTGCAATATTTTCATATTTGGCATATTGAGGCCAAACTTGTTTTAGACTTAGAGGTTGACCTTTCATAGTTCATTAGTCTAAATTTCATTTGAATAAACACTTTTTGAAAGTGTGGGAAAGATAGAATGCGAGTTTGAGTAGATTCAATTTGAATAAGTTAGGTACATTGAATCTAGACCCAAAATTAGTAGGGTTAGCATTTTGGTGGGAAAGCCAAGTGGCCAAATAGGATCTGGACCTGTTATAAAAGGATGTAACTCATGGAGAGAGTCATCTTCTCTCTTCTCTATCTCATTTCATGCTTATACATGGTTCTCTTGGGTTCTACTATCCATTGGTGCACTATCTTGGTGATTGCTTGCAATTCTATGTGTAGAATGATCTGTACTTGTTATTTTTGGATCCACACGTGTGAAATACAGTAGCTTGCTGGTTTTGTACGGAAAGCAATAGTACATAATAATTTCATTCAAGTTTGATCAAGTTCTATTAGTGTTTGCATCTCAAATTGTGTGTAGATGCTGATTTTTCTACATTGGTGAGATTGGTAGTGTATTTCTCTTTCTAACCGAAGATCATTCAAGTAGATTGGATCTTAAGGATCTGAAATCTTTCACATGGTATCATAGCTTGTGTTTCAGGTTATGAAGGAGGAAATCAGATCTATCAATGATTTGGTGAAGATATCAAGTCTAGAGCATGCTAGAGAGGATTCTACACCAAAATCGGATTTTTTGCTTTTGTAGATTGGATCTTTTGTAGATAAAAACACTAAATAGGCCAATATACTTGTTCAATTCTGATTCTTGAATTCACATACTAGATTGGGCCGATTTTTGGATCATTGGTTCAGCCTAAGTGGTGGCTTATAGATTGCATTTCAAATTTTAAGCATTTGCCTGTAGATTTGGAATAGTCAAATTTTTGTGATTTTGTCAAAACCCTAATTTTGATTGGATCTCTTGATAGTGAGGTTGATGGACTTCATTTGAGTGTGTTTCAATATTAGGAAGTGGCAAAAGTCATTGGATTGAGGATAGATCATAGGTTGATCAAGATTCCATGATTCTATGTGTTGATTTGCTTGGATAAGTGCTAAAAGAGAATTTGTGAGCTAGTTTCAAATCTTGGTGATTTCTTTTGAATGCATTTGTTGTTGTTCAAAGGAGTACTTTGTTCATTGAAGCAGGTTGAAAGAGAAGATCAGGTCATTGCTACATGGAAACCTTAATTGGAGTCATGTTGGAAGCCAATGATAGGCTTACCTCAAGTAACTATTCATTGTGGAAGGTGAGGATGGAGTCACTTCTTGAGATGAATGATGTTTTGGATATTTTTGTAGGCTTGGAGGAGAGACCAGCAACACAAAAAGATCAATTGAGGTATGACAAGAGGGCCAAGAAGGCTCTACACATGATAAAGATAAATGTTACCAATGAACTTCTCAAGGAAGTTGGTAAGTGCACATCATCTTTGGAAGCTTGGAATTCATTGAATAAGCTTTATGAATCCAAGTCTACTTATAGAGTGTTGACTCTAAGAAGGAAAATCTTTTCTTGTTTGCAAAAGAATGAAGAAAGTCCAAGTACTTTTGTTTTGAGAATGAAAGCATTGAATGATGAGTTAGCTTGCATAGATGAAAGCATTAAGGAAGGAGAGCTTATTGAAGTGATTCTTAATGGCTTGTTGGATGATCATGCTAACATTGTTCAAAGTATTGCTATTCAAAAGACTTTTCCAAATTTGATAGATCTTCAAGAGATCTTGATCAATGAGGAATATAGGCTTCAAGCAAGAGGTGGATCTACATCGACACTTCAAGAGGATGCTATGTTCAAAAAGGGCAAATTCAAGGGCAAAACCAAAAGCAAGTAGTCTAAAGGGCAAGATCAAGTGGATTCTTCTTCAAGTGGCAAAGAGAAGGATAGATCAAAGCTCAAGTGCTTCTATTGTGGCATCGAAGGACACTTTGCAAGTGAGTGCTACAAGAAGAAGAGAGATCAAGGAGACAAGCAAGGTAATCTTACCCTTGATGAGGATGGTTTGGATGTTCAAGATGCAAATGATGATGCTTTTGTGATGTCTTCATGTATGCTTGCTAATGATGGAGATTTAGATCCTTGGTGGATTCATAGTGGAGCAAGTTCACACATGACCTTTCACAAAGAGTACTTCACTTCTTTGTTGGCATATGGAGATGACAAGAGGGTGATCTACACGGCCAATGATGGTGAGTGTGCAATCAAAGAGATTGGCACATTTCCTATTTCTCTCTCCACAAATAGGAATGTTCATCTGGAGGATGTCTTGTCTATTACATCTATTACCAAGAATTTGCTTAGTGTGAGTCAAATGCTAAGTAAGGGTCTCAAGGTGGAGTTTGATGGAGATGCTTGTTTGATCAAAAGGAAGGATGTCTTGATTGGAAAAGGTAAAAGACAAGGGAAGTTGTTCAAACTTGAAGCTTGTGTTATTGCTAACCAAGTTGGATGTATTGCAAGGGAGCAAATTTCTATTCAAAAGGTTTGGCACAAAAGGATGGGACACCTCAACTTCAAGTCATTGGAGGTAATGGCAAGGAAGAAGGTTGTGATTGGTCTTCCAAGTTCTTTAAGTAATGACAAGCATGTTTGTGAGTCTTGTGCTTTGTCTAAGTCACATAGACTACCTTGTAATAGATCTATTTCTAGATTTACAAAGTCTTTTCAACTTGTACATTTAGATATTCATGGATTTACTACAATTAGCAATAGTGGAGCTAAGATGTATGTAACATTCATTGATGATTTTAGTAGATTTTGTTGGATCTATCCACTAAAGAGCAAGGATGAAGTGTATTATGTCTTTGTCAAGTTCAAGAATGCAAGGGAGAACCAATTTTCCACAAAGATCAAGTGCTTTAGAGTTGACAATGGTGGTGAGTACATATCTAACAAGTTCAAGGACTTTTGTGATGAGCATGGGATCAAGAGGGAGTACACAACATCAAGGACCCCACAACATAATGGAGTGGCTGAAAGAAAGAATAGGACTTTATGTGAAAGTGCTAAAGCTATGAGGTTAAGTGCTAATCTTGACAAACCGTTTTGGGATCAAGCTTTGTTGTGTGCCAATTTCTTGTGCAATAGGTGGCCGAGTGCTATTTTGGATGGAAGGACACCTTTTGAGATGCTATTCAAGAGGAGGCCGAGTGTCAACTTTCTAAGAACCTTTGGATGCACATGCTATGTCAACATTACTCTTGATGATAAGACCAAGGAGGTCCATCTTCAAGAAGAGGTATTTTTGTTGGATATAGTGAGGTGAGTAAAGCCTACAAGGTTTACATTCCTTCTACTAACAAAGTGATTGTTGGTAGAGATGTCATTTTTGATGAGGGGAACATTCCAAAGGTGTCTTCAAGCATGATGATGGTAAAGTGGATGGATCTAACATTCTTGATGTTGATGAGATGGATCCTACTTTGGATGGTGGTGATGATGGACCTTTATCAAGTCAAAAGCCAAGGAGAACATCAAGAGAAAGACAAGTACCTTCAAGGCTCACATATGATCAAAAGGGTAAGAAAATAGTTTCTGGAAATTATGTTGCTTTCCTAACCTCTTTGGATGAGCCTACAAGTGTAGATCAAGCAAGGAAAGAAGAGGAGTGGATCCAAGCAATGGATCTCGAGTATCAAGCTCTTATGAAGAATGGAACATGGATATTGGTGGAGTTGCCTAAGGACAAGAAAGCTATTGGATGCAAATGGATCTTCAAGGTGAAGACAAACCACAATGGATCTATCAACAAGTACAAGGCAAGGTTAGTGGCAAAAGGATATGCTCAACAACAAGGAATTGACTATGATGAGACCTTTGCACCCGTGGCAAAGATGGTAAGCATTTGAGTCATCAATTCACTTGCTACACTTTATGGATGGGATCTATAGCAAATGGACATTTCAAATGCATCCTTGAATGGTGATCTTGAGGAGGAAGTATACATGGAGCAGCCTGAGAGCTACATTTCATCAACAAAGCCAAATCATGTGTGTCTTCTACAAAAGAGTTTGTATGGCCTTAAGCAAGCACCAAGTAAGCTTAACACTTTTTTACTCTCTCAAGGCTTTGTTATGAGTGAGTATGATCATTCACTTTATTATAGGTTTGCTGGAAATCATGTTACCATCTTGCTAATCTACGTGGATGATATCATCTTGAGTGGTGGAGACAATCAAGATGTGGAGGATATCAAGAATGCTCTTAAGAAGGAGTTTGAGTGCATGATCTTGGTAATTTGCATTACATTTTAGGAATAAAAGTCATTAGATCTTCTCAATCTACTTTCATTTGTCAAGATAAGTATGCTAATTCTATTCTAGAAAGATTTCATATGGTAGATGCAAAAGCCATTGATACACCTATGGAGTCTCATGTAAAGCTAACTATAAGAGGTATTGAAAGATCCTTTGAGGACATTACTCTCTATAGGAAGCTAGTTGGTTCACTCACCTATCTAACCATTACTAGACCTGATCTAAGCTATTGTGTTGGAAGATTGAGTCAATTCATGCAAGATCCTAGTGAGGAGCATTGGAAGCTAGGAAAGCGTACATCATTGGAACTCGAGATTTTGGCATATTGTATGAGGGATCATCACCTAATCCTTTTGGATTTTCAGATTCGGACTATGCTGAAAATGTAATGGATAGGAAATTCATTAGTTCTTATTGTATTTTCATAGGTGATGGAGCTATATCATATATGTCAAAGAAACAAGCCACTATCTCATTGTCATCTAGTGAGGCCGAGTACAAAGCTCTTACACATTGCACAAAGGAGATGGTATGGATCAAGAGGATGATCAAGGATCTTCACTTGCTGGATTTTTCAGAGAGCCCAATCATCTTTTGTGAAAATCAATCAGCCCAAAGAATGTCATCCAATCCTATCTTTCATGCTAGGAGCAAGCATATTGAGATACAATATCATTTTGTGAGGGAGCGAGTCATTACAAAGGAGGTGGAGCTTCAACATGTGTCTTCAAGGGAATGTGTAGCTGATATCTTCACCAAAGCATTGGGAAAAGACTTGTTCATGAAGCATAGGACTTCACTTGGAGTATTATCAAAGTCTATGCTTAAACTAGTTGAAGAGGGAGTGTGAAAGATTCAACTAGTTTTATCACATTTTGCAATATTTCCATATTTGGCATAGTGAGGTCAAAACTTGTTTTAGACTTAGAGGTTGACTTTTCAAAGTTCATTAGTCTAGATTTCATTTGAATAAACACTTTTTGAAAGTGTGGGAAAGATAGAATGCGAGTTTGAGTAGATTCAATTTGAATAAGTTGGGTACATTGAATCTAGACCCAAAATTAGTAGGGTTAGCATTTTGGTGGGAAAGCCAAGTGGCCAAATAGGGTCTGGACCTACTATAAAAGGATGTAACTCATGGAGAGAGTCATCTTCTCTCTTCTCTATCTCATTTCATGCTTATACATGGTTCTCTTGGGTTCTACTATCCATTGGTGCACTATCTTGGTGATTGCTTGCAATTCTATGTGTAGAATGATCTATATTTGTTACTTTTGGATCCACACGTGTGAAATACAGTAGCTTGCTGGTTTTGTATGGACAGCAACAGTACATAATCATTTCATTCAAGTTTGATCAAGCTCTATTAGTGTTTGCATCTCAAATTGTGTGTAGATGCTGATTTTTCTACATTGGTGAGATTGGTAGTGTATTTCTCTTTCTAACCAAAGATCATTCAAGTAGATTGAATCTTAAGGATCTGAAATCTTTCACACATGTCCCACACACAGCTCGTCCAATGCAAGTCTGCTATCTTGCCCAATGGCTTCCAATCGGCACCACCTCACACTTCCATCACCCGTGACTGCCAATATGTGTGTACCTCCAAGCTAGTCCATATTTCTCTCTGAACAAGAGATTTCCAAGCTACAGATGCATGTGTCAATGCAGCTATCACATGACTCGACAATCCCACTACCGATCATACCTGTGAGAGTGTTCCTCCAAAATGCCACCTGACATTGGTCGGTTCTAATTCCAAAAGTTGAATCTGATCACAAGAATTTTTCACCTGTAACCGGCATACCATGCTTATCTCTCACCTGTGATTGCTTGCCCTCTCAAAATTGTTGCCAATGATGAGTAGTCACGCACCAAACTGCACTTTCGGAGTAAGTAATGATGATTTCAAAGCAATAATACCTCATTGTACCACCCTGTAGTAGGTTTCACCAGCCAAAAATTGCCCCGAATTTGGCCCTATGGTACCCAAACAGCGAATGTAGCCCATCACTAGGTCACTTGCATTCCACTCGATAGAATGGTAACACAAACTCTACAAAATGCCTTTCTACCTAGTCTATGACATCGCTCTATCTGTTGGCTCTGAGCAGCCAGTTTCAGGTGTCATTTTGGCCCAAGGATGGCCAAAAAAGGTGCCCTCTAGCCAAGGTTAGACCCTAAAACCAATTTGCCTTGCAAAATTGAATGATTCTTCATTTTGAAGAACTTTAATGAAGTGAAGTCCATTCTGGACTTTGGGTCCCTTCAATGAATATCCATTTGAAATTTTTTAAAGAATATCCACTTCTTTTCTTCATTGCCCTTCAGGCCCCTTTCAAATGCATCCATTGGCCTCCCTAGATCTGATGGCCCACATTGCTCCCCGAGCTCTTCTTTGTGACCATCGATCGCGTTGGATCCAAATCCAACGATGTTGACTATTTGGGTGCGCTGAATCGTGCTCCTCCATATGCCGAGGCTCTCCAACCACTACCCTCTCAGTCTGATTGGATGCGCACGAGCTGTCCGTCACTGCCCTCTCGATCTCTCTCCTCCTTCATTTCTCTTTGCTTGAAGCTTTAAGCTTGTGGCTATGGATGCCGCCCTATTCAAACTGCTATAGCTCCCTGGCTGATCCACGGCACTCCACGGCCAGCTGCGGTTAGGGTTGCCCTATCCAAGCGCCCATCCTTACCTATTTACAGATTATCAAAACACTTCTGACAGAGAAAGATCCACCGTTTTTCTCCTGTAAACCCTAGCAACTTTGAAGAGAAGGATATTTTGGACATTTTTGCAATTTCTTTGTGGTTTCTCTTGCAGCTCATCATCTGACTGAGGTCGGCCTTCCTCTAGCTCAGTGATCAAATTTAAAGCTATTCGATTTGTGTCCAATTGTCCGCTAATGATTAGATTTTCTGAGAAAGTCTTCAATAGCTCATAGAATCTGAAAATTGCACAATTTTCTCAGATTTCCACCCAATCTGCTCCTGTAAATTTTTATGGCTCTCTGTCACTGCTCTTTGCATAGCCATGCAAGTCCCGTTGTGCCAAACGGTCTCATTGGAATGTGAAAATCGTATTGGTGAGGATTCATGCAATATTAATGAGGGCAGTGAATATGGGAATTGTGAAAAATGCAAAAATAAGCTTGGTAGAGGCCAAAAATCTTGTATATAGATAAACACACATGTGTGGAGCCTGTTCCCACGTGTTAAAATAGTGTACTTGTCATGTACCATAATCATATAGGTTGTACATATGATTTAATTCAAGTTCTAGTGGCTAAAAAGGCCAAAAACTAGTTTTCTAGACATATGACACATGGCATCAATCTATGGATTGCATGAGCCACATCCTTTGGTTAGGTGTCATATTCCATGTGTAGAGGATAGCTCACATGTGTGGAATAAGCTGAAGTAGGCGAATTTTGACTTCTAGAAGATTTCCAAGTAGATCTCCATATAGAGGGAAAATGGACCAAAAGTGCTCAAAATAGAAGGTTTTGTCCAAGTGTCAGTTTTGCATGATGAATCATCATATGACAAAGCACCTTCACACATGTGGGATCATAGGGATGATCAGTACCACGAGCTCCCACTTATTGTATATATAGAGCCACATTTGGCCATAGTCATTGTGAGACACCAATCTTGGTTTTGGAAGCAATTTTGAGTGATTCTCTCCATTTGTCTACATTTGTTTTGATTGTTTTGAGGTTCTATCAATGTGTACTTTATTTTCAGGTTGGAGTCTGTACTCAGACAATGTTTCACACATGTGAAACCATAAAGTACACTTACCTTCAATTAATGATTGTTCTTGTTAGGATTTTGTGTCTAGAATTGATATAGATTGATCTTAATCTGAAGTAGATTGATAGGTCAAGTAATCCGACAACCAATCCCTCTTGAGGATCAGATTAGGATCCACTCTTGGTCCTTTTTGTACTTTTTGCACAGGAATCAAGCTACAATCAGTAAGGTAGAAGGAAATGAAGATGTTGATGCCAAAAAAATTTCTTCTCTAATGGAAGATGCAAAGAAGCCATTGTTTG
Source organism: Diphasiastrum complanatum (assembly GCA_029204225.1). Taxonomy (NCBI): domain Eukaryota; kingdom Viridiplantae; phylum Streptophyta; class Lycopodiopsida; order Lycopodiales; family Lycopodiaceae; genus Diphasiastrum; species Diphasiastrum complanatum. The sequence goes on along the minus strand of CM055093.1, from coordinate 975,842 downwards.
AAGGATGCAAAAGAAGCAAATTATTTTCTATATTGTGTCTATATAATCTAAAGGTGGTCCATGGATGGTTGCAAACAAGTTTTGATAAGCTATTGACCTTGCTTCATGAACATCTATTCCCTTTGTAAAGATTCTTTTTATATTTTTTCTCAATTTTTTCTTACACATGGACCAATCAAAACACTCAAATTTGAAATCTATGTAACGTATCTTTTTGAGTCCACATTTTGATTCCACACTAAAAATGGCATAACTTTTTAGTAGTAAGTCCAAATTTAGCAGAGTTTGGTGCATTGAAAAGCGCTCAACAAGGGCTTTCAATGATATGTTAGATGACATACTTTTGAGCTACGATTAAAAAGTTATGGCAAGTCAAAAGTATTAGTGTTATAATATTTTAATAATATAAACTACATCTTGCATGAATTCTTAAAGGGTTTTTTTGGAGCTCAAAACTCCTCTAATGACTTCCATGTTCCACCTATGAGGCAAAGAAGGTGATCAAGGACATTGGTCTAGGTTACCACACTATCCATGCATGTGTGAATGATTGCATATTATACTATGGAAAATATGAAAGTCTGAATAGTTGTCCCATTTGCAAAGAAAGTCACTGGAAAAAACCACAATCCAAAGTGCCACAAAAAGTATTAAGGCATTTTTCCATCATACCACATCTTCAACGTTTTACAGGTACTTATAATGTTCTTTGATGTCTATATTTCTTATGTTGTGACAAATATTCATTACTATTTGGAAGTGTGCTATTTTTGTACATACAATATTTTTGAGAGTTAATGCAATTTTGGACTTGTTTCTTTGTAGCAAATTCTCTCTCTACTTGAGAGAGTGGCCTTTATCTCTCTACATGAGAGCAAGGGGCTTGGTTTTGTGTCTCATAGTGAATTGCACTTAGTTTTTTCATGTGGATGTGAAAAACTAGCTTGTCTTTGGATGATCTTAACTTTTGATGTAGATGAGCTCTTGCCTTGATTTAAAGTGCATTTGATAGATCTTGAAAATCTGAGTTGATCTATCATAGATCTTGTACAATCTCACATGCATGGAGGTCATTGTAGAACTTTGCATGGTCCTCAAATCCTAATTCTTAACAAGACTCTTATATTGTTATCTCAATGTAACTACTTTTTTTCACCTCCTCATCTATACATATAAGCCATTCAAAACTAGAAAAATGTCATTTTTGCCATATATGATGCCTTTTGAAAAGCTATCATATAGACAGAATAAACGAGAGTTTTCTAGGCCATCCTTTATGCCAATTTTTTTGCATGAAATAATGACTTAAGTCTAGATATCACATATATCTATCATATTCATCTTATATGTGTAAATTTATACATCGGATATTATACCTATCAATGTGTTAAATACCATTGGATACTAATACACTGAAATACATATCATCAACGTGTATTACAAAATATATGACACACTTATATCAACTTAAGGGCGTTATGATATCATATTCATCTAACTCCTTTTATTTGGCCACTTATTTAGACATTTAGCCATAAAACCAAAAAAATTATCATCTTTGGCATAAATGACGGCTTTTGAAATGTTGTCATATAAACCAAAATAAAAGACTATATTTTGGGTTGTCACTTATGTCAGTTTCTTGCATGAGATGATGATTTTAGTCTAGAAAAAGGTCATAACGATGTTGGAATTGGGCATGAATGGATCCATCAAGTCCGTATCAGGTCCACGTGCCTAGGGCCACCCCTGATTGTCCAATTGTCCCCGAAGCCCGTTTCTGGGCCGAACTTCAAACGGAGGTTTCAAACAACCAGTATGCCCGTTTGATGTCTTGTCACTTCCCACAGGTTCCACTCGATGTCACTGCACTAACTGGAATAGACAGCACAAGAAACTAACACCATCTGGAGAAATGGACCATTGAACGAAAAATTGCCAAACTAGGTCATTCCCATTGCCCGAAAGCGTTCTCCCCGGGACAAATGGTCATACTGACCAAACGATGTCGGAGTTGGGCATGAATGGATCCATCGGGTCTGTATCGGATTCAGAAACCTTGGACCACCCCCCGTCTAGAAATCTAGGTGATTTCAGCCAATTCTGGGACCAAACACCAATTGTCCCTGAAGCCCTTCTCTGAGTCAAATTTCAAACGGAGATTTCGGGCTACCTGTAGGCCCATTCAACATCCTGTCTATTCCGATAGGTTCCCCTCGACGTCGCCCACTGGTCGGAATAGACAATATGAGAAACCGACGCTGTTCGGAAAAATGGACCCTTTGATGGAAAATTGCCAAACTAGGTCATTTCCATTGCCTAAAAGCGTTCTCCCCGGGACGAAAGGTCATATTGACCAAACGATGTCAAAATTGGACATGAATGGATCTAGCAGGTCCATATCGGATTCACGAACCTAGGGCCACCCCTGGTCTACTAGAACGGAGGTCTCAGGCTACCAGTATGCCCGTTCTCTATCCTGTCACTTCCCATAGGTTCCCATTGTCATTTTTTATGTTTTTGTATTGTCATGTGTTAGGCTTCATACAACTGTAAATATGTGGACAAGTATTTCAAAGACAAATTTTCACATATCTTTTGTAATTTACGGCATGAGGTACTTTCTTATAGAAATAAGTATAGTTATATAGTATTTTTAATATAGCAATGAACAATAATTAAATTTTCATCTAAATTATGAAGTCATATTTGTACCTATAGTTCATATCAACTAATTTGTATCAAAGATGTGAATTTATAGGTCTTTAAAACTATAGCCGAGAAGAGCCAAGTAAGCCTCGCTAGTTGCAAGATCAAGAAGAGTGGCTCCAATTTCAACAGTTTACGATTCTCCAGAACACGAGGTATCCAAGATAAAACAATAGTGTATTTCACTTATGTATAAAAAAAGTGTTTTGTACAATTTAACTTTATTATTGGTATATTTGGCTTTCAACAGAAGATGAGAGAAAGAAATCGTGAAAAATTCATGAGAAGTTTGCATGGGGGTCATGCTGGCTATGTGGGGTTGAAGGATGATATGGTATGCTTTTTAAATCTCTAATTGTTATGTCAATTTTTTTGTAATATTATAAGTATGTGACTTCTTCTTCAATTTTGTCATAGGAAAAAAGGGTTAGGACGAGAACCAACAGCAAGAGAGCTTTTCATTTGTGCACATACTTTCAAACGAAGTAAAAATCATGGAGAGCTTAATGAATTTGCAAAGAAAAAACTACAGGTATGTAAGTTTGTTGAAAGAAAATTATCTATATGGTCAATGTAACAATTTCTAATTTTCAACTAACATTTCATTTGTTCTTCCAATTGCTAGTGTTTGGATGAAACCGTCAGGGTTGAGGCTAGCGTTCCTCTAGATGCTTATTTTGGCAAAGTAAATCGAGGACGTGCTCCAGGATGTGGTCTTGGTGCAGCGCTACCTGATCGTAGGCATAGATCTAATTATGTCAGCTTGGAAGAGGTAGATAGACTTGTTGATGCAAGGGTGGATTCACAAGTGGAGGCAAAAGTGGAGGCAAAGGTGGAGTCAAGGATCAAAGAATTGCATGATAGTTTGATACGAATGCAAGCCAAGATTCTTTGCATGACAAAAACACACCACCGCCTCCAGTGCATCATGTATGCATGCATACCCAAAATTTTGTTAATTCAACTTGTTTGAAATGTACAACTAACTTAATCTGGTTATTTATGATATTCATTATGTTAAATGATTGTTATGAGAGAGAGAGAGAGAGAGAGAGAGAGAGAGAGAGAGAGAGAGAGAGAGAGAGAGAGAGAGAGAGAGAGAGAGAGAGAGAGAGAGAGAGAGAGAGAGAGAGAATAAATTATTTTTTAGACTAATAGAGTTTGATTTACATAATGGCCAATTAGAGTTTGATCAAAATCCTCAAGTGTGATTGAACAAATATTCTTTCATTAGATCATATTGTCGGAAATATATAGTTAGTGGTTTTTCTTTGAATTAAATTACTATGAACAAGTAGTGTCAAGATGAGAGAGAGAGAGAGAGAGAGAGAGAGAGAGAGAGAGAGAGAGAGAGAGAGAGAGAGAGAGAGAGAGAGAGAGAGAGAGAGAGAGAGAGAGAGAGAGAGAGAGAGAGAGAGAGAGAGAGAGAGAGAGAGAGATATTACACTATTTGGTCTAAAGCAAAACCAATCAAATGAGAGACAATGATCATAACAATGTTATGAATCAAGTGCAAGATCGTTTTTTATTCAAAGGCCTATTCCTTGTGTAGAAATGAAACACACACACATACACACACACACACACATACACACACACACACACACACACACACATATATATAGATAGATAGATAGATAGATAGATAGAGAGAGAGAGAGAGAGAGAGAGAGAGAGAGAGAGAGAGAGAGAGAGAGAGAGAGAGAGGCCAAGTGTCAACTTTCTAAGAACCTTTGGATGCACATGCTATGTCAACATTACTCTTGATGATAGGACCAAGGAGGATCCATCTTCAAGAAGAGGTATTTTTGTTGGATATAGTGAGGTGAGTGATTGTTGGTAGAGATGTCATCTTTGATGAGGGGAACATTCCAAAAGTGTCTTCAAGCATGATTGATGGTAGTGTGGATGGATCTAGCATTCTTGATGTTGATTAAAAGGATCATACTTTGGATGGTGATGATGATGGACCTTCATCAAGTCGAAAGCCAAGGAGAACACCAAGGGAAATACAAGTACCTTCAAGGCTCACATAATTGTGTCCTCAGACCATACTTGGGAAAGTTTGTAGTTGTATTAGATGACATCCTCGTCTACAGCAAAACGAGGTAGGAGCATCTAAAAGACCTCAGAAAGGTGTTTCGACCTCTCAGAAAGCATAAGCTTTATGCTAAACAATCCAAGTGTGAATTCTTCGTTGAAGAAGTAGCATATTTGGGTCACATTATCTTGTCAGATGGGATTAAGATGGACCCGAATAAGGTTAAAGCCATACTCAATTGGCTAATACCTCAGAATATTTTGGAGCTTCAGATCTTTCTTGGTTTGACGGGATATTACAGACGATTTGTCAAGGAATATGCTCAGATAGCAGTTCCTATGACAAATCTTCTTAAGGGGAAGGGAAATGAGTTCATTTGGGAGTCCGCAAAGTAGGAGAGCTTTGATGCTCTCAAAACAGCCTTAGCTACAGCACCAGTTTTAAAGGTCAGCAACCCCAATCAACCATTTGTGGTCGAAACAGATGCTAGCGACTTTGCAGTAGGTACTGTGCTAACTCAGGGTGGATGACCAGTTGCGTTCGAGAGTAAAAAACTTGAGTTAGTTCAGACTAGGTACAGTGTCTGTGAAAAGGAATTCTTTTCTATAGTCCATGCCGTTAAGACTTGGAGGCATTATTTGTATGATGCCAACTTTGAGGTCCTAACAGACCATGAAAGTCTCAGATACCTTTGCTATCAATTTGAGCTTAGAGGTCGGAAAGCTCGTTGGGCAGAGTTGATGCAAGAGTTTGATATGTCTATCAGATATAGATGGGGGAATTTCAATACAGTAGCAGATGCCCTTAGCAGAATGCCTATGATAAACGAGCTGAGTTTTACTCAGATTCGTAATGAGCTACTTGAGTCCTTGAGAGAGAATTGCCAGCATGATGCATTCTTCTCTACTATCTGGAACTCAGTCCAGAGTAGACAATTAAAGACTCTACAACCAGTTCCTGGGGCTGGTGCCAGTTCATCCAAGAATACGGCAGCTTCCGTTGAGGATGATGATGAGTCCGAGTATACGTCATCAGATGACGTTGAGCCTGTATTACCCAAGCAAACCCCAATGGTTGAGGGTCAGTTGACTCAAGGATTCAAATGAAAACAATATTCCATTCAGGATGAGTACTTGCTCTATAGAGATAGAGTATGTGTCCCCAATTCAGAGAATTATAGGCAGCAGGTCCTATATGAATGTCATGACAATCCTAGTGCGGGACACCCAGGCATACAGAAGACCAATGAGCTTCTTCGTAGGCAATTTTTTTGGCCTAGTATGAAAAAGGACGTCCAACAATATGTAACCAGTTGCCAAAAATGTCAAGTAAATAAAGCTGAGCGCTTAAAGACAGGAGGGTTGTTGCAGCCCTTAGATATACCAACTGGTAAATGGGAGAGTATCTCCATGGATTTTATAGTACGCCTGTCTAAAACCCAAATGGATAATGATGCTATATGGGTCACAGTTGACCGTGTGACCAAAATGGCTCATTTTCAGTTCGTTAACTTCTATTACCAAGTGGAGAAACTGCTCCTTGGTAACCAGTTCGTCGAGTTCTTTGGCGAACCGTTCCTGTTCTTCTATTTCCATTGGTTCTTTCCCTTTACTATAAGCCAAGGCTTCTATTTCAAGTTCGTCGATGCCTCTCTCCGGGGGTTGATTAGGTCCCTAAGGAGTGGTCATTTTCAGAACTGAAAGAGAGGTACCTTAACTTCTGAAAAAGAAGAGTCAAAAAGACTAATTTACAACTGTACAAGGAAAGGAAAGAAAACTTAGCTCTTTTTAAGAACTATACTTCCATAGAGAGAATCAAGAAAAGCCCTCTCAGCTCTTCCTCAACTGCTTTCAGACCTGTGATTCTGAAAAATTTGAATAGAAGGCGAAAAAAGTGCAAAAAGATCTGAAATTTTTTCTATCCCCCCTCACTGGTCTGACAGCATCCCAATTTGTCCCCAAAAAGACAAATTTGAAGTCCAAAAGCACTTTTGAATTCTGAATTTTCAGAAGCCCTTTGCTGTTAATCTGGCAGAAGTATTATTACTCCAAATCTTTGAAGTTGGGGCCCGAAACTTTATCCAAAATCTGGATTTTCAAAAGCACTGGCAACGTTGACCCTGCTCTTTCCTTTTGGCTTCAAACTCGTTGAGAACTACTGAATTTTCCCTCGGAAACCAAATGCAAGTCTCTGGAATTACAACGATGGAGGTGCTTATTCCTACTCTAATTCCGCTGGAAAATGTGTAGAAAACTCTCTGAACCCAGTGATAAACAGCTGCCTTTCCAGCGAGTTACCTACACATGGAATCTGACTCCTTACTACTTTCTCTGTGAATTTCAAAGGTTTGAAGGATGCATCTATAGCGATCTTCCTCCTCTATTCCTCTATGAGAATCTGAGAGATTTTTCCTATCCTCTAATAGCTTTCTCTACTGCTGCTACTAAGCTCCCTAGGGTGGAGATGGCTCTGATACCAGTGTAATAGATCCTAGCACCACAATAGGGCAAACACTAACTGATCCACCCAATCTTGCCCACTCCTTGATATAGAGTAAGCTCCTCCTAGCCCAGTGTGAGGACTGGTAGCATGCAACTGCCAAGTGTCGACCACGTGTCACTGACGTGGCCGACTGCACGTCGGGACCGGGTTTCTAGTGTGAAAAATACAGATCCTAAGTGGATCTAAACTCCAAGATCATTGGCTTGAATGCTTGCACTCCAAACTACATAAGCTAGGAATTGGCAACACATTCTATGCTACCTAGAATGCAAAGAACTTGATCAAAAAGCATTTATCACAAATGGAAACTTCCATAAACATCAAGTGCGGCCCAAAATAGCATTATACAATCCATAATACATCAGCCTATCACTTTTGGAAAGCACCTAAGATCATACACAATAGCTTGAAGACAATACACACAACAATGCTCTCAATGGAGGAAGAAACAATGACAATGATCTATTGATCTCAATGAAGCATACAAAAGGTTTCTCCAACCTGTTCTCCACGACTTCCCTACTATTTATGGATGAGGAAGATGACTCTCTCTCCTCTCTCTAGAAGGTACTTGACCCTAGATATTCCCTATATAGGAAAAATAGCTAAAAATGGCTTATATGACCAAAATACATCAAAATGGTCTCATTTTGAAGGGTATGAAGTTTGACACTTCAAGTTCTTTCTCTGAACACATAGCTCATTCAGAATTAAAAGAGGTTTTGATTAGAGTTAATGCTTAGTTAGAATTGTCGCTCCCAAATGTCGTCTGTAAATCCACGTTAAAAAATCTGGAATTCAGTACAAGTGAAGAGTGAATGCCGCAAACAGATTTCTATGAAAATCGGTTACAAACTAATTTTCAAAATGTAGCATTTAACAAATAAATTTTTCTTTAATTTGAAGTTTCAAATTTTAGCTGAATTTTTAAAAATCTTAAGGGCTTAAAAAAGAGAGGGTCCTCCGCCACTTCTCGTTTCAAAACATTCCGCGTTACAACTTAATCATTCCATTTCATGACATTCTCTAATATTTTTTCTGCTAAAATTGTCAATTTTTGATGCTTTATATTTCTAATTCACAGAAAATATTTTGGTGTTGTGAAAATGAAAATGATCTAAAATTCTTTCTGTTGAAACTGCTCAATTTTTGTTGCTAAATTTTTGATTCACAACAAATACTTTACTGTAAACAATGTGAAAATGAAAATGAACTAAATCAATCTACGTTTGTGCTTTGAAAGGAAACAAATAAGCTAGCTACATGAAAAACTAAACCATATGCATCCATAAAACATGATGCCTTAGTCTCTATGTGGCATCTACATATATCTAACACCAAATAATGCAAAATTTCTTTGCATCAAATGATAACGATGAACCACCAAATGAATAAGTGAGACAATATGATGTATTTCAACTCATTGTAATATTAATCATATTGCTCACATATGCGATTACATGTTATTAATTGACTAGTTGACATTAAACAAGAAGTCGACGCATGTGAATACACAAATTGTGGTCATCATTGTTTTGTGATACATAAATTTCTTTATTCACTTGTGCATATGGCAACCAATGTTGATAGACAATGGAATTCAACGTGTTGATAGGTAACAAATTTCCACAGTGAGATCCATTTAAACTTCGTAGCATACCGTAGGTTATACTGAGGGGCCTTTTTTTCATCAGTCACAATATTACCCTCGATTAGCAGAGTGTCTAGGAATGCCTCTTGGCCACCTTGACCCTCTCTATAACCCTCTTTATATCCCTCTTTATATGCCTCTCTATAACCCTCTCTATAAATGTTTGAAAAACAAGTTAAAATTTGGTAAGCTTATACTGAGGCCAAACACCGGAACCTAGGCTTGAGCTTTCCACTCCCCCCACAACTCATTTAAAAAACCATCTTTTAAAAAAACACTAAAAAAAAGCCTTTGAAATTGCTTGTCCTCTTGTAGTGCATGGCACAATGAGAAGGGTTATGATCATCCTATATATTATGCAAGCAAATAGCTCACACCTACAGAAAAATACTATTCAACGACAGAACGATAAACATTAAGCTTAATTTTATAATTATCACATTCGACTCTATTCAGGGTTTGAGTATCTTCATAGTCCAAGCTTTTATAGGTATTAAGTCAAACCTATGGGGGCAATACCAGTATATTAAGCAATTTTCCATCTATAATTAACAATAAACCATAAACCCTAAACAATAATAGGGGACCCTAAACTCCCCTAAAATCATGTGAAATGAAAATGAAGAACTATGAGGAAAAATTAGGACGTGCAATGACTTCTTGGAATATTAATGATGAAACAAATCCATTGAGAATGAAAAGGGGACCCACCGACTCTAGAACGAGTTGTCTATACCGATTGGGTATTGTTGTAGCTATGACACTATCAAAGAGGCCGATGGTGTGGAGAACGTTGGTGTTCTTGAACCTAATCGTTCACCACATCGAAGAGAAAATAATGTTGGGACTACAACGTAATTTGACGAAGGAAGATGTTTTCTATTCTAGATTTTCCTCTATCATACGTTGACACTTGTTCAAATTTAGATGAACTACATGTAACCACTTTGAGATATTGAGTTCAAAGTAGTAGCATCATTTTCTCTCTTCGATGCTACAAACCGTAAGACTCAAGGACTGCCAAGTGCTTACAAACCATGGTGTTCTTCGGTGTCATCATAGATGAGACACCCCCTCATTACATACAAGTCACTTGTAGAGCCAATGAGCCTCTTTTGAGGTGTAATCTTCAATGGGGTTTAATTTGGATCATCTTTAATATTCCAACCATTAATTAATGCTCCCTTCATTTTTCCCTCATAGTTTTGACATCTTTTTTCCACAATTTTATGGAACTTGCAAACCCTATTGTTGTTTGAAATTGAAATGGTCATGAATGGACAAAATATGTATTGGTATTGACGTTGTAGCTATGAGTTGATATGTATAAAAGTATTGCAATGAATGTAAAAGTAAAAAATGAATCCATGTGAATACAATTATTGGTAATCATAAATCATTCTTCTCAATTTCGACGTTCTCGTCATCCCAAAAGTCTTGATATCCGTTTCATAATACTCTCTTTTTTTGTTGAATTTCACACGTGTGGATTGTCCACTACATGTACTTGTGATCTCCTAAGGTGTGTAGATGCACCAAGATCAAGACTAGATTGAGATTCAAGATCTATCTTTGATTCTATGGCAAAAACACACTACTACATGCATTCAATCACTTCCAACTCTCACTCACACGTGTGGGAAGTGTTCCAAAGTATTCTAAGTAAAAACAAGCTGCTCTCCTCGGGTAGAGAGAGAAAAACCATCATGAGCTCTCAGGTAGAGAGAGAAAGCTAGAAATTCAATGACTCTCAAAATCCACTCAATCTCAAAATCAATTAGATCCAAAAGGAGGAGTACAATGATACTAATAGATTCATGAGCTACCACTATGCTTAACTATGATTGGATCACACTTTGCCACCTCTTAATCCTATTGGACCATTGATCCATGCACCTCTAAATTCTATTGGACTATATTCAAGCACACCTCAATTTTCTATTGGACCTCACAAGGTTCCACCTCTAAATCCTATTGGACCTCTTAAGCTTCATCAAACAAAAGCATGACACTTGTCTACACTCTAATTGGCACAAGTTTGGGTCTATTTTGGCTCAATATTGGCATTACAAGTGGAAATGGATAATTTGCCATCTATGCCAAATTTGACCCTATCAACATCCTACACCTAAATGCTTGACTATGAAATTCTATGAGACCCCTTTATCAAACATTTTGATTTACTTTACAATCCTCCACACGTGGGAACATCATCCACACATGTGAGATTTACTTACAAACTTCTATCATAAAAAATACCATGCTAGATTTTTGCCAATTTCTCACACTCCTCCTCAAAAAAGTAGCTTGGAAAGGTACTAGATCACTTGAGAAGTTTGTAAATCTTTTTGAGTGGATCCTTTGGTATGCATAAGAAGTGAAGATCAGCCAAGGGATCCATCATAGCAGCACCCTCACCATATCCATGATAAGATTTCTTTGGTAGAGATCTCTTGCCAATGCCTTTGAAGAGTGCTCCACCAATATGCCACTATTATCATGGGCTTCCTCCATGCTTGATGATGATCTTTGCCTTGAAAGTTCCACTTGCATGATGGATGCACCATAAATAGAGAAATCTGAGTCTTCCAAGCCTCATAAGGATCATGGAGATCAAGATCATAATATGTGAAACAATAATGATTATCAAGATTATGCTTTCTAGCTTGACTAGTCCACATACAATGAACTATATCCATGATGGATCTAATCTTGATATCAAAGACTATCTTGATCTTTTTTAGGCTAGTTACTCTCTCAAGGATGTAAGTGTCCACTTTGGATGCTTCACTTAATCTCAAGAGGAGTTTACAATTTGCCTCAAAACATGTGAAAACATGATTTTCAAAAAAGTGAGTACCAAGCTCAATCTTGTTCTTACTAGAACCAAGAGCATACTTTTGACAAAACAATATCTTGCTTTCAAAAAGTATTGGAAACACATCTAAGTCAATAATGACAAGAAACATGTCCATACCATAAGCATCATACAAAACTAGTATAGCTTTTCTTGAACTTTGAGATCCAAAAAATTCAATGAAGCAAGATAGCATTTCAAGCAAAGGAAGAGAAGCATATATGAATGTGTTGTAGTAGATACAACATGAAAGATGCCCCTCTTTGCCATGTAAGGTGAGCCATAAAGACTCGGCCATGCATCTTGAAGATCTTCTTGAAATCATATGAAGAAGAAACTCCTCCTCACACATTGGCCCCATCATAACTTGAATACCTTCAAAAAGGATAACTTGTGAAGCTTCTTGAGAAGCCTTGATCTCGGCCACTTCCAAGATTGAATCTTCATGCAATATGACATCTCTATTCACCATCACATTTGAAATAGAGAGTGTAAAGACACTAAAGCCTCCTTGATGGATGAGTATCCAATCATGATCAACCTTAGGCTTCATCTTGAATAAAACTTCATATGGTGCTATTCCTTCAAGAGCTCCAATACTCCTCAAGGCTTTGATCTTCAATGAGAATTTATTCTCAACATATGCTTTGAATAATAAGGAATAATCATACACCATAATACTTGAAGAGAGAAGATATGTGCATCTTGTGTGATCATCCTCCTTTGAAATATTGGACATATAAGAAACATCAAGAGAGTTTGCACTCTCACTTGGATCCAATTTGTAGATGCCTTCAAATCTTGATCCATATGCAAGGATCTCACCATCCTTCTTGATCACACAATTGTCAATATTGAAATTGACATCAAAGCCACTACCAAGAAGTTGGCCAACACTTAAGATGTTCTTTGTAAGCTTTGGGACAAAAAGAACATTGTTGAGAAAGAGATCTTTAGAAGATGCAAGCTTCAAGGTAATAATCCCTACTCCTTCAATATTGCACTCATGCTTACTTGCAAAGTATATGGTCTTCTTGACTCCATCATAAGGCATAATAGATGAAATAAAGTTCTTGGAGCCACACATATGTGAAGATGCTCCACTATCAATATACCATGAGTCATCCTTGTTGAAGGTGGAAGAGGAGAAGCTTGATGCCACAAGAGAGCCTTCTCCATCACTTGCAATATAGTCTTCTTTCTCATTGGTGATGTTGGTTTGATTGAGTTGATTCTTCTTCTTGAAGCAATTGGTGGCATAATGGCCTTTCTTGCCACAATAAAAGCACTTGATCTTCTTCTTCTTGAGATTTGAAGTAGAAGCATGAGAGGTATCCTCCTCCTCCTCTCCATCTTGGTCTTTAGCTTTGTCATTAGAGAAGTGATGGTGTTGCTTCTTACTCCTCTCTTTGTGCTTGGCAAATAGAACTTTGCCATCATCATGATTGAGTGATAGCTTGTCCATCCTCAAGAGTTTGTACTCTTGTCTTGATTCTTCAGAAATAAGCACACTTTGAAGGGCCTCCAAACTTGGTAGCTCCTCCTTAATAGCATAGGATTGGACAAGGTTGTCATATTCATCTCTCAAGCCATTGAGAATGACTTGGACTAGCTCACTTTGATTGATTGAGTCACCAATACATGCAAGCTCCCTATGAATATCCTTGACTCTCAAAACATAATTAGATGCACTCTCATCACTCTTTTGACTACTTTGGAATATTTGATTTCTAAGAGTGAGGAGCCTAGAGGTGTTCTTAGCCTCATAGATGGACTTGAGACAATCCCAAGCTTCCTTGGATGTAGAACAATCACCAATCTCCCTCAATATCTCATTAGAGACATTCATCTTAATGTAGTGGAGAGCCATCCTAGCTCTCTTCTTGTATTTTTGTACTTCTTGAAGGACTTGAGGCTCCTCCTCAATCCCAAGTACAATGTCCATCACATCTTGGAGTATCAAGATGGACTCCATCCTCAACTTCCATATTGAATAATTGGAAGTAGACAATCTCTCACTTGGTTGCAACAAGTATGAACTCATTGAAGTCATGTAAAGTGGAGATAAATAAAAGTTATGAACAAAAAATGTTGCTTCTCTCTCACTATAGGATCCAATAATGGTGTGCTACCATCTCCTATGCAAGATCTTGCAACAAACTGTGAGATGATTCTCACTAGCTATCTCAATCTCTCCAAAACTGGATCTACTTCACATCAAATGATGGAGTATGGGCAAAGTTAGGATAAAACACTCTTAGCACGTGTGAAATACACTAAGAAACCAAATTTGACTCAAATACAATGATATTGCATGAAACAAAATGGCTAAGATCTCAAAACAGTGCCTTGATCACATATAGATGAGATTGGTAAGCATTCAACTATAATTTTGGATCAAACAAGCAATCTTTTGACCAAACCAAATGTGTCCACCCAGGTCTAGGTGCCCTACCTAACCTTCTTCAAAAGCTTATAACTTTTGATTGGCTCAACCAAATGGAATGAAACTGATTGCATCAGAAACTAGACATAAATAGCTTCAAAACAAGCTATCTAGCAAGATTTTTGGATCAAACATGAAAGAGAACTCCCAAACTGAAATTGGATGTTCCTCACACGTGTCTGAGCACCTGAATCCGTACAGTACCAGTTCAGACCTAATCAATGTCCTTTTGATCTCTTTTGATCCAAAATTGAACAAGATAGCTAGGAAAATGGGCCTTGACAATTTCTAGCTCAAGATTGATGAATAGTTTTCACTCAAATGGATCAAAATGCATGGTAACCTTAGGTAGGCTCTGATACCATGTTGAATTTCACACGTGTGGATTGTCCACTACATGTACTTGTGATCTCCTAAGGTGTGTAGATGCACCAAGATCAAGACTAGATTGAGATTCAAGATCCATCTTTGATTCTATGGCAAAAACACACTACTACATGCATTCAATCACTTCCAACTCTCACTCACACGTGTGGGAAGTGTTCCAAAAGTATTCTAAGTAAAAACAAGCTGCTCTCCTCTGATAGAGAGAGAAAAACCATCATGAGCTCTCGGGTAGAGAGAGAAAGCTAGAAATTCAATGACTCTCAAAATCCACTCAATCTCAAAATCAATTAGATCCAAAAGGAGGAGTACAATGATACTAATAGATTCATGAGCTAACACTATGCTTAACTATGATTGGATCACACTTTGCCACCTCTTAATCCTATTGGACCATTGATCCATGCACCTCTAAATTCTATTGGACTATATTCAAGCACACCTCAATTTTCTATTGGACCTCACAAGGTTCCACCTCTAAATCCTATTGGAACTCTTAAGCTTCATCAAACAAAAGCATGACACTTGTCTACACTCTAATTGGCACAAGTTTGGGTCTATTTTGGCTCAATATTGGCATTACAAGTGGAAATGGATAATTTGCCATCTATGCCAAATTTGACCCTATCAACATCCTACACCTAAATGCTTGACTATAAAATTCTATGAGACCCCTTTATCAAACATTTTGATTTACTTTACAATCCTCCACACGTGGGAACATCATCCACACATGTGAGATTTACTTACAAACTTCTATCATAAAAAATACCACGCTAGATTTTTGCCAATTTCTCACACTCCTCCTCAAAAAAGTAGCTTGGAAAGGTACTAGATCACTTGAGAAGTTTGTAAATCTTTTTGAGTGGATCCTTTGGTATGCATAAGAAGTGAAGATCAGCCAAGGGATCCATCATAGCAGCACCCTCACCATATCCATGATAAGATTTCTTTGGTAGAGATCTCTTGCCAATGCCTTTGAAGAGTGCTCCACCAATATGCCACTATTATCATGGGCTTCCTCCATGCTTGATGATGATCTTTGCCTTGAAAGTTCCACTTGCATGATGGATTCACCATAAATAGAGAAATCTGAGTCTTCCAAGCCTCATAAGGATCATGGAGATCAAGATCATAAGATGTGAAACAATGATGATTATCAAGATTATGCTTTCTAGCTTGACTAGTCCACATACAATGAACTATATCCATGATGGATCTAATCTTGATATCAAAGACTATCTTGATCTTTTTTAGGCTAGTTACTCTCTCAAGGATGTAAGTGTCCACTTTGGATGCTTCACTTAATCTCAAGAGGAGTTTACAATTTGCCTCAAAACATGTGAAAACATGATTTTCAAAAAAGTGAGTAAAAATACCACGCTAGATTTTTGCCAATTTCTCACATTTTTTAGTCAGAGAGAGAGAGAGAGAGAGAGAGAGAGAGAGAGAGAGAGAGAGAGAGAGAGAGAGAGAGAGAGAGAGAGAGAGAGAGAGAGAGAGAGAGAGAGAGAGAGAGATGGTGATTTTTTTTTACTATTTTTGAGACTCTCATTGGTTGCCTATAGTTTTTTTCTCTCTTATTCCCCTGCCCATTATGTCAGGCGATGCTACATACCTAGGCCAAAGGTCAGGTCATAGTCGCGGGTCATCCTTTGTTTCATATGCAATAAGACTCGACCCTTTTGAAAAGTCAATCAACAAGCTTTCTTCACCATTCTCAGTTATGATATGTTGTTTGTAATACTCTACACTAAAAAAAATCATATGCTCTCGATTGTGTTGCATGGAAAAAAACGATGTGATTCGTGCCTTCCAATGTCCCACACTATTCCCAATGTGTAGAACTTTCATCAACTTTAACAACGACACCATCACTGATTGAATACAACTCTCCTCGAAAAAAGACTCTCCTATAAATTGTGACTCGTCCAAAGTGCCTTACTCTTTGACTAGCAGTCGATTCTAATTCATCCACCAATGGTCTTAGAAATGCGCCAAAGACATCACTTGAGCTCTTAATAAGCTTCTTACAACTGAGGGGCAAAACTAACACAGGTAAAATATCTACAGTAAAGCCCTTTCTTGCATTAAGAATAGTGATTTCAATCACGCCACAATCTTTTTGGGTTGTTCGAGATGCTTAAAAGCCATCAAAATGTAGAAGCAGAGCAAAATTTCGAGGATCGCCCTACCAAATACAAATGATTTTAGTTAAATTCCATAATACTACATAGACTCATAAAAAAACTAAAAAAAACAATTGATTAGCAATTACAAGATCCATACCTTGCACAATTTTCTTTCACATTGGATATGACCACGACATTTTTCACTCACAAAGTCATATACTCCTTCATCTTCATTCCATCCATCTTGAAGTGCTTGAACTTGTTCAGAAATGTTGCATACGCCTTTTTACAATAATAATTCTCACAAATCATAGGCAATTTATAGACTGAATTTGGATTCCAAAATTCTTGTGTGGCTCTACATTTTTCACCATCCCAAAAGTCATATATATGTTCATGATGCTCATGTAGGTCTTTCCCCAACCACCAATGCTTATTGCGCCACATCCTCATCAGTTCATGACATATAGTTCTACTTTTTGTCAATAATCGCAATTGTGAACTGATAGGTGCATAGTCAAAGGAAATTATGTCTTTCCTTGGTAGACTACATTTTGGGCACTTCTCACAACATGACAAGCAATCACGCTTGAGTTTTTGTTTTCTTTGCACATCTTCGCACACACAATATAATACATTTTTTGTATAATTGTCTTCTTTGCTGGGTTGAAGTAACTCGGGAGTATGTGTATAGTCTTTGAGCCAGTACATAGCTTGAAATGTTGTACTTCAATCATGCCTAGGCCAGAATACATTCATTTAATTGCTTCCAACAAGCTGGAATTTTCACTCCATTGAGATCCCCATTCCATGTCGCTGGGAGTTGCACCAAAAGTTTACTAAGACTCGGCTTTTTCTTCCTGTCGTTTTTATTTCCAACTCGTGCTCCACCCATATCTCCGAACAAGACTCGAAGCATCTCATCCTGAGATTCTATTGGTGCCTGGAATTTTTCCCACAGAGATTGCAACTCGATACACCTCTCTATAAGGTTAATTCAATAAACTCCTATTCGTCACTCAAATTGTCCATCTCGTCAAACATTGCTTCCTCGTTAGAAAGAGTATTAGCAAAATTTTCATTCGAGGGAATATCTTCATGTTCTTCTTGTGGTGGAGGAAAACCAAAATTGGTAGCCAAATTACACAAATTTTGTTGAAGCATTTGGTGCTTTTTGAAAGTGGAGGGAGCGACCATTCGTCCACCACCACAATAAGACATGCACCTACACAATACCCTTCTTGGTTCTCTACGCAAGTTAGAAAAGCGTTGTCTGCTTTGTGTAGACGTTGTACCACATGTCGACCTAGTTGTTTCTTGCATTTGTCTCCTCACCAAAGGATGTACGTTTCCAAGTGTATCTTGGTGACAGTGCTTATAATAGGTTCTAATGCTGACCATTTGCATACCACCAATAGTGAGTTTGCACTTGTAGTTACAAGTGCATTTCTTGCGGACTAAGTTTGGTATGTTCGACATCTGCAACAATTACAACATGTGTATATTTATCCATAGTTTAGGTCTCTCTCTCTCTCTCTCTCTCTCTCTCTCTCTCTCTCTCTCTCTCTCTCTCTCTCTCTCTCCGGATTGGAAGTTTGGGAGTGATGGTCTAGTCACCACATTCTAAGTTCATGACTTTAGGAGCAAGTGGTCATGGAATCTACACATGCATAACTGTTGTATGCATCGAGGTTACCAAGATGGACTTTAAGGGAAAGTATTAGACAATTAGCTAACATTTGGAAATGTTTATTCTCAAATGTGCTACCTTGCCCCAATGTACATGTTGTATAGAACTCAACATACACTAATGAGACTAATAAAACTGCATCAACTTCATCATTGTGCTACCTTGAGTAGATGCAATTCTACCCCAATGTACATGTTGTAAAGAGATCAACATACACTAATGAAACTACTAGAAATGCATAGTCACTCGACCCCAATTTTTATTAGAAAAATTCAAAATTATCCTGCTGTTATCTAAGGTTTCATTTATTGTTCATTTTAAACCTCTCGAGTCACTAAGCTATATAACCACAAAATTTTCACGTGAAATGGGGCTTCTCCTTGAGACACAATGCTCCTCTATATTTTTGACTATTGAAGAACTCACCAACTGGCTGTTGCCAAGAATCTGGTCAAAATTGGAGCTATTATTGTGGATCCTCATGATACCACATTATCCAAAATTACTGTTTATATTGTAAAAATTTTCAATTTTTATACATGTAAATGTACTATAGTGCCTAAATTCATGTGAAGGCCTATTTGTACTTTGTAAATTCATAATTAGGTTAGAACTCGCAATGTTTTGTGCGACGTTCTATAGAGACGCAGTAGCGGATCTCAACAAACTCTTGGAAGGACTAGCAATTTCCAAGGCTTTTTTTTAGTGTTTTTTTGAAAGATGGTTTTTTAAACGAGTCGTGGGGGGAGCGGAAAGCTCGAGCCTAGGTTCCGGTTTTTGGCCTCGGTATAAGCCTACCAAATTTTAACTTGTTTTTCAAACATTTATAGAGAGGGTTATAGAGAGGCATATAGAGAGGGATATAAAGAGGGTTATAGAGAGGGTCAAGGTGGCCAAGAGGCATTCCAAGACACTCTGCTAATCGAGGGTAATATCACGACTGATGAAAAAAAATTCCCCTCGGTATAACCTACGGTATGTTACGGAGTGTAAATGGATCTCACTATTGAAATTTGTTACCTATCAACACATTGAATTCCATTTTCTATCAACATTGGTTGCCATATGCAAAAGTGAATAAAGAAACTTATGTATCACAAAAAAATGATGACCACAATTTGTGTAATCACATGCGTCGACTTCTTGTTTGATGTCAACTAGTCAATTAATAACATGTAGTCGCATATGTGAGCAATATGATTAATATTACAATGAGTTGAAATACATCATATTCTCTCACTTATTCATTTGGTGGTTCATCGTTATCATTTGACGCAACATCATGCGAAAAATCTGCCAAACCAAATGAATCTATCTCTAATTCTACCCAAATATCTCCTATAGCTTCGTTATTAATAAGCTGATCTTCAAAAGCTAATGGCGATGGTGACAATGAGTGAGATCAAGAAGGTGTGTCGTGTTTCATGGATCCATCCGATGATGATGCCTCGCGCTCAACATGTTCATTAACTTGTGAAGCTTGCACATGATCATCCTTCAAAAATGTGTCATCGAATCCATCATCACGATCTTGTTCATGAGGTGCATCAGTTGGCAGCGCCATGTCCTCCACGACGTTCTCTATTTTCAAAAATTCTTTTACTTTGAGGAGCGACTTGAGTCACGTACCACCATCTGGGATATGAACAATCGAGGTGAAAGACCACCTATTTTTTCTCGAGATTGTCGTCTCTGATTTGCAAGAATGGACGCTGATTGTGAAGAATTTGTCCTGTAAAGAGTGGCTTGATTGTTGGTAAATACATCATATATGGGAGATGGGGAGCGCCATATTTTTTTCATCAAAAGAGATAGAAATATGGTCGTACGACCCAGTGAATTCAATACAACTTGCACAAATATGGCAATACTTCAATAAATCCAAGAGGCTGGAGAAATGAACACTCCTTTGATTATTCGCTTTCTAGAGATTCTGAAGAGCAGGCTTGAGGTTTTGCAATTCTTCTTAACAACTATCGGGGTAGCTTCCAAGGCGTATTTCCAATGAAGTGCAATCCAGATCGGTATGTAGTTGAAGACATTGTGAGGTTTGGTACAAACTTTGCTTTTGGACTTGAGCCTGAATCAGAATCTTGACATGTGGTCCTGATGCTTGATTTGCAATGGCTACAAACATGCGGAATATGTGCAGCTTGAGCTAATAGCTCGTCAGCTGGGGCTCAAATCCTTCATTGTTAATCTGGAGCAGGAGGAAGAGCTACAAATAGTTCTTAAAATGAGTCAGTATCTTCGATCGCAGCCTGTTATTGTTGTTAATGATACAGGACCGTTTGGGTTGGGACATTTAGTCAATCACAGCTTCCTCCCTATAATGGCTTGAAATCGGTAGTACCTTCAAATAGCAAGCTCTTATCGAGGCCATTCAAGATCATGACGATGAGGCCGTAATCAGCCAAGATGGGCGGCCAAATAATGTTAAGTGTTTTTCTCGTCAAATCAAGGCGATTCTTCAAAATTGACTTGAATTAAGAAAAAGCCAGAAATTATTCTTTCGTGAGTCGAGTTGATAAGCAGAAAGATTTGGAAACACAGTTGTAATAATGAGTTTGGCTGTGATACCTAGAGAGCCATTTTTCTCAACGGCTATAGGGGTAGCTTCCAAGGCATTTTTGCAGTGAAGTGCAATCCAGACAGGTATCTAATTGAAGACACTGTGAGGTTTGGTAGAAACTTCACTTTTGGACTTGAGGCAGGTTCTGAACCAGAGTCTTGACCTGTGGTCCTGATACGCTTTTGATTTGCAATGGCTACAAAGAAGAATATGTGCAGCTTGCGCTAATAGCTCGTCAGCTGGGGCTCAATTCCGTCATTGTTTTGGAGTAGGAGGAAGAGCTACAAATAGTTCTTAAAATGAATGATCAGTATCTTCAAGTGCAGCCTGTGATTGGTGTCCATGCAAAATTAACCACAAAGCATAGTGGCCACTGGGGAGACACATCTGGAGACAAGGGAAAATTTGGGTTGTCCGCATCTGAAATCTTGAGTATTGTCAAAACTTTGAAGGACGTTGGAATGTTAGATGTTCTCCAGCTGCTCCACTTCCATATTGGATCGCAGATTCCATCTTTATCCATTGTAAAGGAGGCTGTCACCGAGGCAGCTCATATATTCTATGAGCTTTCTTTGCTTGGGGCAGGAATGAAATATCTTGAAATTGGTGGTGGCCTTCGCATCGACTATGACGGATCTACTCTTCAGGATCTGGTCCGTTGGTTACACATTTGAGGAGTACGAAGAACAGGTCGTTCATGCAGTTGATGATGCTTGTGCATTGAGCAACGTAAAGGTTCCATCCTTATGTTGTGAGACCTTATGCTCCGACCTTATTTGATTAGTTACTCAAAATCAACAACCTGAAGTATCTTCTGCTAACCTCTAAGGACGTTTTCTTATTGTGCACAACTATCAACCAGCCTTTCTAATACATGATGTTGGGTTGGCATTATCTCAACCTATCTTGCACCCACTTCCTATTGGCACTCTGGAGTGTGAATATACAATTAATCCTCTGCTTGTGTGATGATCAGTGAATTTAAATTCAATAACCCTCCTTGCAGAAAATTTCCATACCACCTACTGTAACGTCAACACCATTCCTCTGAACACTAGAACCAGGCATCGTAGTTGTGATGTTGGCTCTTGCATCTCTCTAGCTCATATTCCGATATGGTGGCTTTCTAATATCCGCAGCCTCATCTTTAGACCGCTCTTTGAGTATCAATTGAGAGGTCACTTGTATTCTGAGTAATAAACTCGGTACCATTCTTCTTGGATAATTTTGTTCTTCTTCTTTGACAATGTACCATCCTGTAGCTAGATATAATGACCATCCTTTATGATCTTTGGTTGTAAGTTGATGCCCTTTTTATTAGCATTCACCTCTCGACCAAATTGTGGGATGATCCAAGCCCACCTCCACATTGGTCATGAGAGGTGGCGAATTTGAATGCATTGCTGTTATTCCAAAACGCTTTGCAAGATCCAACATAGGCACTGAGGAGTTGAAATACAACGGAACGTCGACATCTCTATCTGCCTCTCATTACACCAAGAATGAATATTCTATTCATCAATCATGTAAGATTGATTTCGATGATGTACTAAATCACTCACAAATCACTAAAATAATAATTTTCTCCCTCGTACCGTAACTATGCATATAAATCTCAATCACATCCTTGTGATTATCGAGTCACTCTTTGCTTCTATAAGTGCATAGCAGCAAGTAAGCTCAAACTTCAAATCTCTTCGTACGCAGCCATTTATATTGTGATCTTTCTCCAGATCATAAATACTCCAAGAGACCTTGTCTGCATGAAATGTCAAAATTCTTCTGAGGGTGGTTTACGTATAGCAATACTTGAAGCCATTAGTAGCAATCTTACAAAATCCTCCAAGCCATTATTATGACCGCACAACTCTACTACTTAGAGTTTGCTTATTGATGTTTCCATTCGGACTCTTCCAAATAGATATGTTGTGTTTGATTGGTGTAGATAGCGTTTGTGAACAAAGGTTTAAACATGCTCTTGAAACTAAACATAATACTCTTGCTCTGGATGTTTGGTATCTAAGAACACAATGAAAGATTTTCTTGATAAAGATCGACTTGAATCAACTTTTGAAACAATGCAAACAGATCCAATGATTCACAATAATGCTATTTTGGAAGACATGACACACTAGCCAAAAACACTCAAAAATTAACATCTACCAATACTCGAACCTCCAATTACATAGCAAAGGAAATCTACATGAACGCTCAATACAATTTACAACCAATGTTGAAGGAATACCAATAAACCAAGACAACAACAAAATAATTACTTTGGAAACAACGTTGTTTACTTTCTTATTTCCATTTGGCCATGGCTTTTATGATGGCAAAATGAATTTTTTGGATTACATTAAGATTAGAGTTAGGTCATTTTTTCAATTTTCACATTGTATACTCCATATATATTGATTATGTACCAGCTTAGACAAGCAATTCTCTTATCTTCCAACACACAATCTGTAGTTCTAAAAAAAGACATCATTGAATACATGTCCAAAAATCAAAGAGAAAATGAGCAAGACATCTTTAAACATGTCTTAAAATACAGCCTTGGACCAAACATACCTGGATCTCCATCTTGGCATCGACAAAACTAGTGAGATGTTGTCAATTGTTGCTTCTTCTTTTGGTTTTTGAATAGCAATTTTTTGTAAAATTAGACAAGTTATGATTTGTCAAGTTAGAAATGTTTATAATAAACATTCGATAAAAGAAAAAAAAAATCTTTTGAGTTAATTAACCTTGTTCAAATTCATGCAAATAAAATTTACGAATAAAGAGATGGTACCTCAATTGCTATCGACATATTGTGAATTGATGAGCTTATTATGCAAAAATGGTTGTAGTTCATCAAGAACATGTTGTGCATTCTGGAAGTAGGATAGGTTGAAAATGTAATAGTGTAATTTCATTATGATGAAAATATCTTTCCTTTTTGTTACTCTTGAGAGCATGACATATGTGAATGCAGGGCAGAAGTTTTTTTTTAATGTTCAAGATTGTTGTGTTTTTTATTGTCATCCTTTGGGATTTGTGAGCTGTCGTGGCATACGCTAGAGTGAGAGGAAATGTTGACTTGTAGTAGATATGTGTATTGTATCTTACTTTTGCAAAATTTGACCTAGTCACATGTTTTCAATTTTCACTTTTATTGACTTGATTTCCTCAAATCGCTCTTTGAAAATTAGCTCCATAATTGTCCCTATAGCTCCATTTACAGTCTCTTTTCTTATATCCATGTTGGAAAGTAGCATCACCTTTGCACCAATAACTAATATTGGTATTTGGTGGAATTTTTCTTCCATCAACCAACTTTGCGTTTCAGGCACGTGTGATGCATTACTTTGTATTGTGGTTGTGATTATTTGAGAGGGATCATAAATAGTTTTTCTAGCGCATATTCATTGAATTATATAACATCTTCACGATGTGTATAGATGATTGAAATATTGTTATCTATGATTTTAAAAGTTTTTCTCTCAGTTGTTATTCTATCATAAAACACATTATGTATTTCATTCATTGTTGGTTGTTAAAAAATTCTAAATACATAGGATTTTCAAAATGTCTCACTAAATATGTCAAATTGAAATGCGTTGCAATTTTCCAATATGATGAAGAACATATATGAATTGACAATTTTGAACTGGCTTCAAAATTGTCAATTTTTCACCAAATTTTTCCATGACTGATGATATGCATAGGCTAAGAATTTCTCTGCTGAGCTTGGCAAGCCTCTATAAACTAGAAACCGTGCACCAGTGCTTCTCTTTCCGTCTTCAACCCACCGTAAACCCCGAACTCTCAGAAGACAGTTCTCCCGAAGCTCTCTTCAACGGCGATGTTGTACTGTGTACACTCCTTGTACGACTCTGATACCAACTTAGAATTTGCTTTGCACAGGAACACAGATCATGCTACACAGTAACACAGACAAAAAACACCCTCCACAGCAAGCTCACATAGCAACTGTATTTTTCAATGGTGTAGCTGAGCGCAAGAATCGTATGATTGTGAAAAGTGCCAGATCTATGCTAGCTGAGATGAAATTATCAAAAGATTTTTGGTCAGAAGCATATAGCACGGATATTTTGAGGTTTATGTCAGAGATTTGTCTCCAGACAGTTAACCTAGCAGATTTGCGGTAAAAGGTGAAAAAAGCCACTTTAGGACAACAAAATATAATAGATTACAAAGAAACACTGTACATATAGAGTATTCACAAACTGCATGTAAAGGCAGGTGTCCTTAAACTGGCCTACCACCTGTCAAACTAAGGTCGGGCCCAATATGGCCAAATTCGACTGACAAACTTGGGACATGCCCCCAAGTATAGGAAGTACTATAAATAACTTTGTATAGGCTTATTTCTTCCTACATGTGGCTACCCGGCTAACCCAAGTAGTCGTCTACGGGATCAGTGCCCGATCAATATATCCTAATGGGTCATGTCCCGATCACAACCATATATAGTAAACCAAATAAATTGTACAATAATTACATCATCACATTTAGAGCTTACATAAAATGTATATTAGATTAACTCTGATTTTTAACTCTCTCCCTTAAGCTCAAATGTGATATGAGTGAAAACAATAATTTGTAGCAACGTTTGGAGTGTCCAAAAGATGTTATGCATATCCTACTACTCTGTCCTTGACTCACACTCAAGCACACCAACAAACCACTAGGTTTGACTCACGAAGTATCATGCAAACACAATGCTCATACAGAGAATCCATCACACTATTGACCAACTGACTCGTCCCCAATCTGACTATTGGAGGGTTTGTGGATCTCAAGGCAACCCTAACCCTAGTCAAATAAGTGAGAGGGATTTAGCACCCTGTGTGTATAAGTCCAACCCGATGATCACATAGTTATTTGATTGATTAGTTAAAAGTTAATAAAGGACTTTAGGCCTTTTTGCGGGACTTTTAATGTCGCAGGGCCTAAATGTCAAGTTAGTGAATAAAGTTGGGTTTCCCTCCAATTTTGATGGTTCCCACACTTTTTTTAATTTGAATAAAAAGAGAGGCAAGACTGGACCAATAGGATTCAAAGGCCAGGGTCCTCCTCTCTACTATAAAAGGGACCAATTCGAGTTGCTCCTGATGTTCATTTCCTCATTTCAATAAAGCAGATTGGTTCTCTTTAGAAATGGATTGATGAATGTCCCTGCGCTTCCTTTCTTTTCCTCCATTTCTCATGCTTCCTTTGTATTTGCTAATTGTTGGATTTAATCATTATTGGGATTGCTATTTCGTATGCTTTTTGTGAGAGAGAAAAAGAGAGAGAGAAGAGTAAGTTTCTATCACTGTTGTGGATTTAGGGTAAATGGATGTAGTGTTAATGCTTAGTGTTAATGGATGTTAGTGTTAGATCCTCCATTCATGTTGAAATCTGAACTATACTATCGCTCTCATGGGAACGAACCTACGCGTGACAACTAACTCCATCTCTTTGATGCTAGATTGACTAGATCTTGGATTCAGGTTAGGCAAGGAAAGAAACCCACTACAATTTTGGCGCCGTTGCTGGGGAGCTACACCTATTTTTCAGTTTGCAGCATGTTTGGTTGATGGTTAGCTTGCATTAGGCATCTTGTCGTGGCATGAATAGTGTTAAATCTACATTTTAGGGTTAGTTTGGAATTGATGTGCTTGATTTGAGTGGATTTGCTTGTTTGAAATCTAATCTGATTATTAAACATGAAAATTTATTCAGATCACCAATCTTAAGATCCATTTGGATTTGAGATATCAGAGAAAATAACAAAAATTGGTCAAATCTGTCAGATTTGGTCAAAAAGAGACAAAAAGTGTCATCATAGCTCAGAACTTTTTACTCTCTTCCAGGAAACCTTCGTCGAGTTGCATAGACCTTCAATTTTATTTACAGAACCTTCAGTTTGAAGGGCAAAGATTAATTCCCAGCAGATTTCCAAAAACATCAGAAAAACCGCCAAAAAATACTAAAACTTATCAAAACCCTAAAAATTACAGAAAAGAACCTTCGCCCAATTTACTGTGCTAAGATGTCATTCAGATCTATCTACTGCCAGGTCGGTGAAGAATAATACCAAAAATAGAAAGGGTTTCAGAGGATCAGTTGTCATATTGTCATATTTTTGCCAAAAAAAGTCACTTTTTTGCAAAATTATCAATATTACTCTTGATCCTTAACCAGAACCTTTGTCAAGTTTCCAAAACATTCTATTTATAGAAAAATACTATTTTTGAGTTTGGCGAAGATTCTTCTTGATCAGATTACAAAAAATCTTGATTTTCACCCTCACCAGATTACAGAAACTGTATTTCCTTGTGTCAGAAACCTTCGCGCAGTTTTCCATAGTTTTATCTATGTTAGGTCTTCCATTTGAGAAGTCGGCAAAGGTTATTTTCCAAGAAATTTTCAAAAAAGTTGTTCTGATAAATTTTTTCCAAAGTAGCACTGTTTAACCTTTGTCGAGCCAACCTTCGTCTAGTGAACCTTCGCCAATCCTATTTTTAGTTTCTAATTTTCCAAATCAAGTCTCTATCAAAATTTGGATCAAATTTGATATATTCTGAATTGGATTATGAGAGATTTATCATTTTTGAGACGTATCGACTGATCGAATTTCGGAAAGTTTTTTATCATATAGAATCAGATTCTTGAAAAGTGGAATATATCTAGCAGATCTAATCTGAGATAGTTTTTTGGAAAAATCTAGATCCAATCTCATTATATATTTGATCTAAATTTGTAAAGATGGCTGCCCCTGGAGCTACTCTTGGAGGTGCTCCACAGGAGGTCAATCCAATTATTGTTAGAAGAGCACCCCGATTGGATCTACCCAAATATAATGGATTAACAGATCCAATTAGATTTCTTCAGATCTATGTTGAATCCTGTGAAGTCTATGGTGAGATTTATCCTCAAGATAAACTTAAGCTGTTTCCTATGGCCTTAACAGGCGCAACACAAGATTGGTACTATAACCAAGATGAAACTGAGCGTACAGATTGGGAGGTTGTTAAACGAGCCCTTATCACACGGTTCAAACCACGGAAGTTTATGGAAGACCCTTTTCTACTTTTAAGTAAAATTAAAATGGAAAAGAGGGAAATGGTTCGAGATTACATCGAAAGGGTGAAACGTCTTAGATCTCAATGCGAACCTGAGTTGATTAATGAAAATGCCATGATTATGTGATTTTTGTCAGGTCTACCTAAACGGATCAGACGTGAGCTGAAACGCCATAATGAGTATGCACTTTTGCAAAATGTTATGGACAATGCAATTCGGGAGGAGGATGAAGATTCAAATGATGAGTCAGTATGTTGCCTTATACAGCTGGGCAGACTATTACGACATCCACCACTATTGCATCAACAAATGCCAATGCTACTACATAAATGATGCTCAATGAGTTGAAGAAACTTGGGAAGACTCAGCAAAAACAGATGGAAAAGTTGCAGTTGCAATTTGATGAGAAAATCAAAGCATTGGAAAATCTTCACAGAGTAGGGAAAAAGGAACCTGAGAAGTTTGCAAAGACTTCTCTAACCAGGGAAAATAGCTGGTGTTCTATTTAAACAGGAAATCACATAGTGAACGAGTGTCCTCAATTGAAAAAATGAATGGAAATCAGTGTTTGCCATCTGTGTAATTCACTTGACCATGAGATTGCTTTTTGCAACTTCAATCCTCGGATAATTCAGCAACATTATGCCCAGATGGAATCTCGAGATCCACAATATGGAGGAAATCCAGCAGCAAGACTGCGACAATCTACTCTTGGATACCCGGAACGTCTAGATTTGCCTGCCCCACCAAAACACTCCGCTCCTCTTGCCAATTTGATGGAACCAGAACCTTATGGAAGTGCTGAGCAATGGAGCTATGGTAATGATCAAGAAGGTGGATCTTCAGAACAGTATGCCATTTATACTGCCGCTCAACAACAAGCTACAACACCTGTAAATTTGATAACCATCAAGCAAGGATCAATAGCTCAAAATAAACCAAGTGCACCCTTGATGGTGGTCACCAGAGCACAAAAGCAAAAAGAACCAATAGTGGATCTAGTACCTGCTGATTCTATACCATTGAACGAAACATCAACAACATCGGGAGTCTATCCAAATATTAATGCAAAAAAACAAAGATATCAGGATATGAGACAATGGGTTTAACATCTGCAAGAAGAAGAGGAACTTGAGGCTACTAAAGTAACAACTGAAGTTCGGTCTTCACCATTGCAGCCTCCGAGAAATTTATGTACAGATATGAATGATCAATTACATCATAAGAACCCTTCAAGATGACTGAACTGGAAGCACCGCATACAGAATTACTCATGAACATTTTGTCTAGCAAGATCAATATTTCATTGGGAGAGTTCCTAAAGTTGGTGCCAAAAGCTAAAGAAGTCTTACCGCAAAAGTTAGCTCAAGAAGAACTAGAAGTCCACCAGGAGCTGCTTTTTTGTGTTGGATTTGAAGAATCTAACGATGTACTCCATGTTGGAGCCGCTTGGGAAAGTGAACAAAAGAATATCACTCTGTCGATACAACATAGACAATTTTCTAAAGAAGTAGCCATGATAGATGGCGGTTCAGAAGTTAACCTGATTTCTACAAACCTATGTACAAAATGGGGCCTTACAAAGATTAAGCTTGCTACTTTTGCTATTAAGCTAGCGGATCAAACGATAGTTCATCCACGAGGAATGGTGGAATATATACCTGTTAGGATTGCAAGAGTACAGTTCGTCATTACTTTCGTCATGATGGACTTACTAGAAGCACCAAATGTCTATCAAGTTCTATTAGGACGTCCATGATTACGAGCTGTGCAAGTAATTTATAAGTAGGGTACCGAAAAAATCACTTTTGAAAATCGTGAACGTGCAGTTAAAGTTGATCCTACGACTTGGAGTATCAAACCAGTGGTTCAAAAAGCGAATGACAATTCATCAACAATAGATTACACTTGTGATCGACCAGAGAAAAAATTGGGAGTTCACCACGATTCTCAAAAGGACACTATCAATTGGAATAAAGCTCTTGCAACAATTGATTGTACAACATGATATATGTGTCAACGAGATATTCAATCAGAGTTGAGAGAGATTTCCTTATTAGATCAAACTTTGGATACACCAATCACGTTTCCACTAAATGTGTTGAATGTAGCCTGGATATCAACATAACCTATACCAGATCCGATTGAGGATGATCTCATACCAGTGAGCCATGTCTTAACTTATGATGGCAATGCAGAACTTACGGATAAACAAATTCTACATCATACGGATCCGACCAGATTTGGAGTGCGTAATGTTCTTGATGAACCAGCAATCAAACTGCCCAAAGCAGTTATATTGAGGGGAGGTAGGATCACAGGTTCGATAACAAAGAAACAAGCTAAGCAACACTATAACATGGTCCTGAAATGGAAAAATCCCCCTCAAAAGATCGATTCAAAGGAAGTGCCACCTCTATTGGATAAAGGCAAAGGAAAAATCAAGAATGATCCTTCAAGTCATATTTCCAGCAAGACATCATCATCTAGGAAGTGTTCACCTATGAAGAAAGATTTATCATCCCGAAAGTCATCACCTCCATGATCAATTCTTGCTAAGAAGGCTAAACGAAGATCCAAGACAAGTCTTTTCGAAAAAGAACAGGCAAATGTAGTTCAGCATGATATGCTAGAGCATTTTAAACGTTATACACTGGATGATGTGGTTATCATGTTACCTAAAGCACATCATGAACTTGAAGAACACATGCCGGAATCTAAAGAGGTTTACGATGGCCAGCTAGGACGCAGCCAATGAATCTTGCTGAACCAAGAGAACCGGAAAAGATTGTACAAGTGGGATCACAACTTACTCCTGAACAGTATCAAGCACTCCATTTGTTACTTATTAAGTATCAAGATTGCTTTGCATGGACTTATCAAGATTTGAAGGGTATTCCGACATCAGCGATTGAACCTACCATACCTTTAGTATCGGATGTAGTTCCAAAGGTTACAAAGTTCAACGCTGTAATCCTAATGTGGCAGATCTGATAAAGAAATAACTTTAGAGACTGCTTGACGTCGATTTCATTTTTAAAATCGAGCATACAGAATGGATTTCACCGATTGTCATTGTTCCTGAGAAAAATGGAAAATTGCGAATATGTGTGAATCTCAAAGCATTGAATAAAGTGACACGGAAGGATCACTTTCCATTACCTTTTACTAAAAGCATTTTGGATTGCCTTGCTGGAGCAGAAGCTTAAAGTTTCCTGAATGGATTTAGTGGTTACACCCAGGTTAAGATTGCACCTGCCGATCGCCACAAAATTGCTTTTGCAACAGAATGGGACACATGTGCTTACAAAGTGATGCCGTTTGGACTCTGTAATGCACCAAGTTCATTCCAAAGAGTAATGCAATTTGCTTTTAAAGATTATCTGCAGAAATTCATTCAGATTTACTTGGAGGACTTGGGAGTTCATAGTACAGATACAGACCACCTGGATCGATTGGAGAAAGTATTTGAAAGATGTCACAAATATCAGATTTCTCTAAATCCAGAAAAATGCTAGATATGGGTTTCGCACGGAGTTGTGCTTGGACATGTGATATCAAGACATGGTATTGCCACCGATTATTCTAAGATCAAAGTTATTGTGGAATTGCCACCGCCAACAACAATTCAAGGAGTTTATGTGTTTATGGGTCATGCGAACTACTATCAAATTTTTATTATCTTCTTTGCGGATTTAGCTCGACCTATGTACAAACGAACTATTGTTCCTATTTGGACAGTACAGGCGTTAGAAGCCTTTGAAAAGTTAAAAAAAGCATTAACTTCAACACCAATATTGCGTTCTCCAGATTGGACATTAGAGTTTCATGTTCATACGGATGCCTCAAAATATGCCATTGGATCAGTTTTGACGCAGCCAGGTGACTATAAGAAGGATTATTCCATACGATTTGCAAGCAGACAGCTTATAGATCCAGAGAATAATTATTTAACAACAGAACGTGAAGCGCTAGACACGATTTTTTCCATTCGGAAATTTACTACCTCATGGAAATGCACTTTGCATTTTATAAAGATCATCAACCGTTACTTTACTTGGTAAACAAGACGTATAATACTGGACGTATTGCAAGATGGTTATTATTATTGACTGAATTTGACTTTCGATTTGTGGTTAGAAAGGGAAAGCAACATTATCTAGCTGATCACGTTTCACGATTTGAATCCGCACTAGTTAATACTAAAGTGAATGATGAACTGCCAGATGTCGCGTTGTATGTTGAAGCAGTACCTGAGTGGGCGGCAGATATTGTTAAGTACCTGATGCTAGGACAACTGAATGACTCCTCGACAAAAGTACAGAAGAGACAATTTATTCATAAGGCTCACCCTTATCAATTAATTGCAGGACAATTGTACCGTCGTGGATCAGATAATATTTTACGAATGTGTGTTTTACCACATGAAGTACCAGATTTAATCATGTTTTCACATGATGGCATGGGTGGAAGACACTTCTCTACAGATATTACTGTTTGCAAAATTTTGCAATCAAGTTGTTGGTGGCCTACGCTTCATAAGGACACATAAAATTTTTATTTAGACATGTGATGTCTGCCAGCGAGCACGACGGTCTACTCGACCCATTCCCATCACAACTACCTAGGCCACCTCACCCCTGCACACCGAAGCCACCTCACCCAACACACAGTTCTTTATGGATATGTTCGATGATTCCAACCCCCTTGGGGCCACCAAAATCTTTGAAATGCCCCAGAGCCCAGCGCCCTTTGAACCCCAATCCCTTGGAAGAGGATTCAGACATATCCATGAATCTACTGTTGATGTCAAAGATGCCAGCCAACAACCTCACACACAAGATAGCCCAGCCGCACTTCGGGTTGACACGGCTGTAAAATCACCAAAACAGTTCGACGCCACAGTGCTTGAAGGGTTTGAAGAGGAGGATATTTCTGAAGAAGAAGAGACCATGGCACCTGTTCCACGCCTACCAAGGACAGTACCATCAGGTCCTCTTGTTGCTGTTGCTGCCACGACCATCGATTCTAGTGATGCTCTAGGGTTGGTTTCAAGCCTTGGGCAAGTAATCCAGTCTATGCTAGATAAGAAGAAGAAAATGGAGCAGAGGATCTCTGATCTAGGATCCGAAAACACTCTGATCAGCTAGAAAATTGTCCAGCTGGATTGAGAGTTAAAGATAGCCAAACAACATGAAGATAAGACTGAAAGCAAAAAGAAGTTGGCCCAACAACAAGCTGATCGCTTGGAAACCTACATCAGCTCCTTGCAAAACGCCTTGACAACCGCACAAGATCAGGTAGATAAAGCAATGCAAGATGCCAAGCAACAAGTGCAGCTGAAGGGGCAATTACAGATGGCCGAACAAGATCGCACACAGCTTCAAGGTGAATTGGATGCGACCACCCTTGAGTGTGATGCCTGTCTGCAAACACAAATACCCGATCATCCGGTCACACCAACGGAGATTGTGTATTTACTCAAAAAAGTAGAGACATACAAAGTGGCCCTTTAGGGACTCCAAGGCTGCCTTGATAGGCTCAAATGCGCAGCTTCAACCGAGTTGGCAAAGGCAAAAGAGACCATCACCGCCTATGAAAAAGCAGTCGCTCAAGAGTTGGAAGCCAGACCACAAATCCCTCTCCCGGTCATGCCACAATTCTCCCTTTCGCACCAAGAAGTTGTACCAATGGATACAGGGATTGATTCGAGCATGGACTAGGGGGGAGCTCAAGATATAGCAGATCAACTGCCAACCATACCGACAATACAAGTGGGTCCATCCTCATCAAGGACAAGACTTCTATTCAGAAGGCCCATCAGCGTCGAGGACTAGATCCAGACCTTCTCAAAGCAACATCTGCATGAGTCCTCACGTGGTGGATGGGTTCTGAAATTTAAGACCTCCGAGATGGAGGCCAACAAAGAGTTGGACAAAATACCTGCATTGGGAGAGCAGTCGGCATGGAGAATCACGATTTTTGAGAAAACTCCGGAATCAATTAGGAGTTACGTCGTCAGCCCTCGCCAGTTGCGGGTAGATCCCTATTACGTGCCAATGCCGTGAAGAAATAAATGGAAAGATTTGGGATTGGCTATGGACAAAATCACCATCCATACGCCCAATTGGCCAATCATCCATCAGCCTTACAGCTGGACCATCTCAGTGGATTTCCACCGCGCCTTACAAGCATATCAGAGAGAGTATGTCCACTCTCTGAATCCAATGGTACGACAATCGACAATGTTTGCTAAAGACCTAACTCTGTTCCTCCCCTGGCATTCGATCCAAATAAGCCACTGGCCTCAGAGCAAATCAAAGATCAGCTGCTGATTGCTCGTCTCTATTTTCGTGCAATTATGACGGGAGACTCTTGGGAATCCCGCTGCACCTCATGGACAACTTCCAAATGGATTTCCGGAGCCCATCGTTGTTTCCTGCCACACAATTTGGATTTCAATACTGCACGCCTCGACTTTATGGAGAAGGTGCAGTATTATTAAATTAAGATTTGGTGTGAAGCCAATAAAAGGCCCTAATAACTGCATATTGCAGGTGTCGTGGGACCGCCAACAGTTTTGGTGGGGGATACTGTTGGAGAGTTTGCGGATCTCAAGGCAACCCTAACCCTAGTTAATAAGTGAGAGAGATTTGACACCCTGTGTGTGTAAGTCCAACCCGATGATCACATAGTTATTTGATTGATTAGTTAAAAGTTAATAAAGGACTTTAGGCCTTTTTGCGGGACTTTTAATGTCGTAGGGCCTAAATGTCAAGTTAGTGAATAAAGTTTGGTTTCCTTCTAATTTTAATGGTTCTCACACTTTTTTAAATTTGAATAAAAAGAGAGGCAAGACTAGACCAATAGGATTCAAAGGCCAGGGTCCTCCTCTCTACTATAAAAAGAGACCAACTCAAGTTGCTCTTGATGTTAATTTCCTCATTTCAATAAAGCAGATTGGTTCTCTTTAGAGATGGATTGATGAATGTCCTTGCTCTTCCTCTCTTTTCCTCCATTTCTCATGCTTTCTTTGGATTTTGCTAGTTGTTGGATTTGATCATTATTGGGATTGCTATTTTTTTATGCTTTTTGTGAGAGAGAAAGGGAGAGAAAGAAAGAGTAAGTTTCTATCATTGTTGTGGATTTAGGGTTAATGGAAGTAGGGTTAATGGATGTAGTGTTAATGGATGTTAGTGTTAGATCCTCCATTCATGTTGAAATCTGAACTATACTATCGCTCTCATGGGAACGAACCTACGCGTGACAACTAACTTCATCTCCTTGATGCTAAATTGATTAGATCTTGGGTGGAGGATAGGCAAGGAAAGAAACCCACTACAAATAAGATCCAAAGGTGAGGTAGATCTTGTTAAAGATCTCTGATAGGAAGTCTTGTGTGACTTTGCAAGGCCATATCTCATGCTTCCTTTTTTTTTGCTAATTGTTGGATTTGATCATTATTGGGATTGCTATTTCTTATGCTTTTTGTGAGAGAGAAATTGAGAGAGAGAAGAGTAAGTATCTATCATTGTTGTGGATTTAGGGTTAATGGAAGTAGGGTTAATGGATGTAGTGTTAATGCTTAGTGTTAATGGATGTTAGTGTTAGATCCTCCATTCATGTTGAAATTTGAACTTTACTATCGCTCTCATGGGAACGAACCTACGCGTGACAACTAAGTTCATCTCTTTGATGCTAGATTGACTAGATCTTGGATTCAGGTTAGGCAAGGAAAGAAACCCACTACACCGACTTGAACCAGCGAGGACGGGTGAGGTGGTGGCCTGCCTACTAGGACTGATGACGTGGAGGCATGGCAGAGAGAGAGAGAGAGAGAGAGAGAGAGAGAGAGAGAGAGAGAGAGAGAGAGAGAGAGAGAGAGAGAGAGAGAGAGAGAGAGAGAGAGAGAGAGAGAGAGAGAGAGAGAGAGAGCGAATCAGGTTCAGACGAAGAATTTGCTCATTAATTTGTGGTTGTCGACCAATCCAAAAAGATGTTAGCTATCAGGAGACGTATGAGTTGCTACTCTACTAGTGATGGACAGCAGGCTCAATGATATGTCTTTTTATGTAATGATGGCAATGCCTCAGGTAGCCAACAACAGAAGATCATTTCTGGAAGCAATGGCCCACTTTGATAGCTCTTCACTTCATGGAAAGAAAGCGACTCTTAGGAACAGCAATAGGTATGGCTCAAATCACTACTGGCTCACCGATTGGGCAACTAAAGTGCAGGAAACTGAAGTGCGATGGATAAGCTCTCAAAGATGAGTATTTTGCCGTTTGAGAGTTGTATTGAATTTCAGCGTTTGATAGCTCCAGAATGATCAGTAGAAAACTGCCATAAAAGGTCCATAATCTACCTTTGAAAGTGGGATCCACAACAATGAATATTGGCTTCATAAATGCGTCTGATAGCAAAAGCTTCCTGTCTCATGAAGTGTGATCCATAGCAATGAATGGTGGGTTCGTTAATGCGACTAGCAGCATAACTATTTGTAGAGTTTTCGTTAGCTATTTGCAAAATTTTGTTTGCAGGATCCTAAGCAAACGACTACAAATCACAGACTTCAAACATTCAATTAACGAGAACGATACATCTACACTCCTCTCTCTCTCTCTCTCTCTCTCTCTCTCTCTCTCTCTCTCTCTCTCTCTCTCTCTCTCTCTCTCTCTCTCTCTCTCTCTCTCTCTCTCTCTCTCTCGTACCAACATGATTTTAGTATTTTTATATTTAGTGATTTTTTTTTATTTGTTAATTTAAAATATATGCAAAATTGAATATGTTGTTAAAATTTTATATCTAGTTTTTTTAGTATGATTTTAGCTTTTAACAAAAGATGATATTTTTTTAGCATGATAATATAAAATTTGCAAAGCATTTTGAATATAGGCATTTTTAAAGAAAAATTTAAAAAATCACAACAAATGGATTTCCATGTCATTTTTCTTTTTTTTGGTCACTTGGTCTAGTGTATGAGTGACACATGTTAGCCTACTTGCTTGCCTATGTGTTAGAGTACTACCAAGTGGCAAGTGTCAACTGTGCATGGAGTTGGCCATGTGTCGACATTAGGAAAGTTCAGGGTTAAGGGGTACTTGAGGATTGTGCATAAGTGAGCCTAGAGAGAGGCATTCCGGATCATAATCTTTGCAGCAAAGGTTGGGAGGAGATAAGGCAACCAGCTCCACCATGTTTCGTGTGCTTTGATGTTTGTACTTGTAGGGAAATCGATAGGGATCGACATTGCTGATTGCTACGCACGGGATAAGCTAGGCTTTAAGAAGTTTTACCTTACTTGCTGCTATGCACTTATAGAAGCAAAGAGTGATTCGATAATCACAAGGATGTGAATGAGATTTATATGCATATCTAGACTATTCAGAGACTTTCAGCCCTGATGTTAAACATACTTCAATTTGAGTATTACTCTCCTATGCAGCTGTAGCTGAAGTCCACCAAATGGATGTCCAAACAACTTCCACACCATGGTGTTCTTCGGTATCATCATAGATGAGACACCCCCTCATTACATACAAGTCACTTGTAGGGCCAATGAGCCTCTTTTGAGATGTAATCCTGAATGGGGTTTAATCTGAATCATCTTTAATATTCCAACCATTAATTAATGCACCCTTCATTTTTCCCTCATAGTTTTGACATTTTCTTTTCCCACAGTTTTATGGAAGTTGCAAACCCCATTGTTGTTTGAACTTGAAATGGTCATGAATGGACAATATATGTATTGGTATTGACATTGTAGCTATGAGTCGGTATATATAAAAGTATTGCAATGAATGTAAAACTGAAAAATGAATGCATGCGAATACAATTATTAGTAATCATAAATCATTCTTGTCAATTTCGTCGTTCTCGTCAACACAAAAGTCTTGACATCCGTTTCATAATACTCTATATTTTAGTCCGATAGAGAGAGAGAGAGAGAGAGAGAGAGAGAGAGAGAGAGAGAGAGAGAGAGAGAGAGAGAGAGAGAGAGAGAGAGAGAGAGAGAGAGAGAGAGAGAGAGAGAGAGAGAGAGAGATGGTGATTTTTTTTAACTATTTTTGAGACTCTCATTGGTTGCCTATAGTTTGTGTCTCTCTTATTCCCCTACCCATTATGTCAGGCGATGCTACTAGAAGAAAAATAGAATAGAAATTGTCTTTTTCCATCTATACAAGGCTTAGCTATCCATCTCCCCCTCTTGAAAGGACGCTCACAACGACATCTTCAGAAGGACTGCCTTGCCTGTATTTCCACTCGAATATTTCCATATCCTGAGGGATGGGAGCAAGTGTTGGCTGACTAGTTTATTTTTTGAGGAGGACACCCCTTTTAGAATCTATCCTTCAAACCTCTCCCACTTCTCAAAAAATTTGTCCACAAGATCTCAATTTTGGAACAAAAATATTTGTGTAAATATCAAACAATAGAAAATTTTGGAAAGTTTGTTTAGTAGATTCAAAAAGAATTAAAACTTTTGAAAATCACTTGTCCAGTATGGAAGGCCAGTTGAAAACAATTATCTTATTTTGTCAAAGAGGAGGTTGGATTCTTCTCGTCAAAATGAAGGCCATTCTCCTATGCACAGAGACACTTTAGCTAGATATTTGTTTTTAGACCTCTTTGTGGAGTCTGAGATACTGCTTGTGAAAGAATCTCACTGTTTGTATAATAGTCATCTTGAGTCTATAATCTTGATTAATGTTATGGTCCCAAGCAAGGAGCTTGGCCTTCTGAACACTCAAGACAACAAAAACTATTACACTAACCTGCCTAAATGATTGGGCATGTGGATACTCTATAGACATCTCTTTTATGGCATGTAGACTATGGATTCTATTACTTTGATGTCTTGTACATAGGATTCAGCATAATCCTAGACCTGGGATCCTGATATCTGACAAACGCTATATCGACCCGATATATGGAAGTAACACAACCCATTCCAGGAATCCTAGTTTTAGAGTCACCAATACGATCACCTGGATCAGCCAATAGTACCTACAAAAATTTATGAGGACGGATACAGTGTGTGATGCCACGAAAATGTTAAATATTAAATATCAACATAAATATGGCATGATATACTAAAAAATGAAGATATGAGCTAGATAAGTATAGATCATGAAGAGGCCTAAGTCATTTTTCGGGAATATATCTCCTAAGTACTTGCCTTGTAATTAAGGACAAGACCTTTTAAAGGAAAAGACATTGTCTTGGACAAACTTTACTAGGTTGTCCATACGAAACGACTAGATACAAAAAGACATGATAAACTAGAGTAACTTTAACTCATAGTTAAGTATACCTCCTATGGTATAGGTGAACGTATTCTCAGTCTAATCATTAACTAGACCCTTTCGCGGGAGCGACGCACCTGTTGTTTTAGATGTGTGTTTGTTCGCCCCGTAGAACATATATTGATCCCACACTTCAATCTCGATCATCGAGAGAGAAGAGTTTATGCTTATGTAGGAGATTGAAGAAGTGAATAGAGTTTTGTGAGTTATTCTCTCTTATCTCTGTTCTCCGCACTGGTAAGTGTGAGTGATCTGGAGTCTGCTAACAATCTCTAACGCATTTCATTAATTTCTCTCTGATCAGACAGACGCTCTAGTGCATTACATTCGTTTGATGTGTTTCCGTAAAGCATGCTCTAAAGAACTGTCTTTAAACCATCTTATTCGTCTGTCGCGAATACTTTCTTTTTGGCACTCAAATAACGACTATCTTTGGTACAGTCTAGCACGATCATTGAATAAAGCTGTATGTATACATATGAGATGACAGTCCCTATTTGAAGAATTAAGTCTCTGATCTGTCTTCCTGATTGGCATTGACATAAGTTTCTAACGTATTCTAAAACTCTTCGTATTCTTTAATTATTAAGTTGGACTTTAGTTGTTGAGGACTTCTGTCTAGAAAGTACATATAGAGTATTCACAAACTGCATGAAAAGATAGGTGTCCTAAAACTGGCCTACTACCTATCAAACTAAGGTCGGGCCCAATATGGCCAAATTCGACTGACAAACTTGGGACATGCCCCCAAGTATAGCAAGTACTGTAAATAGCTTTGTACAGGCTAATTTCTTCCTACATGTGGCTACCCGGCTAACCCAAGTAGTCGTCTACGGGATCAGTGCCTGATCAATATATCCTAATGGGTCACGTTTACTATAACCATATACTATAAACCAAATAAACTGTACAATAATTACATCATCACATTTAGAGCTTACATAAAATGTATATCATATTAACTCTGATTTTTAACTCTTTCCCTTAAGCTCAAATGTGATATAAGTGAAAAACAATAATTTGTAGCAACGTCTGGAGTGTCCAAAAGATGTTATGCATATCTTGCTACTCTGTACTTGACTCACACTCGAGCACACCAACAAACAACTAGGTTTGACTCACAAAGTATCATGCAAACACAATGCTCATACAGAGAGTCTATTGCACTCTTGACCAACTCACTCGTCCCCAATCCGACTTGAACACAAGTGGACCACATGAGCAACATGGCTCAAACTGAGGAAATCCCACTGCCACCATGAGACCTACATCCTCCATCTAGCTAGGCTGACATCCTATCAGACACTTACAAGCACAAACTTGTAAAGTTGACATACACGAGCGACTGAGGCTCAACCCGAGGAAATCTTACTGCCACCATAAGATTGCACCCTCACCAAATAAACAGCTAGTAGACAATGACAAGTCAATGAGCATAAAATGACTACTTTGTTCCTGACGTAGAAAATGCACAACCACATACGACTCTGACTCAGATCTAGACTCCCATGACAAGACAACATGCAAGCCCACACACACATGCAAACCAAAATAAATGATAAAGCGTCAAATACATGACCAAGGCCTGCCCATAAGTGGCATGCTGTCGTACCAACACCTGTGCCACCTGTAGATCCACTGCTACACCATTGGTCACCAAATCAGGTCCTCAACCATGGCCTGCACCTATACCAAGATGCTCTCATGTCCAAGCATATTGAACTGTCCAATAAGTCTTGAAAGTTGATCCCCATCCATTCCCCATGCTCCAAGCACAAGAGTCTACCAAGGAGTCAATGAATGAATGTACACAAATCTCACCATAGGCTATACCTGAGTAGCTCGCCCACCTCCCTGAGATACTGATGATGATCTGCCTGTCCTACATCCCGTGTAGGTTCAAATTTCCATGCTAGACATTGCCAACTCTGATTTGACCAATAATAGGCCTCCCACCAAGGAGCCTATCTCTCCACAACATCCATCATAGCATCCAAGCCAAAGCAAATGCAAACTAGATCCACTATCGTGATGAACAACTCACCAGGAATCCCAC
The DNA here is from genome assembly GCA_029204225.1 of Diphasiastrum complanatum. Lineage (NCBI taxonomy): Eukaryota > Viridiplantae > Streptophyta > Lycopodiopsida > Lycopodiales > Lycopodiaceae > Diphasiastrum > Diphasiastrum complanatum. The sequence continues at coordinate 934,419 of CM055093.1, read as the reverse complement.
CTGTAAGTCTTGTCCATGCCAATGACTCAAGTCCAATATAAAATAGCTGCCCCTGATGATCATCCCATGTCATCCTGCAGTGCTATGCCTACCATGTATCCCAATGCCATCCCTGATAGTGCCCATAGTGCCCATCTGTATTCCCCCAAGCTAGCTCCAAGCTGCTCCTGTGAATGGTTCCAAACCACTCCCTAAGAATACATTGAGATGCGATCTCCAAAGCCACCATCAAGTCCCTCACATGAGTGTGCATGCCAATATCCCTCCAAGTGACCCTATGAGATCTTCCATGGACCAAACCAAATGATCTGCACCTTGTCATCACTGAAATCTGCATCCCTGGTGCAACACTGATATGGCAAATTGACTTGACTTATCCAAACTGGCAGTTGAAGTGTATCTCCTCGATGACAAACCTGATACACTGATCCACAACTGAAATGACTTGATCAAAATTAACTTATCGACTGCAAAACCACAAAATCATCACATTCACCACTCTCCAAGAGCATCCAAAGTGTGATTATTGACCCGTTCTTCATCCTTTGCATGTCCCACACACAGCTCGTCCAATGCAAGTCAGCTATCTTGCCCAATGGCTTCCAACTGGCACCACCTCGCACTTCCATCACCCGTGAACACCAAAATGTGTGTACCTCCAAGTTAGCCTATATTTCCCTCCGAACGAGAAATTTCCAAGCTACAGATGCGTGTGTCAATGCAGCTATCACCTGACTCGACAATGCCATTGTCGATCATGCCTGTGAGAGCGTTCCCCCTAAATGCCACTTGATATTGGTTGGTTCTAACTCCAAAAGTTGAACCCGATCACAAGAATTTTTCACCTGTAATTGGCATACCATGTCTACCTCTCACCTGCGATTGCTTGCCCTCTCAAAATTGTTGCCAATGATGAGTAATCACACCACCAAGCTGTACTTCTGTTGCCAATACTAGCTTTCTCCACACAATTCCGCTACTATTCGCCCCCATACTGCATTTACCACTTCCAAACACCCTGTTACCCTGTCAGGAGTAAGTAATAATGATTCTGAAGCGATAATGCCTCATTGTACCGCCTTGTAGCAGGTTTCACCAGTCCAAAATTGCCCCGAATTTGGCCCTACGGTACCCAAATAGCAAATGTAGCCCATCAGTAGGTCACCCGCACTCTGCTCGCTAGAATGGTGATGAAAACACCTGAAACACGTTTCTCCCTGCTCTGGCTCTGAGTAGCCAGTTTCAGGGATCATTTTGGCCCAAGAATGGCCAAAAAAAGGTGCCTTTGAGCTATAGTTAGCCCCTTTGTCATTTGCCCTTGCATTTTGATTGAAACTTTAGTCTAAAGTTTTTTTTTTTAATGAAGAATAACCATTCTAAATGGCGGGTCCCTTCAATGGATTTTATCATGAAAACTTTTAATGAAGATAATGCCAAATGTGCCTTTCAACTCTTCAAGGCCCATTTCATACGAATCTTTTGACACAAGGTGTTCATCCATTCTGGGAGCGTGTGACTGCCCTGCGGCCTCCTCCATCTCCCTCTTCTTCTTCTTTGTAGCTCGCTCCTTCTTCATAGCTATAGCCGCCTCCATGCTCATAATCAATCTCCTCTAATACAACACGGCTGTCCACAGCTATCTACAGCCCACAGCACCCTACCATTGCGCCCTGCCTCAGTCTTTAAGAGTTCAAAAAGCTGCTTTCAAGTGAGAGAGAATCAAGGGTTTTACCTTGAAAACCCTAGAGAGATATAGAGAGATATCTTGGGCTTTTACACCACAATTTTTTGTGGTTTCTCTTGCAGTTCACAACTCCACAGAGGTCGCCCTAACACAAAACTAAAAATTTTCCAAATTCCCTCCGTTTTCAACCAGATTTGACCCTATAAATTGCCATGGCTCTCTGTCATTGCTCTTTGCAAATCCTTTGCAAGCCCCGTTGTGCCAAACGGCTGTCCACATTGTGAATTATGAAGCCACCATTGATGATTTCCTCGAAACCACCGAAACTGCAAGATTTTTCCATGAATTCTCCATGGAATCCACCTATGATGATCGTTCTGATCTTCCCCGAAGCTCCGATCGAAGAAACTTTGTTGTCTCATGCCATCCGGACTGCCGATACCTCGTATGGAGTCCTCTCTCTTGAGACGCTTTGAGTGCTATTTCTCCTGGTGAAACACGCTATCCCATAGCTCCACCGGATCGTGCATACCTGCATCACCCTGATGCTCTGATACCAAGTTGAAATTCTATTAGGATCTAGTGCAGTATGCAGATCACATCACACAATCACCATAGCCACTTCTCACAAGCTCTCAAAGATGGCACAACAAAAGTTAATAGATTACAAAGAAACACTGTACATATAGAGTATTCACAAACTACATGAAAAGGCAGGTGTCCTAAAACTGGCCTACCACCTGTCAAACTAAGGTTGGGTTCAATATGGCCAAATTCGACCGACAAACTTGGAACATGCCCCCAAGTATAGCAAGTACTGTAAATAACTCTGTACAGGCTAATTTCTTCCTACATGTGGCTACCCGGCTAACCCAAGTAGCCATCTACGGATCAGTGCCCGATAAATATTCTAACGGGTCACGTCCCGATCACCACCATATATAGTAAACCAAATAAATTGTACAATAATTACATCATCACATTTAGAGCTTACATAAAATGTATATCAGATTAACTCATATTTCTAACTCAACCCTGGAACCTCCCCCAACTGTACCCTTTCCATCAGCCCTCACAACTATGTACTCATACATCGATGGTTGCATGCTCACAATCAACCTTTCAATCAATATCAAGTGTGTTATGAGAGGACCTAGTGTCAAGCAGAACACACATTCATACCACGCAATTGTCCAGTCATAACAATCAAGAAGTACCTGGAAATTGATACATGTGTTGCATTATTTTAAACAGTCGTGGAAACAAAAATAACATCAACCTTACCTGATCATCGACACTTTCACAAGGTGAAAAGTACTTCCCTGGAGTTCATCCTGCTCTAGCTCTTCAATAGCCCAAGGTGCTCATGCATGCTTCACTAGCAAATTGCATGAAGTCAACATTGGATTCCATGGCTATTCCTTCCACATGTATCCTACGAAGTAACCAAAGCAAAACTTTCTCATTTGGAACATTCTTGGTCATGCAGCAATAGCAACAAAGATCGTTGGCCCCTTATGAACAACGGATTGCTCATACAATCCTTGTCCCTAGAAACTACACCTACTTGTCACACTGAAGGACACCGACCCCTTTGGACGTTAGACCGCCCATACAATCCTTTGTCCTCGGAAGCCCCTGCTCCATTTCTTTTCAAGCCACTGGAAACTTTCCTTTGCACAAATTGACTCCTTATTACCGTTTTTCAAACACAGTTCTATTTGAACTGCTCTTGGAGGGTACAAGTCTGCTTCTTTACAATGAAAGGTTTTGAGACTTCCATGCAAGCCCTCCACAAAATGAAAGACTGAAACAATCATATCGAGGATCTTGATGTCTTTACTTGTTCAAGGATTTGTTGAAATATGGCCTCCATAGCATCCACCTTAGTTGCCACTTCTTCAACCCTGGTTAATCTAGTGCTAGTACACTCTTGTAGATCCATAATTATGGCTTTCCAAACCTGCCAACCCAAGTTCAGGTGTAAAATGAGAGTAATTAGGTGTCTTTTGCTCACAAAACCCCCTTATGAAATGTGCACCGGGTTTGTCCTAGCTGGAACGAAGGCTTTAATAGCCCTTATTTTCCTTGCAAATCCATCAAATTCACAAAAATCAAGTATCCCTACACCATGTCACAGCAGTACACAACAAATCACAGGTTACTAGGGTGATTTCGACAACAATTTGAGGTCAAGATCAAAGCCTCTTTGCTCTCAGCTATCAACGCTGGTCTTGTAGCCTTCAAACCAGAGTTTTGGAGATGAAATCATCGTATTTTGATCCGTGACTAAAATTCAATTCAGTTCCGTAGTCGAAATCTGAAACTCGAATCAGATCTGTGACGCTGAAACTTGATCGTAATTTGCAAACTGAAACCTGATTCTAATCCGATTCTGAAATTGTGACCTGATCCAATTCTGACATCGTAATCCAATTTTAATTCCGAAGTTGAAATCCGATTTTGATCTACGTCGTTGTAATCTGATCCCGATTCACAGTCGCAGTCTGATTCTGATTTTTGCAACCTTTCTCTAAATGTAAACCTAGATTCTGATACCAAATGTCAAACTTGAAATATGTATTTAATGAGAATCCTTATTCTTCGGACACTATAGAAACAGAAACAGTTGAGGCAAATAAACAACAGCCTGATGTTCAGGCAGATATTCCCACACCTTTTGAACTTATTCAAGCAACTACAAGTGCCATGTGGTCAATTTACAAATCTAATTTCAAAAGAAAGAAAAGATATAAGAGAGACTTGAAATCTTCACCTATTTTGACAAAACGTCAAAAACAATTGATTACAAGACACGAGATTCTGACGATACGATGCATTATTTGTTGTTCATCCTCTTGCTTACAGAAATTAAACAAGAAACAGATCAAGGAATTGAGGTCCAATTTTGTTTTGCGAAGTAAAGATGAAAAGAATTACTATTTGTGTGCCACAATGAGACCTAACAAAAACTCGTATGCATATTTTTTAAATGCAGCATAGGTTTGTCGAAAACCCTGCAAAGTTGTTCATGCGATTGGAAATTCATGCCTTCAAAGAATGCACACACGACTTCAAAAAAATCCAACATTGCAAAAACCATTGTAGGGTAGGAACCGTGTCCCTCCGGATGATTTGAATGCTACGAGTTGGCTAAAGCAGTTTGTGGATGTGCATGGAGAAAAATTACCAAATTCTTTATATTTTCACTTGCTAGATAAGTTTACAAAATTGGAGATATTTTTGATGTATAAGGAGTTCACTAAGACCAAAAATGTTGCCTATTTAAGTTACTCATATTTTCTTAAGATTTGGAAGAGAGATTTTGGTTTGGAAAAGTTTACAAAATTTATGTTTTTTATTGGAGGAGACAGAGTAGGCCCACCACTTACCCCCCAATACTCCAAGAGGGTAGGCCAATAATTATCAGGTCCTTCATTGCATTAACTCGTGAGTAGCATCTATCAAGCTCCCTCCCAAATCCCCAAAAAGTGAAATATTTTTGTACCAGTGGGTTCTATTTTTGTACCAACAAACCATGCTTTTAGTATAACATGCGAATTGTTAAAATATGCCAAACAACTAGTAAAGACCAATGATAAGAAAGGTAAAAATTTATTAACTTTCAATACTTTAAAAACGCTAGGTGATTTGAAATGTTTTGAATAAATGGATAAGAATCCTCAATAAAGTAATTGTTCAAACAATAAGTTATAGGTATTGATTACCAAAAGAAAAGGATATCAAAAGACTAAATATTCTTATTTTATAAATAGTTACCTTCAATTGGTCGACCATTATTATTACTTTTAAATTTATCTCGTGCAATTTTTTTCTCATCGATAAGTAGGGATAGCAAGTATCTTGTTCGATAACCCTTCATGTATTCCTCGGGCTCTATTCCGCGTGTATTCATGAGGATATTTTTGTTTTGTTGATGGATATGTCATTCTTGTTGTCATTGTTAACTTCAACAATTTACTATGGCATGGTGGAATGTTGGGGACTACCACATTTTTTCCTAACCTTGACATCTGATGAAACAACCGATATGCGATGGAATGAAATCCAGCACATTGAAAACTTGGTAAAAAAATTTACCAATGACTATGATTGGAGAAATTGTCCAGTAGAGTGTTCAATGTTGTTTGTGGGAAGGTTAGACCAATTAATGAAAAAATATCTACTATCATCTAACCCACTTCTTGAAAATATCCAACATTATTGATAGCCAATGTAGAACTTATCATAATTGATGCAATGTCAATGATAACATCCCACACTTTGCAATTGGTTGTGCATCAAATGAATCAAGTGAAAAACATTCCTCAAAATAACCATTTCAAAATCCTCATTCTATTACTACTTGGACACCATGCACAATTACCTGCAATATGTCAGCATAGACAAGAATTTTTTTGTTGGCCATGTCATATATGTTCTTCATCATATTGGAAAATTGCAACGCATTTCAATTTGACATATTTAGTGAGACATTATGAAGATCCTATGTATTTCGAATTTTTTAACAACCAGTAAAGAATGAAATACATAATGTGTTTTATGATAGAATAACAACTGAGAGAAAAACTTTTGAAATCATAGATGACAATATTTCAATCATCTATACACATCGTGAAGATGTTATATAATTCAATGAATATGCGCTAGAAAAACTATATATGATCCCTCTCAAATAATCACAACCACAATACAAATTAATGCATCACACATGCCCGAAACGCAAAGTTGGTTGATGGAAAAAAAATTCCACCAAATACCAAAATTAGTTATTGGTGCAAAGGTGATGCTACTTCGACAATTGTAATTAAAGTTCCTAATTTATGAGGCCAATTAGTTGTTGATGCGTGTTCAAGATTGAGCAAACTGATTTTTTGTTCCTCGAAAAAGTCCACGTATCAATGGTGATCAAACTCATAAAAAAATTGATGAGCTGCTTGAATACTTGATTCCAAAAAATTTAATGAGGCAAATAAGTCAACCACATGATGCTCTCTTTGTGCTTTTTGTTCTCCTAGCATGGACTTCAAGGGAGACAACGCAACAAGCTTCATTTGACTAGAAGGCATATTGAGCAATTCCGTATTCCTTCAACAGGTAACCATGAAACTGAACTTGAAAATTGTTTGCCCAATAGCAATGTGATGCCAGTCTCATTACATATGATTTTGAACTGATGTTGAAAGCTAACGACACAGTTGGCTTTGGCAAGTATGATTCTTCAACAATGCCCTGAAACACTGGTAATAAAAATGTCCTCTTGCATTTTAGTCTTTTGGAAAAACAACTAAACATCTGATTAATTTGATCATGGGTGTGACCCACCAACAAAAATTGTATTTTCATTTTTTTGAAATTTTTTTTCTCTACCAATATGGACAAGTGAGCCAGTACAGTTTGAATTGTATTTTCTCTAACAGTGTTGTATAGTTGCAAATATAGTATTTCTCGAAGATTATCACCAAATTTGCGAATTATCTTTTGTACAATGGTGATAGTCAAATTTGGATCGTTTCAAACATTGGGATAATTCAAAAATACTTTTGACTCCAATGTGCCATTAAACACAAGTGCTTCAATCAAATGATGAACCGGAATAAAATCTGCCTCGTTCAAATTTTTTGGCACTCAAGTAACATCGTTTTCTTCTTATCCATACCATCGATGACAAGACCTAGATACTTTTGTGGAAACTCCAGCATTTCTTTCGATGTTTCGCCAATTTTGGTCTTCCAATTGTTTGTTGTTCTCTATGCACTTAAAGCACTTTTGTAGCATCCACTAGAAAATGTAACAATTAAAATATTCAATAAATTATGATAATATCATCACATTTATAATTTGAAAATTCAAAAGTCATATTATTGGAATGAAATGACTCGTGCACAATCTTATGCAATTGCTGCTGATCTTGATAAACACTTTGGTCACATGGGTCAATGTGAAAACAAATTGACAAATGGACCAATCACATTTTCTTTTGTAATACAAATGATCAATCCTACAATAGCACATCTATTCGAGTTGCCCCCCTCAGATACAAGAACATAAGGTACAACGAACATTTCTTTTAATATTTCTACTATGAAATATGAAAATAATTTTCAACTTAACTTTATTGCACGATTTTAAGGTTATAATAGAAGAAGATGTAGCAACAACAAGTGCTACAAAGGTAAATCAAACTATGTTTATCTATTTCATTTTCGAAAGCTTACTCTTATGCAATTTTACAAAAACATACATTAGCTAAATTGTTTGAATGCAGGAAAACACACCTCCACCAAAAAGAGCACGAAGAACATTCACATCTACAAATTAGAATGCATCAAAAATAAAAAAGTTTACATTGGACAAACAACATCACTGATGAAAAGATATCACCAACACTGTGAAAACCCTCCTTCAAAAATGTTGGCAGATGCATCTCTATATGCTTTGTTTAAAAATAATTTTAAGATATCTACAATTTGGACTAATGACAAAAAGGTTGCAAATGATTTAGAATCATTCTATATAGATCTATTTGCTTCATCTGGCTCAAATGGTCATAACATATTAAAAAACAACCCAAGCAATTCCAAAAAGTATTGGTACTTGAAAAGACGTCAATACATGTAAATATAATAAAGTTGATTGTCAACTATAAATAGCTAAACATGTTTTCATTTATCATTTATCATTCAATGATTCTCAATTATTATAGATCTAAATGTCTATGAGGCTGGCCTTCGATTCTAGTTCTTATATAGGAAAAATATTTCTGTCTAGGAATCTAAAATGTTGCTTTTCCTAGATTGTTAAAGTAGGAAAGTGTTGCACTTTTCCTAGTTTTCACTTTCCTAGTTGCATTCATATGCAACTAGGAAATATCTCGTTTTTTCCTATCTAGAAACATGTCATATTTTTCTTGTGTATCGATGATAATGAAAAGCAACAATATGGGCAAATTGCAAAAACAGAATGTGGAAGTAGTTATCAGTGTCATTGTCAAAGAATCATAATAACCAGCGTATATACTACAACAGCATGAGAAAATTCAGAGAACTCCAACCGTTTACAAAAATGCTGAAAAGTTGTCGCCTAGAACATATGAAGAAGTAATACAAGAAAAAGGACCACACAATTTGGTCCATGTATTTGCCATTAGATTTGTAAACGTCGCACCGAAATTTTGTCCATGGCCAGCCATTAAAATGTCAGTCACGTTCTTTGCCGATACTCATAACATGCGTACCCAAATGGTCATTTTTTGAAGAACAAGTCATGGTAATGGGATGCTGGGAGCGGGTGGTGATGGTAAAAGAATCAGCAGAAGCAGACGACAGAGCTAGAGCCACAATGGCCATTGTCACAATGAATAAATCTAGCGAAATTCTAATCACCGTCATGCTTGCAAATGTTAGGTAGAGAGAGAGAGAGAGAGAGAGAGAGAGAGAGAGAGAGAGAGAGAGAGAGAGAGAGAGAGAGAGAGAGAGAGAGAGAGAGAGAGAGAGAGAGAGAGAGAGAGAGAGAGAGAGAGAGAGCGAGAGAGAGAGAGAGAGAGAGAGAGAGAGAGAGAGAGAGAGAGAGAGAGAGAGAGAGAGAGAGAGAGAGAGAGAGAGAGAGAGAGAGAGAGAGAGAGAGAGAGAGAGAGAGAGAGAGAGAGAGAGAGAGAATTTATAGTGCAAACCTAGAAATGCTTCTTGGGTTTAAGCTAAATAATACTTAGGGTTACGTTATTCGTCACCTTTATGCAACAGGTTAAACGGCTAAAGTTCTTATCTTAGGCGTCACATAATCATCTAGTATGGTTATCCATGTCTTCTGGCATTTCATTCTCTGTGAAATATGCATCCCATGTGTTTGCTCACAAATTTAATACACTTCCAAATTGCTCGATAATGGCCAAAATTTTGAAGCTTCTTGGGAATTTATAAATAAGCAAGACCTTCGGACAAACAATCAAAACTTAAAATTCTTTATACTTAAATTTCTTGTATCCAAGACATCCTTGCACAAAGGTGTCTTCAGTCTCAATGTTGTAATATAACATGGAGATTAGGTCTCTAGAATTTATTATTTAAGAGCACAGACATGTAGTGTGCTACTCAAAAATCTTCTCTTCCTAAGTTGTAATAAAGTTCTCCAACTTGTGCAATTGGATTAGGTGGTCGCAAAGAGCTTTATAATATAGTGTAGATGCCTAGTTGCAAAGTGCAATCATCCACGATTGATGATCGAAGAATGACGTGAGGTGGAAGACTAAATAAACACATGAGGCAATACCTCAATCTTGGCTTTGCCCACCCTTGTCAAACTACTTTTACTATCACAAGGGGTTGAAAAAAAGTACTACGCTACAATTTTTGCCTAAGTTCATACTAATGAAGCCATATTCGACCGGTGCATGTAACCATATGGAAATTAGACTGGTGCATGTAAGCATATGTTGTTTCATTTATGTTTATATATGCAATCTATTTTTCGAATTACAATCTATTTCGATATAATAAAAATTCTTTTTTAGACATACTTCATTGGTTCCCCTTAGTATTTGTCTAGTTTTCTTCTTTTCATGGTGTATCAACAACAATATCAAACAATCAGTGCATTTGATAGTTCATTGATAAAAACTCATAGAAAACCAATGTAAGAATTTATCTATCGCAATTGTTTGACATATTATTTTAGACATACTTCATTGGATCCCCTTAGTATTTGTTGGTATTTATCATTGTTTTGCTTTCCATGGCCTAGAGCATCAACATCAAATAATCATTGAGTTTAATAATGTATTTATAACAAATTCACGGAAAGTCTATCTATTGAACTTTATTTCACAATCTTCAATAGATTTATCTTCAAATTAGTCACATTGATCTAAAATCTTCAATAATTTTAACTTTTTTTACTATTAGATCTAACTTAAATTCATCATACAAACTACAATCTTGAATACATTTAACCTTAAATCAACTACAAACTAAAATCCTATGTGCATCGAACTTTCACATAATAACAATCTAGAATCTTAAATGCCTCCAACTATAGTATTCCTCTTGTTAAAGGCGACATTCTAATCTTTCCTTGAATGGAAAAACCTAACATTCTGAGATAGGACATAACCGCAAGATTCGAGTATTATAATTATCACATTTGACTCTATTCAGGGTTCAAGTATCTTCATAGTCCAAGCTTTTATAGTTACTGAGTCAAAGCTATGGGGGCAATACCTATATATTAAGCGATTTTCCATCTATAATTAACAATAAACCATAAACCCTAAACAACAATAGGGGACCCTAAACTCCCCTAAAATCGTGTGAATTGAAAATGAAGAACTATGACGAAAAATTAGGACGTGCAATGACTTCTTGGAATATTAATGATGAAACAAATCTATTGAGAATGCAAAGGGGACCCACCGACTCTAGAATCGAGTTGTCTATGCCAATTGGGTATTCTTGTAGCTATGACACTACCAAAGAGGCTGGTGGTGTGCAGAACGTTGGCGTTCTTGAACCTAATCGTTCACCACATCAAAGAGAGAATAATGTTGCAAAAGTATTGCAATGAATGTAAAAGTAAAAAATGAATGCATGTGAATACAATTATTAGTAATCATAAATCATTCTTGTCAATTTCGTCATTCTCGTCATCACAAAAGTCTTAACATCCGTTCAATAAATACTCTATATTCTAGTCCGAGAGAGAGAGAGAGAGAGAGAGAGATCGTGATTTGTTTTTACTATTTTTGAGACTCTCATTAGTTGCCTATAGTTTGTTTCTCTCTTATTCCCCTCCCCATTATGTCAGGCGATGCTACATCCTAAAGCCAAAGGTCAGGTCATAGTCGCGGGTCATCCTGCTTTTCCTCTATGAGCGAGGATGAGGTCCTCAACTACCTTGATCAGTTGCCTTCCCCATAGCACGATAGGCTATTAGAGCAATTGAGGGCTTGACGAGCGACTCGTGACTCTAGCATAATAGTTGGGTACACATCATCCGCCGAGTAAATTCAATCGACTCCTCGTGTAGATCACACACATGCTTCCCCTTCCCGTGAGGGTTACTCCGGCGAGGGGTCCCTCTCTCACCCATGGCGCTATTGCCAGTTGCTTCCTCCCGACACTCTCGGAACAACCAGAGGAGCCACCTCGGTGTGCCCTGTTGTGGAGGATGTGGTGATGACGATGATCCACCTGATGTGGTCATGAGTCCTGTACGTCCACGTAGCACATCTCGTCATGGAGAGTCCCTACTTCGAGAGCCACTGACGTAGGAGGCAGCACCTAGGGCATATGGTACTACGATTCCTACATCTCTCACACCTGAGATTCCCGACACGCCTTCCTTCACCCCTCATATTTTCCTTACCTCTGGACCCACTGCCCCACCTATCCTTCCAGCTATACTCTATGGGGTCAGACTTCACCATGTATAGATTTGAGCACCAGAGCTATATCAAGGGGTTGATCAGTTAATCATATTTCACTATTTGAGACAAAATATCAGAACCAATCGATACTCCCCCCCAGCACACCAGGTACACCCCACATCATAGATATTCTCCCATTGGTGGGGCATCTTCCATATCTGAGGCCACCCCCGTAGACACTCCCAGGGCCACATCACTAGCAGTTGCCATCCCACCGTTGTATGACATAGACAAAAATGGTCACATCATTTAGAATGCCGAGGGTATGAGGGTCATCATGCGCATGAGGGAGCTCATGTATATGTACTTTGCTTGAGACATATTTCATGACTGGCGTGATGTCAGCGATGACTGCAAGAATCACGTCATTGATCAGCTGCATAGTGAGTTTCCAGTCCCATCCGAAGAAATGGAGTTTGCACGGAAATGGAGGAGCCGCATGGGAGCCGCATGGGAGCCGCAATGAGCCCCCGCAAATCGGAGATCCGAGATCCAGTGAGATCTGGCAGAAGTAGGCCCTCCTACGTGGATAAAGTCGGCTAGAAGTATGCGAAGAAAGAAAACCGAGATAATCCAGACTGCTTCAAGCAGCAGCGAGAGGCAGCCAAAGTTCTACAAACCACGGAACAAATTGTTTGATATTGTTGTTGATACGCCATAAAAAGAAAAAAACTAGACAAATACTAAGGGGAACCAATGAAGTATGTCTAAAATAGAGTTTTTAATATAATAGATTGTAATTCGAAAAATAGATTGCATATATAAATATATGTGAAACAGCATATGGTTACATGCACCAGCCTGATTTCGATATGGTTACATGCACCAGTATATTTTCTCAACCCCTTGTGATAGTATAAGTAGTACGAGGACGGGCAAAGCCAAAATTGAGGTATTGCCTCATGTGTTTATTTAGTCTTCCACCTCGCGTCATTCTTCGATCATCAATCGTGAATGATCACACTTTGCAACTCTAGGCATCTACAATATATTATAAAGCTCTCTTCGACTTTCAATCAGTTGAACCGATTCTTGTCCTCCACCTAATGCAAGAGCATGAATTGGAGAACTTTATTAAAACTCAAGAAGAGAAGATTTTTGAGTCACAAACTACATGTTTGTGCTCTTAAATAATAAATTCTAGAGACCTAATCCTCATGTAGACCGAAGCTCGTAGACACCTTTGTGCAAGCATATCTTGGATACAAGCAATTTAAGTGTAAAGAATTTTAAGTTTTAATTGTTTGTCCGAATGTCTTGCTTATTGATAAATTCCTAACAAGCTTCCAAATTTTGGCAATTATTAAGCAACTTGGAAGTGTATTAAATATGTGTAACACAGGGGATGCATAATTCACCAAGAATGAAATGCCAAAAGACATGCATACCCATACTAGATGATTATGTGACGCCTAAGATAAGAACGTTAGCCGTTTAACCTATTGCATGAAGGTGACGAACAACGTAACCCTAAGTATTCTTTACACTAAACCCAAGAAGTATTTCAGGGTTTGCACTATACATTCTCTCTCTCTCTCTCTCTCTCTCTCTCTCTCTCTCTCTCTCTCTCGGCGTAACATTTGCAAGCATGACAGTGATTAGAATTGCGCTAGCTTTGTTCGTCGTGACAATGGCCATTGTGGCTCCAGCTCTGCCGTCTGCTTCCGCTGATTCTTTCACCGTCACCAACCGCTCCCAGCATCCCATTACCATTACTTGTTCTTCAAAAAATGATAATTTAGGTACGCATGTTCTGAGTTTCGGCGAAGAACGTGACTGGCATTTTAATGGCTGGCCATGGACCAAATTTTGGTGCGACTTTTACAAATCTGATGGCAAGTACATGGACCAAGTTGTGTGGTCCTTTTTCTTGTATTACTTCATAAGTAAACTCTCATTTGATTCTCAGATTCTTCATATGTTCCGGGCCACAACTTTTCAACATTTTTGTAAGCGGTTAGAGTTCTCTGAATTTTCTCATGTGGTTGTAGTATATAAGCAGCTGGATTTTATGATTCTTTGACAATGACACTGATAACTACTTTCACATTTTGTTTTTGCAATTTTCTCTTATTGTTGCTTTTCATTATCATCGATAATGCACGCGTCGCTTTCTTTCGCCAGATCTACATTTTGTATTTGTGTTAAGAATGATACTTTCTTTGTTCGCGTTCGTTGTAATCTACTTTAAAGTTTCAGTATTACTGATAAGCTAAGCCCGTTTGAGAGGATAAACAAGTCTTTGTTTTTTAAGTTTCAACAACCGAATATGAGGTTTTGCATCAGATCCGATCTTCAAGAAAATTTTGGATGTTTGTTATAAAGAGCTATATTGCTTGATAGCATTCAAGTACTATGGATCTCATCTGGGAGTTAAAAGAAGCTGGCATCTTCCTGGAAAATGGTTCGAAAGAGAAGCTATTGGATGGAATGACACCCCGACAAACTAGAAGCACAACTAGCTCTAGCACGTATACAGCTTGTTAGGACTAGTTCTACAGCTCGTGAGAGGACGACGGAGATTAATGTTAAGGACTGAATGGTGGGTATTTTATGATGCGAATAAACATGTGCAGTGTGCGCTGTGGTAGATCATGGGCCTTATTTCGAATGTATCTGCAAGTGAAAAAGTTTCTTAATGTGGCTGATTGAATACCTTTATAACGTACTTGACTACAAAATCATGTGAATGAATGAGTAGCTGCATCTAAAACTACCTTGGCAAAAGAACAAATTTTCCATTAATTGCTGTAAGATGTAGATGTGTATAGAGACTTAGCATCCTGTTTTATGGATGGATATGGTTTAGTTTTTCATGTAAATAGCTTATTTGTTTCCTTTCAAAGCACAAAAGTAAATTGATTTAGGTCAGTTTCATTTTCACATTGTTTACAACAAAATATTTGTTGTGAATCTAAAATATAGCAGCAAAAATTGACAAATGAAGCAAGAAAGAATTTTAGGTCATTTTCTTTTTCACATTGTTTACAGCAAAGTATTTTCTGTGAATTAGCAATATAGCACCAGAATTTGACCAATTTCAGCAGAAAGAATATTAGATAATGCCATAAAATGGAACACGAAATCTTTTGAAATGGGAAGTGGCAAAGGACCCTTTCTTTTTCAAGCCCTTAAGATTTTTAAAAATTCACATAAATTTTGAAACTTCAAATTAAAGCAAAAAAATTATTTGTCAAATGCTAGATTTTGCAAATATCTAAAAGTTAGACCGAGTGATGCAAGATAATTCTCAGATTTTAGATTCAATTCGCTGAAAAAATACAAACATTAGTTGCGGTCAATTTTTTATTATGAAAAATGATTGTTGAAGTGAATTCAAAATTTTGGAACATTTTTTAAAAAAAGGATTCAAATGCAAAATTGAAAAATATCTGTTTAACTAACTAATATGAATAATTAGTAAACTTAAATAACACAGACGTTTAAAACCATTTTCCAGAAATAATCATTCTTAATAAAGATACTGATCATCTTTTCTAAAAGATAAAAGTAATATTCACAAAAGAAATTTGATAATTATTTATACACTGTCATCAAAAAATTTCAATCAAATCATTTGGGTCAGGACTAGTAGCCCTTCCAAGATTTGAATCTACTTGAGTAGTAGACTGCTCTAAGTAACAACATCCACTATTACCACCTCTCCTAGATCACCTTCATCACCTCCAATGCCATTAGCAGGCAGTTGAAGCTCTTTGTAAAGTGGAGCAATCTTGTCTTCTGAGGGGCCTAATCTACCGACTTCTTGAAACTCGTATGGGAAAACTCAAATTCCAACTAATCTTATTTTAATAAAAGTTAGTAAGCTCTCATGTAGCTTTATTGCCGCTACATGTCTGCCCTTTTGGTCATCACATGCACTAGTTGTGCCACTATCACTAAATAAATCAAAAATCCAGTCAGTCGGATGAGAAAATATGTCAAACAATTTATTTACAGGTTGTTGCGGCTTTTGGTATGGAGAAGCCACAAAACAAGTTATCAGATTCTTTGTTTTTTTTGTCAGTGCTAAATTCAAAGTGATTGCCAAAATCAATGTTTCATGTTGTGTTGTAATGCAACATTGACTTCTTTCCATTGGATGGAAAATAGCCAATGGTGAGATATTCAATCTCATCACAAAGGCGAGCACCACCAGAATTTCTTACATTTGGCTTGAACTTGCAATTATTGAGAATAAAAATTTTTACAGTTTGAAAGGTAGGCGTACCATATCTCTGAACAAAATTAAAAATCTTTGAAGCTCCTCATCCTTGGAGCTGTTTGGATACAATGGTTGACACTTTGCCAATCTTGAGAATTGAAGCTCTTGACCATGGCCTCTTCCACTTTCATGAAAAGATTTATGTCTGAAAAAAAATGATGTTATTAGAAATTCATCAATTTAATGGTGACTGAAATTAGAAGACCATCTCTACAAGGCTTAGCTATCCATCTCCCCCTCTTGAAAGGACGCTCACAATGACATCTTCAGAAGGAATGCCTTGCATGTATTTCCACTCGTATATTCCCATATCCTGAGGGATGGGAGCAAGTGTCAGCTGACTAGTTTATTTTTTGAAGAGGACACCCCTTTTAGAATCTATCCTTTTATTTCAAACCTCTCCCACTTTTCAGAAAAATTTCCCACAAGATCTCAATTTTGGAACAAAAATATTTGTGTAACTATCAAACAGTAGAAAATTTTGGAAAGTTTGTTTACTAGATTAAAAAAGAATTAAAACTTTTGGAAATCACTTGTCCAGTATGGAAGGCCAGTTGAAAAAATTATCCTATTTTGCCAAAGAGGAGGTTGGATTCTTCTCGTCAAAATGAAGGCCATTCTCCTGCGCACATAGACACTTTAGCTGGATATTTGTTTTGTAGCCCTCTTTGTGGAGTCTGAGATACTGCTTGTGAAAGAATCTCACTCTTTGTATAACAATCATCTTGAGTGTATAATCTTGATTAATGTTATGGTCCCAAGCAAGGAGCTTGGCCTTCTCAACACTCAAGCTAGCAAAAACTATTACACTAACCTGCCTAAATGATTGGGCATGTGGACACTCTATAGACAGCTCTTTTATGGGACGTAGACTATGGACTCTATTACTTTCATGTCTTGCATATAGGATTCAGCATAATCATAGACTTGGGATCCTGATATCTGACAAACGCTATATCGACCCGATATACGGAAGTAACACAACCCATTTCAGGAATCCTAGTTTTAGAGTCACCCATACGATCACCTGGACCAGCCAATAGTACCTATAAAAATTTATGAGGACGGATACAGATGAGTGTTAATTTCAACAGTGTAATTTGATCTCAGAAATCCCCAATGAACATCTCATGGAAGATTCAGCCACTAGTCCCACCCTGGAAGTAGGAACGCACTAGAGGTCGGGAATGAGAGCCTGTTCCTAGAATACTAGCAGATCTAAAGTGCCAATCACCCCTCCTTGTAGTCGTACCTTTGAGAGCTTGGAAAACTATCATCGACTAAGGATCACGACATATTAGAGAAGGCCCTCACAATTGGATGTGGAGGTTCCTCTGTTATTCATGTAGGGCCTAACCACCATTAAAAGTGGTGCCAATTGACCCTTTTAGGGCTTTTGTTCTGGACCAATCCCCTTTCAAAAAAGGACCTAACACGGGTGCATCTCTCGGGAGTCCAAACTTTATCAAGGAAAAAATTATTCGGGGATAGCCATTAGACCACTGAACTATATGTGTTAGCTAGTTGCAAGATAACTATGGTGGTGGACCCAACGGATGTTTAGTATTGGTGCGGAATTCTTAAGTATACACACCATCAAGTGACCCACCAAGAACATCGAGATAAAGAAATGTAGTGGGACATAGTATGATCAGACCACATCGATATTGTTTGGTGATACAAGTTGTCAGGACCCATAGTGATAGATATAATAGATTTCAATAGCACTGCCAGGAAGGTGCAACCAGGAGACCTCACCATAGAAGTCAGTGCCAACAACTTCCTCGTCCTAGCATCAGTATACATTCGCACTCATAATCGTTGGGTGATACAAGGTGCCTATGCCATACCCGTATGCAATTCATTGGCTGCCCTAGGTTTTGTATAGAACCTAAACTTAACAGAGGAGAGACAGTACATCACCAGATTTGTCAAAAAGCAACAGGTCAAGATTAGACCATGGGCTTCAAAACCACACTCCAGTCCTAATCACGCCACTCGACATGTAGGGCCTACACCCCCCTTACTTTCCTCCAAAATCAACCTATGGTATGAATCACCAATGGACATCGTCTACGGTTGTGGGAAGATTAGGGTCCAACAAACTAGCAACCAAATGGAGTTAGTAAGGACGTCTACAATGTTGATCAATGGAATTTGTAAGATGTATGGAAAAAGCTGGAAAAAGCATGTGCCTCAAACAACATCAGTTGAGCATCATCTAGTACATAGAGTACTACCCTAGATCAACCATTATAGGTACACCGCGGAAAACTAGATTGAAGGGAACACCGTCAAGAGAAACCTCAAATCTCTAGAGGGAATGATTATGTTACGATATTTTTTACCCCAGCGATCGATGCTGGGAAGAAATCAACATAACCGGATACAACACCACCATATATTCAGTGTCGTGCTGCTACAAGGATGGTTGGACATGTCTCGTACCTAATACTAACCAAATGATCCCGATCATGTTTTATTAACCAAACTATACATTTATGACTAATAGAGATTTTTAAGTCCTAGCCTATAAAGGTTTATACGCCATTCCTTGGCTCTCTTGAGATGTACAGTTCTTGCTAGTGGTACCTAGCTCCTTTATGAAGTTCTTGGGCTACTTCTCAGTCGAACTGTACTCAAGTGTCTCTCCCAGAGTCTTTGATAATATCATTTATATTTCCTAGCACATACTTGAGTAATATGTCGGGAACTCCTAATCGCAATTCTGTATATTGAGTGGAAGATCCCCTCAGTTTTCTCCACACAGAATTCTCTCCCAGTTCATAGACTTCAAGGGAACTATTACTGTGTTTGACTCTAAACAACTTATCTCCCACTAGGAGATGCTCTTAGAAATCTCTAGAGTAGAAATAATGATAAGTCTTTTTATTTTTAGTCAATTGGCAGAAATCTCTTGGTAGGGGTCTCATAGCCCTAATCCATTCATGTTAGTCCTGTCCGGATCTTGTCCTAGTAGCACTTCGAAGTTGTATGGAGCGTGCTTTGTATCGTACTTCAAAGTACCGTCCAACTTTGAAGTGCTACAACATTGTACCACACTTTGTAGCACTTTGAAGTTGTATGTTGTACCAATGGGATGCACTCCTACATCAACATCATCAGAATGATTAGAATTCTCATATCAAGTATTGAATAGTTAGCTCTCTCTAAAGCCTGCGAGCTTGAACACTCTTGAGCATTCTAGCTCAGTTTATATGGACAAGTACAAAACACAAATAGCATCAAATTATTGTATGATTCTAATGTTTTAATTTTTAGATATACCTATTCTTATACATTGTCGCTTACATGATTCTTATGCCAATCTTGGTGCAGGTTCGAGCTCTACACGCATATCTCTCTCCTTTTGTTAACACAGGTATGAAAGTCTCACTCCAATATGCATTAAAGTTCTGTAATCGATTTTCTTTTCTACTTCATTTCAATATATTAGGGTTTATTGTAATGTATTGTATGTTTATGAATGTAGTAATGATGTCAGGGTCAGGCAGTGGTGAAAGCTCGGGAGACTTTGTAAAAAAATTAAATCATTAACTCTCGAGCAAAGAACACAACTGCAAAATATGCTTAGCCAAAATGAGGATGGTCCCTTACAAGAGGTCGCGGCTCATGCCCCCACCGAAGAGTCATCCGCAAATCCTTATTATGATGTGGATCCTCAAGGCAATATAATTGCCAATAGAAAAGGAAGGGTGGTTTTGGAACGACTCTATTCTTTATGCCAACGTCATTTTGGTGACAAATTATTTAGTAAATGGTCCGAACAACCTGCCACCGATAAACGACAGGCTGTTGGTATCCTTCGTGACGAATTCCAACAAGAAGAGAAATTCGACAAGAAAGAAATTCATAAGCATATGAGCTTATGGATTAGGCATCGTCGTGATATGGCACGACGAGTTTATAGGGATGGGCTATCCAAGCCTTCCTGGTGTTCAAAAAATGATTGGAACCGTGTAAAAGTGGATGAACGAACACCAGATAAATACAAAATTCAGAAAGATGTTGCGGCTGCTAGGATGTATGGGATAGGCAACCCTAGGTTGGGCTCGAGTGGAAAGGCGAGATTGCAAGCAAGCATGGTAAGTGAACTTACACTACTCTTATAGTTTATCTTTGATTTTATATGCTTTGTTTTTTAATATGCATTATGACTAGCTGCTTCAACGTAGCCCTAAATTAATTTCAACTTCAATTGAATGCATGGATAGTTGGCGGACTATGGACGTCTGCCAACTAAGGAGGAGTACGAATTTGCCTTCAGGGAATCGTACGACGCATTACTCGACAAACTAAAGAGCGAGGGTCATCCTCCAAATGTAAGTACTAGTTTTTGTATTTATACTAATGTGGTTTGTATTTCGACGTCAATTTTATTAATTTAATACAATCAAGCATTAAATATTAATGTAGTTTGTTTGCTTGTGTTCATGCATACTGGACATCACGACGACGACGAGTAGATTAGGTTTATAAGTTTTAGTTGATGTTAGATCTAGAAAGACTCGTGCGTTAGCAAAAGACGCCAAAAGGCCTGGCATGACCATCACTTACACAACAAAGATTTATACTTAGGTGACCAGATACTTCTTTATACATCTAAGAAGCACCCCGGAAAATTGAAATTCCAGAGTGAAAGAACTTATGTTATCAATAAAATCTTTCCTAATGGTGCAGTCCAGCTACACTACAAACACTCGACGGAGTACTCCTAGACATTGTCGTCAATGGTGGTCATCTATGGCGGTATTACGAAGAATGATGAGATACTTGCACTAGGATCTAGTTTTGGAAGCATAAATAAACTAGATTCAAGATGGTATACACTCGTCCAGATCAAATTAACACTTCAAACTCAAATTCTTAGAATAGAATCATCCATCGTGCAATCCTACCTACAATCGCAAGTTTATGTATAAGATAAAGCAGCAATTGATTATCCATATAAGCAATAAATTTATTATCAAGTAGAAAAAGCCGAAACTTTTGAAGTTCAAAAATTAAACTCAATGCCTCTCGCTCCGTGGTCGAATAATTTCTCTCCACCAGCATTAGCTGCTTGCTTGAGTAATAGATCGGATGATCATAACCTTTTTTGTCCCCCGGCTGTGCTAATACGCAACCAACTGCCACCTGTGAAGCATCGCAATGCACATTGAGCGATTTGCTCCAATCCGGCAGCCGAAGAATGGGTCCATTAACCAATGTGTCAAGCATGTCTAAATGGATGATTTATCATGCAAGTACTTGCGATGATTTTTATATACAACTTTGTTTAAATGAAGTGAGTGTCGAGCATCAATATTTGGTCCACAAATCAGACACGCGTGATATCTAGAAGTTGTAAAACCTAAAAGAATTAAATCCAATTCGTGTTATAAATAGTTTTTTTTTAAAGAATAAATATTGCATGCATAAAAAATAAATATACAAAATTTACAAGCGATTTCATTTTATAGTCACCTGAACAATCGCCCAATCCTAGATAGTCCACATTAAAATCGCACGCAACAAAAATATATTGTCTTGAAGTGGATGAGAGATGTCATATGCTTGGACTCCCTTCCATAGTAGTTCTAGTTCTTCAATCGATGGTGCAAGGTAGATATCCATATTTTTTACTTTATGTTTTTAAGAATTAGAAGTGCTAGCATGAGATGTCCTTTTTTTATGCTTAGCCAAGGTGTAATGTTATAGTTGACCAACACCACTAACATTTTTCCAAAGGGGTTAACCTCGTCTGTTGCAAGTCCAAATTTTATATTTCTTGTTTCACTTGTGAAACTTGGATATTCTTAGTCAATGTGTTTCTATGCAAGAGTATCTGAGGGTACTCTCATGATCTCATCCGAATAACAATGACTAGCATGCCAATTCACAAGTTCTGCAAGAGACTTGCAATGAAACAATTATTGCAATCATGGGATAGTGGTCCCTTGTAAGTTGTCTCGATATCAAGGAGTATTACATATAGGACAAGCTTTTAACCCCTGATACTCACCACGATATAAGATGCAATCTTTTGGACAAGCATGATGAAATGTATAGTCCATTCCCATTACACTCAACATTTTCACCTCTTGTCTCTAGATAACATAGTGTTTCCTTTTGGGAGTAGTTTGTGCAATAACCTATACATAATCAAATGAATTTCATAATATAAAATAAAAGATCATCTAGCCAAGTAAAACTTTTGACTTGAATAACACATCTACTAAAACTTTAAAAAAAATCTCAATCTTATTTACCCAAATAAGGATGTAACACTTGTATCACTCCATTTATATTTTGCTTGGAGGTCAATATAAGCAACGAAGCGGCCAAATGAAATGTCTTTGTTCCAAGATATAATGGTGTGTTTGATTCTTCTCTCAATTTTTTTTCCTCGGCACTAATAAATGATTCACTATCATGTTCAGTGCGTTCTTCCACGTCATGATGCTCATAGACGTTATTTATCAAGTTGTTCATGACTTCAACTTCATCTTGAATGCAAAAATCATTTTCAGCACTTGATCTTGATTCTGAAGAAGAAGAAGAAGAAGGTCGAGGTTGATTTGTTTTGGCATGTTGTTGTTCATCTATTTTTATCATGGCTTTCAATCCCATACCCTCATGACATGATACTTGATTTATGTGTGGCCCATCATATGCCAATCTTCTTTTGGATATGGAGTGACGGTTGTCATCGTCACTAGAGCTAGATGATGATCATAGTCCTTCAAACATGGGAAACAAATATTCATCAATTAACATATCAGATTGTCATTCATGAAAATTAAAACTAAAATTAAGACATGCAAATCAAACACCATATCTTACATTAAGACATGCAATATGAAATTTAAAAAAAAATTTATTTGACATTCAAACATACCTTGTTCTCACTAAATAGATAAAATGTATCTTGATATTCACAAGGTACATTCTTGAGTTTGGCTCAAAGCCTTTTGTACACATCTTGGAAGAGGACGATCAAAACTATATTTGATGAATAATTCTTCACCACAATTAATGGGCCTTGTTGCACATACCATTACGTATGTACCTTTTGAGTTCCTAGAAAAGTATTCTTTTATTTCCATTGGTGCATTCCTCAAAATCACAATTAGTTAATGAAGGGTGACCAATGGAACTATTTATATATGCAGCAATATTGCCATGTTTTTCTAGACGCCCATCAATGTACATACAATCTGATTTCAAAACATTCTCTCCTTGCATACGCCTCTCTTCCAAAGAAACAACATTGGCATTCAAGCCATAAACCTGCATTCTCCATTGGTGACGACACAGAGCATGCCAATCACCCTAATTGTATTGAGGTCCTGCATAAGGCATTAATGTGACAACACTATTCAAAGGGACATCAATGCTAGTCAAAGAAAATTAACCCAATCCCGCGTTAGGAAAGTGCTCACTTGGCTTGATCATGTACATGTGACCCCAATATGAAAATAATTTTTCACATAATGGTAGTGGTATTCTATCAAGCCAACATGAATATTTATTTTGATCAGAGGGCTTAACCAATGCTTCTAAGTAGGGAGGAAGGGGAGACTCAGTCAATGAATTTAAAACATTATTGGATAAGTCAACAGTACGTAAATTTGGTTGTTCATTTTCAAATTTTGTCAAAATGCATCCAAGTTATGTTCTTCTTTTGATGGAGTAGATTTAGATGGGATAGGAAGAAGAGGAGATTCTACACAAGGTATACGAGGCGACGTGGGATGGATAGAATCGATGTGAGGTGTCATGAGATAGATAGAATCTATGTGTGGTGACATCGTGGAATGAATAGAATCCATAGTAGAATCTGTGTGAGGTGTTATGGGATGAATAGAATCCATGTGAGGTGTCGTGGGATGAATAGAATCTATGTGTGGGATGAATAGATTCCATCTATGTGAGGTGTGGTGGAGTGAGTGACGTGCGGGATGGAAAGATGCATAACTTCCACATCATGAGGTGTGTAGTGACTAGTGACATCATTATGATCATCAAAAAGATCTTCGTCTAATGCCAAAGATGATCCAAAATCGATATTTCTTATCTTGTTGATAAGATTGTCAATCGACTCATCACCATTACGTAGTGACAAGGACCCCATTCTTGTTTTGAGGTGTAGAATCCTACTCTCCTCAGCCACAAGAGCATTATGCAATTTATCAATTGATGGAAGTTGGTCTTGAATAGCAAAAGATTGAACTAGATTAGAGAACTCATGTCCTAATCCATTCATAATTACTTGTACTAGTTCATTGTCTTGGATCTTCTCTCCTATAGATCCCAATTCTTTGTTCAAAGATTTTATCCTTAGGACATATTCTTGTCCATTTTCTCCACTTCACCTCATGCTTTGGAAGAACAAGTTTCTTAGCATAAGCACTCTTGAAGTGCTATTGGATTCATAAATGTTCTTTAGTGAATCCCAAGCCTCTTTTGATGAGGTACAAGAAGCCACCTCCTTCAAGAGGTCATTGCTTACATTCAACTTTAAGCAATGTAGGGCTAATCTAACCCTCTTCTTGTATTTTAGTTGTTCTTGGGCAGCTTGAGGCTCTTCCTCAACTCCTAAAACAATATCAAAGAGGTCATGAACCACAAGTAGTCATCCTTACTTTCCAAATGGAATAGTTTGTGGAACTTAGTTTCTCACTAGATTCTAGAATATATCCACCCATAGATGACATTGTGAATGAAAGCCTATGAAATGCACAAATATTAATGATAAAGAGTGATCTAAAATAGATTTCTAGCTTTCCAAGAAGCTTCTAATCTCGGCCCTAGTTGCTCAGAGCCAACGGTAACAGGGTGTTTGATAATGGTAAATGCAGTATGGGAGTGAATGATAGCGGAATTGTGTGGAGAAAGCTAGTATTGACGATGCAAGTGCAGTTTGGCGGCATGACTACTCATCATTGGCGACAATTTTGGCATTGCCACGCCTAAATTTTTTTTTAGAAATTTAGAACCTGTGGCCAACTTTTCCAGCAAGCTCGAGTGTGCCATGTGTGGCAAAATGCTATAGATTTTTTTTGGGAATTTTGCCATGCGTGGCACTGCCACACAAAAAATTTCAAACATAAAGAAAACCTTCCTATTAGGCCTATTTTGGCCATAAGAATATACATTGTAAATGTGAGTTGGATTCGAATGTAATTAAAGTTTTATTATCTCTCTCTCTCTCTCTCTCTCTCTCTCTCTCTCTCTCTCTCTCTCTCTCTCTCTCTTCGATGAAATTTAATGTTTAATCATCACAAGCTCTGATATCATGTTGCAGTAACAAAATAATGTGATGCATGGATTCTCATGTATTAGGCACACATGAATAATAGCTACTAGTTAATTATGTAAGATGTTATGAATGGAAAATTTGCAAATTTTTAACTGCCTCGATAGAACTATTAAGGGAATAAGTCAAATGAGCTTATCATAGATGATTAAGACATCGTTGACACCCACTAGATTCTTTGAGACATCCTATTTATACGCAATTCATCCTTTCGCGACCAGCTTTCGCAAAACCCAAAAGGACCGCAACTACTTTGTTTGCGGTCACCTTGTGGTCGATGTAACTTCTATTACTAACCAATTTGAGAGCAACTCTTCGACTATTATACTAACAAAATCCTAAAGTAACTTTTCGCTAATCCTAATTTCCTATCCTTTTCATTACTTAAATGCACTAATTAGCCTGTTAACAATTTTGCTTTTATTGCAACTACTTTACCAATGACCCATCCTATACTATATATTTGTCTAACAATGTTCAAACGACATACATTGACCTTCCTAAGATTTAAACCGTTACTAACAATCATATATATTATAACCATATTGCGTTGGCCCATAACTTGCATCACAAATGGGTATATCTTAAAATTCCAAAAGATTCTAAGACATTACGGAAAGCATTATAAACTGTCCACCCAATATTGTAGACCATTCAGGATTGTACAAAAAAGTGGTTCTTTAGCTTATAAACTAGATCTTCAATGCAAATCTACTACACACCCAATATTTCATGGGAGTTGGTTGAGAAATCATTCTATCTCTGAGTGCTTATTTCGATGGGAAGTTAGGATTGAGGATGATAATTCATGGGAGAGAGTTGATAGCAAAGAAGAATTTTCCTAATTTCCGCTTCTGAGGACAGGAGTAGTTCAAGGTAGGATGAATGTTATGTCCACGTCTTGAACATTTGTTGTAGCTGTTTCTAATATGCATTTGTCTGCGACATAAACTCCATCTTGTATTGAATTTCAGTTTCTAACGTGGATTTACTGGTGACATCTGTGAAGATACAATTCTAATTGATTGTGTGTAGGGAATCGGCCAAAGCTGATAAGCACGCATATTATCAGAACTTCTTTTACTTCTGAATGATTTATGCGGTCAGATAAGGAATATAATTGTTGTTCTGTTTTGGATTTTATTCGCTTGTCTCTTATAGATAGTTGCTAACTGTTCATTATGTTACTTGGAAGATAATGTACCCTTCTACAATTTTAGACCCTGACTAAATTGTTTCATGTTGGTATTTCTGGACGCCAATTTACTCAATATCTTTGGATAGCTAGATATGTCATTGTAGTATCCGTTTCTAGATATTACACTCTTCACTCATTCCATTACCCTTTGTACACTTATCAATCCAAATGAGCAGATTTGTCTCTCTCTTAAGGAATGAAAAATCTTTTATATTACACAAAGTTACAGATTTTGTGAAATTATATAGCCAATAGGCTACCACGAACGCTACTAGTCGAAACTGCTGCAAGACAAGCCAATTCATGTGCGAATATACCTAGCCGTCGAGTTTGGAGAGGACATGTACTCATGTGCTTATGCCTGGAGGGCCCTACGAAAATGCATTGATATATTCTAGTTGAAATACTAATGAATGATTGGCCAGTTGGGAGTGTAGATTGAGTTTTTGTCCATTGGTACTCCACACTCAGTCCATTTATTCCTACATGATATCGGGACTTAGTATGGATGGGCTTGCAACATAGCTCCTTATGGATTCTAGGGTATTCTAAAAACCAATGCATCTCCAAATAGACTGCTCACCCATGGCTAGCAACTTGTCCAATTTCTGGCCCTTTTCTACTTTTGATGTTAGAAACTTGAGGACCCAACCACCTTGGGAGGACTCGTGTGGATGTTACTTTAAGAATTTCTGAATTCCCTCATCGGTGATGGCCGATCGCTTGAAAGCCCTTTCAGCTAAAATCCTTCATGTAGATGCCCCAACTTCTTGTGTTAGTTGGACTTCTTGAACATCTTCAGCTTGCCCTCGATCAACATCCTTCAAACCTAGTTGACTTGCATCTCTTTCCCCTTGATCTACACCAGCTTGTTGTGGCAAGAAGGTAGCCATGACAAGCATCTGGATTTGAGGAGTTTCTTGAAGTATCACAGTGACTCATTATAAGTGATTCATTATGATTTCCCTAGACTTTGAAATCTCATGTGTGGCAACTTCTTATAAGGATAAATTTTGGCCTAAAATCCTGCCAAGGTTGAGTAGTAGCTATCAAGCTTGTGGATCAGGTGACTTATTTCGTTTTGGGATACTGGCAAATCTGCAACATGAGTATGAAGCATGTTGTCTCGTTTGTCAGCCATAGCACCCAGCTCTTTTAAAATCATTTTTTTTTTCAACTATGCCAGATCTAACTGTCTCTGGAGAAGAAGCAATTGTTGTTTTGTCTCCATGACAACTTTATCAACCTGTCATTGGGTGTTTGATAATGCCTCTTATAGTTTGCCCACATAATCCTACAAGGTGTCGTCATGTTGTTGAGCAACTTTTAGGTTCGTTCTTTATTTCTCTTCATGCTGCTTTGTCACTCACAGCTCCCTGTTTATCTTGATCACCTTTTGCCCCATGAGCATATTTTCGTTGCCCAAATCTGAAATTCTCTTTTCAAATGACGCTTCTCCTCCATCATCTTCTAGATCAACTTGTCTAGATGTAGATAGATGCCCAGTACATCACCAGAATTAAGAGAGATTGTGGAAATGGATTGGCTAGTAGCAAGTCTTGCTCCAGATGTGGCTTGTGAAGTACTGGCTTGAAGGGTTGCTAGCAGACCCTCTTTTTCGAACTTATATTCTTCCTCAAACCCTTCTTTGTTAGCCAATTTTTTAGCACATAAAATCAAGCTAATTTTAGAAGTTTTATGAAACATCTTGTATTGTTTCTAATGTAAGTTGATTAAATTAGTCTGTGATTTGGCCAGTATGGCCCATGTCGTAGGGGTCCCACTTCGCCCAAAAAAAACTACTGAATTTTTAAATAAGTTGGCTTTAGAATTGGCTATAGAGTCTTTATTGTTAAAAATGTCGCTTCCAACTTCATCTAATTGATCTTAATATAATTGATCTTGATAGGATCTCACACATGTGTAGCCTGTTCTCATGTGTGAAAGGATGTACATAAGTTAATGCTATAAAGTACAATAGTTCTACTTTTATTCTAAATCCCCACTCTCTCCCTCTCCCAAGTGCTTGTAAGAAATCGACAAATACAAACAAGCTAATTGTTGAAATTCACATTTTGTTGTTATGCTTTTAAATTTGTGAGTTTATTAATGGTTAAAATTCACTAGTTTTAGTTATGAATTCCCAGTTTTAAGATATTAGTTTAATGTTGTATCGATTTGCAAAAACCTTGTGAATTTTTATAATGTGTGCTTAAGTTTTTCTACAATGTCCCCCCCCCCCCCCCCCCCCCCCGTCCTTTGTCCTTGTCTCCATAGGTGCCTTTCATAGTTTGTATTCATACTAAAAATCAAAATCAAATGAACTTTTACCTACTCCTTTTGTTCTATAAGAGACTATTGTTCTTGTTTAGCTCATCTTAGTACACCTGGGCTACCACTTATTTCATACCTCTCAATTCATTTCACAAAGTCGGCACTTGAACTAGATCGTCTTTCACTTGAACAGACACTTGAATAGGTGACTTAGCCAATGAAATAGCCAAAGAAGTACACTGGTTCAGGATCTGTATCTATTTTTGCATAGAACCCTTTTCCCATTTGGATACTATTGTCCATGCATCTAACACGATATGCCAAGAATACACTACTCTCTAAAGAGTAAGAGCCTCATCATCAACATACAATACCTAGCGTTCCTCTCTAGACCAGGAATATGAGCAGTAGTTACCAACAAATCAAGTTACCACTTGTAATCACTCGTGTAAGGGCAGTGTGGGACCTTCCGCCACTTGGGATCTTTCAGCCGGACCAATCCTTGGATGAAATTTTGCCCAACAGATCCCTCATTGATGGAATTGGCCCCTATCATTCAAATTTTATGTCTATCACTCCAGATAGCTTGATTGTGGCTTTTATCACTCAAGGTTGGCCATTGGGTGATTAAATTAGAGTAGCCTTGAGTGTAGGACATTCACATATATTGGTCGAGATACCTTGAGTGCTATGTTGCAATTATGCTCCTTACCACTCAACATAGTTCATCGACTAATCATAGTTCATAGCTCGGTGCATAGGCTCTTTTTATATATCTACCCAAATTTTATATTTGTCAATCGAGGTAGTTTAATTTTGGATCTTATCACTCAAAATTGTCCATTGAGTGATAAAAAAAGAGGAACCTTGAGTCTAGGATATTCTAATGAATCAATATCACTTGACATCGTATTTGATCAAGAATTTAGGTTAATCGGATTTGATCCCTCATTATTGAATTGGCCATAGCTGAATTTTGGCTATTATGTCTCTTGTCACTCGATCAAGTTCAAGTTTAGGACAATTGGATTGCTTGAGTTTGATTGCTTATGGATGAAAATGGCCCCTATCACTTGAAATAGTTCAACTTTGAGGTGTGTCAATCAAGATGGCTCAGTTTTGGCCTTTATCATTAGAAGTTGCTTCTAAAGTGATCAAATTCATGGAATCTCAAGCTTACAAAATTTAGGTAGCTCAAATTTGATGCTAAAAAAAATTGAGTTTTGCCCTACAAAAGATCCAATCCCCCAAGTTGGCTCAAAGATCATGCCTAACATGTGGTTTTGGTCCTAGTCACTCAACATAGTTCATCGATTGTCTTCAAACTCGATCCATCTCAAGTTTACGACACTTACATCACTTGAGTTTGGTCTGGTCGTACTGATGGATTTGCTCCTACACTTGTGATTGCTCAAATTTCATTTTTATCGCTCGAGGTGATTCAAATTTGATTCCTATGAGTGAGAAAGCACAATTATTTTTAGAACCTATACGCCCCCGCCCCCCCCCCCCCTCTCTCTCTCTCTCTCTCATGCACGCGCGAATGCTCGGAAAAACTTGTAAAGTATAGACATGAAACCAACACAATTTCTCAAAAACGTGTATGATAAAATTTCAACAATTTTTTTGGATTAGCATAGGAACCATGTTATGAGTAATAGTCTTAAAATAATCTAGAATCTTTCCTTTTCGAGGATAATTAAAAAAAGAGTATGCCAGCACCGGCTCAACCTCTCTTTCGTCCTTCTATGGCAGTCAAAGTACCTGCGCCGGGGTACCTGAAGGCTAAGGGGTAAAAAGCACAAAAATTACCTGCATGAGGTGGATGGCATGGGCCACATCGATGGACGGATGACATGAGGTGTTGCACTGGCGCACCAGTTGCAAGTGGGCAGGAGGCGGATGCTCGAGGTGAATGCTTCCCGAGATAACTGAAGATTTTCATTGGTTGCGATTTTGGCCATCGAGAGAAAGAGACAGATTAAAATTTGGGGGCTTTTGGAGCTAGTCGATCCTTGAATTGGGTCTTGATTTTGGGGCATTTGGAGCTTTTCGGGCCATACTTTCCCGCGCGAATGCTTGCCCTTCTCTCCTAGTCCACCATCACGCTCGTCCTGCTCTCCTCTTACGTTCTATTGTTGCGCTCATCCACAATCGCGCTGATCCACCATCGCATGCTGATCCTGGTGATCGTCCGCCATCGCAGGTATGTAGATGTTATATGTGTATCTGTTCTCTATTAGAAACATTCTGAGCTACTCACATTCTTGAATCCATATTAAGTTCTAAATCCAAAATCGTAAAGCAACATCGCAACAAAGTGACGTGCCGGCACAACTGCAGACGAGATCTTGACCAAGCATTTTTCTTGTATGACCTCATTTGCGAGTTGGAGAACTCCTGACTTGAACATAAAATAGGGGAGCTCGGATCACACAGATGTGGGGATAACTTAGATTGGAATAGGTTAAAAATGAGCTTGAGAATTACATCACCTCATTCTTGTAGAGCATGGCTTAATTCAGGAATGCTGTAATATTTCAGTTGCAATCATTCATCTGTTAACGAATAATATTAGATATAATTCTTTGAAATAGAAGATCCTCGGTATCCAGTTGTCTTGTGACGAGTTCGATAAGATCAAGCTCTTGAGAAATATCTGGCCGATCGATAGTGCTGGTCATTCAAGCCTGCCATTCATACAAAGTTATGGGGCATTTCTGCCGCAGGATTTAGTTCTGATCACATATATTTGACACACCATTCACTGAAATCTCTTCAAGAAGCAATTCAGGAAAATCGTTTTTTATCGAGGCCATTCAAGATCATGACGATGAGGCCGTAATCAGCCAAGAACCAATAACTAATTTTGGTATTTGGTGTAATTTTTCTTCCATCAACCAACTTTGTGTTTCGGGCACGTGTGATGCCTTACTTTGTATTGTGGTTGTGATTATTTGAGAGGGATCATATATAGTTTTTCTAGCACATATTCATTGAATTATATAACATCTTCACGATGTGTATAGATGATTGAAATATTGTCATCTATGATTTCAAAAGTTTTTCTCTTTGTTGTTATTCTATCATAAAACACATTATGTATTTCATTCATTGTTGGTTGTTAAAAAATTCTAAATACATAGGATTTTTAGTTGCAATTTTCCAATATGATGAAGAACATATATGACATGGCCAACAAAAAAATTCTTGTCTATGCTGACATATTGCAGGTAATTGTGCATGGTGTCCAAGTAGTAATAGAATGAGATTTTTGAAATGGTTATTTTGAGGAATGTTTTTCACCTGATTCATTTGATGCACAACCAATTGCAAAGTGTGAATTGTCATCATTGACATCTCATCAATTATGATAAGTTCTACATTGGCTATCAATAATGTTGGATATTTCGAAGGAGTGGCTTGGATGATAGTAGATATTTTTTCATGAATTGGTCTAACCTTGCCACAAAAAACATTGAACACTCTACTGGACAATTTCTCCAATCATAGTAATTGTTAGATTTTTTTACCAAGTTTTCAATGTGCTGGATTTCATTCCATCGCATATCGGTTGTTTCATCAGATGTCAAGGTTAGGAAAAAATGTCGTAGTCCCCAACATTCCACCATGCCATAGTAAATTGTTGAAGTTAACAATGACAACAAGAATAACATATCCATCAACAAAACAAAATTATCCTCATCAATACACGCGGAATAGAACCGAGGAATACATGAAGGGTTATCGAACAAGATACTTGCTATCCCTACTTATCGATGAGGAAAGACAGAGATGATGAGGAGGAATTAGATAGATCTAGCTAGTGTTTTGGCTCTATATCTAGCCTTTCCCATTACGATTTCAAATCAATACCTATAGCTTATTGTTTGAACAATTACTTTATTGAGGATTCTTATCCATTTATTCAAAACGTTTCAAATCACATTTCCCGAAACACTACATACAGATTCTACAACAATTCGTTATGTTGAATCAAATGTAAACAAATCCTAATACATAGTGAGAAAATTGCATTTTGGATACAGCATTCCAGTCAATTATTGGAATGAAATGACTCATGCACAATCTGACGCAATTGCTACTGATCTTTATAAACACTTTGGTCACATGGGTCAATGTGAAAAGAAATTGACAAATAGACCAATCACATTTTCTTCTGTAATACAAATGATCAATCCTACAATAGCACATCTATTTGAGTCTCCTCCCTCAAATACAAGAACATAAGGTATATCGAACATTTGTTTTAATATTTCTACTATGAAATATGAAAATAATTTTCAACTTAACTTTATTGCACGATTTTTAGGTTCTAATAGAAGAAGATCTGGCAATAACAAGTGCTACAAAGGTAAATCAAACTATGTTTAATTATTTCATTTTCAAAAGCTTACTCTTATGCAATTTTACAAAAACATACATTAGCTAAATTGTTTGAATGCAGGAAAACACACCTCCACCAAAAAGAGCACGAAGAACATTCACATCTACAAATTAGAATGCATCAAAAATTAAAAAGTTTAAATTGAGAATCATAATAACCAGCGTATATACTACAACAACATGAGAAAATTCAGAGAACTCCAACCGCTTACAAAAATGCTGAAAAGTTGTCGCCCGGAACGTATGAAGAATCTGAGAATCAGATGAGATTTTACCTAAGAAGTAATACAAGAAAAAGGACCACACAACTTGGTCCATGTATTTGCCATCAAATTTGTAAAAGTCGCACCAAAATTTGGTCGATGGCGAGCCATTAAAATGCGAGTCATGTTCTTTGCCGATACTCATAACATGCGTACCCAAATGGTCATTTTTTGAACAACAGGTCATGGTAATGGGATGCTGGGAGCGGTTGGTGATGGTAAAAGAATCAGTGGAAGCAGACGACAGAGCTAGAGCCACAATGGCCATTGTCACAATGAATGAAACTAGTGGAATTCTAATCACCATCATGCTTGCAAATGTTAGGCACAGAGAGAGAGAGAGAGAGAGAGAGAGAGAGAGAGAGAGAGAGAGAGAGAGAGAGAGAGAGAGAGAGAGAGAGAGAGAGAGAGAGAGAGAGAGAGAGAGAGAGAGAGAGAGAGAGAGAGAGAGAGAGGGCGAATTTATAGTGCAAACCCTTAAATGCTTCTTGGATTTAAGTTAAATAATACTCAGGGTTACGTTATTCGTCACCTTCATGCAACAAGTTAGACGACTAAAGTTCTTATCTTAGTCGTCACATAATCATCTAGTATGGTTATCCATGTCTTTTGGCATTTCATTCTTTGTGAAATATGCATCCCATGTGTTTGCTCACAAATTTAATACACTTCCAAGTTGCTCGATAATTGCCAAAATTTTGAAGGTTCTTGGGAATTTATAAATAATCAAGACCTTCGGACAAAAAATCAAAACTTAATATTCTTTATACTTAAATTTCTTGTATCCAAGACATCCTTGCACAAAGGTGTCTACGAGCTTCAGTCTCAATGTTGTAATATAACATGGAGATTAGGTCTCTAGAATTTATTATTTAAGAGCACAAACATGTAGTGATTGACTCAAAAATCTTCTCTTCCTAAGTTGTAATAAAGTTCTCCAACTTGTGCTATTGGATTAGGGGAGGACAAGAATCGGGTCAATTGACAGAAAGTCGTAGAGAGCTTCATAATATAGTGTAGATGCCTAGTTGCAAAGTGGGATCATCCACAATTGATGATTGAAGGATGATGCGAGGTGGAAGACTAAATAAACACATGAGGCAATACCTCAATCTTGGCTTTGCCCACCCTTGTCAAACTACTTTTACTATCACAAGGGGTTGAAAAAAAATACTACGCTACAATTTTTGCCTAAGTTCTTACTAATGAAGCCATATTCGACAGGTGCATGTAACCATATGGAAATTAGACTGGTGCATGTAAGCATAGGTTGTTTCATTTATGTTTATATATGCAATCTATTTTTCAAATTACAATCTATTTCAATATAATAAAAACTCTTTTTTAGACATACTTCATTGGTTCCCCTTAGTATTTGTCTAGTTTTCTTCTTTTCATGGTGTATCAACAACAATATCAAACAATCAGTGCATTTGATAGTTCATTGATAAAAAGTCATAGAAAACGAATTTAACAATTTATCTATTGTAATTGTTGTGACATATCTTATTACTCCGGATCCCCTTAGTATTTGTTGGTATTTATTATTGTTTTGCTTTCCATGGCCTAGAGCATCAACATCAAATAATGATTGAGTTTAATAACGTATTTATAACAAATTCACGGAAAGTCTATCTATTGAACTTTATTTCACAATCTTCAATACATTTATCTTCAAACTAGTCACATTGATCTAAAATCTTCAGTAATTTTAACTTTTTTTACTTAACTAGATCTAACTTAAATTCAGCATACAAACTACAATCTTAAATACATTTAACCTTAAATCAACTACAAACTAAAATCCTATGTGCATCGAACTTTCACATAATAACAATCTACAATCTTAAATGCCTCGAACTATAGTATATCCATAATCCACAACCAAATGAAAATGATCAATCCCTTAAAACACGATGACATTGGTTTAGGGACTTTGACCTAAAAAAGAGCAACCTCTTTTGGTATTTTTTAAAGGCCTTGTTTTTGGCCAAAATCATAGTCTTTTTTAAGGATTCTCTAACTTGCAATAGTAAAAAGTGTCTATTTTTAATGAAGCACTGTAGGTTTTTTTTTGCAAATTCGTTGAAGTGGTGCTCAACCAATGCACACGTACTACTTTTGTTTGATTGCTATTTTGATTGAAACCAAGTACTTTGGCAATCCAAAATGGATGTACTTCATTGTTTTCTGAAGCTAGAAGTGCAACAAGGCTTCCAATTTGAATCTCATTCAGATCACCGCGCCACTTCATTTTTGTAGCTTTTACACTTTGCCTATTCTTCTTTGAGCCCACATAAATTTCACGTTCCTCACCTTGCATAAGCTCCAAGAAATCATTATCTCGAGGGAGATTTAAAGGTTTGACAATTGTAATTAAAGTTCCTAATTTACGAGGCCAATTAATTGTTGATGCGTGTTCAAGATTGAGCAAACTGATTTTTTGTTCCTCGAAAAAGTCCATGTACCAATGGTGATCAAACTCATAAAAAAATTGATGAGCTGCTTGAGTACTTGATCCCAAAAAATTTAATGAGGCAAATAAGTCAACCACATCATGCTCTCTTTGTGCTTTTTGTTCTCCTAGCATGTACTTCAAGGGAGACAACGCATCAAGCTTGATTTGACTAGAAGGCATATTGAGCAAAAACCGTATTCCTTCAACAGGTAACCATGACACTGAACTTGAAAATTGTTTGCCCCATAGCAATGTGATGCTAGTTTCATTACATATGATTTTGAACTGATGTTGAAAGCTAATATCATTAATAGTAGTAACACAATGATTTGTTTCATTGGACGTCTTAATATATTCACAAAAATCATATGTGTGCCTAATTAACGACACAATTGGCTTTGGCAAATATGATTCTTCAACAATGCCCTGAAACACTGGTAATAAAAATGTCCTCTTGCGTTTTAGTCTTTTGGAAAAACAACTAAACATCTGATTAATTGATCATGGGTGTGACCCACCAACAAAAATCATATTTTCATTTTTTTGAAATTTTTTTTCTCTACCAATATGGACAAGTGAGCCAATACAGTTTGATTTGTATTTTCTCTCACAGTGTTGTATAGTTGCAAATACTTTATTTCTCAAAGATTATCACCAAATTCGCAAATTATCTTTTGTACAATGGTGATAGTCAAATTTGGATCGTTTCAAACATTGGGATAATTGAAAAATACTTATGACTCCAATGTGCCATTAAACACAAGTGCTTCAATGAGATGATGAACCGGAATAAAATCTGCCTTGTTCAAATTTTTTGGCACTCTAAAGAAACGAGGTAATAGTTCAACTTTGAGGTGTGTCAATCAAGATGGCTCAGTTTTGGCCTTTATCATTAGAAGTTGCTTCTAAAGTGATCAAATTCATGGAATCTCAAGCTTACAAAATTTAGGTAGCTCAAATTTGATGCTAAAAAATATTGAGTTTTGACCTACAAAAGATCCAATCCCACAAGTTGGCTCAAAGATCATGCCTAACATGTGGTTTTGGTCCTAGTCACTCAACATAGTTCATCGATTGTCTTCAAACTCAATCTTGAGTTTGGTCTAGCCGTACTGATGGATTTGCTCCTACACTTGTGATTGCTCAAATTTCATTTATCACTCGAGGTAATTTGAATTTGATTCCTATGAGTGAGAAAGCACAATTATTTTTCGAACCTGTACGCCTCCGCCCCCCCCTCTCTCTCTCTCTCTCATGCACGCGCGAATGCTCGGAAAAACTTGTACAGTATAGACATGAAACCAACACAATTTCTCAAAAACCTGTATGATAAATTTCAACAATTTATTTGGATTAGCATAGGAACCCTGTTATGAGTAATAGTCTTAAAATAATCGAGAATCTTTATAATTAGAGTCATTTTCGAGGATAATTAAAAAAAGAGTATGCCAGCACCGGCTCAACCTCTCTCTCGCCCTTCTATGGCGCAGTCAAAGTACCTGCGCCGGGGTACCTGAAGGCTCAGGGGTAAAAAGCACTAAAATTACCTGCATGAGGTGGATGGCATGGGCCACGTCGATGGACGGATGACATGAGGTGTTGCACTGGCGCACCAGTTGCAAGTGGGCAGGAGGCGGATGCTCGAGGTGAATGCTTCCCGAGGTAAATGAAGATTTTCATTGGTTGCGATTTTGGCCATCGAGAGAAAGAGAGAGATTAAAATTTGGGGGCTTTTGGAGCTAGTCGATCCTTGAATTGGGTCTTGATTTTGGGGCATTTGGAGCTCTTCGGGCCATACTTTCCCGCGCGAATGCTCGCCCTTCTCTCCTAGTCCACCATCACGCTCGTCCTGCTCTCCTCTTACGTTCTATTGTTGCGCTCATCCACAATCGCGCTGATCCACCATCGCATGCTGATCCTGATGATCGTCCGCCATCGCAGGTACGTAGATGTTATATGTGTATCTGTTCTCTTAGAAACATTCTGAGCTACTTACATTCTTGAATCCATATTAAGTTCTAAATCCAAAATCGTAAAGCAACATCGCAACAACGTGACGTGCCAGCACAACTGCGGACGAGATCTTGACCGAGCATTTTTCTTGTATGACCTCATTTGCGAGTTGGAGAACTCCTGACTTGAACATAAAATAGGGGAGCTCGGATCACACAGATGTGGGGATAACTTAGATTGGAATAGGTTAAAAATGAGCTTGAGAATTACATCACCTCATTCTTGTAGAGCATGGCTTAATTCAGGAATGCTGTAATATTTCAGTTGCAATCTTTCATCTGTTAACGAATAATATTAGATATAATTCTTTGAAATAGAAGATCCTCGGTATCCAGTTGTCTTGTGACGAGTTCGATAAGATCAAGCTCTTGAGAAATATCTGGCCGATCGATAGTGCTGGTCATTCAAGCCTGCCATTCATACAAAGTTATGGGGCATTTCTGCCGCAGGATTTAGTTCTGATCACATATATTTGACACACCATTCACTGAAATCTCTTCAAGAAGCAATTCAGGAAAATCGTTTCTTATCGAGGCCATTCAAGATCATAACGATGAGGCCGTAATCAGCCAAGATGGGCGGCCAAACAATGTTAAGTGTTTTCCTCGTCAAATCAAGGCGATTCTTCAAAATTGACTTGAATTAAGAAAAAGCCAGACATTATTCTTTCGTGAATCGAGTTGATAAGCAGAAAGATTTGGAAACACAGTTGTAATAATGAGTCTGGCTGTGATACCTAGAGAGCCATTCTTCTTAACGGCTATAGGGGTAGCTTGATGTTGCTCTTGCGTCTCTCTAGCTCATATTCCGATATGGTGGCTTTCTAATATCCGCAGCCTCATCTTTAGACTGCTCTTTGAGTATCAATTGAGAGGTCACTCGTATTCTGACTAATAACTCGGTACCATTCTTCTTGGATAATTTTGAACTTCTTCTTTGACAATGTACCATCCCGTAGCTAAATATAATGACCATCCTTTCTGATCTTTGGTTGTAAGTTGATGCCCTTTTTATTAGCATTCACATCTCGACAAAATTGTGGGATGACCCAAGCCCACCTCCACATTGGTCATGAGAGGTGGCGAATTTGAATGCGTTGCTGTTATTCCAAAACGCTTTGCAAGATCCAACATAGGCACCGAGGAGTTGAAATACAACAGAACGTCGACATCTCTATCTGCCTCTCATTAGACCAAGAATGAATATTCTGTTGATCAGTCATGTTAGATTGATTTCGATGATGTACTAAATCACTCACAAATCACTAAAATAATAATTTTCTCCCTCATACCTTAACTATGCATATAAATCTCAATCACATCCTTGTGATTATCGAGTCACTCTTTGCTTCTATAAGTGCATAGCAGCAAGTAAGCTCAAACTTCAAATCTCTTCGTACGCAGCCATTTATATTGTGATCTTTCTCCAGATCATAAATACTCCAAGAGACCTTGTCTGCATGAAATGTCAAAATTCTTCTGAGGGTGGTTTACGTATAGCAATACTTGAAGCCATTAGTAGCAGTCTTACAAAATTCTCCAAGCCATTATTTTGACCGCACAACTCTACTACTTAGAGTTTGCTTATTGACGTTTCCAATCAAATAGATATGTTGTGTTTGATTGGTATAGAATAGCGTTTGTGAACAAAGTTTTAAACATGCTCTTGAAACTAAACATAATACTCTTGCTCTAGATGTTTGGTATCTAAGAACACAATGAAAGATTTTCTTGATAAAGATCGACTTGAATCAACTTTTGAAACAATGCAAACGGATCCACTGATTCACAATAATGTTATTTTGGAAGACATGACACACTAGCCAAAAACACTCAAAAATTAACATCTACCAATACTCGAACCTCCAATTACGTAGCAAAGGAAATCTACATGGACGCTAATACAATTTACAACCAATATTAAAGGAATACCAATAAACCAAGACAAAAACAAAATAATTACTTTGGAAACAACGTTGTTTCCTTTCTTATTTCCATCTGGCCATGGCTTTTATGATGGCAAAATGAATTTCTTGAATTACATTAAGATTAGAGTTAGCTCATTTTTTCAATTTTCACATTGTATACTCCATACTTATGACAAAAAGATTGCAAATGATTTAGAATCATTCTATATAGATCTATTTGCTTCATGTGGCTCAAATGGTTATAACATATTCAAAAACAACCCAAGCAATTCCAAAAAGTATTGGTACTTCAAAAGACGTCAATACATGTAAATATAATAAAGTTGATTGTCAACTATAAATAGTTAGAATATGTTTTCATTTATCACTTATCATTCAATTATTCCCAATTATTATAGATCTAAATGTCTGAGGCTGGCCTTCGATTCTAGTTCT
Organism: Diphasiastrum complanatum; assembly: GCA_029204225.1. Lineage (NCBI taxonomy): Eukaryota > Viridiplantae > Streptophyta > Lycopodiopsida > Lycopodiales > Lycopodiaceae > Diphasiastrum > Diphasiastrum complanatum. Next base: position 893,772 of record CM055093.1, on the reverse strand, counting down.
TATATAGGAAAAATAAATATTTCTGTCTAGGAATCTAAAATGTTGCTTTTCCTAGATTGTCAAAGTAGCAAAGTGTTGCACTTTTCCTAGTTTTCACTTTCCTAGTATGAATGCAACTAGGAAATATCTCGTTTTTTTCCTATCTAGAAACATGTCATATTTTTCTTGTGTATCGATGATAATGAAAAGCAACAATATGGGCGAATTGCAAAAACAAAATGTGGAAGTAGTTATCAGTGTCATTGCGCAGCTGACGAGGTATGCCTAGTGCGACGTCGTGACATGGAAGGCGAGTTAGGAATTACGATCTCGTTGCATGGATGACGACGACTATGAAAACTTGAGGCCTGATGAGATGACTCGGCCAGTGCTTCTTTGTAAACCGAAAGCATAGAATCCAGGTGGAAGCCGTAGATTCTGTTTTCTAGGTGAGAAGTGACTAAGAGGGACAATAGAGAGCTAGCGGCGAACTGCTGCTTTGTATTGGCCTTAATAGCTCGCTTGAGCTCACCAGAAACAGTCTGGAACCAGTTATATGGTTCAAGAGGGGCTTTGGCCAACTTTGTGTGGGACTCCACTATCCTGTGAAGGATTTGAGATGTGATGCGGTCTTTCCTGATGTTGCCAACCATCAGGAAATGATTCAACAACTGGGCAGCGGCGTGGATGGCGGGCTCAGTGATGGCTTCCAGAAGGTAGCCATCATTAGTCCAGTGCAGATCGTTGGTGAGGTCAATGTATGGCTTGATGGTCTGTTTGGCGTGCTTGTGATTGGGTGAGGCTTGCATACCAGATGAGATTCCTATAGCTGCAAGTGCGGCCTCAGTGACGCGCACTTTGTGTGTGGCTCCTTGGAAGGTGATATAAAACTTGGATTTCTCTTCCTTCCACGTATAGGCAAGAGTGATGAAATCCATATTGATGCGTCCCGAATAGGCTCTCTTGTGAATACCCATTGCAGTAAGTAGAGGCTCCACAAGGGTCATCCACTGAGTGACTATGCTTGTGCTAGGAAGAATCATGATGTCCGTTGCAGATGGGACTTCACAATGGATAGTATAGCGCGGACACTGGGAAGTATCGGTAGAAAACATGATAATCATAAAGGAATTATAAATGCATGAAAGTGTCTCAGAAGGCAATGCAAGAAATTTGGAAGGCTTTGGTCGCAAGAAAAATTCGCAAGAGCTTCGCTAGCACAAGTGAGGAATGAATCGAATTTAGCCAACTTATAGGTGAATTTGGTGGGTCCATTACACTGAATAGTAGTTGGGCTGATCAGTTTTGAACAAAAATTTGTAGTCATGTATAGTACTGTAAAAATAGGCTATAAAAATCTCGGCGAAGGTTTCTAGGGATCTGAACCTATTAAACAAACGTTTTCCAAGGCTGGCGAAGGATGAACCTTCGCCCAGGTACTGTCATAAATGCATTTTTTCACAATCTGAACCTATGGACAACCTAATTTTGACATTTTAAGATCATCTAGCAGGTCAGCGAAGGTTCATACTGAGGTTATGATGCTCGGCGAAGGTTCCCAAAATGGCATATCACTAAACATTCGCCTGACTCAAAAATTGAATTTTCTCTTGTTTGAAACCTGCGCCCACCTCAATTTAGATAAATCAAGGGTGGATGTACAGTCTGAGAGCTTAGCGAAGGTTTTTGATACTGTATTGGCCAAATCTGCCCAAAACTGTGGTTTTCTAAGGCATTTTCCATAAAAATACTGTGCTTCCATTGCATATATAAGAGCAATGGCAATATAGCACGATCATTTGCAATAATAATATTTTTTATAATATAAATTAATGTATTACAAAATTGGTGCTTTAATGTTCAATTGTCCCGTATTGAAATGGGCAACGGGGAAGATGGCATAGATGAAACGTCGGATGCATAGTTGTTTGCGTCTGAGTTGATTTTTGATGCCTGGTACAATGATTTGTTTAACAAACTTGATGCACAGGACTTTCCCAGGCCATTTTAAGAAGTCTCAACGTTGCCAGTTGATTTGGCGACCACGGGTTTCTCAGGTGATCGAAGGTCAATTGTATAGACGAGGTCACGATCAAATCCTAAGGTGTTGTCTTTAGTCAAAAGACATTCAGGCCATTATGGATGAAGCCCACTCTGGTGTTGCGGGGGGGCATTTTGCTTCGAAGATTATAGTAAGGAAGATCTTGTAGGCTGGTTTCTGGTGGCCTAACCTTTGGAAGGACACTACCACATTTTGTCATATCTATGATGTTTGTCAAAGACAAGGAAGGGCTGACCTATTGAACCATTTCAACGGTGGGGATTGGATTTAATTGGAAATATCAACCCACAATCAATGAATGGTCATAAATATATCATCGTAGCAACGATTATGCTACGAAGTAGGTAGAAGCAAAAGCTTTACGAGATAACACCGCCAAATCTACTACCGGGTTCCTATTTTAATAATATTTTGACACGGTTTGGATGTCCATTAGAAATTGTCTCTGACAAGGGACCACATTTTGTGAATGATACGATAAAGGAAATGAAGTATTTGTTTTGTATTATTCATAAAATGTCCACCTCTTATTATCCACATGGTAATGGTCAAGCTGAGGCTACTAGTAAGTCGTTGAAGGCTATTATCGCCAAACAAGTGCTGGAAAAAGGGGGTTCTTGGCACGAGTTTTTACAACTGGCATTGTGGGCTTATCGCATAGCCTACAAGATTTATACGGGTTATACACCATTTCAGTCAGTTTACAAAACAGACACAATTATGCCATATGAATTCATTTTGCCAACTTTACGCATTCAAGCCGCATATTATCTGGGTCAGGATGAGGCTATGCGTGAACGACTAATTGTGTTGAAAAAATTGGAAGAGCATAGAGGCTATGCATACTGGATGATATGGGTGATTAAACAATAGCAGCAGGCTCGATGGTTCGACAAGCACATACATAAACGAGAGTTTAAAAACATAGATCTAGTGCTGTACTACCCCGGGAGTATAACGAACACGTTGAAATCAAAAGATCAGCATTGGGAAGGACCATATCATATCATAAATATTTTTGGTAAAAATGTGGCCATAGCATGGCAGATTCCGTCGGGTTTGTTATTTGTTGTCAACAACAGTTGCGTAAAGGGTTATAGTCCTCCAAAAGGAAGAGGCGATATTAATAGAGGATTGATTTACTCTATGTTTGACATTATGAAAGCTGGAATTACATTCAACCAACGTCAGTTGGGAGAATCGTGACAGAAGCTTGGATGACGATTCTGTACGGAGACGCATGTGAAAGAAAAGCACATGGAAAAAAAACAGAGAAACCAAAAAAAAAATAGCTATCATTTTGACATTAATTTTTCGGGAATTGCGAGTAGAATCACACCATTGGGAGACTTTGAGATCTAAAACAACGATTACCAGATACTCGGACTGAATGTTTTCTTTTGGTTTTGCATAGTAATATTCGTCTTGTCTGGGTTACTGATTGCCCTACACAATTGGCAAACCAATGTATAAATGAATTGTAAAAGTTCTTCTATTCAAAGCTCTTTGTATAGCACTTGGAATATCACAATATAATGAATCGTGGATAATTGGTCAAGTAAGAGATGTGCATATGGTTATACATTCGACACATTGCACATAGGTAGGAATGCTTACAACAATAATGATAGTACTCTTTCCAACAAGAAAAGTTCATGGAATTTGGGTTTGAGAATAGCAACACTATGTAATGATAACGATACCGTTCACATTAAATTACGGAAACATATGTTACACGCGTTGTAGAAGAGTTATGAGTCATTCGGTTTGAAAATATTTAACCACGAAGATTGTAGGCAGGATTACAAACATGTTACAATCGTAACAACCGGATACGGTTTCAGAACCACAACGACGATCGCTGAGTAGAGGTGTAGCATTTTCGATGGTTATGACTTCAAGGAGATAATTATTGCAATTTGATATGATGGGATATACGACTTGATGGTCATAAGTCTCCATCGCGATTGTTATGGTTGTGGTTTGGATGTTTTGGTTATTTACGATTGTAGATATCACGGTTCTTATGCAGTCTCCACGGGAAGATGAATTGATCAGTTACGGTAATTGCAGAGTGATGTGGATACCAGATTGTGGTATCGTGGTAGGAATATAAATAGGAGATTTGCAGCTGAAGGAGGGACACTTGATTTTACATTGTTTAGGCAATAGTATGGTCAGGCGTCATAGGGGTGAGAGCCAAGCGCTTATATGTTCAGTCTTCCAGACTCCATATTGTACAATAGGCAGCAAGATGAATTTCCTTGTCTAAGACCCTTTAAGCAGTGACAATGTTGACTCTGTTTATTGTTCAAACTGTAATCTTATGTGTTTGGCACTGGATCAGTTACATGGAATACAATTGAGTAGATGTTATTACTCTGTGTAAGCACATTGTTGTGATGGATAGTTCTCAGTTTTGTAAGGATGATGGTTTACTAATTTTTTGTTCAATATTGTTGCAATGGAATATGGTATGTGAATCCGCTAATTAGACTTAGTGGAGCTGTTCTTAGTATATTACAGGTTCCGTTGCCATAATTAGGACCAGGTAGTTAAGGGATAAAACAACCCCCTAATACCCACAAGATGAAAAATTTGGGGGCCCCGACTGTATTTGCAAATAAATTTCATGATTCTTGAAGAGAAGGTTTTGAGAGAGAGAGAGAGAGAGAGAGCCAGGCGATGCATCCCCTAGCCAGAGGTCCGGCCATAGTCGTTGGTCATGCCGCTCTTCAATGACTGATTATTTGTAATCTAACAATGATTCTTTGATTTGTAGTCTAACAATTATTATTTTATTGACTGATTTGTAATCTAACAATGATTTGGTTTTCATTGTTTGCTTTTGTAGAGAAAAAAAGAGATGCATCTTAGAAAGAATTAAAGACCATCCAAACAATAGATGAGGTATGTTTTTTCATTTTAAATCGATGTTTTTGTTTGTTTTTCATTGTTTGTATATGTTTACAACAAATTTATACTCAATGAAGTAGAAAAACATAAACAACAAACAATCATTTCATAGATAATGAAATAGATATGATCAAATACAAAAGTTTATATTCATAATCCAAAAAAGTATACATATTCGCATCTAATTCTTAAAACGGGCTTTGATGCTAATACCTTTTTTTCTACTTTTGCAAATAATAAAAATACATCAAATCTAAGAAGTAATTATAGGCTTTTTAGTCTTCGCTCTCTTCAACCTCATCATCGTCCGAAGCCAAATCTTGTCCTTCCTCTTCGCCTTCGTCCCCTTCATCTTCATTCCCTTCTTTTGCTTAGTTTCCTCTCGTACTTTCTTCCACAAAGGAAGCGGATGTCCTCTACATACACATTCACAAAACAAATGAGTAATTATTAGCCAAATACATGTCATAAAAATGAAATGAAATGAAAGTTATGTTTCAAAAATATGAGAAATATAAATTATTAGCAAAAATTTACTCTTGGATGTACGCCTTGTGCCGCAAGATGATCAACCAAGGCACTTTAACCTTGGCGATATCCGATACTGTACTCGGCATTTGTATATTTGCGCCCATAATCTTCAACATACATCAACACAAATCAAATGATTAGAAAAAAACAGAAAATTATTCATAAACAAAAAACATATCAAATGCAATCAGCTAAAAGAGAATTGCTTACAAACTGGGTGTGCATATTAGTCTTCCTCCTGATCCAAGGTGAGATTGGCCTAAAAGATTAAGCCTTGATTTTGTTGCCTCTCTTTGTTGCTTAAAGCGCTCAGGATTAGAATGTTTGGATTCAGAAATAAATTTCTCCCAATATTTTTTAGATGCCCATCGCGGTCAGAGTTATTGATTGCCTAATCCAAAGATCTATCAAGTTCTAGGTGTTAGATCTTGATCTAGATGTTTTACACTATGATTTAAGCAAGAGCAATGGATCAAATGAATAAAAACTTGGATGAGCGACCTCACACGTGTGGAGGACAGTACCTTTACGGCCTTTTTACAGATAGTAACGTCTCAAGCTTAGAAATGCATTTCAATCACAAAAACACAAGACAAATGTGGAAAATACAAGCAAGACTAGAAATTGCCAATGTCACATCAACTTCTCATTGATTTGGTTGATCCCTTTATAGATCAAGTACATCCATGAGCTGTGTACTATCTAGCAAGCCTTCACATGTGTGAAGAGTGCCTGGTCATCCATATCCACCAACGGGAGCCATATGTGCTCATTTCCCAAAGTTGACTATTCTCTTTGGCTAGAAAACAAAAAGCTAGTCTTCCACATTATAAGAATATTCCATGTAAAATAGGATCTCATGGAATCTTCCTATCTTATCATCTAGAAGCTTATCCACACGTGCGAATTGTATCTTGACATGTGTGAGTAATAACTCATTCACATGGAAGTCCAATCTATTTACATAAAGTTTGACCAATTTCAAGATTCTACTCAAAGGTCAATTTCACACTAGTGTAGGTCTAGCTAAAATCAATCTAACTTTATAAAAGTGACTTATGTACATTCTTTCACACGTGGTAACTGACTCCACACATGTGAGATCCTATCAAGATCAATTATCTTAAGGTCTGCAAAGTACATCAAGTTGGAAGTGATATTTTTAACACTCCTCCTAACTTCCAACTTGGCAAGTCTAATGTACATCTATCTACAACTCCAAGAGCATCTCTTAACTTGAAAAATGAATCTTTAGCCAAAGGTTTATTTAATATATCGGCTATGCACTCGGATGATGGCACATGATGAAAATGAACCTCCTTGGATTGCACCTTCACCCTCACAAAGTGATGAGCTATATCAATATGCTTTGTTTTAGCATGGAAGATCGGATTGGTAGCAATTTGTTGAGAAGCTTGATTGTCACAAGGGATCTCCTCGGCCTTTAGCACTTGAAGCTCCACCAAAAGACTTCTTAGCCATAGGAGTTCTTTGGTTGTTGAAGTCAATGCCTTGTACTCGACTTCACAAGAGGAAAGAGAAATTGTATCTTGCTTTTGGAAAGCCAAGATATCACTCCTCCACAAAGAAAAGTGAAAAATGCACTTATGGATCTTCTATCCATCTTGTCTCCTACAAAATTTGAATCTGAAAATGCCTCAAGTACAAGCTATATCCTTGATAGAGAATGCCAAAAAATCTAGTAGAAGAGACATATCTAAGCACTCTCTTGGCACTGTTCCAATGATGCATCAAAGGACCTTGCATATATTGACTTAACTTGCTTACACTATAACTCAAATCTGGTCTAGTGATTGTCAAATAGATTAAGGAGCCTATTAGCTTCCTAAAGAGTGTGATGTCCTCAAAGGATGCTTCATCACAGTTATTAGTACTTGCTCCATAGGGGTGTCAATCCCCTTACAATATTTCATGCCAAACCTTTCAAGAATGGAAGTAGCATACTTTGATTGACTTATAGAAGTAAAATCACTACCTCTAGTAGCTTCTATTCCAAGTATGAGCTTAAGAAGTCCTATATCTACCATCTTGAATTCACTAGAAAAAGAAGCTTTAACATCTCTTATGCCTTCACCATCATTTCCTGTCAATATGATATCATCAACATAAAGTACTAAAATGATGCTCTTTCCATCATTACATTTGATGTACAAAGAAGACTCTTAAGATCTAATCACAAAGCTAAGAGAGTAGAGAAAATCATGCAACCTAGAGTACCAAGCTCTAGGTGCTTGTTTCAAGCCATATAGGATCTTTCTTAAGTGGCAAACCTTGTCCTCCTCACCATCCTGATGAATCCCTCAGGTTGCAACATGTATATTTCCTCCTCCAAGTAGCCATTCAAGAAAGCATTGGTCACATCCATTTGATAGAGATTCCGCTTGAACAAAGTAGCAATACAAATGTTCAATCAAATGGATACAAGCTTTGCTATAGGAGCAAATGTTTCTTCATAATCTATGCCTTTAATTTGAAGAAACCCCTTAGCAACCAATCTAGCTTTGTACTTACTTATAGATCCATCTTGATTGTACTTTAATCTATAGATCCACTTACATGCAAGTGGCTTCTTCCCATATGGAAGGGTATTCTGACATCAGTGATTGAACATACCATACCTTTAGTACCTGATGCAATTCCAAAGGTTACAAAGTTCTATCGCTGTAATCCTAATGTGGCAGATCTGATAAAGAAGGAACTTCAGAGATTGCTTGATGCCGATCTCATTTATGAGATCAATCACACTGAATGGATTTCACCGATTGTCACTGTTCCTAAGAAAAATGAAAAATTGAGGATTGGTGTGAATCTCAAAGCATTGAATAAAGTGACACGGAAGGATCACTTTCTGTTGCCTTTTACTGAAAGCATTTTGGATCGCCTTGCTGGAGCGAAGCCTATAGTTTTCTGGATGGATTTAGTGGTTACAACCAAGTTAAGATTGCACCTGCCGATCACCACAAAACTGTTTTTGCAACAGAATGGGGCACCTATGCTTACAAAGTAATGTCATTTGGACTCTGTAATGCACCAAGTTCATTCCAAAGAGTAATGCAATTTGCTTTTAAAAGTTATCTGCAGAAATTTCTTGAAATTTACTTGGACGACTTGGGAGTTCACAGTACAGATACGAACACCTAGATCGATTGGAGAAAGTATTTGAAAGATGCTGCAAATATCAGATTTCTCTAAATCCGTAAAAATGCTAGATATGGGTGTCACACGGAGTTGTGCTTGGACATGTGATATGAAGACATGGTATTGTCACAGATTATTCTAAGATCAAAGTTATTGTGGAATTGCCACCGCCAACAACAATTCAAGGAGTTTATGTGTTTATGGGTCATGCGAACTACTATCGAATTTTTATTATCTTCTTTGCGGATTTAGCATGACCTATATACAAACTAACTATTGTTCCTATTTAGACAGTAGAGGCGTTAGAAACCTTGGAAAAGTTAAAAAAAAACATTAACTTCAGCACCAATATTGCGTTCTCCAGATTGGACGATAGAGTTTCATGTTCATACGGATGCCTCAAAATACGCCATTGGATCAGTTTTGACGTAGCCAGGTGCCTATAAGAAGGATTATCCTACATGATTTGCAAGCAGACAGCTTACAGATCCAGAAAAGAACTATTCAACAACAAAACGTGAAGCACTAATCGTCACTACCTCATGGAAACACACTTTGCATTTTATACGGATCATCACCCGTTACTTTACTTGGTAAACAAGACATGCAATACTGGACGTATTGCAAGATGGTTATTATTATTGACTGAATTTGACTTTCGGATTGTGGTTTGAAAGGAAAAGCAAGATTATCTAGTCGATCATGTTTCGCAAATTGAATTTGCACCAGTCAATATTGAAGTAGATGATGAACTGCCAGATGCTGCATTGTTCTATGTTGAAGTAGTACCTGAGTGGGTGGCAGATATTGTTGAGTACCTGATGCTAGGACAACCGAATGACTCTTTGACAAAAGTACAGAAGAGACAATTGATTCATAAGGCTCAACCTTATCAACTAATTGTAGGACAATTGTACCGTCATAGATCAGATAATATTTTACGAAGGTGTGTTTTACCACATGAAGTACCAGATTTAATCATGTTTTCACATGACGACATGGGTGGAGGACACTTCTCTACAGATATTACTGTTCGCAAACTTTTGCAATCCAGTTGTTGGTGGCCTACGCTTCATAAGGACAGAGAAAATTTTATTCAGACATGTGATGTTTGCCAACAAGCACGACGACCTACTCGACAGAATTATGAACCCTTGCATCCGGTTTTATCGCATGCACCGTTTGAAAAATAGGGACTGGATTATGTTGGTCCTATTCATCCTGCCGCGCAAGGACCTCAGGCCTGATACATTATCGTCGCAACTGATTATATGACCAAGTGGGTTGAAGCCAAAGATGTCAAAGTGGATGATACGAAATCTACGACCAAGTTTCTATATAAAAATATTATAATCAGATTTGGATGTCCGATCGAAATTGTCACTGACCGGGGTACACACTTTGTTAATCAAACAATAAAGTGTTTACCCCCCGTCTCGGTCATGCAGCAATTCTTCCCCCCGTGACAAGAAGTTGTACCAATGGATACAGGGATTCATTCAAGCATGGACCAGGGGGGAGCTCCAGATATAGCAGATCAACCGCCAACCATACCAGCAGTACAAGTGAGTCCATCCTCATCAAGGACAAGACCTCTATTCAGAAGGCCCATCAGCGTCGAGGACCAGATCCAGACCTTCTTAAAGCAACATCCGCATGAGTCCTCGCATGGTGGATGGGTTCTGAAATTTAAGACCTCCGAGATCGAGGCCTGCAAAGAGTTGGACAAAATACCCGCACTGGGAGAGCAGCCGACATGGAGAATCACGGTTTTTGAAAAAACTCCGAAATCAATTAGGAGTTACGTCGCCAGCCCTCACCAGTTGCGGGTAGATCCCTATTACGTGCCAATGCCACGAATAAATAAATGGAAAGATTTGGGGTTGGCTATGGACAAAATCACCATCCATACGCCCAATTGGCCAATCATCCATCAACCTTATAGCTAGACCATTTTAGTGGACTTCCACCGTGCTATACAAGCATATCAGAGAGAGTGTGTCCACTCTCCAGATCCAACAGTGCGACAATCGACAATGTTTGCTAAAGATCTAACTCTGTTGGTGTCAGTGGCAACCAAATGGGACGATTGCCTCCCTCCTCTGGCATTCGATCCAAATAAGCCGATGGCCTCAGAGCAAATCAAAGATCAGCTGCTGGTTGCTCATCTCTACTTTCGTGCGGCTATGATGGGAGGCTCTTGGGAATCTCTCTTCACCTCATGGACAACCTCCAAGTGGATTGCCGGAGCCCACTGTTGTTTCCTGCCCCACAATTTGGATTTCAATACTGCACGCCTCGACTTTATGGAGAAGGTGCAGTATCATTTAATCAAGATTCGACGCGAAGCCAATAAAAGTCCCCAATAACTACATATTGCAGGTGTCGTGGGACCGCCACCAGTTTTGGTGGGGGATACTGTTGGAGGGTTTGTGGATCCCACGTCAACCCTAACCCTAGCTAATAAATGAGAGGGATTTGGCACCCTGCGTGTGTAAGTCCAACCCAATGATCACATAGTTATTTGATTGATCAGTTAAAAGTTAATAAAAGGACTTTAGGCCTTTTTGCGGGACTTTTAATGTCACAGGGCCTAAATGTCAAGTTAGTGAATAAAGTTGGGTTTCCCTCCAATTTTAATGGTACCCACACTTTTTTAAATTTGAATAAAAAGAGAGGCAAGACAGGACCAATAGGATTCAGAGGCCAGGGTCCTCCTCTCTACTATAAAAAGGGACCAACTCGAGTTGCTCCTGATGTTCATTTCCTCATTTCAATAAAGCAGATTGGTTCTCTTTAGAAATGGATTGATGAATATCCTTGCTCTTCCTCTCTTTTCCTCCATTTCTCATGCTTTCTTTGGATTTTGCTAGTTGTTGGATTTGATCATTATTGGGATTGCTATTTTTTTATGATTTTTGTGAGAGAGAAAGGGAGAGAAAGAAAGAGTAAGTTTCTATCATTGTTGTGGATTTAGGGTTAATGGAAGTAGGGTTAATGGATGTAGTGTTAATGCTTAGTGTTAATGGATGTTAGTGTTAGATCCTCCATTCATGTTGAAATCTGAACTATACTATCGCTCTCATGGGAACGAACCTATGCATGACAACTAACTTCATCTCCTTGATGCTAGATTGATTAGATCTTGGGTGGAGGATAGGCAAGGAAAGAAACCCACTACAGATAAGATCCAAAGGTGAGGTAGATCTTGTTAAAGATCTCTTATAGGAAGTCTTGTGTGCCTTTGCAAGGCCATATGCCTCACAGACTTTGCCACACTTCTTGAAAGCTTTTGGTAGGCTGAGAGCTAGCTCCTTTGATGCCATGGATTCCATTGATTGAAGATTAGGATGGCCCAATATTTTGTGCCAAAGCTCCACTTGAGTCAACTCTTCCCTAACCATATTCACACTTTCAATAGCCACGTTATCATCCAACTTAAAGAGCCTTCCTTGGTTAATGCCACTAGTTATGCACTAATCACTCTTCAAGATGGAACACACTCCATTCTTGAAATGTACATCTAGTCCATTGTCCATTAATTGACCAGCACTAAGCAAGTTTTTTGGTAATGGATGGAACATAAAAAACATTATCAAGATCTATCCTCTTAGATGATCCTAAGCATAATGGAATGGATCCTATGACATCTATCTTACATTCTTGATCACTAGCAATGTAGATTGACTTCTTAGAATCATTACAAAAAAGTAGAGTAGAAAAATAATGCTTGTTGAATGACATGTGGGAACTAGCCCCACTATCAATCCACCATGTCTCTTGGCTTGATCTTTGTGTAGATGCTATCATCAAGGATGTGCTGAAGCCATCCTCTTCCTCCTCCCCTTGTGCAAGGTTGTCTTGATCTTCACTCCCTTGTGCATTCTTCTTCTTATAACATTCGGAAGCAAAGTGTCTTTTCTTCCCACAAAAGAAACACTTTAGCTTGGCTTTGTTCTTTTGCTTCCCTTTGGAGGTAGATCCTCCATCCTTTGCCTCGGCCTCCTTGCCTTGGATCTTCTTGAAAGGATGAGTCTTCTTTTTGCCTTTAGATGTGAAGTCTAGGCTGGTACATAATCAATATATATGGAGTATACAATGTGAAAATTGAAAAGATGAGCTAACTCTAATATTAATGTAATCTAAGAAATTCATTTTGTCATTATAAAAGCCATGGCCAAATGGAAATAAAAAGGAAACAACGTTGTTTCCAAAGTAATTATTTTGTTTTTGTCTTGGTTTATTGGTATTCCTTTAATATTGGTTGTAAATTGTATTAGCGTCCATGTAGATTTCCTTTGCTACGTAATTGGAGGTTCGAGTATTGGTAGATGTTAATTTTTGAGTGTTTTTGGCTAGTGTGTCATGTCTTCCAAAATAACATTATTGTGAATCAGTGGATCCGTTTGCATTGTTTCAAAAGTTGATTCAAGTCGATCTTTATCAAGAAAATCTTTCATTGTGTTCTTAGATACCAAACATCCAGAGCAAGAGTATTATGTTTAGTTTCAAGAGCATGTTTAAAACTTTGTTCACAAACGCTATTCTATACCAATCAAACACAACATATCTATTTGATTGGAAACATCAATAAGCAAACTCTAAGTAGTAGAGTTGTGCGGTCAAAATAATGGCTTGGAGAATTTTGTAAGACTGCTACTAATGGCTTCAAGTATTGCTATATGTAAACCACCCGCAGAAGAATTTTGACATTTCATGCAGACAAGGTCTCTTGGAGTATTTATGATTTGGAGAAAGATCACAATATAAATGGCCGCGTATGAAGAGATTTGAAGTTTGAGCTTACTTGCTGCTATGCACTTATAGAAGCAAAGAGTGACTCAATAATCACAAGGATGTGATTGAGATTTATATGCATAGTTAAGGTACGAGGGAGAAAATTATTATTTTAGTGATTTGTGAGTGATTTAGTACATCATCGAAATCAATCTAACATGACCGATCAACAGAATATTCATTCTTGGTCTAATGAGAGGCAGATAGAGATGTCGACGTTCTGTTGTATTTCAACTCCTTGGTGCCTATGTTGGATCTTGCAAAGTGTTTTGGAATAACAGCAACGCATTCAAATTCGAATTTCAACCCCTTGTGATAGTAAAAGTAGTTTGACAAGGGTGAGCAAAGCCAAGATTGAGGTATTGGCTCATGTATTTATTTAGTCTTACACGTCATGTCATTTGATCATCAATCGTGGATAATAACCCTTTGCAACTTTTGGCACCTACAATATATTATAAAGCTCTCTACGACTTCCCGTCAATTGAATCGATTCATGTCTTCCACCTACTGCAAGCAAGAGCATGAGTTGGAGAACATTATTACAACTTAGGAAGAGAAGTTTTTTGAGTTACACACTACATGTCTGTGCTCTTAAATAATAAACTCTAGAGGCCTAATCCTCATGTTATATTACAACATTGAGACTTAAGCTCTTAGACACCTTTGTGCAAGGATATCTTGGCTACAAGCAATTTAAGTAGAAAGAATTTTAAGTTTTGATTGTTTGTCCGAATGTCTTGCTTATCTATAAAATCTGAACAAGCTTCAAAAATTTTGGCAATTATCGTGCAACTTGGAAGTGTATTAAATTTGTGTGCAAACACATGGGATGCATATTTCACAGAGAATGAAATGCCAAAAGACATTGACAACCACAAGGTGCATAGTGCATACTATGTATACTAGATTATTATCTGACGCCTAAGATAAGAACTTTAGCCGTTTAACCTATTGCATGAAGGTGACAAATAACAATACCCTAAACCCTAGAAGTATTTCAGGGTTTGCACGTTTGCACTATAAACTAACTCTCTCTCTCTCTCTCTCTCTCTCTCTCTCTCTCTCTCTCTCTCTCTCTCTCTCTCTCGGGCCTAACAAGCATGACGGTGATTAGAATTGCGCTAGCTTTGTTCGTCGTGACAATGGCGATTGTGGCTCCAGCTCTGCCATCTGCTTTCGCTGATTCTTTTACTATCACCAACCGCACCCAGCATCCCATTACCACGACTTGTTAATGGTCATTTGGGGACGCATGATCTGAGTATCGGCGAAGAACGTGACTGGCATTTTAATGGCTCGCCATCGACCAAATTTTGGTGCGACTTTTACAAATCTGATGGCAAATACTTGGACAAAGTTCTGTGGTCCTTGTCGTTGAGTTACTTCGTAAGTAAAATCTCATTCAATTCTCAGATTCTTCATATGTTCCGGCCACAACTTTTCAGCATTTTTGTAAGCGATTGGAGTTCTCTGAATTTTCTCATGGTGTTGTAGTATATTAGCTGGTTATTATGATTCTTTAACAATGACACTGATAACTACTTTCACATTTTGTTTTTGCAATTTGCTCTTATTGTTGCTCTTTCATTATCATCGATGATGCATGCGTCGCTTTCTTTCGCCAGATCTAGATTTGGTATTTGTGTTACGGATCATACTTTTTTTGTTCGCGTTCCTTGTTATCTACTTTACAGTTTCAGTATTACTAATAAGCTAAGCTTGTTTGAGACAATAAACAAGTCTTTGTTGTTGAAGTTTCAACATCTGAATATGAGGTTTTGCATCAGATTCAATCTTCAATAAAATTCTGGACGTTTGCTATAAAGAGCTATATTGCTTGACAGCATTCAAGTACTACGGATTTCATCTGGGAGCTAAAAGAACATGGCATCTTCCTGGAAAATGGTTCAAAAGAGAAGCTATTCAGAGGATGGAATGACGTCGGGTTTTCTCCAAACCACTAGAAGCATAACTAGCTCTAGCTCGTGTACAGCTTGTAGAGGTACCTGTCCATGAAGGTTACTAACTAATTCACTCCCATTTGATTAATATGTGATATTCAAATTATTAAATATTAGTCAAAGCTTCTAAGAACTTAACAGAGAAACATGACGTTCTAAACAGAAATGATGTTCTAAATAACTGGACTTGCAGAGATAGAAGAATGCGGCGGAAGTAGACATAAAAGTAGACTGGATGGTGCCTCAATCATATCGCACGAGCTAAGGAGTGGCAGCATCAAGCAACTAGTTTTCTAACATAGAAGGAAAAGGTCTAAGTATAATTTTCTTTGCGATAGTTAATGAATAGAAGTTAGTAGTAGTTCGACAGCTCGCGAGAGGACGACGTAGATTCAAGTTGAGGACTGAATGGTGGGAGTTTTATGATGCGAAAACATGTCCAGTGTGCGTTATGGTTGTATCGGAAAGTGAAAAAGTTTGGTATTGTGGTTGATTGAATACTCTATAACGTACTTGACAACAAGATCATGTGAATGAATGACTGACTAGCTGCACCTAAAACTACCTTGGCAAAAGAACAAATTTTCCATTGGTGTTAGAGGTAGATAAATGTAGATGCCACATAGAGACTTAGCATCTTGTTTTATGGATGGATATGCTTTAGTTTTTAATGTAGCTAGCTGATTTGTTTCCTTTCAAGGAACAAAAGTAGATTGATTTAGGTCATTTTCATTTTCACAGCAAAATATTTGCTGTGAATCACAAATATAGCAGAAAAAATTGACCAATTTCAGCAGAAAGAATTTTAGGTCATTTCATTTTCACAGTGTTTACAGCAAAGTATTTTTTGTGAATTAGAAATATAGCAGCAAAAATTGACCAATTTCAGCAGAAAGAATATTAGAGAATGTCATAAAATGTAATGATTAAATTCTACAAGCTCATTCAAACTAGCGCCTCTTTCTAGAAGCAACAAAATTTTAAATTTAAGTTGGCATCCATTATTACTCTTAACCACTCCTTCTGGTAATTACGGTTGGAAATCGCAATCACCATCCGTACACAATTTAAATCAGACTTTACTATAGTTATAAGTAAAGTTGTGGGCTGTGGTTCACCATTTTGAACTGTCAAAAGGATATCTTGGTAACTAGCATGATAAGGCACCATATAGGTATGTCATCTACCACCACCTGATGTATCACAGTCGGCCAATGGTATAATGAGTTTAGTCAGTAGAGTAGACCTTGCACCAAAAATTAGTTTCTCAATATGGTATTATATGGTGAATAAGAGTCGCATGACATAGACAGCATCCGCAAGTCACAAGAAGGAATAGATTGCATGTAGGAAAATTCATCCATGAAGCTGAAAACCAAATATCACAATTTCTATGATAGAATGATTTAGTAGGGAGAGATATCTAAAGATTCTTGGTGGGATTATCATACCTATGTTGTGCATGTGTATGTTGATCTTTCACGTGTTTTTATCTTATAATGAATAATTTGACAACATGATAATGACTATAGTATGATAGCTATGAAAGTAATGTGACCTATCGGATTAGGCATCCACTACTATGAACTTCTGATAAAGATGCAATGTGCCATGTTTATCATATTGCTCTTGGTGATAGAAACAACTTGCAATTGGTGGACAAACAATTAAATAAATCATTTTTCTACCTTGACATCTCAAATACTTGATTCATGAGTTGCGTCTTTTCTTAGTAGATCATCTTCACATATGCAAGCCCACTCCAAATGTCTTTTGTCGCGCTTGTCAAAGTATTTCACTTGAGGTTGATTATGAAATCCCTTTGTTTTGGCTCAAAAATATCCCTCACCGCCACTGCCCAAGTGAGATGCCCCCGTGGTCTGTAGTGGCTGCCTCTCGCTGCTGCTTGAAGCAATTTGGATTATCTCGATTTTCTTTCTTCGCATACTTCCAGTCAACTTTCTCCACCTAGGAGGGCCTACCTCTACTAGATCCGACTGCATCTCGGATCTCCGATTTGCAGTGGCTCATTGCGGATCCCATGCGGCTCCCCATCCATTTTCGTGCAAACTCTATTTCCTCGGATGGGATTGGAAACTCACTACCCAGCTGATCAACGACGTGATTTTTGCGATCATCGCTGACATCGAGCTAGTAATGAAATATGTCTCGGGCAAATTATATATACATGAGATCCCTCATGTGCACGATGACCCTCTTCCCATGGGCATTCTCAATGATGTGACCATTCTTGTCTATGTCATAGGACATGGCCGGATGGCAGCTGGTGGAGGTGTCGCCCTGGGAGTGTCTACGGGGGTGGTCTAAAGTATGGAAGATGCCCTGACGATGTGAGAATACTGATGATGTGGGGTGTACGCAGTGTGCGAGGGGGGGAGAATAGCTATGCGGGGGAGTACCGATTGGTTTTGATATCTTGTCTCAAATAGTAAAATATGATTAACTAATCAACCCCTTGATATGGCTCTGGTGGTCAAATGTATACATGGTGAAGTGTGACCCCATGGAGTATAGCCGGAAGGATAGGTGTACTCAGGGACAGTGGGTCCAAAGGAAGGGCAAATGTGAGGGGTGAAAGAAGGCGTTCCCAAATTCTCAGGTGTGAGAGATGTAGGAATCGTAGTATCGTATGCCCTAGTAGCTGCCTCCTACATCAGTGGGTCTCGAAGTAGGGGCTCCCCGTGATGAGATGTGCTACGCGGACGTGTAGGACTCATGATCACATCAGGTGGATCATCATCATCACCACATCCTCCACAACAGGAGACATAGAGGCGGTGCCTCCATGACCAGCGTCTATGGCTTGACCTCTAGCTAGGGGGTGCATCGCCTGGCTCTCTCTCTCTCTCTCTCTCTCTCTCTCTCTCTCTCTCTCTCTCTCTCTCTCTCTCTCTCTCTCTCTCTCTCTCTCTCTCTCTCTCTCTCTCTCTCTCTCTCTCTCTCTCTCTCTCTCTCTCTCTCTCTCTCTCTCTCTCTCTCTCTCTCTCTCTCTCTCTCTCTCTGTCATACCAACTTTTTCAATGACTACAACCATGTCAAGTTTAGCAACCCTAATCCTACTTTTAGAGCAAAACCCTAACCCTAACCCTTTAACATTTAAGAGAAGTCTTTTGCAGGTGGAAATTATCTTTGTTATTGTTGATTTTATGTGAAATGTGCTCTTCGCAAATTTTATGTCTTTCCATGACTAGCATAGCATAATGTAAAAATTTTGTTTGTTGTGAAATTTTTACGTTCATATTTTTATTTCTGTCTATGCTTAGAATAGGAATAGAATCAAAAAAATTATATTTTTGTGATGGCGACTTCTATTCCGGTAGTTGTAACTCAATACGTAGCCACATGTGAGTCATCCTCATCTGATATTTCTAATGAAAGTTATTATTATGAAGCCACTCCTTCGTGTTCTCATCCTATTACGCTTTCCTGCTTCCCCGTCAACAACATCATCTGAAATTTCTCATTTAACTACTTTTCAGGAAATGACTCCTTTGACACAACCTGTTACAAATTTGAGTTCTTTGTCTTTAGATTTAGATATTAGATAAACAACAATCCAAGGTCGTTTTGACGAATCAGAAGAGTTAGTGAGTGATGATTCACATGATTCAATTCACTCAGTCATGGATTCAAGTAAATCTACATATCCTTGTCAATCGATTGATCCTTGACATGCAAGTTTTTCACATATTCGAAGAAGGTCCACTTCTCAAATCCCTAATCCAATCAAATCCAAAAGAGCTGTATTTAATGAGAATCCTTATTCTTCGAACACTATAGAAACGGAAACAACTGAGGCACATAAGCAACAGCCTGATGTTCAAGCAGATATTCCCACAAGCAACTACAAGTGCCATGTGGTCAATTTACAAATCTGATTTCAAAAGAAAGAAAAGATATAAGAGAGACTTGAAATCCTCCCCTATTTTGACAAAACGTCAAAAACAATTGATTACAAGACACGAGATTCGGACGGTACGATGCATGATTTGTTGTTCATCCTCTTGCTTACAGAAATTAAACAAGCAAGAGATCGAGGAATTGAGGTCCAATTTTTTTTTGTGAAGTAAAGATGAAAAGAATTACTATTTGTGTGCCACAATGAGACCTAACAAAAACTCATATGCATATTTTTTAAATGCAGCATAGGTTTGTCGAAAAAGCCTGCAAAGTTGTTCATGCGATTGGAAATTCATGCCTTCAAAGAATGCACGCACGACTTCAAAAAAATACAACATTGCAAGGGTAGGAACCGTGTCACTTCGGATGATTTTAATGCTACGAGTTGGCTAAAGCAGTTTGTGGATGTGCATGGAGAAAAATTACAAAATTCATTATATTTTCACTTGCCATATAAGTTTACAAAATTGGAGATATTTTTTATGTATAAGGATTTTGCTAAGACCAAAAATGTTGCCTATTTAAGTGACTCATATTTTCTTAAGATTTGGAAGAGAGATTTCGGTTTGGAAAAGTTTACTAGATTTATGTTTTTTATTGGAGGAGACAGAGTAGGCCCACCACTTACCCCCCAATACTCCAAGTGGGTAGGCCCATAATTATCAGGTCCGTCATTGCATTAACTCGTGAGTAGCATCTATCAAGCTCCCTCCCAAATCCCCAAAAAGTACAATATACTACCAAAAGGTACAATGAAAAACCACCAAACCATGCTTTTAGTCTGACAAGCAAATTGTTAAAATCTGCCAAACAACTAGTAAAGACCAATGATAAGAAAGGTAAAAAATTATTAACTTTCAATACTTTAAAAACTTTTGTTTTTTGATGACTTTTGAATTTTCAAATTATAAATGTTATGATATTATCATAATGTATTGAATATTTTAATTGTTAAATTTTCTAGTGGATGCTACAAAAGTGCTTTAAGTGCACAGAGAACAACAAACAATTGAAAGACCAAAATTGGCGAAACATCGAAAAAAATATTGGAGTTTCCACAAAAGTATTTGGGTCTTGTCATCGATGGCATGGATCAGAAGAAAGCGATGTTACCTCATTTTTTTAGAGAGCTAAAAAATTTGAACGAGGTAGATTTTATTCCGGTTCATCATCTCATTGAAGCACTTATGTTTAATGGCACATTGGAGTCAAAAGTATTTTTCAATTATCCCAATGTTTGAAACGATCCAAATTTGACTATCACCATTGTACAAAAGATAATTTGCGAATTTGGTGATAACCTTCGAGAAATATTGTATTTGCAACTATACAACACTATTAGAGAAAATACAAATAAAATTGTACTGGCTCACTTGTCCATATTGGTAGAGAAAAAAAAATTTTAAAATGAAAATACGATTTTTGTTGGTGGTTTACACCCATGATCAAGTTAATCAGATGTTTAGCTGTTTTTCCAAAAGACTAAAATGCAAGAAGACATTTTTATTACCGATGTTTCAGGGCATTGTTGAAGAATCATATTTGCCAAAGCCAACTGTGTCATTAATTAGGCACACATATGATTTTCGTGAATATATTAAGACGTCCAATGAAAGTATCACATTGCTATGGGGCAAACAATTTTCAAGTTCAGTTTCATGGTTACCTATTGAAGGAATACGGTTTTTGCTCAATATGCCTTCTAGTCAAATCAAGCTTGCTGCGTTGTCTCCCTTGAAGTCCATGCTAGGAGAACAAAAAGCACAAAGAGAGCATTATGTGGTTGACTTATTTGCCTCATTAAATTTTTTGGAATCAAGTATTCAAGCAGCTCATCAATTATTTTATGAGTTTGATCACCATTGGTACATGGATTTTTTCGAGGAACAAAAAATCAGTTTGCTCAATCTTGAACACGCATCAACAACTAATTGGCCTCATAAATTAGGAACTTTAATTACAATTGTCGAACCTTTGAATCTCCCTTGAGATAATGATTTCTTGGAGCTTGTGCAAGGCGAGGAACGTGAAATTTATGTGGGCTCCAGGAAGAATAGGCAAAGTGTAAAAGCTGCAAAAATGAAGTGGTGCAGTGATCTGAATGAGATCCAAATTGGATGCCTTGTTGCACTTCTAGCTTCATAAAACAATGAAGTACATCCATTTTGGATTGCCAAAGTACTTGGTTTCATTTAAAATAGCAATCAGACAAAAGTAGTACGTGTGCTTCGGTTGAGCACCACTTCAACGAATTTGCAAAAAAAACCTACAGTGCTTCATTAAAAATAGACACTTTTAAACATTTTTTTTATTGCAAGTTAGAGAATCCTTAAGAAAGACTATGATTTTGGCCTAAAACTAGGACCATTAAAAAAATACCAAAAGAAATTGCTCTTTTTTAGGTCAAAGTCCCAAAACAAATGTCATTGTGTTTTAAGGGATTGATCATTATCATTTGGTTATGGATTATGGATATACTATAGTTGGAGGCATTTCAGATTGTACATTGTTATTATGTGAAAGTTCGATGCACATAGGATTTTAGTTTGTAGTTGATTTAAGGTTAAATGTATTTAAGATTGTAGTTTGTATGTTGAATTTAAGTTAGATCTAATTAAGTAAAAAAAGTTAAAATTATTGAAGATTTTATTTCAGTGTGACTGATTTGAAGATAAATCTATTGAAGATTGTGAAATAAGCTTCAATAGATAGACTTTCCGTGAATTTGTTATAAATACATTATTAAACTCAATGATTATTTGATGTTGATGCTCTAGGCCATGGAAAGCAAAACAATGATAAATACCAACAAATAGTTAGGGGATCCGGAGTAATAAGATATGTCACAACAATTACAATAGATAAATTGTTACATTGGTTTTCTATGACTTTTTATCAATGAACTATCAAATGCACTGATTGTTTGATATTGTTGTTGATACGCCATGAAAAGAAGAAAACTAGACAAATACTAAGGGGAACCAATGAAGTATGTCTAAGAATTTTTATTATATCGAAATAGATTGTAATTTGAAAAATAGATTGCATATATAAACATAAATGAAACAACATATGCTTACATGCACCAGTCTAATTTCCATATGGTTACATGCACCAGTCACATATGGCTTCATCAGTAAGAACTTAGGCAAAAATTGTAGCGTAGTATTTTTTTTCAACCCCTTGTGATAGTAAAAGTAGTTTGACAAGGGTGGACAAAGCCAAGATTGAGGTATTGCCTCAAGTGTTTATTTAGTCTCCCACCTCGCGTCATTCTTCGATCATCAATCGTGGATGATCGCACTTTGCAACTAGGCATCTACACTATATTATAAAGCTCTCTGCAACTTTCTATCAATTGAACCAATTCTTGTCCTCCACCTGATCCAATAGCACAAGTTGGAGAACTTTATTACAACTCAGGAAGAGAAGATTTTTGAATCACACACTACATGTCTGTGCTCTTAAATAATAAATTCTAGAGACCTAATCTCCATGTTATATTACAACATTGAGACTGAAGCTCATAGACACCTTTGTGCAAGGATGTCTTGGATACAAGAAATTTGAGTATAAAGAATTTTAAGTTTTGATTGTTTGTCCGAAGGTCTTGCTTATTTATAAATTCCCAAGAAGCTTCAAAATTTTGGCAATTATCGAGCAACTTGGAAGTGTGTTAAATTTGTGAGCAAACACATGGGATGCATATTTCACAAGGAATGAAATGCCAGAAGACATGGATAACCATACTAGATGATTATGTGACGCCTAAGATAAGAACTTTAGCCGTTTAACATGTTGCATGAAGGTGACGAATAACGTAACCCTAAGTATTATTTAACTTAAACCCAAGAAGCATTTCAGGGTTTGCACTATAAATTTCTCTCTCTCTCTCTCTCTCTCTCTCTCTCTCTCTCTCTCTCTCTCTCTCTCTCTCTCTCTCTCTCTCTCTCTCTCTCTCTCTCTCTCTCTCTCTCTCTCTCTCTCTCTCTCTCTCTCTCTCTCTCTCTCTCTCTCTCTCTCTCTCTCTCTCTCTCTCTCTCTCTCTCTCTCTCTCTCTCTCTCTCTCTCTAACATTTGCAAGCATGACGGTGATTAGAAATCCGCTAGTTTCATTCATTGTGACAATGGCCATTGTGGCTCTAGCTCTGTCGTCTGCTTCCGTTGATTCTTTTACCATCACCAACCACTACCAGCATCCCATTACCATGACTTGTTTTTCAAAAAATGACCATTTGGGTACGCATGTTATGAGTATCGGCGAAGAATATGACTGGCATTTTAATGGCTGGCCATGGACAAAATTTCGGTGCGACTTTTACAAATCTGATGCCAAATACATGGACCAAGTTGTGTGGTCCTTTTTCTTGTATTACTTCTTAGGTAAAATCTCATCTGATTCTCAGATTCTTCATACGTTCCAGGCGACAACTTTTCAGCATTTTTGTAAGCGGTTGGAGTTCTCTGAATTTTCTCATGTTGTAGTAGTATATACGCTGGTTATTATGATTCTTTGACAATGACACAGATAACTACTTCCACATTTTGTTTTTGCGATTTGCCCATATTGTTGCTTTTCATTATCATCGATACACAAGAAAAATATGACATGTATCTAGATAGGAAAAAACGAGAAATTTCCTAGTTGCATATGAATGCAACTATGAAAAGTGCAACACTTTCCTCCTTTGACAATCTAGGAAAAGCAACATTTTAGATTCCTAGACAGAAATATTTTTCCTATATAAGAACTAGAATCGAAGGCCAGCCTCATAGACATTTAGATCTATAACAATTGGGAATCATTGAATGATAAATGATAAATGAAAACATATTTTAACTATTTATAGTTGACAATCAGCTTTATTATATTTACATGTATTGACGTCTTTTCAAGTACCAATACTTTTTGGAATTGCTTGGGTTGTTTTTTAATATGTTATAACCATTTGAGCCACATGAAGCAAATAGATCTATATAGAATGATTCTAAATCATTTGCAATCTTTTTGTCATAAGTAGTCCAAATTGTAGATATCTTACAAATATTTTAAAACAGAGCATATAGAGATGCATCTGCCAACATTTTTGAAGGAGGGTTTTCACAGTGTTGGTGATATCTTTTCATCAGTGATGTTGTTTGTCCAATGTTAACTTTTTTATTTTTTATGCATTCTAATTTGTAGATGTGAATGTTCTTCGTGCTCTTTTTGGTGGAGGTGTGTTTTCCTGCATTCAAACAATTTAGCTAATGTATGTTTTTGTAAAATTGCATAAGAGTAAGCTTTTGAAAATGAAATAGATAAACAGAGTTTGATTTACCTTTGTAGCACTTGTTGTTGCTACATCCTCTTCTATTATAACCTAAAAATCGTGCAATAAAGTTAAATTATTTTCATATTTCATAGTAGAAATATTAAAAGAAATGTTCGCTATACCTTATGTTCTTGTATTTGAGGGGGGAGACTGAAATAGATGTGCTATTGTAGGATTGATCATTTGTATTACAGAAGAAAATGTGATTGGTCCATTTGTCAATTTGTTTTCACATTGACCCATGTGACCAAAGTGTTTATCAAGATCAACAGCAATTGCGTCAGATTGTGCATAAGTCATTTCATTCCAATAATTGACTGGAATGTTGTATAGGATAGCAGCAAATTTTTGCATGCAGAGCATACTATTCTTGTCGTGTTAATAGTTTTATCTTTCTTCTTACCCTTGAAGGTTTTTGCTTATGTCACATATTTTGATTGTTTATCCAGCGTTCAAACATATCTTTGACAAAAGAGCATGACATTCGTCTGGGTAAGTTCTAATCTGAATATGGCCACTTATAAGCTGCGAGGTTTTGATGAAATTTATTTGCATGTGGTTTTGAGTTATCACAAAATTAAGGCCGATAGTGACAAGTATAGTATCTTAGTATCCCAGCTTGTAGAATTAGTATCTAAAGGCTTCTTGAAGATCTTGCAGGAGATTTTGGACTGGCAAAGAACCTCATGGAAGATGTTCTAGCTTCTTCGGTAAGTTGAGGAACATCTGACTATTTAGATATGCATAATATTTTGTGATAGTTTCAGGTATTGCTAACTTTGTTGAACCATGTTTTACCACCAATTTGAATTATTAATCCAGTCGGATGAGTGCCTGTTACTGTAGATTTGGCTCTTTCTTAAGTCTACTAGGCTATATCTTCAGAATATAAAACTGTTTGCCTTTGTACATGTTTTATAACATGCATCAAAAATTAATACATCAACAGTATTGCTACTCAGATGATGCTCGTGTTGTCTACTAGATCTCACTCTTTCATACGTGTTTCTGCAGATATTTTCCTAGTTACACATTGCTATGCAATCACAAAGCACAGCCTTTATGTTTTACACTGGTTAAGCGATGTGCTTATAGGAACTTAGGTTTGAAGGAACATAGGTTTCAAAATAATTATTAATAACCCCTCAAAAGCTTTCTGAAGAATTTAAGTCTTGCGCTTTGGTGAAATCTGTAGAAGCTCAGAAGTCAATTTCATTTGAAGGGCATCTAAGATTCTTTCTACTTGCAATGTGGGGTAATCATCAATTTTTGAAATGCATTGGGAGAGTTGTAATGACATGGAGACAAATTATCATGTAGCATCTTATGCAATATATTCTAGTCCAGTATTTTAAGTGGGAAAACTGGGTTATTCTGAGAAAATATTAAGTTCAAGACAGTCTTCTATCAGGAACAATTGAGTCCCATCAAATTTTGCATATCGTTTTGTAGAATTTAGAAACGAGGAGGAAGAATGCCATATATTGCTTGCACCGATACTTCTGAAATTCGAAACGAGCGTCTAACCAACTGATGAATGGTTTTCTTGAGTTTTACATTATAAGCTGCAGGGAATATTGACTGTATCTCTTAGTTTCGGTTGAATAAAGTAATTTTGAAAGTGGATTTAGTGTAGATAGCATCGTTGAGTATTAGTCACCAAATGTGTTGTCATCGTTTGCTGCTGCTACTCCTCATGACTGTGATTTGTGCCATTTCGAGATGCGATGCTTCGGCCGCCATTTGCTTTTAGGTCACTCTCACTCTCTACGTCATTATATACAAGATCGTTTGTTCCTTCTATACTTCGCCCTTCTTCTTTGTTTTTGTTATAGTTGGGAATTCTCACCTCGGTTCTGGTTTGCTTGCGAGCTTTTCAGTGGTTTAAGTTGGGAATTTGCGTTGCCTAAGTGTGTTTTTTTTCAGAGAGAAGTTCTGTGGCGGCACAGAACCTCGGCACGCGATCCACCGACATCAAACTGCAGCTAGCTATATCTCGCGTGGAGGTAACACTCCTGCTTCTTTCGGCACCCTGTCCATTGTATCTTCACATATCTGGTCTAGATCGTTTGAGCCTTTCCTATTTTCTTGTATTCTCAAAAGGTAACTAAGACGAACAAAGCACCCTAACGAACTCATAGTTTGTTGTCGAGACACACGTTCAGATGTTGCTACCGCATTAGATTGGTTCTTTCTAGGTAGATAACTTGCTAATTGCTATGAAGAATACCATCAAAGTTTTCTTTAGGCAATTGAACTGGACTACTATTATCGACAAAAACTAACCTTGTCCTCTATACTTCTTTTGGCAGGTGTCCATCATATTCGCTCGAATATTTGTTGTTCGCAAGTTGAGATTGGATCTTGCAACAAAGTTATCGCTGTTTATGTTTGTCGCTTGAACTTAAACCTTTTGTAACAGTTATTTTGGCAAGTTGGTATGCGCAAAAGCTGTAATGATTTGGCTCCTTATCAAAGCTCTGCCGTCATATGCCTTTTTTTTGGTTGAAGCAGTTGTTAGACAGAAGCATTGCATGAAATATGTTGTATATGCCTGTTTCACTTCTCAACCATTGCAATTTAAGGCTACTTTTTTTTTTTGGACATGCTTGGCCCTAAACATTGCTTCTGATCTCCTTATGTAGGCTATTTTGATGAAATGTGATAGACATTTCGCTGGTGACTGATGATAAAACTAATGAGACTCTTGAAAGTGCATTGCTTTCTTTAATACTTCACTTTGTGGATCAAGTTCTTCTCAGGCTAGTGGTGCTTATTTATGATAGGCGGGTCCATGTTAGTGATTGTTTGCTTATGAAATGCTTTTCTCTTTTTCTGGTGAGGAAAGCTGCAGGAGAGGTTACATTATCATCTGCTGCAGGCTACTACGGTCTTCCTCCCCAGGTCCATGCATCCAATTTATCAACAATTTGGTTGTCAACTTCAAAAACTGCGCAAGGCATCTGTTCACGTTTATGAATGCACAACTGTCTGGCTCCTCCATTGTGTTTGGCGACACCTACAGTGCCTTTGTGGAGCAATTCAACAATCTGAATCGTTATGGTATTCAGATCAGTTCACCTTTAACTTGTAAAGTTCTTCGAACATTTTTGTTTCTTACTTGCCTATATTTTTGTAGAGTAAATATGTGGTGGTTAGGTCTGAACTGCTTCATCTAGCAAAAAAATCAATACATTTTTGGGACTGCGTGTTTGTACGATTGAGGATAAAGTTGATTGGTTTGTTTGCAGAATTTGTCATGAAAAGATTTTTGGGTATTCTCGGGATGTAAGAATGATTACGAAGAAACTGTCGTAAGCGAATCTGACTATACGACGAACTGAATTCTATCAAGGATTTGCTTATACAAACATGAGCTGCTGCAGACTGGGGAAATTCAACGGAGGGTTTCCATGCCTGCCCTTCTCTAACCTCTGTCCAGATCGTTCTGAGTACTTGTTCTGGGATCCATTCCATCCCTCTGATGCGGCCAATGTGGACTTTGGTGAGGATTTTTTACAGGTGGACAAAACTTCATCTCTCCCATCAACGTCCAACAATTGGTAACTTTGTAATTACATTTGTTCTCTACCTCATAGTCTAGTCTGACTGATAGGATTTATTAATCTACATTCTGGATCTAACTGCACAAGAGGATCTGACAATTGTAGCTGAGAGCAGCTGCAACTTGATCAAATCATTCATTCTTTTGTTTGTCGTAATAATACGAGTGGTGTACTGATAGTAGTGTATGCAGACTCTTAACTCGTGTGAGGGTGTTTGCCTCAATGGATAATACAAACCAGCTGAGATAATAGACTTATTTTTTGAAGTAAATTTGTTTCCATATCAGATTCAGATTCAATATCCTCATCTGTGCATCCACATTGCCAGTTGAATTTGAGACTTGTTTTTGTAGATTGAATTTGTTGGCGGACACTATGTTCTAGTGGTCCCTGGAATTCAAAAGAGAAGGTAAAGGTAAAGAGCATGCCTTCAAAGGTTAGTTCATGCCTTTTTGTTTTTTGTGCATGCTTTTCAATTTAGAAGGAAGGTTTGTAATAGTCATGCAAAATATGGGTACAGAAAGGATGAAGCTATATCAAGTTGGTGCATGTGAATATGAATGCCATTCAAGAAGACAAGGACGAGTATCTAACGAAGCTAGACATACTCAAAAATCAGTGCCTTCCCAAGTATTTATTCTCATAGGTGTGAGCAGAACCACAAACTGAGAACTTCGGAACACATTGACCTGCCTTTAAAAGTGACAACTATGGTGCCTGATTTTATGGATGCTAAGGATGGGTACCATGCTACTTTGATCGAGAACAATCCAATAAGAAAGAATTTTAGAATTAATGGACATTAACCCCCTACAATTCTCTGTTAGTAGCTCGGCTGCAGCAACATCAAGATGGTTTTTGTTCAGATGATGCAGCTGTAAGTATCGAGAGAAATTCCAGCCAACTAGGTGAAAGTAACTGTGATCACCTTCTGTTCAGCTGAATTTCTTCTAGTCTTGTAAATACAATTTTGTTTATATGGAATGTTCTTTGAAAAGTTATGATGGCATAGATGTGTTGGTTTCATTGGTTAGTCCCTGTCGTGAAGTCCAATTGTTATTTAATTCAGAGATTTTGAAAGTATGGTAGTAGATTTCAATTTGAGTCTAAAGTTTTGCTGTAGAAAATAAACTCAATTAAT
The DNA here is from genome assembly GCA_029204225.1 of Diphasiastrum complanatum. Classification (NCBI taxonomy): domain Eukaryota; kingdom Viridiplantae; phylum Streptophyta; class Lycopodiopsida; order Lycopodiales; family Lycopodiaceae; genus Diphasiastrum; species Diphasiastrum complanatum. The sequence continues at coordinate 864,421 of CM055093.1, read as the reverse complement.
AGCTTAAACTAAGAATTTAACATATGCTATATAAGAATGTGATTTTTCACATTTAAAATAGTTTTTTAAATTTTCTTAATAGATTAAAAAACAAGTTTTGATAAATTTTCCTATGTAAGAAATTGATATCAATTACATAGGATATAATTTTCTATATCGAAAAGTGTGTGGCTTTGTGGTTTCTGTTTATTATGTAGTAAAAGGATTTTTTATTAAGTTTTTCTATATAGGAATGTGTGATTTTGTGGTTTGTGTTTAAGGCAGCTAATACCCATTTTAAAGTTCTTTGGATGGAAAAAATTTAACATCATCATTTTAAAAAAAAATAAAAACAAAAATTCCATGTCATCAGTTTTTTATGATGACATGGCATTTTTAATTAATGATGACATGGCATTTTTCATCGCATGTGTCTATTGTGACATGACGCGTGTGTCTATTGTGACATGACTCACCCGGTCTACGCGTCTCTCTCTCTCGCTCTCGCTCTCGCTCGTATCTCTCTCTCTCTCTCTCTCTCTCTCTCGTGCGCGCGTGCACATTTCTCTATGCATGTCTATATTTTTTCTTGCTGCCTGCGTGCGTGCGTTCCTGCATGTCTCTCTTTGTTCGACCTCCCTCCAGTTCATGAGCGATCGCCTTTGCTTTACGCCCTCCATCTGCAGACCCAGCAAACGTCTTCATTCATTTACGCTGTCGTCGCCGTTTTCTGTTGGTCAATTCGCGTTAGAAAAAGCAAAGCAGGAAAAGCTTGTGGACAGCGGTGCAACCAGCAGATAACTGTGCGGATTAGATCAGCTTTTTGTAAACATCTGATCAAACAGCATATAGTTGTGTTGATTGATCATTAGGATGGTTTGAAAGCAACTGGGCAGCAATCAGCGGTGGGCATGTCTAAGCTCTTATCCAGATTTTTGAGTAATGAGTTCAGTCTGGAATCCAAGTCCACAATTGGGCTGGAGTTCCAGACGCGTACCAGGCATAGCTGTGATACCTTGAGCCGTAAGCTTCTAGAGTGATCGCTGCATAGCTTCCAGGCTTTCGCTGGCGCAGCTGCGATAGCATGCCGAGTCCCCACCCGGACTCGCATTGGAACTAAGAAAGAACAATTTCAGAGTCTCAATTTCAAACTATTCAGCAATACTAGAAATTGCGAAGAATTCGTCCTGTAAAGAGTGGCTTGATTGTTGGTAAATACATCATATATGGGAGATGGGGGAGCGCCATAATTTTTTCATCAAAAGAGATAGAAATATGGTCGTACGACCCAGTGAATTCAATACAACTTGCACAGAAGAGATAGATCTTATGGCAATACTTCAATAAATCCAAGAGGCTGGAGAAATGAACACTCCTTTGATTATTCGCTTTCCTGAGATTCTGAAGAGCAGGCTTGAGGTTTTGCAATTCTTCTTAACAACTATCGGGGTAGCTTCCAAGGCGTATTTCCAATGAAGTGCAATCCAGATCGGTATGTAATTGACATTGTGAGGTTTTTTACAAACTTCGCTTTTGCACTTGAGCCAGAATCAGAATCTTGACCTGTGGTCCTGATGCGCTTTTGATTTGCAATGGCTACAAACATGCGGAATATGTGCAGCTTGAGCTAATAGCTCGTCAGCTGGGGCTCAATTCCGTCATTGTTAATTTGGAGCAGGAGGAAGAGCTACAGATAGTTCCTAAAATGAGTCAGTATCTTCGATCGCAGCCTGTTATTCTTGTTAATGATACAGAGCCGTTTGGGTTGGGACGTTTAGTCAATCACAGCTTCCTCCCTATAATGGAAATCGGTAGTACCTTCAAATAGCAAGCTCGTATCGAGGCCATTCAAGATCATGACGATGAGGCCGTAATCAGCCAAGATGGGCGGCCAAACAATGTTAAGTGTTTTCCTCGTCAAGTCAAGGCGATTCTTCAAAATTGACTTGAATTAAGAAAAAGCCAGACATTATTCTTTCGTGAATCGAGTTGATAAGCAGAAAGATTTGGAAACACAGTTGTAATAATGAGTCTGGCTGTGATACCTAGAGAGCCATTCTTCTTAACGGCTATAGGGGTAGCTTCCAAGGCATATTTCCAGTGAACTGCAATCCAGACCGGTATCTAGTTGAAGACATTGTGAGGTTTGGTAGAAACTTCACTTTTGGACTTGAGGCAGGTTCTGAACCAGAATCTTGACCTGTGGTCCTGATACGCTTTTGATTTGCAATGGCTACAAAGAAGAATATGTGCAGCTTGCGCTAATAGCTCGTCAGCTGGGGCTCAATTCCGTCATTGTTTTGGAGCAGGAGGAAGAGCTACAGGTAGTTCTTAAAATGAATGATCAGTATCTTCGAGTGCAGCCTGTGATTGGTGTCCGTGCAAAATTAAGCACAAAGCACAGTGGCCACTGGGGAGACACATCTGGAAACAAGGGAAAATTTGGGTTGTCCGCATCTGAAATCTTGAGTATTGTCAAAACTTTGAAGGACATTGGAATGTTAGATGTTCTCCAGCTGCTCCACTTCCATATTGAATCGCAGATTCCATCTTTATCCATTGTAAAGGAGGCTGTCACCGAGGCAGCTCATATATTCTATGAGCTTTCTCTGCTTGGGGCAGGAATGAAATACCTTGTGGTGGCCTTCGCATCGACTATCACGGATCTAACCCTTCAGGATCTGGTCCGTTGGTTACACATTTGAGGAGTACGAAAAACAGGTCGTTCATGCAGTTGATGATGCTTGTGCATTGAGCAACGTAAAGGCTCCATCCTTATGTTGTGAGACCTTATGCTCCGACCTTATTTGAATAGTTACTCAAAATCAACAACCTGAAGTATCTTCTACTAACTTCTAAGGACGTTTTCTTATTGTGCACAGCTATCAACCAGCCTTTCTAATGCATGATGTTGGGTTGGCATTATCTCAACCTATCTTGCACCCACTTCCTATTGGCACTCTGGAGTGTGAATATACAATTAATCCTCTGCTTGTCTGGTAATCAGTGAAGTTAAATTCAATAACCCTCCTTGCAGAAAATTTCCATATTACCTACTGTAACGTCATCACCATTCCTCTGAACACTAGAACCAGGCATCGTAGTTGTGATGTTGGCTCTTGCGTCTCTCTAGCTCATATTCCGTATGGTGGCTTTCTAATATCCGCAGCCTCATCTTTAGACTGCTCTTTGAGTATCAACTGAGATGTCACTCGTATTCTGACTAATAAACTCGGTACCATTCTTCTTGGATAATTTTGAACTTCTTCTTTGACAATGTACCATCCCGTAGCTAAATATAATGACCATCCTTTCTGATCTTTGGTTGTAAGTTGATGCCCTTTTTATTAGCATTCACCTCTCGACAAAATTGTGGGATGACCCAAGCCCACCTCCACATTGGTCATGAGAGGTGGCGAATTTGAATGCGTTGCTGTTATTCCAAAACGCTTTGCAAGATCCAACATAGGCACCGAGGAGTTGAAATACAACAGAACGTCGACATCTCTATCTGCCTCTCATTAGACCAAGAATGAATATTCTGTTGATCAGTCATGTTAGATTGATTTCGATGATGTACTAAATCACTCACAAATCACTAAAATAATAATTTTCTCCCTCGTACCTTAACTGTGCATATAAATCTCAATCACATCCTTGTGATTATCGAGTCACTCTTTGCTTCTAGAAGTGCATAGCAGCAAGTAAGCTCAAACTTCAAATCTCTTCATACGCAGCCATTTATATTGTGATCTTTCTCCAGATCATAAATACTCCAAGAGACCTTGTCTGCATGAAATGTCAAAATTCTTCTGAGGGTGGTTTACGTATAGCAATACTTGAAGCCATTAGTAGCAGTCTTACAAAATTCTCCAAGCCATTATTATGACCGCACAACTCTACTACTTAGAGTTTGCTTATTGATGTTTCCAATCAAATAGATATGTTGTGTTTGATTGGTATAGAATAGCGTTTGTGAACAAAGTTTTAAACATGCTCTTGAAACTAAACATAATACTCTTGCTCTGGATGTTTGGTATCTAAAAACACAATGAAAGATTTTCTTGATAAAGATCGACTTGAATCAACTTTTGAAACAATGCAAACAGATCCAATGATTCACAATAATGTTATTTTGGAAGACATGACACACTAGTCAAAAACACTCAAAAATTAACATCTACCAATACTCGAACTTTCAATTACGTAGCAAAGGAAATCTACATGAACGCTCAATACAATTTACAACCAATATTGAAGGAATACCAGTAAACCAAGATAACAAAATATTTACTTTGGAAACAACGTTGTTTCCTTTCTTATTTCCATTTGGCCATGGCTTTTATGATGACAAAATGAATTTCTTGGATTACATTAAGATTAGAGTTAGCTCATCTTTTCAATTTTCACATTGTATACTCCATATATATTGATTATGTACCAGCTTAGACAAGCAATTCTCTTATCTTCCAACACACAATCTGTAGTTCTAAAATAAGACATCATTGAATACATGTCCAAAAATCAAAGAGAAAATGAGCAAGACATCTTTAAACATGTCTTAAAATACAGTCTTGGACCAAACATACCTGGATCTTCATCTTGGCATCGACGAAACTAGGGAGATGTTGTCAATTGTTGCTTCTTCTTTTAGTTTTTTGAACAGCAATTTTTTGTAAAATTAGACAAGTTATGATTTGTCAAGTTAGAAATGTTTATAATAAACATTCGATAAAAGAAAAAAAAATTCTTTTGAGTTAACTAACCTTGTTCAAATTCATGCAAATAAAATTTACAAATAAAGAGATGGTACCTCAATTGCTGTCAACATATTGTGAATTGATAAGCTTATTATGCAAAAGTGATTATAGTTCATCAAGAACATGGTGTGCATTCTGGAAGGAGGATAGGTTGAAAATTTAACAGGGTAATTTCATTTACGATGAAAATATCTTTCCTTTTTGTTACTCTTGAGAGCATGACATATGTCAATGCAGGGCAGAAGTTTTTTTTTAATGTTTAAGATTGTTGTGTTTTTTATTGTCATCCTGGGATTTGTGAGTTGTCGTGGCATACGCCAGAGTGAGAGGAATGTTGACTTGTAGTAGATATGTGTATTGTATCTTACTTTTGCAAACTTTGACCTAGTTACAAGAATGTGTTTATCCATGTTTTCAATTTTCACTTTTATTGACTTGATTTCCTCGAATCGCTCTTTGAAAATTAGCACCATAATTGTCCCTATAGCTCCATTTACAGCTCTTTACTGATATCCATATTGGAAAGTAGCATCACCTTTGCAGCAATAACTAATTTTGGTATTTGGTGGAATTTTTCTTCCATCAACCAACTTTGCGTTTCGGGCACGTGTGATACATTACTTTGTATTGTGGTTGTGGTTATTTGAGAGGGATCATATATAGTTTTTCTAGCGCATATTCATTGAATTATATAACATTTTCACGATGTATATAGATGATTGAAATATTGTCATCTATGATTTCAAAAGTTTTTCTCTCAATTGTTATTCTATCATAAAACACATTATGTATTTCATTCATTGTTGGTTGTTAAAAAATTCTAAATGCACAGGATCTCCATAATGTCTCACTAGATATGTCAAATTGAAATGCGTTGCAATTTTCCAATATGATGAAGAACATAAATGACATGACCAACAAAAAAATTCTTGTCTATGCTGACATATTGTAGGTAATTGTGCATGGTGTCCAAGTAGTAATAGAATGAGATTTTTGAAATGGTTATTTTGAGGAATGTTTTTCACTTGATTCATTTGATGCACAACCAATTGCAAAGTGTGGGATGTCATCATTGAAATCTCATCAATTATGATAAGTTCTACATTGGCTATCAATAATGTTGGATATTTCCAAAAAGTGGCTTGGATGATAGTAGATATTTTTTCATGAATTGGTCTAACCTTGCTACAAACAACATTGAACACTCTACTGGACAATTTCTCCAATCATAGTCATTGTTAAGTTTTTTTACCAAGTTTTCAATGTGCTGGATTTCATTCCATCGCATATCGGTTGTTTCATCAGATGTCAAGGTTAGGAAAAAATGTTGTAGTCCCCAACATTCCACCATGCCATAGTGAATTGTTGAAGTTAACAATGACAACAAGAATGACATATCCATCAACAAAACAAAAATATCCTCATGAATACACGTGGAATAGAACCCGAGGAATACATGAAGGGTTATCGAACAAGATACTTGCTATCCCTGCTTATCGATGAGAAAAAAAATGCACGGGATAAATTTCAAAGTAATAATAATGGTCGACCAATTGGTTGGTAACTATTTAAAAAATAAGAATATTTAGTCTTTTAATATCCCTTTCTTTTGGTAATAAAAACCTATAACTTATTGTTTGAACAATTACTTTATTGAGGATTCTTATCCATTTATTCAAAACATTTCAAATCACAGTTACCCAACCTTGCATACTCGATCAGCTCACTCAACTCATTCCCAAAGTTGACTATTCTCATTAGCTAGAAACAAAAAAACTAGTCTTCCACGTCAATTTTGCCCTCACTACTTGAAATTGTCCATTGAGTGATCAAATTAGAGGAATATTTGATTTAGGACATTCAAATAGCTCAAATTTGATGTTTATTGCTCGAGATAGATTGATATGCCTATGTTACAAGTTTGCTTCTTATCACTCGATGAATCTCAAGTTTAGGATATTCAATTTGCTATAGTTTGATCTCTTATTGATGAAAGTAGCTCCTATCACTTGAGATAGCTCAAAATTGATGTCTATCACTCGAGATAACTTGAATTTGCTTTTATCACTTGAGGTTGGCCATTGGGTGATTAAATTAGAGTAACTTTGAGTGTAGGACATTCATGTCTATTGGTCGAGATACCTTGAGTGCTATGTTGCAATTATGCTCCATACCACTCAACATAGTTCGTCAACTAATCATAGTTCATAGCTCGGTGCATAGGCTCTTTTTATATATCTGCCCAAATTTTATATTTGTCAATCGAGGTACTTTAATTTTGGATCTTATCACTCAAAATTGTCCATTGAGTGATAAAAGTAGAGGAACGTTGAGTCTAGGATATTCAAATGAATCAAATTGATGTGGTCCTTATCACTTGACATTGTATTTGATCAAGAATTTAGATTGATCGGATTTGATCCCTCATTATTGAATTGGCCCCTATTACTTGAGATGGCTCAAATTGATATCTATCACCAACCTTGATGTCTTGTGAAATTACATAACCACTAGGCTACCACGAACGCTATTGGCTTATTGGGATCGAATGATATTAACCAACCCATCTAGTCAAAACTGCTGCAAGACAAGCCAATTCATGTGTGAATAATGCTGACTGCCTAGCCGTCGAGTTTGGAGAGGACATGTACTCATGTGGTTATGCCTGGAGGGCCCTACAAAAACCCTTCATGTGGATGTCCCAACTTCTTGTGTTAGTTGAACTTCTTGAACATCTTTAGCTTGCCCTCAATCAACATCCTTCAAACCTAGTTGACTTGCATCTCTTTCCCCCTGATCTACACCAGCTTGTTGTGGCAAGAAGGTAGCTATGACAAGCATCTGGATTTGAGGAGTTTCTTGAAGTGTCATAGTGACTGATTATAAGTGATTCATTATGATTTCCCTGGACTTTGAAAGCTCATGTGTGGCAACTTCTTATAAGAATAAATTTTGGCCTAAAATCCTGCCAAGGTGGACTAGTAGCTATCAAGCTTGTGGATCAGGTAACTTATTTCGTTTTGGGATACTGGCAGATCTGCAACATGAGTATGAAGCAGGTTGTCTCGTTTGTCAGCCATAACACCTAGCTCTTTTAAAATCCTTTTCTTTTCCAACTATGCCAGATCTAATTGTCTCTGGAGAAGAAGCAATTGTTGTTTTGTCTCCATGACAACTTTATCAACCTGTCATTGGGCGTTTGATAATGCCTCTTGTAGTTTGCCCACATAATCCTACAAGGTGTCATCATGTTGTTGAGCAACTTTTAGGTCCGTTGTTTATTTCTCTTCATGCTGCTTTGCCACTCGTAGCTTCCTGTTTATCTTGATCAACTTTTGCCCCATGAGCATATTTTCGTATGCCCAAATCTGAAATTCTCTTTTCAAATGATGCTTCTCCTCCATCATCTTCTAGATCAACTTGTCTAGATGTAGATAGATGTCCAATACATCACCAGAATCAAGAGAGATTGTGGTAATGGATTGGCTAGTAGCAAGTCTTGCTCCAGATGTGGCTTGTGAAGTACTGGCCTAAAGGGTTGCTAGCAGACCCTCTTTTTCAAACTTATATTCTTCCTCAAAATCCTCTTTGTTAGCCAATTTTTTAGCACATAAAATCAAGCTAATTTTAGAAGTTTTATGAAACATCTTGTATTGTTTCTAATGTAAGTTGATTAAATCAGTCTGTGATTTGGCCAGTATAGCCCATGTCGTAGGGGTCCCACTTCGCCCAAAAAGAACTACTGAATTTTTAAATAAATTGGCCTTAGAATTGGCTATAAAGTCTTTATTGTTAAAAATGTCGCTTCCAACTTCATCTACTTAATTGACCTTAAGATAATTAATCTTGATAGGATCTCACACATGTGTAGCATGTTTTCGTGTGTGAAAGGATGTACATAAGTTACTGTTATAAAGTTAGATTGATTTTAGTTAGATCTACACAAGTGTGAAATTGACCTTTGAGTAGAATCTAGAAATTGGTCATTTTGGTCAAACTTCTGTAAATAGATTGCACTTCCATGTGAATGAGTAAATTATCCCGCATGTCAAGATGCCATTCACATGTGTGGATTAGATTATAGATGATAAGATACAAATATTCCATTAGATCATATTTATAGTGAATATAACTCAATCAAGATTGGTGGAACCTCTGTTGGTTTGTCAATTGAATGTCCTTGTTGTTCCTCTTGCTCTATGTGAAAAATACAGATCCTAAGTGGATCTAAACTCCAAGATCATTGGCTTGAATGCTTGCACTCCAAACTACATAAGCTAGGAATTGGCAACACATTCTATGCTACCTAGAATGCAAAGAACTTGATCAAAAAGCATTTATCACAAATGGAAACTTCCATAAACATCAAGTGCGGCCCAAAATAGCATTATACAGTCCATAATACATCAGCCTATCACTTTTGGAAAGCACCTAAGATCATACACAATAGCTTGAAGACAATACACACAACAATGCTCTCAATGGAGGAAGAAACAATGACAATGATCTATTGATCTCAATGAAGCATACAAAAGGTTTCTCCAACCTGTTCTCCACGACTTCCCTACTATTTATGGATGAGGAAGATGACTCTCTCTCCTCTCTCTAGAAGGTACTTGACCCTAGATATTCCCTATATAGGAAAAATAGCTAAAAATGGCTTATATGACCAAAATACATCAAAATGGTCTCATTTTGAAGGGTATGAAGTTTGACACTTCATCATACTGAAAAAATACAGTAAATAAAAACATTGTGGCCTGGTTCACACGTGTGAAACTCCAGAACCAAAACTATTTACAATTTTAGCCAATTTAGGCCTCAAACTAGCTAGGAAATGTTGACAATTTTCACACTCCCTCTTCAACATTGGATGCTAGTTTCAACATAGTCTTTGAGCACATTCCAAGATTAGATCTATGCATTAAATATAGGTCCTTTCCCAATGGTTTGGTGAAGATATCAGCCACACACTCCTTTGAAGAGACATGTTGAAGCTCCACCTCTTTGGCAATGACTTGATCTCTCACAAAATGGTGAGCAATCTCAATGTGCTTGCTCCTTGCATGAAAAACAGGATTGCTTGCCAAGCTTTGGGCTGAAAGGTTATCACAAAGTATGATTGGAGTCTTCTCTGGTTCCAGCAAGTGAAGATCCAATAACATCCTCTTGATCCAAAGAATCTCCTTGGTGCATGTTGTTAATGCCTTGTACTCGGCTTCGGTGGAAGATAGAGAGATAGTTGGTTGCTTCTTTGATAGCCATGAGACCACTCCATCTCCAAGATAGATTGCAAAGGCACTTGTTGACTTCCTATCCATTTGATCACCTGCAAAATCTGAATCTGAAAATCCACAAAGGTTAGGTGTAGTACCTCCATACAAGATGCCAAAATCTCTAGATCCCGAGATGTATCTAAGTACTCTCTTTCCTAGCTTCCAATGAGCCTCACTAGGATCTTGCATAAATTGACTTAGTTTACCAACCACAAAGCTTAGATCAGGTCTTGTGATGGTTAACCATATAAGAGATCCTATTAGCTTTCTATAGAGAGTAATGTCCTTGAAGGATCTTTCATTACTTCTTGTAGTTAGCTTTACATTTGATTCCATAGGAGTAGAAACAACTTTACAATCTTCCATATGAAACCTTTTTAGAATAGAGTTAACATACTTTTCTTGACATATGAATGTAGATTTAGAAGTTCTAATAATCTCTATTCCTAAGATATAATGAAGTTTACCAAGATCTTGAATTTCAAACTCTCTTTTGAGTGCCATCTTGATTTCATCTATATCTAGATTGTTACCACCACTTAAGATAATGTCATCAACATAGATCAAAAGTAAAGTGATATCATTTTCATTCAATCTAAAGTAGAGAGAATGATCATACTCACTCATAACAAAGTTTTGAGAAAGTAAGAAGGAATTGAGCTTAGCATACCAACTCCTTGGTGCTTGCTTTAGCCCATACAAACTCTTTTGGAGATAGCACACATGATTAGGCTCATCATGTGAAACATAGCCCTCGGGTTGCTCCATGTAAATATCTTCTTCAAGATCACCATTCAAGAAGGCATTAGTAACATCCATTTGCCACATATCCCAATCATAAAGAGTTGCAAGAGAGATTAGGATTCGAATAGTTACCATCTTTGCCACGGGTGCAAAGGTCTCATCATAGTCAATACCATATTCTTGAGCATACCCCTTTGCCACCAACCTTGCCTTGTACTTGTTGATTGATCCATCTTGATTTGTCTTGATCTTGAAGATCCACTTACAACCAATTGCCTTCTTGTCCTTTGGAAGCTTTACCAACCTCCATGTGTTGCTTTTGATGAGTGCTTGATGCTCATGATCCATGGCTTGGATCCATTCCTTCTTTTGAATTGCTTCACCTACACAAGTTGGTTCATCAAAAGAGGTAAGAAAAGCAAAGTTAGAGTTGTCCACCACTTGCTTTCCTTTTTCATCATAGGTTAGCCTTGATGGCTTAGCCCTTTGCCTTTGAGTCTTCCTTGAAGTTTGCTTTGGAGTGGCATCTCCATCTTCATCCAAGACATCTTGCACATCATGATGATTAGTAGGCACATCAACATCAACATCAACAACATTGGAAACATTCTCTTCATGAAAGATGACATCCCTACTTATGACAACTTTCTTTGTAGAAGGAATGTACACTTTGTAAGCCTTGCTTACTTCACTATAGCCAACAAACACACCCTTCTTTGATGAAGGATCTTCTTTAGTTCTATCATCAAGTGTGATATTGACAAAACATGTACATCCAAAGATCCTACAATGCTTGACACTCGGCCTTCTACCATAAAGAACCTCATGAGGAGTTTTACCATCCAAGGAAGCACTTGTCCATCTATTACATAGATAGTTAGCACATGCTAAAGCTTCCCCCCAAAAAGACTTAGCAAGATTAGCATGTAGTCTCATTGCCTTGGCACATTCACAAAGGGTTCTATTCTTCCTCTCGGCCACTCCATTCTGTTGTGGAGTCCTAGGACTAGACATCTCCCTCTTAATCCCATGTGCTATACAAAAGTCTTTGAACCTATTTGAGGTGTATTCCCCTCCATTATCAGATCTTAAGCATTTGATCTTTGTATTGAATTGGTTTTCCATTTCATTCTTGAACTTGACAAATGCAGCAAACACTTCATCCTTACTTTTAAGAAGATAGATCCAAGTATACCTACTAAAGTCATCAATGAAAGTTGCATACATCTTTGCCCCACCATTGCTAGTTGTACTAGAAGAATGAATATCAGAATGCACAAGTTGAAAAGCTTCTTTAGATCTAGAAGTAGATCTAGAATAAGCAAGTCTATGAGATTTGGACAAGGCACAATGTTCACAAACACTATTGTTTGCAACAAGACTTTTAGGGAGACCAAGAACAAGCTCTTTCTTTGCCATTACCTCCAAAGATTTGAAGTTGGGATGGCCCAACCTCTTGTGCCAAACTTCTTGGTTTGTCAATTGCTCCCTAGCCATACATCCTTCATGATTAGAGATCACACATGCATCAAGCTTGAAAAGTTTACCATGCCTCCTACCTTGAGCAATCAAGGATCCACATTTACTTATCAAACATGCATCTCCAATGAACTCCACATCAAGTCCTTTGTCAATCATTTGACTTACACTAAGCAAATTCTTAGTGATTGAAGGAATGTACAAAACATTTTCAAGATTTGCTTTCCTATTTGTTGAAAGGGAAATAGGAATAGTGCCTATGCCTTTGATGTCACATTGACCATCATTTGCAGTGTAGATGATGTCACCTTCTCCCTCATAAGACAATAAGGATGTAAAGTATTCCTTATGTCTTGTCATGTGAGATGAGGCTCCACTATCAATCCACCAAGGATCATTATCATCTATGTTGGCTAACAAACTTGAAGTCATAACAAGTGATTCACATGTGTTATGTTCTTCCTCATCTATTGTAAGATTTCCTTGCCTCTCTCCTTGCTCTCTTTTCTTCTTATAACATTCATTTGCAAAATGACCTTTTATCCCACAATAAAAGCACTTGAACTTTGACTTATTGTTCTTAGTAGAAGAGGAAGAGGAAGAGTGATCATCATGATCAAAGTTACCACCTTTGGACCATTTCCCTTTGCCTTTACCTTTGCCCTTGAATTTGCCTTTTGTGAAGAAAGCCTCTTCACCTCCACCTTGCAAGGATGCACCATCAAGCTTTGATTGCAACCTATGTTCTTCAGCCAATAAGATTTCTTGCAAGTCAACCACACTTGGCAAGACTCTTTGAATGGCAAAACTTTGCACAAGGTTAGCATGTTCATTTAGCAAACCATTCAACATAACTTGGACTATTTCACCATCTTTTATGTTCTCATCAATGCATGCTAAATCATCACTTAGGGACTTAACTCTCAAGATAAATGCATGAGCACTTTCACCCTCTCTTTGCCTACTAGAAAATATTTGTCTCCTTAGGGTCAATACCCTAGATGTGGACTTTGATTCAAAGAGCTTCTTTAAGGCATTCCATGCCTCACTTGCACTTTGACACTTTCCAACTTCCTTGAGAAGTTCATTTGTAACATTCATTTTAATGATATGAAGAGCCCTTTTGGCCTTCTTATCAAACCTTTGTTGCTCTTGAAGTGTGAGAGGTCTCTCTTCAATTTCTGCAACTATGTCCATGAGTTCATTCAACTCAAGTAAGGACTCCATCCTCACTTTCCAAGTAGAGTAGTTTGATGAACTCAACCTTTCACTAGACTCTAGCATGATCCCACCATTGGAAGCCATGATTCTAATGTTTCTTCAACTTTTAGGTTCTGTCCTAAAGCACTTAGCACTCACTTTTCTCTCAACAAATGATAGATAAAGAGATCTATGAAGATTTAGGACCCTAAAACACTTCTATCTTGAACCTAGATGGTTTCCAAGCATAGAAAGGAAGATTGAAACACATGCAACACTTTGCACACACTAAGAATGGATTACAAAATCAAACCAACCTGAACACACTCTTGCTTAAGCTCTCAAACTTTCCAGCAAGTGACCAAATCAAGTTATGGTGTGAAGAGTTACTTGCATTCTTAGAAAATACCCAAAACTAGGATGCCAAGATTACCTAGTAATGAACAAACTTGATCAACATATGATCAACACACTAAGATATTGATTCAACCTGTAAAACCACATGTAAACCACACTTCTAAAAGTTTATAAACTCCAGCAAGTGATAAATACAAGATTTAGAGGTGAATGAATGAGCACACTTAGTGAATCACAAGACTAGCTTCACTATCTTGTCAAATCTTGGTGTTTAGATGTAGATCTAAGATCACTTCACATGAGAATGTTCCTCAACCTGTTAAGAACCTGAAAACACACTTGCATAATGGTTAACACCTTCCAGCAAATGCTCCAATCAAATTACATAAGGAGAGTTACTTACATGCTCAACAAAGTACACCAAAATTTATGCCAAAATTGATGACAATCTTTACAATATGCTCTTCACAATGGAGCTTACAATATGTTCACCCAAAAAAGGGGATCTTTCATCCAAATGGGAGCTTTGCTCAGCCTTTAGGAGAATTACAACTCACTCAAAAGAGCATTTGTCATCCACTTAAGGAGAAGTTTCATCCACTTAAGGAGAGTGTTCATCCAAGAATGGAGATTGTCAACAATAGGATTGAAAAGAACATTGTTAGTATTGAATATGCACAAGCCTCACAATCACAAATGATTAGGTGTTATGATCTGATCCAAAATAGTTTCTTTTCAGCCTCTGATCTTCAATAGACCTGAAATATGCTTTTGATCCACAAGTTCAACTCACAAAACAAAGGTTAGTAAGATTTGATCAACAAAGCAATGCAAAATCATGCTAGAACTTGATCAAACATCCAAATATCACCAAAAATGGAATACTTACTGTAAATAGAAGCCAACCAGCTCTGATACCATGTGAAAAATACAGATCCTAAGTGGATCTAAACTCCAAGATCATTGGCTTGAATGCTTGCACTCCAAACTACATAAGCTAGGAATTGGCAACACATTCTATGCTACCTAGAATGCAAAGAACTTGATCAAAAAGCATTTATCACAAATGGAAACTTCCATAAACATCAAGTGCGGCCCAAAATAGCATTATACAGTCCATAATACATCAGCCTATCACTTTTGGAAAGCACCTAAGATCATACACAATAGCTTGAAGACAATACACACAACAATGCTCTCAATGGAGGAAGAAACAATGACAATGATCTATTGATCTCAATGAAGCATACAAAAGGTTTCTCCAACCTGTTTTCCACGACTTCCCTACTATTTATGGATGAGGAAGATGACTCTCTCTCCTCTCTCTAGAAGGTACTTGACCCTAGATATTCCCTATATAGGAAAAATAGCTAAAAATGGCTTATATGACCAAAATACATCAAAATGGTCTCATTTTGAAGGGTATGAAGTTTGACACTTCATCATACTGAAAAAATACAGTAAATAAAAACATTGTGGCCTGGTTCACACGTGTGAAACTCCAGAACCAAAACTATTTACAATTTTAGCCAATTTAGGCCTCAAACTAGCTAGGAAATGTTGACAATTTTCACACTCTATCTCTCATATTTGGTTATGATCTTTATGTCATTTGGATTTGTTCATTATTGGAATTAAATCTTGTTATAATTTTTGTGAGTGAAAAGAGAGAGAGAGAGAGAGAGAGAGAGAGAGAGAGAGAGAGAGAGAGAGAGAGAGAGAGAGAGAGAGAGAGAGAGAGAGAGAGAGAGAGAGAGAGAGAGAGAGAGAGAGAGAGAGAGAGAGAGAGAGAGAGAGAAGTATGTTTTATTGTGGTAATTAGGGTTAATGGATCGTAGTGTTAGTTGTGTAATCACCAGCATGTGTGTGAATTTGAAAAATGAATGACCCTCATGGGAACGAATCTCCACATGACATGTTAGAATCTATTTCATAACTTAATGCTTTGTAGGTGCTTAGATCTAGGATTGAAGGTGGAAAGGAAAACCTGCCACACCATCTTCAGTGATATACAATGAATTTTAAATATCTCATGGGATAGGGGTCAACTTCGTCAATAAGGGATGATATTCAAGAAAACCTAAGCATATTGGGCTTGAAAATGATTGAAAATGATTGAAAATGATCACTCAATGAGCAATGTAAACTAATAAAAATCAAAATTACATGCTAAGCATTCAATTTGAGCTATCTTGAGTCATATGGAGCTATGTGATTATCCTAAGCTCAAGATTCATCTGATTTTATCATTCTTGAGAAATAGGCACCAAAACTGAGTGATTTCAAGTGACTCATCATTCATTGTCGAGGTTTGAATTAGAGTATTGATTATTAGATGTTCAAGAAGAATTTGAAGAGATAATTGACCTATCTTTAGTAATACAGACATCAATATGAGCTATCTCAAGTGATAGGAACCAATTCCATCAATGCGAGATAGAACTCCAGTAGACTGCTCTAAAATTGAGATAGATTTGAGTTTGATCACTTGATGAGCCAAGTTGAGTGATTAGAGCCTAAATTGTAGTATGGGCATTGAACTGAAGCTATTGCAACATGCAGACATCAAATTAGTGCTAGTTTAATGTCTTGGACACAATATTCCTCTAATTTCATCACTTAATGGACATTTTTGAGTGATAACGTCCAAAATCAAGCGATCTTGAGTGATATACATTGAATTTCAGCTATCTCGTGTGATAGGGATCGACTTCATCAATAAGGGATCAAATTCAAGCAATCTAAATATACTAGACTTCAAATTGATTGAATTTGATCACTCAATGAGCCATGTCAACTAATAAAGTTCAAATTTACATGTTATGCATTAAATTTGAGTATGTAATTTTCCTAAGCTCAGAATTCATTTGATTTGATCACTCAATGAACACTCTTGAGCGAGAAGGGCCAAAGTTGAGTCATTTCAAGTGACGCAAAATTTGGAGTATCTTGTGTCATAGGAATCAACTCTATCAACAAGGGATCGAACATGAGCAATTTAAATATATTGGAGTGGATATTAGTCAAATTTGATCACTCAATTAGCCATGTCCATAGATGAGGACCAAAATTAAGCTTTTTTGTATGTAGGCATTAAACTCAAGTTGTCTTGAGAGATGGATATCAAATTTGAGCTATCTCAAATGATAGGAGCCACTTCCATTGATAAGGGATCAAACTCGAACAATCTAAAGTTATTAACATTGAGATTGGTCTATTTTGATCATCACATGAATTATGCTTAATGATAAGCACCAAATTAATTGTCATGCATTATATTTGAGCTATTTTGTGTGAAATGCATCAACTTCGAATGATTTGAAGTTGGAAAGTTGCTCGACATTCCTTGAATTCAATCACTCTATCAACAACCTCGTGTAGTACATGCCAAAGCCTATCTCGATTGATAGACTACATCGATTTTGAGCTATATCAAGTGACAAAGGCACAACTTTATAATACATATATAGGGATTTTTTTTAATTCATAATTTGAAAATTAACTAGAAAATTACATTTTTCCCTAGATTAAGTTGAGACACATACATTTTTTTATTTAGGAAAATAGTTTCCTAACTAGAAATCTATTAAATATTAAGTGGTTTTCCTAGATGGAATCTATGCAATATACATTTTATAGCTAGGAAATATTTTTACTAGTTAGAGATGGTGCAAATGTATCTAGGAATTTCAATGTTTTCTAGATAGAATTTGTACACATACATTTTTTAAGTAGTAAAAATGTTTTCCTAGTTAGGGGTCCAAATAGATTTCTAAAGTAGTAAAAATCGTCCATAACTAGGAAATTTTACAGTTTTCCTATGTAGGAAGATGTCATATTTTTCTTGTGATAATGCATGCGTCGCTTTCTTTCACCAAATCTAGATTTTGTATTTGTGTTACGGATCATACTTTCTTTGTTCGCATTCGTTGTAGTCTACTTTAAAGTTTCAGTATTACTTATAAGCTAAGCCTGTTTGAGAGGATAAACAGGTCTTTGTTTTTCAAGTTTCAACAACCGAATATGAGGTTTTCCATCAGATTCGATCTTCAATAAAATTCTGGATGTTTGTTATAAAGAGCTATATTGCTTGACAACATTCAAGTACTATGGATCTCATCTGGGAGCTAAAAGAAGCTGGCATCTTCCTGGAAAATGGTTCGAAAGAGAAGCTATTCAGAGAATGGAATGACACCCCGACAAACTAGAAGCACAATTAGCTCTAGCGCGTATACAGCTTGTAGAGGTAACTGATCCATGAAGGTTACTAACTAGTTCACTCCCATTTGATTGATATTTCATATTCAAAATATTAGTCAAAGCTTCTCAGAACTTAACAGAGAAACATGACATTCTAAACAGAAATGATGTTCTAAATACTGGACTTGCAGAGAAAGAAGAATGCGGCGGAAGTAGACATAAAAGTGGACTGGATGGCGCCTCAGTCATATCGCACGAGCTAAGGAGTTGCAGCATCAAGCAACTAGTTTTCTAACGTAGAAGGAAAAGATCTAAGTAGAATTTTCTTTGCAGTATGCGTTAATGAATATCACGTATTTGACCAAGCATTTTTGTTTCACCAAATGGAGCTATACCTTTATTTCTGGACATGACCAAACATAGTTTATCACCTTTTGTGACGATAGCCCATTGATATGCCTCTTATGAAAAATAACTGATCTCTTCAGAAGGTTTCATTGCTACATTTTTTTTTGGCTGTGGATTATCATGGACGGTGGACACTTTTGTGGGTGAGTCACCCTCACCTCCGAGATGACCAGTCTTGTGCCTCTTATGCATCGCCTTAGGAGTAACAAATTCCTACGAGACTTTAAATTTGATCTTTTGTGCGGGTTTGCAGTTACAACAAGGATTAACATGAGAAAGTTACCAAATAGTCATTAAACACTCTCTGCTTAGAAGAGACGAAACCTATGAATCAGATAATCGAGATGCGAATGTAAGAACTTCTGGTGGTGCTCACCTTTGCAATGAGATTGAATATGTCACCATTGGCTACTTTTCAACCAATGGCAAGAATGCAGCATTGCATGAAACATTGATTTTGGCAATCGTTTCGAATTTCCTATAGTGACAAAAGAAACAAAGAATCTGATGACTGGTTCTGTGGCTTCTCCATACCAAAAGCCACAACTTGTAAATAAATTATTTGGCATATTTTCTCACTCGGCTGACTGGAATTTTAGATTTATTTAGTGATAGTGGCACAACTAGTGCATGTGATGTCTAAAAGGGTAGACATGTAGCGGCAATAGAGCTACATGAGAGCTTACTAACTTTTATTAAGATAAGGTTAGTAGGAATTTTAATTTTGCCAGACGAGTTTCAAGAAGTTGGTAGATTAGGCCCCTCAGAAAACAATATTGCTCCACTTTACAAAGAGCCCCAATCGCCTGCGAATGACATTGGAGGTGATGAAGGTGAGAGGTGGTTGGGCAACCGTATAATGTAATAGTGGATGTTGTTACTTAGAGCAGTCTACTACTCAAGTAGATTCAAATCTTGGGAGGGCTGCTAGTCCTGGCCCAAATGATTTGATTGAAATTTTTTTGACTACAATCAATACTCGTATCTTTTAGAAAGATGATCAATATCTTTATTAAGAATGATTGTTTTTGGAAAATGGTTTTAAACGTCTGTGTTATTTAAATTTACTAATTATTAATATTAGTTAGTTATACAAATATTTTTCAATTTTGCATTTGGATCATTTTTTTAAACAATGTTCCAAAATTTGAATTCACTTAACGGTTATTTTTCATAATAACAAATTGACCACAGCTAATGTTTGTATTTTTTTGAATAATTTTTTTTCTTTAATTTGAAGTTTCAAAATTTATGAGAATTTTTAAAAATCTTAAGGGGTTAAAAAAGAATGGGTCCTTCGCCACTTCCCGTTTCAAAAGATTTCGCGTTACAACTTAATCATTCCATTTTATGACATTATCTAATAAAAAGAGACTAACTTGAAAAATCAATCACTCTCTCATTGTCTTTAGTAGGTTGAGTTGTGGTGTTCTGCTGAATTGGTCAATTTTTGCTGCTATATTTCTGATTCACAGGAAATATTTTGCTGTAAACAATGTGAAAATGAAAATGACCTGAATCAATTTACTTTTGTGCTTTGAAAGGAAACAAATAAGCTAGCTACATGAAAAACTAAACCATATCCATCCATAAAACAGGATGCTAAGTCTCTATGTGTATCTACATGTTACAGCAAATAATGGAAAATTTGTCCTTTTGCCAAGGTAGTTTTAGGTGCAACTACTCATTCATTCACATGATATTGTTGTCAAGTAAGTTATAAAGGTATTCAATCAGCCACATTACTAAACTTTTTCACTTGCAGATACATTTGAAACACGGCCCATTATCAACCACAACGCACACTGCACATGTTTATTCGCATGATAAAACTTCCGACATTCAGTCCTTAACTTTAATCTTCGTCGTCCTCTCACGAGCTGTCGACCTACTCCGTTTGTCACTGAAATTTGAAATATGATATGACAAATCAATACCGACTATCGATCTGCCGTATCAAACTGACTGTTGGAGGGTTTGCGGATCCCAAGGCAACCCTAACCCTAGTTAATAAGTGAGAGGGATTTGGCACCCTGCGTGTGTCAGTCCAACCCGATGATCACATAGTTATTTGATTGATTAGTTAAAAGTCAATAAAAGGACTTTAGGCCTTTTTGCGAGACTTTTAATGTCGCAGGGCCTAAATGTCAAGTTAGTGAATAAAGTTAGGTTTCCCTCCAATTTTGATGGTTCTCACACTTTTTTAAATTTGAATAAAAACAGAGGCAAGACTGGACCAATAGGATTCAGAGGCCAGGGTTCTCCTCTCTACTATAAAAAGAGACCAACTCGAGTTATTTAGGGTTAATGGAAGTAGGGTTAATGGATGTAGTTTTAATGGATGTAGTGTTAATGGATGTTAGTGTTAGATCCTCCATTCATGTTGAAATCTGAACTATACTATCGCTCTCATGGGAACGAACCTACGCGTGACAACTAACTCCGTCTCTTTGATGCTAGATTGACTAGATCTTGGATTCAGGTCAGTCAAGGAAAGAAACCCCCTACAATTTTGGCGTCGTTGCCGGGGAGCTACGCCAATTTTTCAGTTTGCAGCATGTTTGGCTGATGGTTAGCTTGCATTAGGCATCTTGTCATGGCATGAATAGTGTTAAAACTGCATTATAGGGTTAGTTTGGGATTGATTTTGCTAAATTTTGAGTGGATTTGCTTGTTTGAAATCTAATCTGATTATTAAACAGGAAAAGCTATTCAGATCACCAATCTTAAGATCCATTTGGATCTGAGATATCAGAGAAAATAACAAAAATCCATTAAATCTGTCAACGAATACCAATGTTACTACAGAAATGATGCTACTATTGCATCAACGAATGCCAATGCTACTGCAGAAATGATGCTCAATGAGTTCGAGAAACTTGGGAAGACCCAACAGAAACAGATGGAAAAGTTGCAGTTGCAATTTGATGAGAAGATCAAAGCATTGGAAAATTTCCACGGAGAAGCGAACAAGGAACCTGAGAAGTTTGCGAAGACTTTTCCTACCAGGGAAAATGTCAGGTGTTCTATTTGTACAGGAAATCACACAGTGAACGAGTGTCCTCAATTGAAAAAATGAATGGAAATCAGTGTTTGCCATCTGTGTAATTCACCTGACCATGAGACTGCCTTTTGCAACTTCAACCCTCGGATGATTCAGCAACGGTATGCCCAGATGGGATATCGAGATCCACAGTATGGAGGCAATCCAGCAGCAAGACTACGACAATCTACTCTTGGATACCCGGAATGTCTAGCTTTGCCTGCCCCACCAAAACATTCCGCTCCTCCTGCCAATTTGATGGAACCAGAACCTTACGGAAGAGTTGAGCAATGGAGCTATGGTAATGATCAAGAAGGTAGATCTTCAGAACAGTATGTCATTTATGTTGTCGCTCAACAACAAGCCTCGAGAAATTGGGCCAGAGCACCACTTGGATGCTTTGCATGTGGAGAAAATCACAGAGTTGCAGAATGCCCAAATAAAAAAAATTTGTACCATTATGTCGTGACTGTGGATATGGGCATTGCTATAAAGACTGTCCAGCAAGACCAAAGCCACCACCAGCTACAACACTTGTAAATTTGATAACAATCAAGCAAGGATCGGTAGCTCATAATAAACCAAGTGCACCCTTGATGGTGGTCACCACATCACAAAAGCAAAAAGAACCAGTAGTGGATTCAGTACCTGCTGATTCTATACCATTGAACGATACACCAACAACATCGGAAGTCTATCCAAATCTTAATACAAAAAAATGAAGATATCAGGATATGAGATAGTGGATTAAACATCTGCAAGAAGAAGAGGAACTTGAAGCTACTAAAGTAATAGCTGAAGTTCGGTCTTCACCATTGCAATCTCCAAGAAATTTACGTACGGATATGAATGATCAATTACATCATCACGAAGAACCCTTCAAGATGACTGAACCGGAAGCACCGCATACAGAATTACTCATGAATATTTTGTCTATCAAGATCAATATTTCATTGGGAGAGCTCCAAAAGTTGGTGCCAAAAGCAAAAGAAGTCTTAGCGCAAAAGTTAGCTCAAGAAGAATCAGAAGACCATCAGGAGCCGCTTTTTTGTGCTAGATTTGAAGAATCTAACGATGTACTCCATGTTGGAGCAGCTTGGAAAAGTGAACAAAAGAATATCACTCTGCCGATACAACATAGACAATTTTCTAAAGAAGCAGCCGTGATAGACTGCGGTTCAGGAGTTAACCTGATTTCTACAAAGCTATGTACAAAATGGGGCCTTACAAAGATTAAGCCTGCTACTTTTGCTATTAAGCTAGCTGATCAGACGACGGTTCATCCATGAGGAATGGTGGAAGATATACCTGTCAGGATTGCAGGAGTATAGTTCGTCATTACTTTCGTCATGATGGACTTACCAGAAGCACCAAATGTCTACCGAGTTCTCTTAGGACATCCATGGTTACGAGTTGCGCAAGTAATTCATAACTGGGGTACCGGCAAAATCACTTCTGAAAATCGTGAATGTGCAGTTAAAATTGATCCTACGACTTGGACTCTCAAGCCAGTGGTTCAAAAAGCAGATGACGATTCATCAACAACGGATCACGCTTGTGATCGACCAAAGCAAAAATTGGGAGTTTACTACGATTCTCAAACAGATACTGTCAATGGGAATGAAGCTCTTGCAACAATTGATTGTACAACAGGATATATGTGTCAACAAGATATTCAATCAGAAATGAGCGATATTTCCTTGTTAGATCGAACTTTGGATACACAAATCACGTTTCCACTAAATGTGCTGAATGTAGCCTGGATATCAACGGAACCTATACCAGATCCAATTGAGGATGATCTCATACCAATGAGCCATGTCTTAACTTATAATGGCAATGCAGAACTTACGGATGAACAGATTCTACATCATATGGATCCGACTAGATTTGGAGTGCGTAATGTTCCTGATGAACCAACAATCAAATTGCCCAAAGCAGTTATATTGAAGGGAGATAGGATGACAGGTTCGATGACGAAGAAACAAGCAAAGCAACATTATAATATGGTCCTGAAATGGGAAAATCCCCCTCAAAAGATCGATTTAAAGGAAGTGCCACCTCTATTGGATAAAGGCAACGGAAAAGTCAAGAGTGAATCTTCAAGTCAGATCTCCAACAAGACATCATCGTCTAGGAAGTCTTCACCTGAGAAGAAAGATTTATCATCCCGAAAGTCATCACCTCCACGATCAATTCCTGCTAAGAAGACTAAACGAAGATCCAAGACAAGTCCTTTCAAAAAAGAACAAGCAAATGTAGTCTAGCATGATATGCCAGAGCATTTTAAGAGTTATACACTGGATGATGTGGTTATTATATTACCTAAAGCACATCGTGAACCTGAAGAACACATGCCAAAATCTAAAGAGGTTTACGATGGCCCAGCTAGGACGCAGCCAATGAATCTTGCCGAACTAGGAGAACCGGAAAAGATTGTACAAGTGGGATCACAACTTACTCCTGAACAGTATCAAGCACTCCGTTTGCTACTTATTAAGTATCAAGATTGTTTTGCATGGACTTATCAAGATTTGAAGGGTATTTCGACATCAGTCATTGAACATACCATACCTTTAGTACCTGATGCAGTACCAAAGGTTACAAAGTTCTATCACTGTAATCCTAATGTGGCAGATCTGATAAAGAAAGAACTTCAGGGATTGCTTGACGCCGATTTCATTTATGAGATCGAGCATACCGAATGGATTTCACCGATTGTCATTGTTCCTCAGAAAAATGGGAAATTGCGAATCTCTGTGAATCTCAAAGCATTGAATAAAGTGACACGGAAGGATCACTTTCCGTTACCTTTTACTGAAAGCATTTTGGATCACCTTGCTAGAGCGGAAGCTTATAGTTTCCTGGATGGATTTAGTGGTTACAACCAGGTTAAGATTGCACCTGCCGATCGCCACAAAACTGCTTTTGCAACATAATGGGGCATCTATGCTTACAAAGTAATGTCGTTTGGACTCTGTAATGCACCAAGTTCATTCCAAAGAGTAATGCAATTTGCCTTTAAAGATTATCAGCAAAAATTTCTTGAAATTTACTTGGACGACTTGGGAGTTCATAGTACAGATACAGACCACCTGGATCGATTGGAGAAAGTCTTTGAAAGATGCTGCAAATATCAGATTTCTCTAAATCCAAAAAAATGCCAGATATGGGTTTCTCACGGAGTGGTGCATGGACATGTGATATCAAGACATGGTATTGCCACCGATTATTCTAAGATCAAAGTTATTGTGGAATTGCCACCGCCAGCAACAATTTGAGGAGTTTATGTGTTTATGGGTCATGCGAACTACTATCGAATTTTTATTATCTTCTTTGCGGATTTAGCACGACCTATATACAAATTAACTATTGTTCCTATTTGGACAGTAGAGGCGTTAGAAGCCTTTGAAAAGTTAAAAAAAACATTATCTTCAACACCAATAGTGTGTTCTCCAAATTGGACATTAGAATTTCATGTTCATACGGATGCCTCAAAATACGCCATTGGATCAGTTTTGACGCAACCAGGTGACTATAAGAAGGATTATCCTATACGATTTGCAAGCAGACAGTTACAGATCCATAGAAGAATTATTCAACAACAGAACGTGAAGCGCTAGCCATGATTTTTTATGTTTGGAAATTTCATCACTATCTCATGGAAACGCACTTTGCATTTTATATGGATCATCAACCATTACTTTACTTGGTAAATAAGACTTGTAATACTGGACGTATTGCAAGATGGTTATTATTATTGTTAGAATTTGACTTTCGAATTGTGGTCAGAAAGGGAAAGCAACATTATCTAGCCGACCATGTTTCACGAATTGAATCCGCACCAGTTAATACTGAAGTGGATGATGAACTGCCAGATGCTGCGTTGTTCTATGTTGAAGCAGTACCTGAGTGGGCGGCAGATATTGTTGAGTACTTGATGCTAGGACAACCGAATGACTCTTTGACAAAAGTATAGAAAAGACAATTGATTCATAAGGCTCAACCTTATCAATTTATTGCAGGACAATTGCATTGTCGTGGATCAAATAATATTTTACAAAGATGTGTTTTACCGCATGAAGTACCAAATCTGATCATGTTTTCACATGATGGCATGGGTGGAGGACACTTCTCTACAGATATTACTGTTCGCAAACTTTTGCAATCCGATTGTTGGTGGCCTACGCAGAAAATTTTATTTAGATATGTGATGTCTGCCATTGAGCACGACGGCCTACTCGACGTCTCTGCACCATTATGACAAAGACAGCTGAAGCGAGTCGGTCTGATTACAAAAACTATATGCAGCATTATGGGCATTCAGAACCACTTACAAAAATAGTACAAATCAAACACCTTTTCAACTGGTTTATGGTCAAGATGCTGTTATGCCAATTGAATTTTTAATCCCATCTTTACACATAGCAGCAACGGAACGATTAAATGATGATCAGTCTTTACAACTTTGTTCGAACGCGTTGCCCAACTTATGTGAAACCTGATTGATGGCAGTTCATGCCTTAGCAGCAGAGAAAGCCCGTCGCAAGGCATGGCATGATCGACGATTGCACAAAAAAGATTTGGAAGCAGGAGATCTTGCATTGATGTACAAAACCAAGCTGATCAAGGGTAAGTTGAAGTTTACTGGAGAAGGCCCGTATAAAGTGAAGGAAATCCTGATCTATGGCGCAGTAATTCTTGAGCACTTGGATGAGAAACGATTTGATACTCTGGTAAATGACAGTCGATTACGCAAGTTTCGGCATCCTGCTCCGCCAGTTCAGCAAGCCTGATCTCAATATATTTTTTCATTTTATTTTTTTTCAATTTTTTGTTTTCAGTATTTAATTTGCTGACTTTTTATTTTGAAAAAAGACAGTTTAAATATATATATATATAAGGAAAGACTGATGAGCAAAAGTTAGGAAGTCATCAGCATAAGAAAAATGAAGCACAGTATTTTTATGGAAAATGACGTAGGAAACCTCTGTTTTGGGTAGATTTGGCCAATAAAGTATCAGAAACCTTCGTTGAGCTCTCAGACTGTACATCCATCCTTGATTTATCTAAATTGAGGTGGGCGAACGTTTTTGACAAGAGAAAATTTAATTTTTGAGTCAGACAAATGTTCAGTGATATGTCATTTTGAAAACCTTTGCCGAGCATTGTAACGTTATTGTGAACCTTCGTCGACCTGCTAGATGATCTTAAAATGACAAAATTAGGTCGTCCATAGGTTCAGATTGTGAAAAAATGCATTTATGACAGTACCTGGGCGAAGGACCCTCCTTGGCGAAGGTTCATCCTTCGCCAGCCCTGGAAAACGCTCACCTAATAGGTTCAGATCCCTAGAAACCTTCGCCGAGATTTTTACAGCCTATTTTTACAGTACTGTACATGCCTACAAATTTTTGTTCAGAACTGATCAGTCCAACTACTATTCAGTGTAATGGACCCACCAAATTCACCTATAAGTTGTCTGAATTCGATTCATTCCTCACTTGTGCTAGCGAAGCTCTTGCAAATTTTTCTTGTGACCAAAGCCTTCCAAATTTCCTTCATTGCCTTCTAATACACTCTCACGTGGTTATAATTCCTTTATGATCATCATGTCTTCTACCGATACTTCCCAGTCTCCGCGCTATACTATCCATCGTGATGTCCCATCTGCAACGGACATCATGATTCTTCCTAGCACAAGCATGGTCACTCAGTGGATGACCCTTGCGGAGCCTCTACTTACTGCAATGGGTATTCATGAGAGAGCCTTTTCGGGACGCATCAATATGGATTTCATCACTCTTGCCTTCAGTACGTGGAAGGAAGAGAAATCCAAGTTTTACATCACCTTCCAAGGAGCCACACACAAGGTGCGCGTCACTGAGGCCGCACTTGCAGCTATGGGAATCTCATCCGGTATGCAAGCCTCACCCAATCACAAGCACGCCAAACAAGCCATCAAGCCATACATTGACCTCACATGTCCACTCTCCGAATCCAACGGTGCGACAATCGGCAATGTTTGCAAAATGTCTAACTCTGTTGGCGTCAGTGGCAACCAAATGGGACGATTGCCTTCCTACCCTGGAATTTGATCCAAATGAGCCGATGGCCTCAGAGCAAATTAAAGATCAGCTGCCAATTGCTCGACTATATTTCCATGTGGCTATGATGGGAGGCTCTTGGGAATCTCGCTTCACCTCATGGACAACTTCCAAGTGGATTGCCGGAGCCCACCGTTGTTTCCTGCCGCATAATTTGGATTTCAATACTGCACGCCTTGACTTTATGGAGAAGGTGCAGTATCATTTAATTAAGATTCGGCGCGAAGCCAATAAAAGTCCCCAATAACTGCATATTGCAGGTGTCGTGGGACCGCCACCAGTTTTGGTGAAAAATATTGTTGGAGGGTTTGCAGATCCCAAGGCAACCCTAACCCTAGTTAATAAGTGAGAGAGATTTGGCACCCTGCATGTGTAAGTCCAACCCGATGATCACATAGCTATTTGATTGATCAGTTAAAAGTTAATAAAAGGACTTTAGGTCTTTTTGCGGTACTTTTAATGTCGCAGGGCCTAAATGTCAAGTTAGTGAATAAAAGTTGCGTTTATTACTGAATATCGAACTATTCTCAACTAAAGTAATCTTATATGGCTAAAGCATCTTTAAGGAATCAAAACATTCTATTCTCCAAAATACATGGCCATCTCCTTAGAATCTCCCGGACGATTTATCACAGTGAAAGAGCTTGCTATCAGAGAACAATCGCCCGCTATGAGAGAATAGTCGCTCACTAAGAGAGAAGAATGAAAACAGAAGAATGTTATGCTCCCTAGGTCACGTGGGAGAATATGGGAGGTGGTAAGCGTGGCACATCCACACGTGGCACTGCCACATGTGGCACATCCATGCCAAAAAAATTTCGGGGACCCTGTTAGTGAAATCCAGGCTGGAGGTGGGGTCCGAAAACAAAGTTTAATTTTTCAAATTGTTTTAAACTTAGAATTCAAAAAATGAGCACCAAAATGTGTCAGCGTGGCATAGCCATGCATGGAAGTGCCACGTACGGCTGTCATTTAACCAATTATCATGTGACATGTATCTTTGGAGATTTGCCACGTGTGGCAATTCTCCAAAGAAAATTCCAGGGAGTTGGCTTTCTTTATTGCCACACGTGGCGATATCAAAATACCACACTTTGGAGATTTACTTTGGAAATTTGCCACACGAGGTAGTGCCACGCATGGCAAAATTAGTTTTCTGTAGTTTTTTTTTTAACTATTATAAATAGTATCCCTTGTATTTTGAACTAAAACTTCAATCTAAAGTTTTTTTAATGAAGAATAGCCATTCTAAATGGCAGGTCCCTTTAACCCATTTCACTCTGAAAATTTTAAAATAAAAATGAAGGCTATTTTGCCCTTCATTTCTTCATGGGCCTTTCAACCATATCTAATGGTCTTTGCACATCGAATGGCCCGGATTTCTCCCTGAAAAATCGATCTTAGCCGTCCATCATCAAGGATCCGAATCTGATGACTTGCACTCCATATGCACACCGAAAAAAGTTCCTGCAGCTGCTATGCCCTCCGGAGCGCTATGGGCCTGCCCTTCTTGGTTGCGTGCGAGCTGTCCGTGCTCTTCCACGTTCTTCTCCTCTCTCCCTTTACTATGGCCTCCTTGCAAGGGTTTTGCTAGCAATGGCCGCCCTCCAAAGAACTGATCCAGCGCTCCTGCTTCCTCTATGCCATCCATGGCCACTAGGGATTCTCATGCTAGCACTAGAGCGCCCACCATCAGCCTTTCACAGCTTCAAAAACAACCACCTACAATGAAAGATCCACACTTTTTCACCTGTAAACCCTAGCTTTTGGAATGAGAGGGATTCTAGAGCTTTTGTAAATCTCTTTCTGAGATTTCTTCTTGCAGTTACCTGTCTCACAGAGGTCGCCCTACCTCTACCTTTCAAATGCAATTTGCAGCTTCCAATTTGGTGCAGCATCGACTCTAAACAGGCTGATTTTCCGAGAAATCTGTCAACACCCCACAAAACTGAAATTTCCCAAATTTCCTCCATTTTTAACCATATTTGATCCTGTAAATTGCCATGGCTATCTATCATTGCTTTTTGCATACCCATGCAAGCCCCGTTGTGCACACTCCTCACAAGCTCTCAAAAATGGCACAACAAAAGCTTTGTATTACAAAGTTAAAACTATACATATAGTAAATACACCAACTGTTTGCAAGGACAGGTCTCCTAAATTGGCCACTAAGGTCAGGCCCAACATGGCCAAATTCGACCAACAAACTCGAGACAACATATACTATATATAACTCTATACAGGCTAATTTTTCCTATGTGTCGCTCCCCGGCTAACCCAAGTAGCCGTCTACGGGATCAGTGCCCGACCGATATGTCGATAGTGGGTCACGTCTCGATAACAACCAAAAACTGTAAATCCTAGTTAACTGAAGATATATATAGTTAATTACAATACTACATTTTGAGCTTAAAATAAAAACATATAAGATCAAATTTGATTCTTAACAACAAGGTTACATTAGTGGGCATCTCGTAGAAACTAAGGATGCCTAAGAAAATACAATAATTACTAATGCCATTCTAAGGCCAATTTACAAAAATTACATCGATATAGTCCATTCAGGCGGCGGACTGGGACCCCTTTGGCTATGGCTATACAGGCCGAAATTTTTGCAGGTCACATAAGATATGTAGCACATTTCTACACAACTGATAAAACAACTCGCTATTTTTCTTTCTAATTTAGCCGATTTATTGTGTCCAAAAATTGGCTAATAGATTAGGACTTAGGAAAAGTAGTCGTGGGCATTTGACCCTGCTGCTTGGAGAGCCCCCAATGATAGATCAAACCAAACCATGATGTACTTTGTTGAACCATTAGAAGCCATAGAAGAACTAGTGCTTTGATTATCACGGTATATGATTGTTGGCTGTAGCTAAGCAAGGTCAATATCTGCTAGTAGATTCCTCAGCCATATTGCCTCTTTGGTAGCATTTGTGGTAGCTATGTATTCTGATTCAGTTGATGATAATGCTAATGATGTCTATTTTTTGTTGTTCCATGAGATTGGGCCTTGATTAAATAAGAATACAAATCCAGAAGTCGATCTTTGGGTGTCGATATCTCCTATCCAATCTGCATTTTTATGACCTTCAAGAATGTTGGCAGATTGGTTGTTCAAGAGGTATAAGGTTGGCTTTGCATGGTCTTACGATGAATTATGAGGTGTACCAAAAGAGGTCTACCAGCATACAATTGATGTTACTATTGATGCTAGACCAACAAAGATATTGGATGAAACCAAAGCACGCAGATGGGGTAGAGTGGAAATTGAGAAACTAGTGAAGGTGGGATTTATTTATGCTATAGATAATACATCGTGGTTAAGTCTTATCATCATTGTGCCAAAAAAAAATGGGAATTTGTGGTTTGCATAGACTACCACAAACTTAACTCCTCCATAAAGGATCATTTTTTGTTGCCATTGACAGAGCCAATTCTAGGGGAAATTGTAGGGCATCAATTGTATAGTTTTCTGGATGGCTTTAGTGAATATAACTAGATACAAATTGCTGATAAGGATAGAGAAAAAATAGCTTTCATTACAGATTGAGGAGCTTACGCATATAAAGTGATGTCATTTGGACTGAAGAATTCACCAACTACTTTTCAAAAGGTGATGATGAAGGCCTTTTATGATTACCTAGATAGATTTATGAAAATTTTCTTAGACGTTTTTTGTATTAATGGGGATGCTGATAATCATTTGGATTATTTGGAAAGATGTTTCTAAAGATGCTATGAATTGGGAATCAGTCTTAACCTGGAGAAGTGTGCAATTCTACCCTTTGGGAATGGTGCTCCATGCAAACCAGTCTGAATCACTGTAAAATTCTTGACCGAAATGTCCTGATCGGTGTGTCGTCCGAAAATGATTTGATTCATCCATCTCCCCAAGGCTCCTAATGCTGCTGGTTGACATAGACCTTTTTTGTAATCCTGCTGCTTGTTAAATGCTTCTGTCGGAAAGAAGTCAGATATTTCTTGGTAGATATTTCTTGGTGGCCAGTGATATGTAACATCACTCCCCCAAGATATGAATCTTTCCAATGGGATGGTCGTAACCTTTCTCCTCACACCTTTCTCCTCACCCGGTTGTGCTAACACGCACCCAACAACCACCTAAGAAGCATCACAATGCACATGGAATGGTTTTCTCCAATCTGGTGGTCGAAGTATAGGTGCATTGACTAACGCATCCACCAGTTCCTTAAACGCCTTATAGCGTCTAATAGTTACTTTGTATATTGCGCCTTTTTTAAGGACTTCATATAGAACATGGGTCCTATCGGAATATGCATGTATGTATCTTCGATGATACCCTGTCATTCCTAAGAACGTTTGCATTTCTTTTGTTGACTTTGGAAAATGCATATTCTTTAAGACTTCAATTTTTGCTGGATCAATAGATAAACCATCTTTGAAAATGATCTATCCCAACAACACTCCGCTTCTCACACAGAAAGTACATTTGTCTGGATTAAGGCTAATGCCATATTCATAACTTTGTTGGAAACACTTCTCCAAATAATCCAATGATCATTAACATCTCCATACAAAGAAAAATCAGCTAGGAAATTTTTCATAAAATGGTCTAGATAATGATAAAAGGCCTTAGTCATGACCTTTTGGAAAGCGGCCAGTGAATTCTTCAACCCAACGCTCAATGCCTTGGCTTTGGCAGTACTACTTAAACTCGACAGAGATGTATTCTCCACCGTTGTCTGACCTTAGGGCCTTGATTGTCCTTTCAGTCTCTTTTTTGCATGCTCCTTGAAGATTCTGAAGCAGTCGAAGGCTTCTGATTTCTTCTTTATGAAATACACCATCGTCCTTTTGGAGAATTTGTCAATAAAGGTTATAAAATACTTGGCATCCTTCAGCGAAGGATTTTTCATCGGGCCACAAATATCTGAATGTACAACGTCTAGTAAACCTCTAGCAACATGCTGATGGCTTGACTTAAATGGTTTCCTAGTCTGTTTACCAACTAGACAGTCTTGACAGACAGGTAAGTCGATTTTTTCGCGAGGATAGTCGAGATCAAGAACAATAGATTGTCTAGACATTCGTTGTACAATAGCATGATTTAAATGACCAAGTCTACAATGCCAAAGTAAACCTTTATTTGAATGAATTGAAGTACTGAGAGCCTGACTAGAGGCAGAAAAGCAATGACTTAATTTATACAAGTATCCATGTCTCTTTCCGAGTGCTAGGATCTTGCCTGTCCTATCAACTCCTTTACACTGATCACATTCAAATTCTACTCTATGTCCTAGATCTATGATTCTGCTTACAGAGAGCAGATTCGTAGATAACTTTGGTACATGCAGGACTTTAAAGAGTAGCTTAGACTGATCATTTGCAAAGCATAATCTTACAGTGCCTTCACCTTTAATAGCTTGTGTGCTATTGTTGCCAAGGTGAACAAATTTCTGAGTACTGTAAGGTGTATAGGACTCGAAACAACCAATGAGGCTAGTCATGTGCTGAGTGGCTCCGGAATCCTGGAACCAAGAACTATCGCCAGATGCTCCTTGATGGTTGGTCATGAAGACATCATGATTCGTTTCTTGAATAGGCTGTGGAGCTTCTGCAGCTGCATTCGCCACTTGATTCGACTGCCCTTTGTTGTTGTTCTTTGCTTGAAGTATGCGGCAGTCTTGTATTTCGTGGTTGTTTCGTTTGTAGTATTTGCAAAATAGCTTCTTCTTTGTCTGCGGATTTGACTGTTCCTTGTGCTGAGCTGGTTTCTGGTCTGGCTTTGACTGCTTCGGGCCTTTTTTCTTCTTCTGCTTTGTCGTGCTCTTGTTGGTGTACAAGGCATGAGAATCAGCTAAGGAACTCGAGGCTTTGTTCCTTCGCGTGTCTTCCTGCAACAACATAGTAATGACCCTCGAAAGAGTCAATTCTGGATGTGTCGTGATGATCATCACCCAACTGTCGTAAGAACTTGGCAAGCTTGTAGGCAGTTGCATCACTGCATCTTGATCGTCTATGACAGATTCGACAGTGGCCATTTGTATTAGCAGGTTCTTGAATTGATTAATGTGATTCTGCAGAGAATCACCATTCGTCATCTTGAGGGAGTAGAATTTCTTGCTGAGATGTAGCTTAGAAGCTATATCTCGCACTTCGTATAGTGTGCTCAAGATGTCCCAGACTTCTTTCGATGTCTGAGCCTTGGATACATGGCCGATATGGGTATCCGTGATGTTGAGGATGATCAGAATGAAAGCTTTTCCGTCCTTCAGTTTCCACTAGCGATTGTCGCATCGTCCGCTTTGGGTTTCTCTTCTGCACCTATAACAACGACGTACAATTTTTTTGCCATTAGTACAGTTCATCTTAAATTCCAGAGATGGTAATTGGCTCCATCAAGCTTGTCCATGATAGGACTGGCTTTTCCTTGGGAATCCATGTGGAAGACTTAGTCTAAGTGATAGGAGAAACTATCAGTGACTTAAGTATGAAAATCTAATATTTACAGAACAAGAAAACCATTACTCTATTGGCTAGTAGAGTCTTGTACTGTGGAAGCTTATCAAGCTATGAAAATAGCTCTGATACCATGTTGGAGAGAGAGGGGAAGAATTTATGATGAACATGAACGAGAAATGAACTCGAACAAGAAATGAATGAGAAACAAACTCGAATAGAAAATGTTCGTGCGCAGCGGAATGAACTATACGACTCTCTCCATAAGCTTGACTACGCCTATCAAAATGACAGAACTTTAGTGATAGAAATCACGGTCATTCTAGATTATGTAGCCAAACATCAATAGATGAAGCGCCGGAAGAATAATTTGTCACGAATAGCAAGACAAATTATATGTCGCGAATGATTCGTGAAGAGCTAGACAGTGCTCGACTGACAATTAGTCGCGAATGATTCGCGAAAGACAAGACTAAATGTTAATCGTCTATTACCAGTAAGAATAATTAGAAAGATCAGACATAATGAATGATAAGCATAACAATATTAACATAGATCTGAACGCTGAACAATGAACTATATCAGATTAAGTATATCATGTATACATGTCAATAATGTGGTAGAGCACAATACAATAGCGGACAAAACCGCGTGCCCTAGAAAGCTTATTTCAATCTGTAAAAAGGAATTAAACCTTAATTTTGACAAAATGAAAAATCAATGCTCAGGGATCTACTTTGTTTATGTCGTCTTTTTCTGCTCTCTTCATCATCTTTTACATGAATGGTGTCCAGTATATATATATTACATAATATTACAGGTGTGCAGATGTGAAAGTACAGAGTGGATGTGCTGTCTGTAGGAGATCATGGGTGGCTGCAATCATTGTCCAATCTGTTAGCACAACTGCATGGGGTGAGCGTGAAAAGGGCGCGACGCTAGCCAGTGTTGAAATGAATGTTGGTGATGATGCAAAAAGTGCGTGACTCTTACGAATGGCCTTAGGATAAGATTTACAGGGTGCCTTAGCTTTTAGGGCACTTTTGGCATTTTGTAAGATAGTGTCCCCTTTTAGCCTGTCACCTTAAACTTTGTAGAAACACAGTGTCACGATTCTTTCGCCTTTTCTTCGTCTGTGCAAATCTGCATGTAAATATGCAGACTACGTGACAACGTTAGTAAATATGCAGCATGTATGGAGGCAGATTAAAATGGGATTTAGGAGAGCTAGGGGGAATAAATCCAACAGTCCCTTGTGAAGGTACCCTTTAGGCATCGCATGTGTCTTGTCGAAGTTTGAAATGAGGCTATTGCCTTCTTTACAATCGCCTCTTCTCTCCGTGAGAAAATCAATGGAGCCTCGGGAGGACAATTGAATTCCCTACCATTTGTGGCCATAAATCAGCCATCTTTTCCACTTCTTTTAAGTCATCTTGTGCGTCTTTTTTATATCTTTGGCACCAGTTAAGTGCTCCCAAATTGTGCTCCCCAAATTTTTCAATATGTTCATCGGGTCCAAAAGATGGTTTATCAACAATTTCTTCAAATATGGAAGTTCATGAAATATTGATGACCTCTTCATTCCAGGAGGGGGTCGCCCTAGACCTTGATTGTATCTCCAAATTTGAAGCCAATAACTTGCCTGCTACGTTAAGAAACAAGCACACACATTTAATTGAGAAAATTATCACTAGATCATATTTAAATAGATGAACTATTAAAAGAGTAAATGACATTGAATATTGGCCCAAATATTATGTGTTGTACCTTCATGGTGTGGGGACGTTGACCAACAAGTCCCGCATGCATAGGGTGATTGGGTGGTGGGTATCGAGTGTGTCCCTCATAAACCATATTTTGTAGATGTTGTGAGTGACGTGCTTGCAAATTCTCGCCACAAAAGGGACATGCATTGTAGCCACTCGTTGAGAGCCCTGCATTGAAACAAAACAACCGACTTTATTGTGAGTGCAACAATGTTTGAATCGAGAGAAAATTTGTGAATTCAGATTAGATTCAATGTCATGAACCAGTAGCAAGGATATCTCACTGTGGTACATTTGGTGTGTTGCTTAATAGTGTTCATAACACTATAGCGGGGTTTTGTATGATTATGAAGCCAGTCATTGGGTTTCTAGTTCTAATATTGCCATAAATTATACTAGAAGGTAACTTAAGTTTGAACCCATTCACCTCATAAGTAATCCATCTCATATAATCTTTTCAATGATATAAATGTTTTTCATTTACTAATTCTTGTATTCTCTCCAATCAAGCAAACTTAATTTTATTCAATCTTTGATGCAATTGCCATGATTTATCTACGAAAGCTTGAACATCTTTTTGAATGGTTTTATCATGATAATGTATGTGGTTTTGGAAATATATAATATATATATATATAGCTCTAATGGTGTTTTTCAACCACTTTGAGCGGTAGCTTTTCCATGTTTTTCAATGGATTAGCAATATGGGATTTATTATGCTTGTAAATTGCCATTATGTTTGTTAAGCATAGAGCATATTCGGTAAACCAAAACAGAAACTGAAATTTATTTTATGTTGACTGTTTTTTACCTCAGACAGTAACTCAATGAATTATTACTGACTGTAAAACTATATTTCTTACTGCAGAAGGTAAATCCATTAGTCATCTTTTACTGCATTACACATTTAGTATAAATAGACTAATCAGATTCCATTCTTTAATTCCATTCATAATCATTAAAATAATACACTGAATAACATTTACTCATCTTCTATATGTATTATGAAGTGAATTAAGACATGAGTCAAAACAGAGATGAGCAATTAAAATTACCTCAGTCTTTTTACTCTGACTTAAGTTTCAAGAGACTGTCCATAGGCTAAGGTCTTTTCTTCAACAGGCATCCGGTTCTTTAATATCTTCATTTTTGTGGCTCATTCACTTTATTTCCAGCCTGCCGATTCCCATCTTAAATCTTTGTCGGGTGATCTCTTTCACTAAAAGAGATTTTTGAAACAAGAAGAAAGGAGGGAGGCTGAGTGCTGGAGCGCAACAATGAGGGAAGAGGGATCTCAGGTGAGGGAGAGAGAGGGAGCGCGATAGCAGAGAGGGATCGCAGGAGGAATGGAGAGCACAGGCAGGGTAGGGATAGATTTTGAAGAGGAGGGGGTGGACAGAACGCAGATGGGAAGCGCAGTTCTAGAGAGCAGGTGAGGAGAGAATAGGAGAGGTATCGCTGGAGGAAGGGAGGAAGCAACTCAACGATGGAGAAGGGGTTGGAATAAGGAGAGAGGGAGAGGAAGGACTGGCCTCAGAGGGATAGTGAAGCGTCGTGGGAGGTAGATAGCATCAGCAGCGAAGGCTGGTTGTTTGTATATGTGA
Source organism: Diphasiastrum complanatum (assembly GCA_029204225.1). Lineage (NCBI taxonomy): Eukaryota > Viridiplantae > Streptophyta > Lycopodiopsida > Lycopodiales > Lycopodiaceae > Diphasiastrum > Diphasiastrum complanatum. Next base: position 827,054 of record CM055093.1, on the reverse strand, counting down.
GAGATGGGCAGCGAGCAAGCAACATACACCTTTGTCCATCAGATCAGTAGTATTGATGTCTGTTGCAGTTAGAGCAACAATATTTGAGATAGTCTGTCCATTGCATTCAAATAGAATATGCAGTTAGAAAGCCAGATAGCTATGAGTATAAAGCAGGCAGTTCTGCATGGAATGTCTTCTTCATATGATCATACTCCAAGATCAATCAATATACTATCCAATCTGTAGATAGCACCAGTAGTTAAGACAACGGGTGTTGAATTTCACACGTGTGGATTGTCCACTACATGTACTTGTGATCTCCTAAGGTGTGTAGATGCACCAAGATCAAGACTAGATTGAGATTCAAGATCTATCTTTGATTCTATGGCAAAAACACACTACTACATGCATTCAATCACTTCCAACTCTCACTCACACGTGTGGGAAGTGTTCCAAAAGTATTCTAAGTAAAAACGAGTTGCTCTCCTCGGGTAGAGAGAGAAAACCCATTATGAGCTCTCGGGTAGAGAGAGAAAGCTAGAAATTCAATGACACTCAAAATCCACTCAATCTCAAAATCAATTAGATCCAAGAGGAGGAGTACAATGATACTAATAGATTCATGAGCTACCACTATGCTTAACTATGATTGGATCACACTTTGCCACCTCTTAATCCTATTGGACCATTGATCCATGCACCTCTAAATTCTATTGGACTATATTCAAGCACACCTCAATTTTCTATTGGACCTCACAAGGTTCCACCTCTAAATCCTATTGGACCTCTTAAGCTTCATCAAACAAAAGCATGACACTTGTCTACACTCTAATTGGCACAAGTTTGGCTCTATTTTGGCTCAATATTGGCATTACAAGTGGAAATAGATAATTTGCCATCTATGCCAAATTTGACCCTATCAACATCCCACACCTAAATGCTTGACTATGAAATTCTATGAGACCCCTATATCAAACATTTTGATTTACTTTACAATTCTCCACACGTGGGAACATCCTCCACACATGTGAGATTCACTTACAAACTTCTATCATAAAAATTACCAAGCTCGATTTTGCCAATTTCTCACACTACTCCTCACAAAATAGCTTGGAAAGGTACTAGATCACTTGAGAAGTTTGTAAATCTTTTTGAGTGGATCCTTTGGTATGCATAAGAAGTGAAGATCAGCCAAGGGATCCATCATAGCAGCACCCTCACCATATCCATGATAAGATCTCTTTGGTAGAGATCTCTTGCCAATGCCTTTGAAGAGTGCTCCACCAATATGCCACTATTACCATGGGCTTCCTCATGCTTGATGATGATCTTTGCCTTGAAAGTTCCACTTGCATGATGAATGCACCATAAATAGAGAAATCTGAGGCTTCTAAGCCTCATAAGGATCATGGGGATCAAGATCATAAGATGTGAAACAATGATGATTATCAAGATTATGCTTTCTAGCTTGACTAGTCCACATACAATGAACTATATCCATGATGGATCTGTGAAAAATTGTCAACTAGTAGTATTTTCCTAACTTGAGATTTTGTAGGCCTATGGCCAAATAAAAGTTAAAGATAGGTTCATACATGTATGTAGAGGCCCAAAGTATGTGTACACTACTTTTGAGGTCACATTAATTAGAGGAGGTCGAGTGTGGAGCTCTTCTATTGGCTCATAATTTGGTGCATTCCTATTTGACCAAATTTCTAGGTATATGGGTGAATCCTATTGGACCCCAATTTTAGCCTATCATAAGACAAGTGGCCAAGAGGCACTATGGCTGCTATAAATAGCCATCTCCACGAGTATGTACACATCTCATTTTCATTCTATTGAATGAATGTTATGCTCTTTGAAGATCCATCTTCTTCTCTCTCACTTTTTTGTTCATATCTTGCATTCTAGCCACTAGAATTGTGATTTCTTTGTTGCTATGGCTTCACACGTGTGAAATGCAGGTTGTAGGCTCTGAAGTACGGACAGGGACAGCAAGTTTCTGTTTGTGGAAGCTTATGATCAGATTTTGATGTTTAGTTGATGTTTAGTATGCTTAACATCACAATTTCTATCATTTTTTCAATCTAGATGTGCATAACTTCCATGGCCAAGATCTTTATGAAACTTTAGCATCTTTTGGATCTGAGTTTTTCACATGGTATCAGAGCATTAGGCGGCCAAATGTGCAGGTTTTGCCAGATTTAGAAGAGATTTGTGGGCGAGTTTGCTTTTGTAGCATTCCAATCAAGTTTCTAGCTAAAAATCTTGTTGATTTATGTGTAGAAATTGGATCTTTGTGATCAAAACATCATTTGTATGCATTTCAATTGAAGTAGGGCGAATTCCCTCTATACTTATCAGAATAAGGAGACAAAAATTGTTTTGGAAAGAGGGAGATGCAAGATCCAACAAGATCCTATTAGTTTTCCATTCTAGCATATAGTTTTTTGATTCAATTTCTTGCTTCTTCATGTCAAAAACTTCAAAATTGATGTAACCCTCTGATTTTCAGTTTGCTGAATGATTCAAGAGTGTATTTCAATCTTAGGAGTGAGGGAAAAGCAAGTATATTGAGGTTTGGTCTTGGTTTGATCAAGAAATCATAAAACTAGTGGCTAAAATTGAGAAAAAAGTGAGGAAAAGAGAGAAAAAGTAAGGTTTTAGGTTCCAAATCTTTGTGATTTCTTCTTGTGGTTCATTTGTTGATTCAAGAGAGTGCTTAGTGCATTGGAACAGGTCAAAGATCAGAGATCAATCATTGCAACATGGCTACAAATGGAGGCTACATGTTGGAAAGCAATGATAGGCTTACCTCCCTCAACTATTCTACTTGGAAAGTAAGGATGGAGTCTTTGCTTGAGATGAATGAGTTGATGGATATTGTTGTAGGTGTGGAGGAGAGACCTTTGGCACCTCAAGAACAATTGAGGTATGACAAGAGGGCAAAGAAAGCCCTTCACATGATCAAGATGAATGTGACAAATGAGCTTATCAAAGAGGTTGGTAAGTGCACATCATCTAGTGAAGCTTGGGAAGCCTTGAAGAAGGTTTATGAATCCAAGTCTACTTCTAGAGTGTTGACTTTAAGAAGGCAAATCTTTTCTTGTATGCAAAAGAAGAGTGAGAATGGACATGCTTTTGTTTTGAGAGTTAAAGCATTGAATGATGAGTTAGCATGCATTAATGATGGCATAAATAATGAGGAGCTTGTTCAAGTGATTCTCAATGGCTTGTTGGATGATCATGCTAATCTTGTTCAAAGTTATGCTATCCAAAAATGTTTACCAAGTGTTGGAGACTTGCAAGAGGTCTTGTTGGCTGAAGAATTCAGGTTGCAAACAAGAGTGGGAGCATCTTCTACATCTCAAGGAGGAGAAGAGGAGGCAATGTTCTCTAAAGGCAAGTTCAAGGGCAAAGGTAAAAGCAATTGGTCTAAAGGGCAAGACCAAGGTGAGCACTCTACTTTTGGCAAAAAGAAGGATAGATCTAAGCTAAAATGTTTCTATTGTGGAGTCAAAGGGCATTTTGCTAGTGATTGTTTTAAGAAAAAGAGGGATCAAGGGGAAAAGCAAACCAATCTAACTATTGATGAGGGTGGGGATGAGCTTCTTTCAAATGATGCTTTTGTTATGTCATCTTGCTTGTTGGCTAATCATGGAGACATTGATCCTTGGTGGATTGATAGTGGAGCCACTTCTCATATGACATATCATAAAGAGTATTTTTCATCTTTAATGGCATTTGATGGTGATAGGAAGGTAATCTATACCGCAAATGATGGTGAGTGTGCAATCAAGGGGATTGGCACAATTCCTATTTCACTTTCTACAAATAGGAATATAGAATTGAAAGATGTTTTGCTCATTCCATCCATTACCAAGAACTTACTTAGTGTAAGCCAAATGCTTGACAAAGGATTCAAAGTTGAGTTTGATGGTGATGCTTGCTTGATCAAAAAGGGGTGTAGTATCATTGCAAAAGGGAAAAGGCAAGGGAAATTGTTCAAGCTTGATGCATGTGTTGTTGCTAACCAAGTTGGATGCATGGCAAATGAACAAATGTCAATTCAAGAGGTATGGCATAAAAGGATGGGACATCTCAACTACAAGGCCTTGGAGGTAATAGCCAAAAAGGAGGTAGTAAGGGGACTTCCCAAGTCTCTTACTTGCTTGAATCATGTTTGTGAAGAATGTGCTTTGTCTAAATCACATAGATTGCCATATACTAGATCTATATCTAGATCTAAGATGCCTTTTTCTCTCTTGCATTCGGATATTCATGGTGTTACTACAATTAGCAATGGAGGTGCTAAGATGTATGTAACTTTCATTGATGATTTTAGTAGATTTTGTTGGGTAAAGAAAGGGCATTTTTGTTGGTTATAGTGAAGTAAGCAAAGCATATAGGATTTATGTTCCTTCAATCAAGAAAGTGTTCACAAGTAGGGATGTCATTTTTGATGAAAGTAACATTCCAAAAGTTGTTTCAAGTGATGATGGTGTTGTTGCAACTAATGTGCTTGATGACAATGGAGTTGATGACACATTGGATGTGGATGTTGAAGAAGCCTCTTCAAGTCAAATTCCAAGGAGAACTCCAAGGCATAAAGTGAAACCCTCAAGGCTCACTTATGATGGCAAAGGTAAGCAAGTGGTGGATGGATCCAACTATGCTTTCCTAACTTCTTTTGATGTACCTTCATGTGTAGATGAAGCAAGGCAAAAAGAGGAATGGATCCAAGCAATGGATCTTGAGTTTGAAGCACTTATGAAGAACAACACATGGAGATTGGTGGAGCTTCCAAAGGGCAAAAGTGCAATTGGATGCAAATGGATCTTCAAGGTAAAGACAAATCAAGATGGATCTATCAACAAGTTCAAGGCAAGGTTGGTGGCTAAAGGTTATGCTCAAGAGCATGGCATTGACTATGAGGAAACCTTTGCACCCGTGGCAAAGATGGTGAGCATAAGAGTAATCATTTCCCTTGCAACTCTTTATGGATGGGATCTTTGGCAATTAGACATTTCTAATGCTTTCTTGAATGGTGATCTTGAAGAGGAAGTCTACATGGAGCAACCCGAGAGCTATGTTTCTCATAGCAAGCCTAATCATGTGTGTTTTCTACAAAAAAGTTTGTATGGTCTTAAGCAAGCACCAAGGAGTTGGTATGCTAGGCTTAACTCTTTTCTACTTTCTCAAAACTTCACTATGAGTGAGTATGATCATTCACTTTACTTTAGAATTAGTGCTAATGATGTTACAATCCTTCTAATTTATGTGGATGACATTATTTTAAGTGGAGGGAACAAGGAAGATATAGAAGATATCAAGAAAGCACTAAAAAAGGAATTTGAAGTGCATGATCTTGGTCTTTTGAGCTATATCTTAGGAATAGAAGTAATTAGAACTTCTCAAATCACTTTTATTTCACAAGAGAAGTATGCTATTTCTATTCTCAATAGATTTCATATGGTAGATGCAAATCCTATTGATACACCTATGGAATCACATGTAAAGCTAACTATAAGAGGTAATGAAAGATCCTTCGAGGACATTACTCTCTATAGGAAGCTAATAGGTTCTCTTATATATCTAACCATCACAAGACCTGATTTATCTTATTGTGTTGGTAGATTAAGCCAATTCATGCAAGATCCTAGCATAGAACATTGGAAACTAGGAAAGAGGATCTTGAGATACATCTCGGGAACAAAAGATTTTGGCATTGTTTATAGAGGCTCATCACCTAACTTATTTGGTTTTTCAGATTCAGATTTTGCAGGAGACCTTATGGATAGAAAATCCATAAATGCACATGCTATTTTCATAGGTGATGGAGCTATCTCATGGATGTCGAAGAAACAAGCAACTATATCACTTTCTTCTAGTGAGGCCGAGTACAAAGCTTTGACATCATGCACAAAGGAGATGGTGTGGATCAAGAGGATGATTATGGAGCTTCATTTGCTGGATTTTTCAGAGAGTCCAATCATCTTTTGTGACAACCTTTCAGCCCAAAGTCTAGCAAGCAATCCGGTTTTCCATGCAAGGAGCAAACATATCGAGGTGGCTTACCATTTTGTGAGAGAACAAGTGTTGGCAAAAGAGATCAAGCTTGAACATGTCCCATCAAAGGAATGTGTGGCTGATATCTTTACCAAAGCATTGGGAAAGGACTTATTTTTCAAGCATAGAACAAGTCTTGGTGTACTTTCTAAATCTATGCTAAAACTAGTTGAAGAGGGAGTGTGAAAAATTGTCAACTAGTAGTATTTTCCTAACTTGAGATTTTGTAGGCCTATGGCCAAATAAAAGTTAGAGATAGGTTCATACATGTATGTAGAGGCCCAAAGTATGTGTACACTACTTTTGAGGTCACATTAATTAGAGGAGGTCGAGTGTGGAGCTCTTCTATTGGCTCATAATTTGGTGCATTCCTATTTGACCAAATTTCTAGGTATATGGGTGAATCCTATTGGACCCCAATTTTAGCCTATCATAAGACAAGTGGCCAAGAGGCACTATGGCTGCTATAAATAGCCATCTCCACGAGTATGTACACATCTCATTTTCATTCTATTGAATGAATGTTATGCTCTTTGAAGATCCATCTTCTTCTCTCTCACTTTTTTGTTCATATCTTGCATTCTAGCCACTAGAATTGTGATTTCTTTGTTGCTATGGCTTCACACGTGTGAAATGCAGGTTGTAGGCTCTGAAGTACGGACAGGGACAGCAAGTTTCTGTTTGTGGAAGCTTATGATCAGATTTTGATGTTTAGTTGATGTTTAGTATGCTTAACATCACAATTTCTATCATTTTTTCAATCTAGATGTGCATAACTTCCATGGCCAAGATCTTTATGAAACTTTAGCATCTTTTGGATCTGAGTTTTTCACAGGATCTAATCTTGATATCAAAGACTATCTTGATCTTTTTTAGGCTAGTTACTCTCTCAAGGATGTAAGTGTCCACTTTGGATGCTTCACTTCAAGAGCTCCAATACTCCTCAAAGCTTTGATCTTCAATGAGAATTTCTTCTCAACATATGCTTTGAATAATAAGGAATAATCATACACCATAATACTTGAAGAGAGAAGATATGTGCATCTTGTGTAATCCTCCTCCTTTGAAATATTGGAAATATAAGAAACATCAAGAGAGTTTGCACTCTCACTTGGATCCAATTTGTAGATGCCTTCAAATCTTGATCCATATGCAAGGATCTCACCATCCTTCTTAATCACACAATTGTCAATATTGAAATTGACATCAAAGCCACTATCAAGAAGTTGGCCAACACTTAAGATGTTCTTTGTAAGCTTTGGAACAAAAAGAACATTGTTGAGAAAGAGATCTTTAGAAGATGCAAGCTTCAAGGGAATAATCCCTACTCCTTCAATATTGCACTCATGCTTACTTGCAAAGTACATGGTCTTCTTGACTCCATCATAAGGCATAATAGATGAAAAAAAGTTCTTGGAGCCACACATATGTGAAGATGCTCCACTATCAATATACCATGAGTCATCCTTGTTGAAGGTGGAAGAGGAGAAGCTTGATGCCATAAGAGAGCCTTCTCCATCACTTGCAATATAGTCTTCTTTCTCATTGGTGATGTTGGCTTGATTGAGTTGATTTTTCTTCTTGAAGCAATTGGTGGCATAATGGCCTTTCTTGCCACAATAAAAGCACTTGATCATCTTCTTCTTGAGATTTGAATTAGAAGCATGAGAGGTATTCTCCTCCTCTCCATCTTGGTCTTTAGCTTTGTCATTAGACAAGTGATGGTGTTGCTTCTTACTCCTCTCTTTGTGCTTGGCAAATAGAACTTTGCCATCATCATGATTGAGTGATAGCTTGTCCATCCTCAAGAGTTTGTACTCTTGTCTTGATTCTTCAGAAATAAGCACACTTTGAAGGGCCTCCAAACTTGGTAGCTCCTCCTTAATAGCATAGGATTGGACAAGGTTGTCATATTCATCTCTCAAGCCATTGAGAATGACTTGGACTAGCTCACTTTGATTGATTGAGTCACCAATACATGCAAGCTCCCTATGAATATCCTTGACTCTCAAAACATAATTAGATGCACTCTCGTCACTCTTTTGACTACTTTGGAATATTTGATTTCTAAGAGTGAGGAGCCTAGAGGTGTTCTTAGCCTCATAGATGGACTTGAGACAATCCCAAGCTTCCTTGGATGTAGAACAATCACCAATCTCCCTCAATATCTCATTAGAGACATTCATCTTAATGTAGTGGAGAGCCATCCTAGCTCTCTTCTTGTATTTTTGTACTTCTTGAAGGACTTGAGGCTCCTCCTCAATCCCAAGTACAATGTCCATCACATCTTGGAGTATCAAGATGGACTCCATCCTCAACTTCCATATTGAATAATTGGAAGTAGACAATCTCTCACTTGGTTGCAACAAGTATGAACTCATTGAAGTCATGTAAAGTGGAGATAAATAAAAGTGATGAACAAAAAATGTTGCTTCTCTCTCACTATAGGATCCAATAATGGTGTGCTACCATCTCCTATGCAAGATCTTGCAACAAACTGTGAGATGATTCTCACTAGCTATCTCAATCTCTCCAAAACTAGATCTACTTCACATCAAATGATGGAGTATGGGCAAATTTAGGATCAAACACTCTTAGCACGTGTGAAATACACTAAAAAACCAAATTTGACTCAAATACAATGATATTGCATGAAACAAAATGGCTAAGATCTCAAAACAGTGCCTAGATCACATATAGATGAGATTGGTAAGCATTCAACTGTGATTTTGGATCAAACAAGCAATCTTTTGACCAAACCAAATGTGTCCACCCAGGTCTAGGTGCCCTACCTAACCCTCTTCAAAAGCTTATAACTTTTGATTGGCTCAACCAAATGGAATGAAACTGATTGCATCAGAAACTAGACAAAAATAGCTTCAAAACAAGCTATCTAGCAAGATTTTTGGATCAAACATGAAAAAGAACTCCCAAACTGAAATTGGATGTTCCTCACACGTGTCTGAGCACCTTATTCCGTACAGTACCAGGTCAGACCCAATCAATGTCCTTTTGATCTCTTTTGATCCAAAATTGAACAAGATAGCTAGGAAAATGGGCCTTGACAATTTCTAGCTCAAGATTGATGAAAATTTTTCACTTAGATGGATCAAAATGCATGGTAACCTTAGGTAGGCTCTGATACCATGTCGAATTTCACACGTGTGTATTGTCCACTACATGTACTTGTGATCTCCTAAGGTGTGTAGATGCACCAAGATCAAGACTAGATTGAGATTCAAGATCTATCTTTGATTCTATGGCAAAAACACACTACTACATGCATTCAATCACTTCCAACTCTCACTCACACGTGTGGGAAGTGTTCCAAAAGTATTCTAAGTAAAAACAAGCTGCTCTCCTCGGATAGAGAGAAAAAAACCATCATGAGCTCTCGGGTAGAGAGAGAAAGCTAGAAATTCAATGACACTCAAAATCCACTCAATCTCAAAATCAATTAGATCCAAAAGGAGGAGTACAATGATACTAATAGATTCATGAGCTACCACTATGCTTAACTATGATTGGATCACACTTTGCCACCTCTTAATCCTATTGGACCATTGATCCATGCACCTCTAAATTCTATTGGACTATATTCAAGCACACCTCAATTTTCTATTGGACCTCACAAGGTTCCACCTCTAAATCCTATTGGACATCTTAAGCTTCATCAAACAAAAGCATGACACTTGTCTACACTCTAATTGGCACAAGTTTGGCTCTATTTTGGCTCAATATTGGCATTACAAGTGGAAATGGATAATTTGCCATCTATGCCAAATTTGACCCTATCAACATCCTACACCTAAATGCTTGACTATGAAATTCTATGAGACCCCTATATCAAACATTTTGATTTACTTTACAATTCTCCACACGTGGGAACATCCTCCACACATGTGAGATTCACTTACAAACTTCTATCATAAAAAATACCAAGCTAGATTTTTGCCAATTTCTCACAACGGGGTCATCACCAATCTTCTTGAAGAACCTATGTATTCATAATCACAATCATGAAACATAATGTAGCAAAAGACTCCATGCCTCTCTACATCACCAGAACACTCGAATGCTCCCTGCCTCCAGTACTTCAAAATGTAGCCTGCATCCGTGAATGCCCTCTTTCCCAATACCTCGTGAGAGAGAGAGGGAGAGCAGTTACCAATCTCTTTCTTCCAAACACCATCTCTTTTTGGCCTTCCATTGATTCCGATCCATTGAATTCAATTCTACCAATTATCATAAAAGTTTTGCATATCCATTGGACATGTATCCATAGCAAATTGATTTTTTTCAGAATCGTTGAATAGGCCATAGTGGAAACTGCTCCACCGACCATTCGAAGTGTCTCTTCTTCATAACCACCCTTTATTAAAGGGCAAAATGCATTCGTAATTGTCTTCTTAGTCTTCATATTGACACAACTCTTCTATAAATTATGGTGGCCTCAAGAACTATTTTCATTTGTTACTTTGAATTGCTCCCAAAATATAGGTATATGGTTGATTTATGTCTTCATAAATTTAAATGACATCCATTTTATTTTCACATATCCTGACTTAGTGCCTTACATTCTTAACTATTGCTCCCAATTGGAACTCAAATAATGTCCTGTGAGCAATCAGCAATTGCTTTGCAATTGAAACTTCATAAAGGCAAATATAATCCTCACCACCGCAAATCGTCTGATCATCATGTTTTCAAATGCGGTAAAGACTTTTCATTATTAGCTCATCAATTCCAATTCGAGAATCGACATAGTACTTTAACTTGGCGATTCTAAACTGGCAATTTCTTTCCTTTTCTTTACTTAGACATTTTGAATCATGAACTGCCCTTCATTAGAAACTGCAACTGAACGTCCTTTTGTCTTCATGACCATTAACCTTAGGACATTCCTTAATCTTCAGAAGGATATTATTTGTGACTATCATTGATTTAATTGTTGTATTTTCGCTGATTGGTTGTCTTCGTCTTGAACTGAACTTTGATTGTCATTGTTTGCAAGACACTTAGCCTTTGGACCTTTCCTTGAAACTTAAGTCAGTGCCTTAAAGGTACCTGGGCATCTTTTATTAATCATGATATAAATAAGATACATTGATCAATTACAACATGGCAAACAATGGCCATTAACAACTATAGATATTTTTGTCCATCAGAGTCACTTATAAGTATTGCTATTTAACAAACTTATCAAAAATAGTAAAGTCTTAAAAATAGCTCTAATTCTTTTGATATAACTGTCATTTGACTACTTGATACATTTGAACCTGCCATAGAATTTTATAGCTACTCTTTAACATAGCTACATTTGTACATCAGTAGAAAGTGGCATAATAGCAAATTTTGCGCATATGAGATACATCTAGCACATTTTCTTCTAGAAAATTAACATCAATGATTGTAGTTGTTGAAATTTTGAAATTTTGACCAGAAAAATGCACTACATGTTTTCCCCCCAACTTAAATGTGAAGCGTCCTCGCGAACAGAGGGAACAGTCTTTGACATCTGATTTTGTATCATAAGGCCATTGATTTAGCCTTACGATCTTTTCATCTTTTCAGCATTAGGTTTTCTTCGTCAATTAGTGGGCTCAGCACACAATATAGTGTGATGCTAACCATTATTATTCAACAACATGAATCCAAAGGCCATTGATTAAACCTTTAGATCTTTCAGCAACATTGTCTTTATCCAGAATAAAAATCCTGCATTACATCCAACCCGTGTCTGAAGAAAATATGCTCCCACTCCCATCAAATCATAATGTAATGCCCATCATCAAAACCATGCATTGTTGGGAAATGTTGATGCAATCTTCATTGTCGTAACAAGATACGAATGCAGTTTCTCAGCTTTGTATCTAGGTCTTCATATAGTGTTGTGCGTGCAATGCAACCTATTCTAAAAGTTGGATCTTTGTCATTCACATTGTGAATATATCTCATTCTCATTAAAACCTATTCACTCCCTTAAATAATAGGTAGATTTTTTTTTTTCAAGCAAATATTCATGCTATACCTCACATTTCTACTCTCATAGATAGATTTTGAATGAGATCTGATATTTTCTATTCTTACCAAAGAAAATCTATGATCCAATTATAATTCTCAAGACTTTATGAACAACAAAATAGAAAACACTCATCATATTCTCTCCACTAAAGATCTCACAAATACTCTCAATAAAAGATCCAAGATGGTCTTCAGCAACAACAGATGTCTTCGACATAGATCCATAATCATCAATAGCTGTTTTCTCTTCTTTTTTTTTTAAGTGCTCACCTCCCCACTAGTAATGTTTTATCCCTTCCAAATCTTCATATTTCCTCTCAATACCACCCTCATGATACTATTCAACAAAAAAAATGCCCATCCAAGGCATTAGAACATTGCATAATGCAAGTAGGCATGAAATGCAACATATCGGTCTGTATATAGGATGGATGCATATATCACAGTGTCTATATGATGCAAGTGTAATGTGTGTGGATATTTTAGCTCCAATCTTCATATAGAGTATATCACCTTCCAAGATGTATATTATGTCCTTCTCAAATAAGATGAAATATTTTTCTCAAGATAGCCTCTCACACATTTGTGTCATAAAAATAAAGTTAGTTGTTCAACTGGTAGTCGAACCACTAGTTTTTCCTTACTATAAGCTTAAAAAATAGAAGTATTTGATAGATATGGCAAATTAAGTTTGTAAAAATATAACCACTAAAATCTGTACATCTCATGCATAAACACACACTATATTTGATTTTGTATTGGATCCTACATTCAAACTGTCATTGTATATTGTATATTCTAATAAAACAATATCTTCATAAGTTGCTCATATATATTTCAAACATGAAGTTCACATTGATATGTAAATTTTTTAATCCTCCATTCATATAATAAAATTGTCGCCAAATTATGTGTCTAGTTGATCAAGGTAACAACTTTGGATGATAGTCATTTTTCTAAATAGTCTCATTGTCATGCCATCGTTTATGTGATTTTTTTCTTTTTCTTTTCAGTTTCGAATAGATATATTTTTCTAATTTTCTTTTTATACTGTTTCAAATTTAGGATTTTTTGTTTTTGTTGTATTTTCAAAAGAAAAAACTATCATATTATATACATTTTCATCATCATAATTATATCAATTTATTGGGATATTTCTTATGATAATTATCATGAAGCATCTCATATGTATGATGACTTAATATCATATTATATCATTTATCACAAATAATCTTGTAATATTTGAAACCTTTGATTTTTTTCAGCTTTTCTTTGATATTGACCATTTTTTTCATAGACTTTATTTTGAATATCTTTAGCTCTTTTGTAGTTATAATCACTTCTCCACCTCTTATCATGCTTACTTAGTATTTCGTCAGTTAGAGATTTTAATACTCGTATGCATTTACATTTTTCCGAGTTTATAAAATTTTGATAGAGTATTATAATCACAAAAGATAACATAATACTATATTGATATGGTAATACATCCAAAGATTCATTTACCATATATTTATTATAAATACTTTCGTTCATTTTCTTTTTAGTAGATATGTCATTGATCAATCTATCATGTATAGCATTTTGATCCACAAGTGTACACACTAATTTATCATCGATTGATATTTCAATATTTGTACCATATAATGAATTAACATAGTCATTATTCCAATGGCTAAACTCTTGAAGAACATTTTCATTTGTATTCTTGGTACAAATCTCATTATCGTATATTGAATTTATTTTTTTAGAATCTTCCATTTCTCTTTCATTCTGGTTTTTCATATTAGTTTTTTCATATAGCTCATTATTAATCAGCTTCAAAGATGAGTGATCCAACTTGGATAATTCTAATTCTAACTCTTTATCATATTCATGAACAACTTGTAACTCATCCATCTTAGATGATAAATCCTTTTGATCTTTTTTTGAATCAGATGGGTCATCATTTTTTTCCTTGGGAAGAATGGAAGTTATGTTTTGACCTTGAAACCTTTCATCAATGCCACCCATATTGAAAGTAATAATTTTCTTTATGAATTCTTCTAATCCAGCAAAACTATCTTCAATTTCTTGATCATTCACTAATAATGGTAATATTTGACTTTCAGACTGTGATATCCATATGTCATTTGGTATCATTTCTTCCTTCAAAAGACATTGACCTTGGAACAAGTTAGAATCAATCAAATTTGATTGGCCTTCTTGTTCTACTTCCTCAAGAGCATATTTATCAATTGTAGCATTATATATATTCTTCATTTTTTAAGTATTATCATATAAAGACTCCATCAATTTAGGGTATACATCAATGGAATGCACCACATCTTGAGTATCTTCACAACAATTGTTTTCTTCAATGACAACAATAATTTTATTTGATTGATTAATCTTATAGCCATCACCAGAACACTCGAATGCTCTCTGCCTCCAATACTTCAAAATGTAGCCTGTATCCGTGAATGCCTCTTTCCCAATACCTCGTGAGAGAGAGAGAGGGAGATCAGTTACCAATCTCTTTCTTCCAAACACCATCCCTTTTTGGCCTTCCATTGATTCTGATCCATTGAATTCAATTCTACCAATTATCATAAAAGTTTTGCATATCCATTGGACATGTGTCCATAGCAGATTGATTGTTTTCAGAATCGTTGAATAGGCCATAGTGGAAACTGCTCCACCGACCATTCGAAGTCTCTCTTCTTCTTAGCCACTCTTTATTGAAGGGCAAAATGCATTCATAATTGTCTTCTTAGTCTTCATATTGACACAACTCTTCTATAAATTATTGTGGCCTCAAGAACCATTTTCATTTGTTACTTTGAATTGCTCCCAAAATATAGGTATATGGTTGATTTATGTCTTCATAAATTTAAATGACATCCATTTTATTTTCACATATCCTGACTTAGTGCCTTACATTCTTAACTATCGCTCCCAATTGGAACTCGAATAATGTCCTGTGAGCAATTAGCAATTGCTTCTCAATTGAAACTTCATAAAGGCAAATATAATCCTCACCACCGCAAATCGTCTGATCATCATGTTTTCAAATGTGGTAAAGACTTTCATTATTAGCTCATCAATTCCAATTCGAGAATCGACATAGTACTTTAACTTGGCGATTCTGAACTGGCAATTTCTTTCCTTTTCTTTACTTAGACATTTTGAATCATGAACTGCTCGTCATTAGAAACTGCGACTGAACGTCCTTTTGTCTTCATGACATTAACCTTAGGACATTCCTTAATCTTCAAAAGGGTATTATTCGTGACTATCATTGATTTGTATTTTTGCTGATTGGTTGTCTTCGTCTTGAACTGAACTTTGATTGTCATTGTTTGCAGGACACTTAGCCTTTGGACCTTTCCTTGAAACTTAAGTCAGTGCATTAAAGGTACCTGGAATCTTTTATTAATCATGATATAAATAAGATACATTGATCAATTACAACATGGCAAACAATGGCCATTAACAACTATAGATATTTTTGTCCATCAGAGTCACTTATAAGTATTGTTATTCAACAAACTTATTAAAAATAGTAAAGTCTTAAAAATAGCTCTAATTCTTTTGATATAACTGTCATTTGACTACTTGATACATTTGAACCTGCCATAGAATTTTATAGCTACTCTTTAACATAGCTACATTTGTACATCAGTAGAAAGTGGCATAATAGCAGATTTTGCGCATATGAGATACGTCTAGCACATTTTCTTCTAGAAAATTAACATCAATGATTGTAGTTGCTGAAATTTTGACCAGAAAAATGCACTACACTCACCTAAACATTCCACATATAACACTATTTTAGTAATATTGGGAGAATTTTTTGATTTTGAAATGAATTAATTTTTCTTTCTGTCCTCTCTATTACATACTTGTGTGCTTGAATTTAAGTTCTAGCAAAGGAGCATGTGCTCTACTTAAGTCCGAGCACAGGTCTTTGTCAAGACTGTACGATTGACTTAATTTTGAACATAGGACCTCATAAAAGAAAAGAATGGGACTTGGGATTGTCCCAAAATTACAAAAACAGTGTTATATCCAGGAAAGTCATTCATTGTCCACATCAAGATCCCCTTTACCACAAAATCTCTTTGTTTGTGTGGTCTTGATATATCGCTCACTTGAACTCCTTGCCATAGAACCTTTGGCTCATCTACCAAGGGAGTCATATACACGTCCATATTTTTTGCCTTCTATTTTTCCGAGATAAGAAGGGCAAGCATTAGGTTCCCCTTCCTAATACTTAGGCAAGGGGGGATGTTGTAATTTACAAGGACAACCGGCCAAGTGGACCATGATGTGGAGCACAAACCGAATGGATTCACACCATCCATCGCCAACTCCAAATGCAAATGACAAGGCTCATCCCTAAACTCATACCAAGTAGCATCCACATGCTTCCATGCTGTGGACAATCGGCAAAGATCCTCATAGTATCGTCCGATGAACGATTGCTCGAATGCCCATGACATGAGCTCTGCTATGGACTTACATTTAAACATATGGCGTATCCTGGGTATGATGGGAAAATGCACTACGACCTTGGCGGGTATGGTCTCTCCTTGTAAATCTTGCCTTTAGCGGTGTTTCCCACAATGTGGACACGTGCTTGCCACCTCAAACTCACCTCTATATAAAACACAATCGTTGGGACATGCATGTATACTCTTGTAATCCATGCTGACTGTCGATAACATATTCTTGGCTTCTTGTCTAGATGCTGCCATGGTGTTATTTGGAGGCAACTTTTTCTTGAGCAATCTGAGACAAAATATTTATGTAATTAGTTATAGTTTCTCACAACACATGAAAAAATAAAATGAGGTTAAACGTCTATAACACACAAGGAGCTCGCAACTTTACCCAAACAACTCTATGATGCTCGCATCCGACCACCCGTACTTAGTTTGCAAGTTCAAAAGTAATAAACAAGCTTGCAACTTTGACATTTGTCCCCCTTATACAAAGGAATAGATGCCAAGCCACGCATCATCTCTTCTTCCCTTGTCAATGTGGCCTCAGGTGGATTTGTGAAGAATGCATCCATCTCGTCATCCATGTTGCCCTCATGATCATGCGTTGTGAATGGCACATCCTCGTGTATTGTGGCTCCTTGGGACATATCTTTGTGCAAGTCCACAGGTTTATGTGAGGAAAGTGATGGCTCTTGTGTGCTTGCACATCTGGATTTTGTCGATTGCATGGCAACTCTTGTTGAATTTACCGATAGTCATGTGAATGCGAGTCATCATTCTACACAAAAGAAACACACCAATAGTCCAAAACAACAAAATATTTTCTCCAATTCTGGACCGCCAAATATTGTCTCTCAATCTGTCCATACATGCGAACGTGTGATATAGTAATATGTCACTCTCATCGCAATGCATACTTACAACATGTACATGGGCATGGTATTCTCTGGTGTAGCCAGGCCTCTGATCCAATATGTGATGGTCCCGCCTCATCATTCGAAGAAGAAGAATGTGAACTCGCCATTTGCATTGGTTCACCTTGACAAGTAATAATGGATCAAACACAAAATTAGAGAGCAATACATGCCACTAACAGCTTTTTGGGAGGGATATACCGAGGTCCCTCGATATATCCCTCGATTTATACATGCTATAAACAAAGCAAAAATGTGATGAATAAGGCTCATTACCGAGGTAATTATTGCAGATTTCTTTCCGAGATGTACATCATGGTATATACCGAGGTTTGGAAACTTTTTTTTAAAAAAAAAAATCTTCATAAAAACCTCGGTAATAGGGTCGAAAATCCTCCAGAATGTTGTAGTGCCAATACACAAGCTAGCGGCTACCTAAGATGCATCCGCATGAATATGAAAGGGTTTACTCCAGTCCGGAGGTTGCAATTTTGATGCGTTTATCAAGGCATCAATCAAATCTCGAAACGCCTTATACTGCTTGATAGTCACCCTATACATGACTCCCTTCTTAAGTAACTCATGTAACATATGAGTCCTATTTGCATATGCATAAATATACCGTCGATGATACCTAGCCATCCCCAAAAATGTTTGCATTTCTTTTGAACTCTTTGGAAAGCGCATATTTTTAATAATTTCAATCTTAGTTGGATCAATGAATAATCCCTCTTTGGAAATGTTTTCTCCTAACAAAACTCCCCTCCTCACACAGAAAGTATAAGCAATTCAAGGGGTGTTTGGATGGCACCAAGAAATACAATGGATGGGGGGCGCACATCACCAAATCTACGAAGCCTTTGGCATTTTAACAGATCAGGAAGTCGGGGTGTTGCACTACAACCTAGGTCAAGTGGAAAATGTCAGTAGCATTGTGTCCTTGCCAGAAATACAAGGAGATGACACTGAGGTCCAGTCCGAGTCCACCAGTCCGAGTCCACCAATCCGAGTCCAACAGTCCGCAACCACAGAACGACACGGTGATGACTGAGGGCTTAATAGAAGATTCGGCGCCCAAACAACAGGATGGCGATTTTCATGCAGATTTCTCGTGAGGCGTGGAGGTTACTGTACAGGCTGAGACTGATCAAACTTAGGAGGTGCATGTTCCAGTGGAACACATGACATACCGAGATGATGAGAAAATCTGGGGATTCCTAAACACGGCGAACGAGTTTTCTCCGATGTTACGACATGGAATGGAATTCGTCAGGGAATAGCAGCAATTGGAGGGACAAGTGTCCTATTGGCATGCTATGCTCAAGCTTGGACAGGATGATCTGCCAACAGATGCAAGTCAACACCAAGATAGCCAAGATAGCCAAGCTGCGGAAGATCAACTTTTGTGTATGGTACCACAGAAATCAAGAGCAAAATGACTAAGGCAAGGAGGTGAAAAGCTTATACAATATTTTGCAGCAATGGATATTCCTACGCAATACCGAGCATGCTTGAAACATTGACTATGTATTCTTGCCAGGAATGTGGGACATCACCGCCGAGGAATGGGAGGAGCCATGGGACCTGAGTGAACTATATGAGTTCTGGCAAGAATCAGATTTAAAGACAAAGGCGATTCTGGCATGGGCATTTTTACAGAGGAAGATGAAGATTAACTATTCCGACGGAATCGAAATATTGACAAGGAGTTTCATGATGTTTGCAGCCGAGTATTTGCACGAAACCGAGCATACCTTGTCAGCACACAACGATGTGCATTATAGTGCCATTCAACGATAGGCCACGTTTAAACCTTGGAACATGATGGGATGTTGGTTCAGACATGAATTATTTCGTTCTGATACCACTTGTTGGGAATCCCACAGAAACAAACCTAGATGGAATTCGATTCTGTCCTCAGGTCTACTATCGTTTGTGACAGGATCTACAATCCTCCAAGGTGTGGACAGACACTGCTATCCTGCGTATGATTTGCTTATGCATTCAACAAGACAAAACCAATGTGCGGAATAAAATTTAAACCAGCTGACTAGAAACATACAACTATCAGACAATTAATCATTCGATCATGTTCAAGACAAGAAACTCTTATGCATAAACATCTACTAGATTATCAGAGAATTCCTTGAGCACTGTTGTGACAAACCCACACAGCGCGTCGGCGCGAAAGAAACTCTATCTTTCGCGAATCAAAACTTGTCGCGCTTACTAGCGGACTTCATGAACATTAGCTTGCATTGCCTACACAATGCCAAAATGCCTTTACTTGCATTATCTCAATTAATAATCAAGATCTTCATATATATAGAGAGGAGCACACGGTTAGCTGATCAGAAGATTACAAGAATGCCTGATTAGGCATGTCCCAACGGTATCTCGCAGTCTCTCAAGGCGATGTCCTCCTTGTACTTTCACGATCTCCTTTGCACTTTGATGTATGGAGGATTTATTGTCGTTGGGAGGAAAATTTCCAGTACTGGGTGCAGTAGACAGAAGGACATATCACCAAAAGAAAGGAGAACAAGGCGACTCAAAGGTCCGCAACATATGGGGTATTCGAGTTTTGACGTTTTATCCCAATCGCAATGAACCAAACGCAAGAGCTGTTCATTTATAGAACTTACACGCCAATCACTACATAATGGATAAAGAAGTCGATGCTAACGAAACAAACACCATCATTAGTGCCAGGTATCATGGATGATAATTAAAGCTATTGCTCAAACCTTTGCGATATGAATTGGCCATAACCACACCAAAATCAACCGATATGACATCGTTGCCCTGTACTTCCGAAATTCAAAGTGATTATAGTAACTGAAGCAAGGAAAGAGGCGAATCTGTAAGTCAATTTTTAGGGGTACACACATCAAGTGAAAGCGAAAGCGAACTTGACAACAAAGATGTCAAACGAAGGAAGCGATAAAAGAAAGCTGAACGTTGAACTCAGTGGATATCGTTTCTTTCCGCTGGGGGATATGTGTTAGGCCTATTTGGCCATAAGAATATACATTGTAAATATGAGTTGGATTCGAATGTAATTGAAGTTTTATTAGTTATCTATTTGCAATGGAAAATGTAATTACATGGTTAGGTAGATAGGTTAGGCCAAGTTGCTTTATTGATATTACGCAATTAGAATAGGTAGGTTGGTTGATGAGAAGTCATATTCATGAGGAAGTTGAACAGACTGACGATTGTGGTTCTTATGCGGTCTCTGCGAGAAGATGAACCGATCAGTTGCAGTCATTGCGGAGTGTTGTGATACTACATTGCGGTATCATGCAGGAATATAAATAGGAGACTTGCAACTGAAGGAGGGACACTTGATTTTACACTGTTTAGGTAGTAGTATGGTCAAGCGTCAGAGGGGTGAGAGCCAAGCGCTTATATGTTCAGTATTCCATACTCCATATTATACTGCAGGCAGCAAGATGAATTTCCTTGTCAATTAGACTTAGTGGAGTTGTTCTTAGTATATTACGGGTTCTGTTGCCATGATTAAGACCAGGTAGTTAAGGGATAAAACAACTTCCTAACACCCGCAAAATGAAAAAATTGGGGGCCCCGACTGTATTTGCAAATCAATTTCGCGAGTCTTGAAGAGAAGATTTTGAGAGAGAGAGAGAGAGAGAGAGAGAGAGAGAGAGAGAGAGAGAGAGAGAGAGAGAGAGAGAGAGAGAGAGAGAGAGAGAGAGAGAGAGAGAGAGAGAGAGAGAGAGAGAGAGAGAGAGAGAGAGAGAGAGAGAGAGATGGGTTTTCATTTTTTATTGGTTGATTAATGAACGATTGTTCACTGTTGGCTTTTGTAGAAAAAAGTGATGCAATTTTGAAGGAGAGGAGACAATCCAAGCAAATGCATGAGGTATGTTATGCATGATAAATTTTGCTAGACTACATTTGAGTCATAAAGTGCATATCATAATATCTTCAACATGGTGAGATTGATGTAACAATGATTGATTATTTGTAATCTAACAATGATTCTTTGATTTGTAATCTAACAATGATTTGTTTGTCATTGTTGCTTTTGTAGAGAAAAAAAGAGATGCATCTTAGAAGAAATTAAAGACCATCCAAACAATAGATGAAAAAAACATAAACAATAAACAATCATTTCATAGAAAGTGAGATAGATATGATCAAATACAAAAGTTTATATTCATAATCCAAAAAAGTGTACATATTCGCATCTAATTCTTAAAAAGGGCTTTGATGCTAATACCTTTTTTTCTACTTTTGCAAATGATAAAAATACATCAAATCTAAGAAGTAATTATAGGCTTCTTAGTCTTCGCTCTCTTCTCCCTCATCGTCGTCCGAAGCCAAATCTTGTCCTTCCTCTTCGCCTTCGTCCCCTTCATCTTCATTCCCTTCTTCTCCTTAGTTTCCTCTCGTACTTTCTTCCACAGAGTGGATGCCCTCTACATACACATTCAAAAAAACAAATGAATGACTATTAGCCAAATACATGTCATAAAAATGACATGAGATGAAAATTATGTATAAAAAATATAAGAAATACAAATTATGTAGCAAAAATTTACCCTTGGATGTACGCCTTGTGCCGCAAGATGATCAACCAAGGCACTATAGCCTTGGCAGTATCCGATATCGTACTCGGCATTTGTATATTTGCGCCCATAATCTTCAACCTACATCAACACAATTTGACATCTTGCCATTCACAATTTGACACATAGCAAGTATGGATAATCAATAAACAAGATCAAAGACCCAAATCTGAGTCCACACATGTGTACTACAGGCTGTAGTATATCCTTCAACCTGTGAAACAAGTAGAAATTGATTTGTTTTCATTTAAATCACAAAAACTCAATGTACATAGTGAACTAGCTTGAGATTTCCAATGAGCTCCAAAAATATTCTATCTTCTCACTATGGGAGCTTGGAATACGTAGCAACTTTGACTTCCTTCTTGAAGTTAGGTGGATTTCTAGCATGTAATAAGGAAGTTAACTCACTCTTCTTGCCCTAAAATGAAACCCTAGCCTAGATCCTAGAGTTATGCTTGGTAGGTAGCTAGCTGGTCAAATTTTCACCTTAAACTTAGGTGTAGGTCCTATAAAGTAGGGATGACCACCAAATAGACATGACCAACTCTCTTGACTTGACCTAACCTACATTAGGAGTGGGTTTCCATGTGGCATCTTGGCCTCCCATGTGTGGAACCCAATTATACACAATATTTACAAAGTTCTACATGGCTAGATTTGCCAAAATAGGCTATTTTTCACACTCGTCAAATCTAGCCTTGGAAACAATAATGTATCTATATACAATTCTAGGACCTGATCTTAACAACCAAAATGAATCATATTCAGGTTTAGAAGATGACTAATGAGCCCCCAAAGATGATGACAAGGTTGCAAATGTGTCCTTTTGGAAAGCCATGTGGGAGTAGACCCACTATCAATCCACCAAGTGTCCTTTGAGTTGCTTTTTCTTGTTGGAGTGGATGTAGATGCCATCAAAGATGAGATCTCCTCATCTCCATCCTCTTCATATGCAAGGTTCCCTTGTTTGTCCTCCTCCTCTTTTGATCTTAGCCTCTTGTAGCATTTGGATGCATAATGCCCCTTCTTTCCACAAAAGGAGCATTTTTGCTTTGACTTGTCCTTTGAGCTTGATGCATCATCCTCTTCTTTGGCCTCCTTGGGATGCTTCTTCTTTCCATTGGTCTTCTTTTTGCCCTTGAATGAGAAATTGGACTTCTCATCTCCATCCTGCAAAGATAATGAATTCATTCTTGCCTTGTGTGGAGCATCCTACACTCTTCAGCCACATGCACACTATGGAGCTTATCAATAGATGGCAAAGTGTCTTGGATGGCAAAACTTTGAACCAAATTTTCAAAGTCATCTCCTAGACCATTAAAAACAATTTGTACAAGCTCTCCATCTTGAATCTTCTCTCCAATGGAAGCCAACTCCCTATTTAGAGACTTGATTCTGAGTACATAATCATGTGCACTCTCCTCACTTATCTTCATGCTTTGCAGAATCTGATTCCTAGGCATGAGAACCCTCGAAGTGTTATTAAACTCATAGATTAATTTTAAAGACTCCCAAGCCCCTTTAGCACTAGTACATGCTGATACTTCTCTCCACAAATCATTGCTCACAATCATTTTCACACAATGAAGTGCAAGCCTAGATCTCTTCTTGTATCTAGCTAACTCTTGTGCACCTAGAGGTTCATCCTCATCTTCAATCAGAAACTCATTAAGGTCTTGGAGCACCAAGAGTGACTCCATCCTAACCTTCCAAATAGCATAATTTGTAGAATTCAATCTCTCAATAGCTTCTAGAAGGTATGGTCCAGCAGATCCCATCTTACTAGTGACTTCTACAAACAAGAAATAGATTTGATTGACTTGAAACCCACAAAGGTCTCACACTTGCAGTGTTTCACTCAAATTTGATTTCTAATCCGACAAATGGAATTATAATCACAGTTCTATCACTCCCTCACAAAGCTGGAATGAAGATAAGATGAAGTGAAAACTACTTTCAAACAAATCTTGCCAAGAAATGGATTTGATTGTCTTTAGAAACTCACTAAGGTCTCTTTCTTCTAGTGTTTCACTCAAATTAGATTTCTAATCCAACAAATGGACTTATAATCTCAGTTCTAACACTCCCTCACAAAGTTGGAATGAAGATAAGATTATGTGAAATCTACTTACAATCAAATCTTGTCAATTTTGGCTATTTTTGGACAAAAAAATGACTTAATCTCTTTCTTTCTTCTTGGTGTACTTTCAAGACCTGTTTTGAACCTTTACACCAACAGCTCACAAATTGAATTTACAGTGACCAAATGAATGTAGTGCATTTAATGCTGGTTCAGAAGTGCCCACATGTGGGAACAATACGGAATTTGATCCTAAAGAAGTTTGGAATCAATTCCTACGACCAAAACTTAGCACCAAACTCGCCCTCACAAGACTAGTTCTTAGCACACAAAACTACTAAAAATGGTTTTTGAATGAGTCTAAGAACAAAGCCCTTGTACTTGGCTCTAATACCATGTGAAAGTACAATACTTTGAGGACCAAAATGGATCTTAGAAGATCCATGAGAGATTATGTGCTTGCTTAACAATGCATCAAAAAACTAGACAATAAATCTTGATCTAGATTAGCAATTTGACACATAACAAGTATGGATAATCAGTAAACAAGATCAAAGACCCAAATCCGAGTCCACACGTGTGTACTATAGGCTGTAGTACGGCCTTCAACCTGAGAAACAAGTAGAAATTTATTTGGTTTCATTTGGATCACAAAAACTCAATGTACATAGTGAACTAGCTTGAGATTGCCAATGAGCTCCAAAAATATGCTATCTTCTCACTATGGGAGCTTGGAATACATATCAAATTCGACTTCCTTCTTGAAGTTAGGTGGATTTCTAGCATGTAATAAGGAAGTTAACTCACTCTTCTTGCCCTAAAATGAAACCCTAGCCTAGATCCTAGAGTTATGCTTGGTAGGTAGCTAGTTGGTCAAATTTTCACCTTAAACTTAGGTGTAGGTCCTATAAAGTAGGGATCACCACTAGATAGACATGACCAACTCTCTTGACTTGACCTAACCTACATTAGGAGTGGGTTTCCATGTGGCATCTTGGCCTTCCATGTGTGGAACCCAATTATACACAATATTTACATGGCTAGATTTGCCAAAATAGGCTATTTTTCACATAAAGGTGATAAAAGATCCTTTGAGGACATCACACGTTTTAGGAGTCTTATAGGCTCCTTAATTTGGCTTACCATTACTAGGCCCGATTTGAGTTTTTGTGTGCACAAATTTAGTCAATTTATGCAAGATCCCAAGATCCATCATTGGAAGATGGCCAAGAGGATTCTAAGATATGTATCTTCATCTTGTGATTATGGTCTACTTTATAAAAGTGAAGATCTATCCATTGTTGGCTACTCGGATTCGGATTTTGCAAGTGACAAGATGGATCGAAAGTCTATTAGTGCATACACTATATTTCTTGGAGACAATCTAATATCTTGGCTTTCCAAAAAGCAAGATACTATATCTCTCTCTTCATGTGAGGCCGAGTATAAAGGACTCACTACAACTAAAAAAGAGGTGATTTGGATCGAGAGATTATTATTGGAGCTAAAGTGCATCAAGGAGGATGATCTACCAATGATCAAGTGTGATAATATCTCGGCCCAGGCTCTTGCCAATAATCCCATATCTCAAGCAAGGAGCAAGCATATAGAAGTGGCACACCATTTTGTGAGAGGAAAGCTTATTGGAGGAGAAATCTATTTGGAACATGTCAACTCATCCTCTTGTATTGCAGATCTACTCACCAAGCCTTTGAGCAAAAGTGCCTTCATCAAGCATAGATCTAATCTTGGAGTTATATCAAGATCAATACTTAAATCTTCATAGATAATTTTTTAGGAGTGTGAAAAATGGAAAAAGATTATCTATGTTAGATATAAGGGGTCTTATGTTTTTCCATTACAATCATCTTGGTGTAGGAAGATGATAGGGTCAAATTTGGCATAGATGGCAAATTATCCAATTCCACATGTAATGCCACTATTGAGCCAAAATAGAGTAGGAGGTAGAACTCAAGCTAAATGGATAGTAGACAAGTGTAATGCTTTGGTTTGATTAAGTTTTTTAGAGGTCCAATAAGATTTAGAGGTGGAACCATGAGTGGTCGAGTAGAATTTGAGATATGCTTGGAAATGGTCCAATAGAATTTAGAGGTGAATGGATCAATGGTCCAATAGGATTAAGAGGTGGCAAAAGTGTGGTTCAATCATGTTTGAGCATTGTGTTAGTTTGTGGATCTATAGTCTCATTGTACTCCTCACTTTTATCTAATTGATTTTGAGATTGAGTGGATTTTGAGTGTAAGTGATTTTCTAGTTTTCTCTCTCTATCCGAGAGCTATTGATGATTTTCTCTCTCTACCCAAGGAGAGCAGCTTGTTTTTACTTAGAATAATCTTTTAACACTTCCCACACGTGTGAGTGAGAGTTGGAAGTGAGCTTGAGTCGCTAGTTTTTGAAAAGTACCTGCGTGGGGTAGCTGGTCTTTAAGTTGCAGTATGTATGGGCACAAGAAAAAGATGTAATGTCATGTCTGTGAACTGCCTGGAAAATGAGTGAGAAAGCTTGATCTGCATACTCAATGCCTATGCTTGAGGTGAGATGGATCTTGACAGAAGAAAAACCAAGTCCTTCTTGTAGCAGGTGCTCGTTCATTATGAGTAAGAATGAGATTTTTTTCCAACGCACTACTCATCATACGATAGAAAAGCTTTCCAAAGCCAAAAAAACCTGCCATAGGAACTTCTGCAATCGCTTACGTAAGTTCATAATCATGTTCCACATACATAGTATACGTAAATGACTCATTAATTCTATAAAAACCTCTTCAGTGCGTAGTCTTCTCGTCAGTCCCATCACAGCTAAATGCGAAGCTGGATTTACAAAAGCAGTACGGCACAAATCACGTCTATTTTTGTTACACCACTTTCGTTTTCGCCAAACAAACTACAGTATGGCTGTTTCAGATGACTTCTTGTCGGAAAATAGCATATGAAGTTCCAAACTGCTTAGACTTTGATTCTTATACTAGTCTTCATGGACTGTTTCCTGAGCTTGATTTATATCTCGGCCTCGTTATTAGGTTTCTTTGATAATCAGTTACAGATGTTAACTTGAATTTTGAAGTTCGGAGTTTATCAAGAAACTGTTTTTCTAATTACAATGTTCGCTTGATTCCAGTATTCTGCTTGTTGTATGCTGGATTATTATACATAGCTCTGCAACTCGTTTCCTGCTGATTTGGATCAGCGAATTCTGTCTATATAGCAACGATCGTGTCGTCCGGTTTCACTCTCAGAAATCTTACATTCTTTGTAAGTTTATATTATTCCGATTTTTTAGAAAACTTGATTCATATGTTGAATATAGCTCTCTATATAATATTGCAACAATTTGATAGTTATATACATATATCAATTACATCATGTTTTCTACTTTTCAAAAAAAGTTATATATATATATAGATAGATAGATAGATAGATATATATATATATATATATATAGAGAGAGAGAGAGAGAGAGAGAGAGAGAATGTGGTAGGTAGGAAATAGAAAGTTGTCTACATAACCATTAGCCTCAGCTCAGAACTAACACACTACAGGCAAAGGTAGGTACCGATTTTTGTAACTGTTATTCCAAACATAAGCTTCATAGCGTCACAAGAAAAATATGACATGTTCCTACATAGGAAAATTGTAGAATTTCCTAGTTAGAGACATTTTTTACTAATTAAGAGACTCCTTCTAAATAGGAAAACATTTTTCCTAGTTAAAAAATGTTTGTGCACAAATTCTATCTAGGAAAACATTGAAATTCCTAGATACATTTGCACCATCTCTAACTAGGAAAAAGATTTCCTAGTAATAAAATGTATCTTGGCATATATTTCATCTAGGGAAAATGTATGTTAGGAAAACCCTTGATTGTTAGGAAAAGATTTTCCTAAATAGAAAAATGTATGTGATATCAAGTTCATTTAGGAAAAACATTTAATTTTCTAGATACCTTTTGAATTGTGAATTAAAAAAGATTCTTATTTATTATAAAGGCATAGGCTTTGTCACTTGATATAGCTCAAAATCAATGCAATATATCAATTGAGATATCACTTTCGATGTTCAAAAATCAATGCAATATATAAATTGAGATATCACTTTTGATGCAATATATCAATTGAGATACAACTTTGGCATGTAATGCACAAGGTTGTTCATAGAGTGATCGAATTCAAGGAATACCGAGCTGCTTTCATGCTTCAAATCATTCAAAGTTGATGCATGTCACCCAAAATAGCTAAAATATAATGCCCAACAAGTTGGTGCTTATCATTAAGCAAAATTTATCAAATGATCAAAATTGACAATTCTCTATGATAATAACTTCAAATTGTTCGAGTACGATTTCTTATCAATGGAAGTATTTCCTACCACTTCAGATAGCTCAAATATGATATCTATTTCTCAAGATAGCTTGAATTTAATGCCTACACAAGAATGCTCAATTTTGATCGTCACCTATGGACATGGCTCATTGAATGATCGAATTTGACTAATATCGACTCCAATTGTACATTTAAATTGCTCATGTTCGATCCGTTGTTGATACTATGACAAAAGATATCCCAAACTTTATTTCACTTGAGATCAATCAATTTTGGCCCTTATCGCTCAAGAGTGTTTGTTGAGTGATTAAATTAGATGAATCCTAAGCTTAGGACAACTACATAACTCAAATTTCATGCATATGACTTAAGATAGCTCAAATTTGATGCAAAACATGTAATTTTGGACTTTATTAGTTGACATGGCTCATTGAGAGATCAAGGTCAATCATTTTTAAGTCTAGTACATTTAGATTGTTTGAATTTGATTGCTTTTTTATGGAGTTGCCCCCTATCACATGAGATAGCTTAAATTCAATGTATATCACTCAAGACAGCTTGATTTGGGACATTATCACTCAAAATGTCCCTTAAGTGATGAAATTAGAGGAATTTTGTGTCCAAGACTTATAATTAGACTAGAGCCAACTTGATGTCTACATGTCTCAATAACTTCAGTTCAATGCCTATACTACAAGTTAGTCTCTAACTACTTAACATGGCTCATCAAGTGAATTTAATCGATCAAGTGAACTTAATCGATCTCAAGTTTAAAGCATTTAGATTGCTTGAGTTCTATCTCTCATTGATGGAATAGGTTCCTATCACTTGAGATAGCTCATATTGACATCTGCTAAAATAGGCCAATTACCTCTTCAGATTCTATTTGAACATCTACCAATCAATACTCTAATTGAAACTATGACAATGAATGATGAGTCCCTTGAGACCACTCAATTTTGGTCCCTATTGCTCAAGAATGATGAAAGTAGAAGAGTTTTGAGCTTAGGATGACATAGCTCGAATTTCATCCACATAACTCAAAATAGCTCAAATTTATGCGTAGCATGTAAGTTTGACTTTTATTAATTTACATGGCTCAAGTTTAGTCCAATATGCTTAAGTTTCCTTAATCTAATTCCAATATGCTTAAGTTTCCTTAATCTAATTCCTTCTTGACAATGTTGACCCCTATCACATGAGATAGCTAAAATTCAAATATACATTGAAGACGGTTTGATTTTGGACATGTTCACCCGAAATTTTTATTAAGTGACGAAAGTAGAGGGATCTTGAGTCCAAGACATTAAGCTAGCACAAATTGTATGTCTACCACTTGCAATAACTTCAGGTCTGTCAATAGACTTAGCTCAATTTTGGTTGTTATCACTTGAATTGTTCATAGAGTGATAAAATCAAAGGCTCCACATAATGAATCGAGCGACCAAAATTGATCAATCTCAAATTTAGGATATTTAGATTGCCCGAATTCATTCCCTTGTAGAAGAGATTGGCCCCTATCACTCAAGATAACTAAAATTTGTTGAAAATGCAGCAAAATAAGTCCAATTGCTCCTATCTTCACCAAAGCGCTTCCCAGGATCAAGCACCAAAAATTCTTCAACAAGCTGAACCTGACAAAAATACCAAGACACCAACCGTCACGTTAAGGGGGACTGTTGAAAATTAAGCCCATAGTTGTCTCCTTGGTGAATGACTAATTTCTATTTCATGATTCTTCCTGCATGTTTATTGATCATTGATCTAGGATTAGGTGAAACCAACTTTAGTTCTATGTCTGCTCATCGGATACCTGCAGGAATCACAAACTCAGGCAACCAATTTATTTGAAGAACGTCTACAACTTGCTTCTGGCTGATCTCCAACAAAGGGTAACCAATTGTGTCATAATTTCAAAGTTCAGATGCTAAATTTAATAACTTGAAGTCATTGAAGACTTGGCCATCTTCAACGACTGCCAAAAAACTTGCATTTAGACGGGACAGTCTGCAGAAATACACTACATTTCAACAAGTTTGGCTTTTTTCCCGAAATGTGAAAACTTGCATAGTTCAAAAGTTTACTATGGAGAAAGCACCTAAATAAAATCCAAAATAGATTAAGATTCGACTCACTAAAGGCATGCATTCTTATTGGCTCCATACTTATCCTTGATGACCTTATTGGAGTGATTGGTACACTTGGCTCTTGCTCCTCCTCAAGATCAAGATTGTCTTGATCATCGGCCACCTCCCTCTTGATAGCTTATTTGATTGAGAAATCAACAAGCTTATGCATCTTATTCTCATCAAATATGACATTTCTAGAAACCACAAACTTGTTGGAAGATGAAATGTATACCTTGTATCCCTTGCTTGCATTGCCATACCTGAGCATGATCCCCTTGATTGATGATGGATTATCCTTTGTCCTTGTCTCCAAAGGTGTATGCACATAGAAAATGCATCCAAACACCCATTGAATCCTTGAGATTTGGCTTCTTTCCATATAAGACTTCAAATGGTGTTTTGCCTTCAATAGAGGAAGTCTATTCATCAAATAGGGGTATAGGGACAAGAAAACTCCTTTTTGTTGAATCTCACACGTGTGGGAATGCCAAAAAGTGTGATAACGACATCCTAATACTTTGTGATTGCTCAAGATCAAGTGCAGATTGATAATCAAGATCTATCTCTCAATTCTATGGCAAGGGAACATATCTACGTGCATAAAACCATCATTCTGATGAGAATCAGATGTCAAATTGGTCGTTCTCAAATTGAACCCAGATGGAATTCGATTATGTCTGCTGGCTACTGCTTGCTATGACGGATTTACAATCCTTCAAAGTATAGGCAGACACTGCTGACCTACGTTTAATTGTTTAAGCATCCAACAAATATGAACCAGTGTGAATAGTAAACAACTGATTGTGAACAAATAACAGTCAGACATCAAAGCATTCAAGGTAAGAAAACAATCTGCATAACATCTACTATATTATCAGAGAATTTCTTGAGCGTTGTTGTGACAAACCCACACATTTCATCGGCGTGAGAGTATCTATGTCTCTCATGAATCAAAAATTGTCTCGCTTACTAGTGGACTTCTAGACATCAGCTAGCACCACTATGCTTAGCTCAGGTTGACACTCAACCAATTGACACGTGTTTGATCTGTTTATATAGATAGAGAGAAGAAGCTTTAATATGATATGAGATTACAAGAACGGTTGATTAAGCATGTCCTAACAGTATCCAGATCGTCTGTGGAGGAGTGACGTCCTCCTTGTACTTTCTTGATTTCCTCTGTATTTTCTTTGTACTTTGAAACGTGAAGATCCTCCGCCTTTCGGTCTTCGTGTCTTCATGCCTTCTTCTGCCTTCGGCCTTGCCATTGAATTCATCTAGGTCCACGAACATTTCATCTTCGTGTTTGGGTATCCTTCAGTCAACAAACATTTGACCGTCACCTTTGGGTCTTCAGTCCTCAAAGCTTTGGTCTTCGCGTCCGAGCAGTTTCCTTGCATTTGTGCAGCATTAGAGGAATTTTGGATTGTAAATGGGCCTTTTGAAAAAATGCCTTTTATTTTTTATCACCATTTTCAACTTTTTTTGGACCAATAATGAACGTACATGTGTACTTCTATGTAATGTAGAAAACTGCCCAAAAATTTGGGGCAAAAAAAATCTAAGTTTATAACATAGAAAAACTAAAAAAAGGGGGAGGGGGAGTTTTACGAGACAAAGGAAGTAAGAGGAGAGGAGCCATTCTCCTCAAGACACTAGGCCCATTTGAGGCCCGCCGATGGCCCCCGATGGATGCCATCTGGCTTGCTGGCCAGGCTCCCCCCTCCCCATTTTGAATGGGGGCGTGTCGGCGCATTGGCATCAGCGTGCCCCCAAGGGGCACCATATTTCTGCAATGGCCCAGGGCCAGCGGGTCGTGCAGCATCATCTGTATCCATGCAACATCATCCTCGAGCAGATCCTCGAGCAGCGCATCATCCCCCGACTCCCGAGCAGCATCATCCCGAACTCCCGAGCAACATCATTCCCCGACTCCCGAGCAGCATCAGTCCGGGCAATTGCTAAAGATGGTGACCCTTGGGAGCACCAACATAAGAGGGGGCGTGTTGGCGCCAATGTGCCAGCTTGCCCCCATTCAAAATGGGTGAGAGGGAGCCTGGCCAGCAGGCCAGGTGGCATCCATCGGACCATCGGGCCCTGAGGAGAATGTCACGCCGAAGGAGGGGGGGGTTGTCTCCAAGGAGCACGCCCCCTCCCCTCTCCCTTCACCTCTCTCATAACCTCCCCCCCCTTTTAGTTTTTCTATGTAATAAACTTAAATTTTTTTTCACTACTCTATGTTACATGTGCATAGTAAAGCTATCCATCCTTCTAATAGGAATCGTGGAGGAAGATGCTCAAAATCTATTGGACCCCTTTTTCACCTCCTCTAGATGTGATTGGATGAGTGACTTATGACTCCCCTAATTTGATTGGACCATCTCCATAAAAATCCCTCTTTTGACTGGTCTCTTGATTTTATGCCAACACTTTGACATGAGCCACATATTCAATTTAATTAGACATTGATAGAGCATATCTAGATTGACATATAAAAGCATAATCATGATGAAAGTAGATTTGAATGGAGAAATTGTTCTGTAGATTTGAATGGAGACAATGATTTGGCAAGTGACAACAAGAAAATTCCGAGTAGCACAAACAATAAGATCTTAAAAATGTGTTCTTCCTCGACAAATTCAAATCCAAAGAATAAGTTTTCCAATAAGGTCCGATGAAAGTAACAAATTGACTTTGGTACAATCCAAAGTCTCCCACCAAACAATTGATAATAGTCGAACGCATTCATTTTGAGATTAAGCAATTCCAGTATATGACGTGCATCCCAACACTAGAGGTGGTTTATTTGTTGGTCAAATTTGGGCAAAGTATGGGAATTGAAACAGTACAATCACATACACTTGAAATTTGATTTGACTGATGAAAATGGCAATAGCATGTGAGAAAATTAGATCCAAAACAAACGTAATGGATCTCTAAGATCTTGACCAAATTTGGATGCACATCTAGATTTAGCTACAAGATAGAAATCATCAATTTTGGCATGCTATAATTGCATAAATCACTAAGATCTGATCATAAGCATAAAAATACAATAAGGTATTGTCCATGTTCGTACACCAGCAGCAGCCTACTGTCCTTCACACGTGTGGAAGCAAGATTAATCACAAAATTGACATTCTACACTAGAAATCAAGATATCTTGAGAAATATGAAAGAGATGGATATAGAAACACGAGAGATAAATTCTCCACAAAGAAAAAAACTTTGATGATTATTTTTCCACGCTGGTACAGCTATTTATAGCTTTCGAATTTTCATTTGGCCAATTGTTCTAAACTTGCCGTAAATGGTAACTTCTTGGTACTTCATCAAAAAACCTATAAATTCTAGTCTAGATGCAATGTATGAAAACTAGCCAATTATAATGGGTCCAAATCTGACCTCATCCACTTATCTACTTGCCAAAAATAGTACAAACACTATTTAGTCCTTTATTAACAAATATAAATCTATCTCTAAGTTGAAATTCCATGTTGGCCTCAAAATTGCCAAAAAACACCATTGCGAGTCGAATGAGAAACTTTACGAACAAAAGAGAAGCTTTTGGAATATTCCCGTAAATTCCCTCAAAAAGTGTCTTAAATTAGGGTGCTTTTCAAAAACACCTTGCGCATGTATAAAGCATGTTTGAAAAACGACAAAAAAAGGGTGATTTTGCACATTTCAAGATTTTTGAACTTTGAAAAGACTTGGTTTGTAAGTCGCTTTTCATAATGAAATTTAAAATAAATAACAAAAAATTGACACATTAAAATTTGCTCTATTTTCAAAAACATGCATTTTGACACAATAAACTATACACAAAAATGTCTTGATTTCATGTATTTTACAAAATTAAATGGTAGCCCTTCGCAAAATGTCCAGAAATTTATGCTTCTTGCACTAATACCAATACATACAAAAAAATTTACATGGGACTTTCACTCTCGTAGCCATTTGTTTCCCCCGTGAACCACGGAGAAGATCCTAAAGATGTTGTAGAAGCGTCTTCTTCTTCACAATTGACAAGAATACCACCTTCCTCCAAATGAAGACCAAGAGCTTCGAGATTGTTTACTTTAGCACGAGTTCGAATATTACTAGGACCAACAAGTGTCTAGATCTACTACCGATCATCTTTCTCCTACTCTGAAGTGAACTTCGTACGAAAGGAAATGTCATGATGGAAGCAAAATATATAAGTTGGGATTCTAATAACCACTAAAGAAAGTGGAAGTCCTATGATGGTTGGAAAGAGCTCACTAAGCTGATATAAATATGGCAAGCAGAAAACCACTACAGAATGAGAAAGAACCGACACTTGAGCTAGGTGTAACCCAAGAAAAGAGTCATTAAGCAATATTGGCAATCTTAAGCAGTAGTTTAGGGTTTAAAGTACCAATCCTTACAAGCACTCTTGATCATTAGAATTGAAATCCACTATCAAAATTTGGGATAAAGGCGCAGTTTACTCCGAAACTGTTTCGGATATTTGATAGGTCGAACGAAATAAGTGTGAAATCTTTTGTTTCAGCTTCCCGAAACTCCTACGACTTCTGAGGCTTTACAAATCTATAGACAGTATATCATCAATTATTTATTTTCCACCGAGATTCTATCAGAAGGTATCTTGGTGAAGAATGGCCCTTATATCGTAGGATTCTCCTGTCTATTGGAGTATTAACCAAAGAAAGATGCAGCTTTTGTTGATTGTTGTTCTTCGTAAGATTTAAGTCGTCTTGAATGATTTATTCATTGCTTGATGGCGAGCTCTGCCAGGGTTGCCGGCTATCCCTTATTGCAAGTGCTGCCATGTATGAGGTGCAGATCTTTCCCCCTCCCTTGAAGGATGTTGTTCACACTCTCAACTCACCACTGGTAACTGCATGCATTCTATCCTTGATTTCAATAGCTCAGCTGAAGCATGCTGCATGAGGCTAAGTCTCAAGAGCTCTAGGATTCCAGCCCAGCTCGCTAGTGGTCACTCACAGAGCTTTCAACGTGCAGCTTGCTATCAAGCTTCATCTTATTCCACCACTTGATGAGCTTTCCTATAATAATAACACCCTCAGAGCTCCCTACACAGTGCAGAGCTATTAGCAACTTAGAGGTAAATGTGTAGGTGTATTTCGGCTTTTGAAAAGTCTTTTTTATAGCGTCTACCTAATTCGAATTTCTTTGTCAATGCCAGTTGAACCTGGACTCCTGAGTACAACATCTACACTTAGCTCTCTCAAATGCGGCCGAGACATTCAATTTTGTACTAGTGAAATAGCAGTACAACACTGAGCTTGGTGAATGCCCCTGTTGGATCGTCCCGGTCTGGACATTCGCATTCGCTTCTGCATGATCAGGGAGTACTCTCATGCATCTCTCTCATTCTCTGGCTACACATTCAGGCTGAGACTGTTGTACGTACTGATTGCGCTGGCCGTAGCCTCAGCCTTGTCGGAGACTCGCTGGCCAACATGCATCTTCAGATTTGAGAGTCCGCCCTGAATGTTCATATTGGTATGGAACTTTGACTCGTAACTTTGTAAGTCTTCTCTTCAACCTCTCAAAGCTTGAGTATGAGAGAAAATAAGTTCCTCGCTTTTTTAGACATCGTTGGAATTCTTTGATTGCTAGCAACAGCGATCATCATACATGATTAATTGGACTATATTGATTATACGCGGACATCCCTCAGCCGAATTGTCGGTTTTGCAAGCTTGCATTCAAGCCTGAAGAGTATCGAGTCCAAGCAAAAGGGAGAGCAGCGGTGTCCAGCAAAAGAAAATAGTTTTTGTCTAGAACTCGCTCACGTCTATAAAGAGAGTGATGAAGGAAGGTGGATATCCGGATAAAGGCAGACCGGAGAGCAAAGACTCAAGTGTTCTGGCGAAGTTGAGGTCTGCAGAAAAGGAGAAGACGAAGCTGCGAGATAGACGGCGGCGCGCAATCACAACCAAAATCTTTTCGGGGCTACGCAAGTACGGAGGCTACAATTTACCACCAAGAGCAGACATTAATGATGTTTTAACAGCTCTGGCTGCGGACCCAGGCTGGATTGTGGAGAGCGATGTTTCCGACTACGTGGATCTGTTTAACATAATTGCTAAGGTGTTTCCAAGACGCAAGCTATTGTCAAGCATAGAGGTGATGGGCAGAGGATGCATGATTTCTTTTCCGCTTTGAAGATACTCAAGAGGGAAATCGGTGGTGTGCCAGGAATGTTTCTATGGACGGGTGATCGTTCCAAAGAAAATGGTTTTCTAGTTGAAAAAGTTGCCCAGTGTTTACTGTAAGAAAAATCATGTAGTTCAATTCAGTTCACCATTTAGAAATATGATCTTCATATTCATATAAGCAATATCATGATTTCATAGAAATTGTCAACTTAGTGCCACATTAGCATTTCATTTTATTATACACCTCATATCTATTCGCACTTTCATCAATCGCAATGTACATCAAAGTGGTCCATTTAATGTACTCATAGTATTAATCGTACACACAATGTGACTTAATGTATGTCACCATATATGACCACCAAATCGGCCCAACAATATTATATGATGCCAAGTCCATTTAAGTGCAAAATAATTCACGACTAATGAACTAGTTAAGAAGGACGCATCTCTACATAACTTCATCTCTCTCTTCGCCTCATTGTTGTGTTGAGGGATTCTTAGAAGCAAGCATCATGGGTTCTCTATCCCATATGTATGATGCCTATGCAATGTTGCACAAGTTTGATCTTCAACAACATCAATACCTTCCATTACCCGAAATCAACCCTTTTAGTTGATGACTACAAAATTTCATCACATCAACAATGGCATGTTTTTTAGTGAGATTGAAAGTGAATCATTATGGATAGGGACACCTAAACTGAACATTTATTGTCAATCATTTGCACATTCCTAACCTTTGTATAAGACTCATTACTAGAAGTAATTCTCCAAAAATCTCCTTCAGAGATCAGCGAGTAGCTGCCACACTGAGGTGTGAGCTACCAATGTCTGGTGGCGACTGTTCACTATTGCTACCATGGCTTTGTTCCTCCATTTTATAAAATATACAGTTCTAAGTTGACACCTAGCAATTGGACCAACATATTCAACTTAGATACATACATGGTTGCGAAGGTCATTGTTTCACCCATTAATTATGCCTATGTTCCATGCTCTATCAATATATTTGCACTGCTAACCTCCTAAAACTTGTGGGGCCTTGGAACATGTATATAGGCCTTAGGACTAATTATTGATAGTCGACAAATGAAATCTATAGCTCCAAATTGACACCTATTCAATTGGACCAATGTATTCAGCTCAGACACAACACACTTGTGGAGATCCTATTTCTCCCACTGATTATGCTTATTCTCCAATGCTTTATGGATACATTTGCACTCTTCTATGTACCTGTGTTCTATTGTCATGTCTTGCTCATAACCAGCACCATGCATGGGTGTGACCAACACTTGCATGCTAGCCTTGTGAATAGAATCACCGAGGAGGGCATATGTCAAACTAAAAAAGCCGACTGCAGCCCCATAGTGTTCTTACATTCTTACCTTCACACTCAGTCCTTGTTAGAAATCCTTTTTATTTACGTAACAACCTAAAAGAAGCTTCATCCAAGCTTTGTGATATTCCGCTCCCTCTATTGTCAGAGAGGCACATATGATTTCCTTTTAGCTTCTTTCAGCAGAAAACATAAGCGTACTTTGTTGGGGAATTTGAAAAGTTCCCAACAGAAGCTAGCAACATGTGCATTTCATCACCTGGTTTCTGAGCATTCATGGATCAAGGTGGCCGAATTACTTACCATCCGCAAATAAGCTAGTTGATACATAGAATGCACAACTTTTGCAAAAGGGTAGTCTTAAATTCATGATGAATATATTTTTGAACTGGTCGTATATCATTTAAAGGTAAAAGAGGCAGAAACTTTGATTGCAACCAGGTGTCAGAAGGATAGAACTTCCTCTTTCCTGTCTGAGAGGCATACTGGAGGGCAACTTGGTTGTTTGATCTGTGCTGTGTACAATTGGCCATTAGACAATGAATGTAAAGAACTACAGCATAGCACAAGAAAAGGCCATACCTTGCATTTGTATTACCTTTGTACATTACAGAGCATCACAGAGGAAGAAGTTCTGAGTTGATCTGTTACTAGCATGGAAACAAGAAAAATGATAACCATTCACAACTAATCAAATCATCGTGTCCCCAATTGCATAGCTGTTTTTAACAAAAACCTTTTCCATTCGCACGCTAGTCCATTTCCATCAGCTACATCCTTGCTAGTGCATTTGATATGATTAGAATCCAGCTGCATGCATTTCAGTGTAGCGCCAATGTAATTGCAGCAAGTTTTTGCAGTAAGCCTACAATATGAACATAGAGAGACAAACCTCGGTAAACTAATTGGGCCACCGAGAGCCAATCCAATCTTTGATTGAGCCCCTTCAGTCCCTACAAGTTGACTACTGGTTGAGTCAGCCCCTGCAGACAAGAACTGCTGAAGCTGGTGGAGCTAGTCTTCGGCATATACGAACAAAAACCTGAGGCCAGTATTAAGCACTTGTGGGAATGGGTTTCAGCAAGCTCTCATGGTGTATCATTACTTGCATGTGCCACTCCTTTCAGTCAAGAAATTTAGAGAAGCACCAGCTGCTTTAATCTAAGAGGTTAGAACATACTATCAATGATAAATATTATGCATGACTTTTATGGAACACTCGATATTTATCCTAAACAGTAAGGATCTCACGTAAAATATTGAAATGAAAATGTGTGAATTGCTCTGTCTCAAAAAAACAAAGTCCTCCAAGAGGACCAGTAGTCATCATAGATGATAACTACAGTAAAGAGATTCTCGATGTATATTGCTTATTGCATGAGAAGAGTCAATATCTTGGAACAAATTCTCAGCAACCTTCTCTGCAGAAATGGCAAGATAGAGATAACTCTGATAACATTTGCCACAACTGGCACTGCACTCAAATGGCAGCTTTACCCTACTCCATAGCTTCCTACTGACCCAGAAATCAGTTTGTCCTTTCAGATGCTTTCATAGAAATATACAATACAGGGTTTGAATTCCCCTTGCAAATGTAGCAATATATAAGAACAATGATCTCATTGGATAAGAGGTAAGTTGTAAAAAGAGTTCTGAATTCAAGATTTCAGTATGTGAACTGCTGAAAAGCTCAACCAACAGAAACATCCATCCTAGTCCCTTTGCTCAACAGGATGATTAATGTCCACTGCTTCAGCATAATCAGAACCTCTAGAACTAGAACTTGGTATATCATATCCAGGACCAACAGGGGCTATCTGGTTTAAATCTAGAAATCGGCGCTTGACAAAAACATTACTTTGTTCATTTTCAGGCCTACTTTCCCCATTTTCAGAGGCCCTGAAGATTGGCTTCTTAATGTCACTTTCTAGCTCAGTATGAGCTAACTCCTCACTACCCGAATCTCTCCCCTCATCTGCTTTGCGTGCTTCGAATGATTCACTTTCGGCATCTTCTTCCAAGTCTACTGAACTATTACTACTTCTGGCACCAGTAACCCTACTACTTCTCTTACGATGGGGATTATCAAAAGTATCCTCCTCGTAATCACTTCCTTCATACTTGCTGTAATCAATCAAACTTCGCGTAGACCGCTGACTGCGTCTTAAGCCTGATTGCAAATCGCCGACAAACTTTAACTTACGCCTGCTCTTTGCTTCATTTCTTCTGTATCTGTTAGAATGCGTCCCCCTCAAGCCATCCTCCAGACTAGCATCTTCGTCGCTATCTTCACTCCCAATATCTGCTTCTTCTTCATCCTCTTCTTCCTCCATGTCACCATCTTCCTCTCCCCTGTACTCCTCGTCTGTGTCAGAGCCTTCCTTTCCTTCCCCATACGCATCATCATAATAAACCACCTCCCCTTCTATTTCATCATCACTGTACTGGTCATCATCGTCATTATATGCAGCTTCTACAAAATCATGTCCTGCATAACGTTGAGGCCTTCGGCGATGTCTCTCACTGCATAGCATAACACACACAGAAAGTGTGTCAGCTTTGATGCCCTTTGGAGCAATATCCCAGTATTAAAGTACGATGCACAAACTTCCCAATCATCAGGGAGCGACATCCCAGTATTTAAGTACGATGCACAAACTTCCCAATCATCAGCTTTGATGGTGAATGAGTTCAATGCAAACAGACATGCATCAATCACAGTCTACAAATAATAGTATGCTAAAACATATAGAACCACAGTAAGTAATACAATCTATAAACCTGTCAGTCCTAAAATCTAGCAACTAAAATACATCAACCAATCATGTGTGAAGATGATTCAAATGCAAAACAAGGATCTAGAGCAACATCATGAATGAAAGCAACAATCCATAGACTCTTTTCAAAGAGGAGGTGACATGGTCCATAGAAGTCTTGCTCAAATCCAACTTTTAAGAGATTTGAAGCCTAGAAAAGTGAAGGGAAATAACTGTATCAATTTGAACTTACTTCAAAGACACCTGACTCTATTCCCTAGTTTCACAGGCTTAAATCACCTTTGGTTTCCCATTATAACATCAGACTTGACAGTAAACCTGTTCAACTGGAAAATTTTCATTTCAAACATTCACAGCTCAAAACTTTCACCCCTCCATAACATCATGACCAATTTATTACTCAGGAACACCTCTGAATAAAGCAGTAGAAAGAATCAAATAGCTTCTTCAATGTAAAAACGTACCCACGAGAACCAACTGCACGTGGCGACTCTTGATCAGATCTGTCACTTTGATCTGCAATTTTGGCTGGAGCTTTCTCTACAATGCCTTCGTGTCCATTCTCGGCATCAAGCCTGTCATTTGCTTCTGCCAAATCATGTCTCCCACGATCTGCAGGCCCATTTCTCAAAATACGATCTGTCTGAACAGGCCTTGCAGTAGGCTCTGGAGATGGATGCCGTTTCCTATTGCAATTACCACATACAAGCCATCAGTGCAGAATAAAATCTCTCATCATATAGTACAAGTTTATCCTGAACTTCATGCAACTAACAAGTTGGATAGGTGTTGCTAAGGTTGCCTCAAAAAGCTTTGTTTTCATTAACCATGTTGCTGTAGCTAAAGGCAGACTCATACTTTGTAAAGTTGATGGCTTCATTGATAGATCGGTCGTATTCATCTGTAGCACAGCAAGTGTTAATGATTAGAACCTCAATTTCTGAGCTACAGGAAATTTCAGCAATGATGCTAAAACAGTAGTTAGTGTAAAATGGTAGCCTCATAGCTGTTCTAGGGCCCTCTAAGCACACCTTGCAGAAAAGCTTTGAAAATAGAAAACAAAACAGAAAAACCGTGTGTTCCAAAAGACACGACTATGAGAGCCAAGAAAAAATGACTTTAAAAGCTCCGTGTTTTTCTGAGGATCATGTGAGGAAAGCTACATGAGGATTGCGTTCAACAGATCCTCAGATTTGGTGTTTGGCCTTTTCGCGTCTGCGTCCGGCGTCTGGACCCGGGCGCGTCCTTTTTTTTTTTAAACTAAAAAAAAAAAAAAATTAGTGCGTCCAGGGTGGACGCGTCCGGACCCAGACGCACCCCTGCCCTGTCCGCGTCCACCCCATTCATCTTTGGGCTGTAGTATCAAGCTTTTTTAAAATATTTTTCTTCAACGTCCATGTGGCTCTTAAGACAATGTTGGCTACTAGCATATAAACGATGGTTTACTACAAGAAAAACATTGCACCATAGGTTAACTGGAATATCTTCATAGGTTGTTTGAAAGTTTAGATGAAGAATAAAAACAATATTCAATCACCAAAAATAATGCTGCACTTGAGAATCAGCTATCATCCTGACTCCTTGCAAAAATTCCATACAAGAACCTCGGGATGCAGTTGATGTTATCTATATTGAATCTAAAGTTTCATCCCACGAATGTAGATGAAGCCCTTCCATACCTAGAAAGGGATCCATGGTGATAGATTTTAAGCCAAGGGTGTGTCCTGCAGTTTTGCAATATTGATATCTAGATTCACACCGAGTGAGAATCTGAAGTTTCATCCCACCAATGAAGACGAATAAAAATTTATGCCTTAAAGATGTCA
Source organism: Diphasiastrum complanatum (assembly GCA_029204225.1). Classification (NCBI taxonomy): domain Eukaryota; kingdom Viridiplantae; phylum Streptophyta; class Lycopodiopsida; order Lycopodiales; family Lycopodiaceae; genus Diphasiastrum; species Diphasiastrum complanatum. The sequence goes on along the minus strand of CM055093.1, from coordinate 784,311 downwards.
TTGATCTCTAGAAAAGCACAAAATGCTCAAATGTGTAAGCACAGTGATGCATGTGATCAAGGAGAATAGCCCCACCTAGGATCAACATACATCATATAATTGGTAGGTACCTGTTAGCAAACATCAACACTCACACTCGTATAACTAGCCCTGATTTGGGCCTCAGACATTATACATACGCCATCAGACAAACAATGGGATGATTCACACAGATCAGATATAGCATTGACTCATTGAAGGTTTTATTCAAATCGAATAAGTTCTATTTAATTTAAGTTAGTCATTTACTACATGCAGCCACAATGTACTTTAGTGTAATAAATTCATCATACGGGCCCAAGAGCCATATGATGTGATTAACAACGGTCAGGTCCCAACCTTGTGTAAATGGACTTGCAACCATCGGTCGTTACTTCCTCCATCTCCCTTGTTCCATATTTGTGGCATTGTGATTCTCTGAAAGAAGCACTATGTATTACCTTTCCCTTCTCTCTCGTGAATTGAATGAATGTTGCATGCTATGATTTCTAACACAATCACCATTACTTTAGTTCTGCTAACGTTAACTTTGATACCAGAGTGGTGACAATTTGTTGCGTGCCAACCAACTTCTGAAAATTACTTCTATATTGGGTTAGTAGAACCACATCTTGAGCACAAAAGAGCAATAATAAAGTATAACCTATTACGTTGACCACTCCACTTGTGTCCTTGCCTTGATAGCCGATTTTCTAGCTCGTTCATAGAAAAACCGAATAGTATAAGAGAGGAGATGTGTGCCCAACTCCAATGTTGAAAGCTTCATTTTCATCTTCTCTTCTCTATCGTCCACAAGTGTCTAGGCAACTCAACTCATACTTGCTCATAAAGCCTGAGGGCCTTTCTACCATTTTAAGGTAATTGTGATGTGATCATTCTCTCCCATATCTTTTGCCTTGGTAATGTGTTGAACGCTTTAAAATCAACAAAGCAACAATAAAGGAATTGGCCATTTTCTTCTGCACCTTTTGATATGGCTCTTAGGGATGTATGGTGGCCTGTCACGAATATTTAGGTCCAGAGCCAACCTGGGAGGGAGCTCCTACTTCATTTGCTTCAGCTCATCTACTTATTTTCCTGTCCAAAATTGTCACATAAAGCTTAGCGATCGGGCTGCAGACCATTATGATTCTAAAGTTCTTGAGATCATGGTTGTCTCTTTCTTTGAAAATCAGGCGTATGTTAATCCCCAATATGTAGAAACCCTAAAATACATGAAAAATAGGCTACAAAGTCACCAGAAACCAAGTGTTGTGGAGTAAAATTGACCTTTTGGCCTTACAGATCAAAGAAACACTTTGATTTTTCCCCAATAAAGAAACCCTTCCTATATATAGAATCTAGATACATATTTCCCCAAGTGTTCTACAAACTTTTCCCCAGACTGGGAACCTCCCTTGGGAAACATGGAAATGCAAGAACGAGTTTCCACAGACAAGCCAGGAAATGAGTTTCTACTTAGCCATGATTTGAAAAAATTATTAGTGCTTCTAAACTCAAACAATTTGCCACAGAGAAAGCATGTATATTGCTTTAAAATGGAAATGGACTCCACCCACGAGACCTGCGACCACCAATTAAATCATGCATTCCATTGATGACTCCATACTCATGTTGTGAGCACCCTAGAGTAAGTGCAGATCATAAGCATAAAAATATGTCCACGTTAATTTATGTAGATTTAAATAAAGCCAATATGCTGACTTTCTATCACTTCAGAGGTGAAGGGCATACAAGAAGCACCTTAAAATTTTCATCTTAATATACACTAGAGTTTTTGGTTTTCCTGGAGCATCTCCACAGGTGAAGGGTATACAGGAACCACCTTCATATTTTTCATCTTAAGAGAAATTTGCACAGTTCAAGGAATGACCCCGTGAATACATGATTTTTATCGAAACCCTTAAGGCCAAAGTTGTTTAGTGAAATTTTGACTTCCTGACAATAACCAGGCGAATCTTTAGAAAAGACTGATAGGCATGTCCTGAAGTTCCTCAGCTGAGATTTCCAAAAGAAAACAAACACCTACAATTAAGAAGGCACGGTTCTGAAAGACACTAATCAAGGATAGTATGAATTGATGTCTTTTTTTGTTGATGAGTTCTTGACTTCGCAGTTGGGCAATGCTTTGCCATTCTTTGTTGTTCCAGTGTTCTTCCTAAGAGCCTACTTGTGTTACTCACTGATTCTAGTACCCTTTAGTATTCTGATGTTATTTTATCGCTGTGTTAACCATCTCACTCCATTCTGGCATAGAAATTTACAGGAGAAGTATCTTATCACTGCATGCATAATCATAATGTTATATTGCAAATTAGAACATAAGGCTTCTCAAACTTCACAAAACATGCATCATCTCTTTCTTGTACAATTGCAGTCCCCTGATACTCCTCAGAGACTCTGATCCTTTCTTAGACTATCATCTCTCGAGTTTATTGTCTTTAGTTAATACCTAGAAAATGTGCTGCTAATTGTTGCTTGAAACGAAGATTCATTAAAACTCTCATGAGAAAAGACCCGTTTATTGATATAAGTTCCAATGCTAATAAGAAGATTTATCTCACCAAAAGTGTACGTGACTGGTTTACGATCTCTCCGTGATCTCCCAACTGCAAGTCCATCTCCATAAAATGCATTGTTCAATAAAAGAACCTGTCTCTGCTGCCGTTTTATTGCTCGTTCCTTTTTCTGAAATATTAGCACCATACAGATGTGAAATGATGCAAAGGTCAATTAGCATGCACCTATCTGTTCATCAGGTAGCCAAACTAAAAATAGGAGCAATTAACCTAAATATCTCAGAAATGTCACTTTCAAGTGCACAAACCATGAAATTCTCTTCTCATCTGACACATACCACCTTCCTCAGCAATTGCATTTAACTATGTCAAAGCTAGAAATGTTAGAATAAGTCCCATAGTCCAGTGTTTCACCTTTTGAAGCTCTTCTAGTTCTGGAATGATGTCATTTTGGATCCTAATTCCAAGGCCTGCTTCGTGCCTGTTTCTACTTGACTCAAGCTTTTCCTGCATTGCTATTGGATAGGAGTGAGCTACACCAAATCAAATATGATATCAAAAACTGAAATCATGTCCAGAAGCATTGACACCAAGATCCTTGAGTAAGCTTCACTGTTTATTTTCTACCAAAATTTGAATTCAGATTTGTAGATAATTTTACTGCTACTTCAATAGATCATATTCGCAAAACGACTAATTTGGATTTATTTTCAATCTTCTTTCTTGTCAACGTAGTAATTTTTTTCAGCTTGAGCATGTCGATCATACTCATAAATGCGTAATTAATCTTCATGCACATGCAGATAAACAGCCCAAAACATAAGTTGCAAGTTATGATACAGAAATCCATACTGCCACAGATTGAAATTCCTCAATACATGTTGCTAACGTCTCCCATTGACCAGCCGCTGGAGTAGGTGCTGTACGTCCCCAAACTTTTCCCCTCGTCCTTATTTCTACTTTTTGCTGTAATTCACGGTATAACCGGTGGCCTGAAATCGAATCTTCTTCATACCTATCAGGAAAAGATGTGAAATATCTATAACATTGACCAACATGAAGTATCAGTTGTGTCGTTACCATAACAAGAAAAAGAACCAATTGCCTCAAAAAGAATTGCACTTAGTTTCCAGAACATTCAAGTCATAGAACAAATGTAACTATACCAGTATATTGTGCCATATGTATCTGACATAAGTCGTTCCTTCCGAAAAACTGAGATGGGACACCCATGTTTCAGTGAATCATCTATATGAGACCGAAAATCATCTTGCTGCAACATATGAAAAGAAATGCAAGTATGTCATGCACTGTACAGCTGGAGAAGGGTAAAAGAAATATTATTACTCAACTCAAAGCATTCAGATAATCAAACCCTCACATACATAGCATAGACTTCATTCACTATCCTGACAGCTTATATCATTGAAGAATAGAAACTACTAAACTGCAACGTCACAAGTAGATGAAACTAGCACGTAATAATAACCAGAGTTCCTTCAAAAAGAAGTTCAGAACCTGCAACGTTCAGAAATGTTGTGTTCCTTACATCCCATAATGAGGAAGCAGATGTTCTTTTTAAAGATCTCACGGAAAAAGGGTCCTCCTTCAGCCATTACCAAGTCCCTTGATCATTGCAATCCTGGTGACCCCTTTTACCCATCTTGTCTGCCCTCTACTCTTTTCAAATTTCTCTCCCAGTCCTCTTTGCTAGGAATTCCATGTCAGGCACTCCCTGCCTCCTCTCTCACAAACTCCTCACTGTTCCCTTCAGATACTTTTTCATCTGTTTCATGGAGATATTATGCTGGATCTATAAAGTTCCCTGGACATTTTATTAAAGCACCAGGCCATTAATTAGCTAACTGCCCCATTCTTATTTGCAGCATGTGTTTTAGGGCTTCTAGAGTAACTCGCAGGCTGGTTTCTTTGCCATTCGGGTCCAGTCTTGCCATGATAGAGAGTTCCCAAAAGGTAGATTATTGCCCACCCGTGCTTATTGAGACTCTAATAATTTCTCATAACTCATCTCTTGAGGAGACAAAAAGCAAAGCTCACACAAGAGCTCGGTTGGGGAAAACGAAATCTCTCCCCATACCACCATGTCACTCGCACAAAAACTAGAATCAGCCAAATTAGAAGCCCATATATTTTTTGCCCATAAATTTATTCGCCAACAATCCTCTCTCCATTGGTAGTAAAACTTGGGAACAAGTTGACTTACAATTAGCTAATAACTAGCTCAAAATTTGAAGGACTGATTGGAAAAGAACATAATACATATATTAACATGAATTTTAAATAGAACTACAAGAAAAAACAAAAAGTTTCAAGCAGCTTCCCTATGTTGCAGCTTATATGAGAAGCTATGTTATAACACCCCATAAAATGAGCTTGTGGAATAAATAAAATCTTTAATAAAATGACAGTCAATAAAATTTACAATAGTTCATAATCATCTTAGACTAGAAAATGAATGCCAAGGATTTGAGATAAGATATCATACTTGATTCCAGACAGCACATTTAAGATCACAATGACACCACACAAAAATCAGACATTTAGGTTCTGAAGTGTACCCAAAAATTAGCAAAACAAGAGATTGTTTCATCATAAAGTGCAACAAAAAATCTCAATATAATTGAGTTCATCCATATATAAGCAATCTCTTAGTTGGTAACTCCTTCCCTCACCTCAAGGTCTGAAAGTTCAATTCAATCCGTAGGCGTGACATAGGGAGAGTAGGCTGGGTTAACACACCCTCACATTCTCTCTCTAAAATATCTTTAATATATACTAGCGAAGTGTGCCCGCCGATGGCAGGCAGCCGATGGGGGGAGGAGTGTGCGCGCACGCGGCGCAGAGAGAGAAAGAAAGAAAGAAAGAAAGAAAGAAAGCTTTATTAATGTCTTTTCCATGCCAAAAGGCATATAAGACTAGTAAATGTACATGTCAAGTATGTGGTAACCATAGGAGCGTATGAAACGTCTCCAAAACAGTAACAAAGTAGCAATCTAGAGCTAAAGCTATAAACTGAAATAGATGTGATGCTATTAGAAACATGTGGGAGCATGTATACTGCTAACAGTCATGAGTGAGATATGACGCTATCATCTAGTCCTGTCCTGTTGGTGCTGATGATATAGAAGGATGTAATACGGCCTGTGGCATGAAGGGCCACTGGTGGTCTCTGACGTCGTCTGAGAGGATGAAGAGGTCTCCTCGTGATAGGTCGAGTAGCTCGTGCTGCAACATGGGTATGTGTGGGACGTTGTCTCCGGTCTCTATGCGCAAGTAGGTCATCATCATCATCGTCACCGTCATCAAAACGTCCTCTCCTCCTGGAGAAGAAAGAAGTGATCTGAGGCTGAGAAACCTGACTCGGCTGGGCTGTCTGATACAAATCCCGTCGTAGTATAAACATCTCTCGTATCATGAGTGCCGCGCATCGGGAATCCTCATAAGCTATGAGTGATCGTAAGGTGACAGGTTTGTGTCGGAACAAACAGTGGTATCTCCCTCTGATCTCGTAATATACCGGGCACCTAAAGATAAAGTGCTCCTCTGACTCCACCTCCTCTAAAGAGCATAACTGGCAAATCCGCTCCTCTCTCGAGGTACCCTGGAATCTACCAGTCTCAATAGCCAACTGATGTGATGATACACTGAGCTGTCCCAATGTAAATCTGAGGCAATGTGATAGTCTCGAGTCCAAATAATGCGGTAAGACCGGGACCCCTGCTATGTCAAGCTCAATAAAATGAGTCCAGTAGTAGCCGGGTTTCACCCCAAGCTGTCGCCCCCAAGTAAGGTCGAGATATGCCCGATATAAGATGCGCCTGATATACTGATGAGTACCTGAGGGGAGCTCTGTAATGGAGATACCAAATGACTCAAGGAGGAAATGGAATGCCTGAGAGAACCACGATAGTCGATAGCCTCGGTCATGAAGAAAGTGTGAGGAGACCAGTGCTGTCTGTGTATATCTCATATCCTCATCGGGCAGAGCCTGGATTCTCTGAATGTATGTGATAAGCTGGAACGCGGCATACATCTGAATGGGTGGAACGGCAAACTCTGCAAGAAGGATCTCATGTGGAACCGAGGGCTTCGCCCGAATATACGGGCTAACATGGTGGTCTGCAATCGTGAAATGCTGGCCCAATGTGATGAAGGGAGGCCGGTGCACCATGTCTCTGCTGCATATAAGGCTGTGGGGGTGACAATAGTATCAAAGAGTCTACACTTACTGCGAACATCTCGGATGAGCTTCCTGAAACAGAACCGCTCAAGCTGAACAAGAGAGGAATGCCCCTTCCCAAGTCGGGTGGTGGCAGCTTGCCGCATGCTGAAGGTAGGACCAGAGAAGAGTATCCCCAAATAGGTATAAGAAGAACCTACCTCTAAGGCCTGTCCATCTAGGATGAGCTCCTGGCGCTGCATGAAGGCTCGAGAAGTGTTGAAGACCATAACCTTGGTCTTCGCAGTGTTCACCCCCAACCCCCATCTGGTACAAAATCCCTGTAAACTATCCAGCTGCCTCTGCAAACCCTCTCTGGTCGGGGATACTAGTACTACATCATCCGCATAAAGGAGAATAGCAATCAGAATGGTGCCAAGTCTACAGCCACCCCCGCCACACTGTGAGATGACTCGCTCTAACTCATCAATATACAATCCAAAGAGAACCGGTGAAAGAGAGCACCCCTGTTTCACCCCAATGGTGCTCCAAATGTGATCAGATAAGCCACTGCTATGTCGGAAACATCCCAAGACCTTCTCATAAAGAGCCATCACTGCTAAAACAATATCTGTGGAGAAACCAAGGTCACGAAGTCTCTGAATGAGCAGGGAGCGTGGTACAGAATCAAAGGCCTTCTTGAAATCTACAAAACAGCAGTAAACCCTCTCTTTCCTGTACTTAGCTTCCTCGATCAAGGCTCGAAGTGTAAAAATATGGTCAGTGGTAGAATAATGAGATCGGAAACCTGCCTGCCCCAATGCATGTAATCTCCGAGCTTCCGCCTCTGAACTCACTGCAGACTGGAGTATGGTACCATAGAGCTTCGTGAGAACATGTCCGATCATGATGGTGCGGTAATTACCAGGGATCATGGGATCACCATTTTTATGAATAGGGTGGATGATGTTGGTGCACCAGGATGAGGGGAAACCAGAGACAACGGCGGAATTGAGGAGAGTGGCTAGTGTGGGAGCAAGGAGGTCGGAAGCATGGGTTAGGAGTTCAGATTCAAGGTCTTCGATATCTCTTGCTTCATGGGACTTCATTCTCTTGATGGCCGTAAGTACCATGTCAGATGTGAAGAAGGTGAACTCAGAGGGGCGTGGGGAGATAGAGATGGGTGCGTCAGTGGGTATGGTATATAGTTTGGTAGCGTATTCGGTCCATATGTGAAGGTCATCCAGGAGGGGTGGTGGAGCACGAGGGATAAACTCACGCCGAAAGGCACCTGAAGAGGAACTAAAGAGAAGATCAACAAGACGCGTTCCTTTGGAGTCATCATATATACGCTTTTTTCGGCGGAGTGTGCGACGGTAAGAGCGCCTGGCGGAGTGGAGGAGATGAGGATCGTGAGTGCGGGCATGGGTGACAAGCTGACGAAGAGAGCGACATTCAACATCATACCACGGGGGGTGTGGGGGTCGTATCGATGAGGAGCGGGTGCCTCTGCTTTTATGGGGTTTAGATGGAAAAGCAAGGGAAGCAGCGATATGAAGAGAAGTGCTAAGAAAGGCAGCTTGAGTCTCGACTGTACTATCGCGAGGGAAGGAATGGAGCAATGAGGTTAGGAACTCCTGGTAAACTGGTGTAAAGAGAGAACTGAATGTATACTTGGGTGCCCGTGTAAGCAGGGGGTGTGAGGATGGTTGGGGAGGTGGGAGGCGGCCGATAGCGAAGGAGAGAAAGGAATGATCAGAGAGAGTGGTGGGAGATACATGAAAATCAGATATGAGAGGTATGGAAGATGGTGATCCCATGAGATAATCCACAACACTATGTCCACCACTGTGAGGGTGACAAGTATAACTGCCAGATTTTGGCCAACAAGTTAGGCCATTGTAAATGGCTAACTCATGGGCCTCTCCAAACTGCAATAAATGCTCACCGTAAGGGGTAGTAGGGTCCCAAGTTGTCCTCTGAAATCCTGGTAACTCCCATATCATCGCTGTCAAGGGCATGAACGCGGAGCTGGTCGGTGATGTCATAGAACTCTGACTGTCGTGAAGAGGTTCGGGCATTAAAATCTCCAGTGAGGAGAATATGCCCCCGCTCTGCGAATCTGATGATATCAGGCGATAAATCAAGGTAGGGTGAACCTGTGCGCTCAGCAAAGGACGAAGACTCTGGAGGAAAATAACAGGCCGCCACAAAGAGGTCCCTGTCCAATCCAATATCCTGCCCAGTAATATGAATCCATATATACCGTGCATGCTCGTCGTGTCTGATGAACTCAATGCTCGGATGAAGAGACTCTCTGTATAAACATGCAACACCTCCGGATCCACGACCGCTAGCTGATCTAGTCTCAAGTCTGTACACGGAATCCCATCTGTATCTTGGAAAAATAGGTAATCCTCTCTCCTGACTCTCATGAGTCTCCATAAAGAGCAGCAAATCTCTGTCAGTGATGAAATCGATCAAGTCGCCAGCAATGGAGGATGAGTGTAAACCATCACAGTTCCATACTCCAATCTGGAGATGGTGTGGGTGGGGCCCCGGGGCACTCCCAAACCCGGGGACCCCAAATCCCTAGCACTGGGAGCTGCTAGGTGCGTTGTCAAGAAAACGCACTCGTCCATCTCGGTAAATGACTCGTCTGCCAGACTCACGGGCTGCCTGAAAGGCCTTACGCCTCTCCTCTACCTGGATATATGTGAGGTCGTCGTCCATGTAGATAGTGGTACCACGTAGCTTAGCTCTGCACCGCAAAGCATCTCAACGGCTCTCGAGGGAGGTGAAACGAAGAATGAGTGTGGCTGCATCTCTAGTGGTCCTCCATGCGGTGTCTAACCCCACTGTCCTGTGCCCGAGAGTGATGTCGAGAAAGCGTTTAGCTTCAGCCAATGCATCCTGTGTATCTAGAACTCCACGAACTCTAATATTGTGGGATTTTTGGTCTTGAGATTTCTCTTCCGAGATGGTGGCTGAGATAACTGAGGAGATGGGAGCGCTGGATTTGGTGCCCTTTTTCAAAACTGATGCCCAGGAAAGGGCCTCTTCGTGTTGCTTCTCAATCTTGGTTTCTACCTCCCGTAGCATGTTGGTGGTGGATTCCGAAGCTGCGACATGTTTGATTCCGATGGATTGTTCGAGTGAGGCAACCTTGGACTGCAATAGCTTCTTCTCGTTGACCAAAGAAGTAACCGTTCCTTTCAGCTGTGAAATTTCATACCGCAAAAATTGGAAATCTGCCTTGAATTGATCAATCTGCCAAGATGAAAAAAGTTCAATTGATTTAGAAGGCGTATACAGAATATTGGCTGTAGACTGTGGTGTCGTGAAGGAGGAAGAGTGAGCAATGATAGGTGTGGGAAGAATAGGGTCAGACAGAAGAGGAGCTGAATTCAGGGGAGCAGCCATCAGAGAGGGGGGTGAGAGTTGTAGTAGGAGAGGGAGATGGGTCATCAAGGGGGTGAGGTGAAGTGGCAACGAGGGGGGGGGCTGGAATGACAATGGGGTGAGGTGAGAGATCAGCGAGGGGGTGAGGTGAGGGATCAGCGAGGGGGTGAGGTGAGGGGGGTGACAAGGAGGGGTCAGCGAGGAGGATGGGTGAGGGGGTGGCAGCTAGGAGATCAGGGAGGTCAGCGAGGGGGTTAGGGGAGGGAGCAGCGAGGGAAGGAGCAGCAGCGAGGGAAGGGGCAGCGAGGGGGGAAGAAGGAGCAGCGAGGAGGTTACAGGAAGGGGCAGCGAGGGAAGGAGAAGGAGCAGCGAGGGGGTTAGGGGAAGGGGCAGCGAGGGGAGGTGAGTGGTGAGCGAGGGAGGTGAGTGAGGAGGTGGCTGGGGATTGTGCTGATCTACGAGCAGGGGCGCGAGGAGGAGGAGCTGCCATCGAGAGAGTTATGGTGTTTGTGTGTGTATAGTAGGCTGCTGACTAGGAAAGGGCAACGGTGGTTAGAGAGTGTGCATAGGAGGTCAAGTCAGGTGTGGGGAAGTTAAGCAAGAGAGAGAAGTTGTGTGGGAAAGAGGGAGAGAGAGAGCCCTCCCTCCCTGCGCGCCCTCCCTACAACCCCTCCCTTGCGCGCCCTCCCTGCTTGGCCACAAGTCACATGAATAGAGATAACCACTAAATCAAAAACTTCACACAAAGATGAAGGAACCACAAACATTGGTAGAATCCATCTATAAAGAAAGGAAACACTTACAAAAAAAGCTACGAACAAATTTCCTCCCTTTTCATGGAAAAAACATTGATAGAATCCATAGAGGCGATCATGCAAGTCTAAACTACTGCTCACCATATATATTAGACAATGAGGCCACGAAGCAAAGAAGTCTCTAAAATTCAAAACGTTGCACAAAAATTGCTTTCTTAATCAAACATTATAAGGCAAAAGATAGGAGACATCGTACATCAACCCGTATTTCACAAAGTGCTTTCAAAATCTCCACTCTGGTTGCAGGATCAAGCTCTTTGTAAATAGCTACCTCATCTCTGCAAGGAAAGAACAGCAATATATTTCCATAATACAATTGAGAAAGAATCCTCACTTGAAAAGAGCTTTCACTCTACTCAAAATTTATCAAACCCACCCATGAGAGGCAAAGATTGGGCAAGGGCCTTCTGCGACCTGAACAAATATACATAAGGCTAGGATTAACAAGCAGAAAGTCATCAGAATAAGCAATATACATTTCAGCAAACAAGAAAAGGAATTTATTTTCTTTTATTTATTGCCAAGATGTAGAAAATGAGAGTGCAATCATAGCATACCCAAGACCATCGATCTTTTAGCTTCTTGCATAGAATTGTAACCCATGTTCCTCGGCCAAGTGGTGTTCTACTGATTGGAGGAATCCCCTGCATGGAATCGACATAGAATTGTGAGAAAACTTTCATATGATAATACTAATGAGCAATTTCAACATAATGCTAAAGAGCAAAGTCAATAGCACGAAATCCCTATTTCCTTATAAAACTAAAGAAAATTCACGTCTTGGCGCCACAGCCTGCCTTGAAGCATGCTTGATTGTTTTAGTTTCAAACGATATGAATTTCATATTCTTCATGCATTGTGTTCTAGCCCATATCCAAGGACCTATCGGTAGGAACCATCTAGCTTGTTGAAGTGAGTTATACATGTTTTTCTACATCTACGTTTTCTAATATTAGCATTTGATTTTGTTTAAAAACAAGAAAACAGCCCCCTTGTTAAAGTTATTGTTCACATTGTTTTACCCCTAATGTTGTTGTCTAGGATTAATTAGGATTATTGGGCCATGCCTGCATGCTAATTCTAGGGGCCTTTACCTTTATTTAGTAAAGTCAAGTTAGAATCGAGTTTAAAATTCTAGTGCTTGATTCGGAGCAGAAGCTTTGCTATAGACACGCGTTGGGTGCTTCTACCTTATATAGAGACATTAATTAGACCATAGAATCAATGAACCGTTAACGGTTCAGTACGGTTCTCAGAACCGTACCTTGAACCGTACGGTTGACAATTTTTTTTTAAGCAGAACCGTGTGAACCGTGGCAGAATTAATTAATTAATTAATTAATTAATTTTTTTTGGTCTCCCCCCCAAAAACAGCCCAAAAAAATCCTTGAAAAATGCCAAATTTTTTTCAGAAAAAACAGATTTGTCTCCCTACAAATCATTAGTTACGTTTAGAAAGGTATAATTGCAGTTAATTTGTCATCTCTTGACATCATCTAAGTTCTTAGTGCTATTGGTAACTAGTTGTACCCATCACCATTCATTTGATAATTTCATCACTATCCAGCATAGATCATGCATTTACTGGTTCACATCCAAGCCATTGTTCCACACCAGATAATTAGGCTGGTTTTCGTCTCTGCATATAACTTAATCCATGGTAAAATGTGACTCGTTCACAACGCCAAAGACTTTGATTCTTGGAACTACACTTTCCAATCCTTAGTTTTGTCACAAAAGAGGGGACCCACAAACTATACACTACCAACTACACTATTCTTTTCCATTGGCATATGTTCGACAACTTAAATATAGTTATGATAGTACTTAACATCTGAAATCAAAGAGCCTTAGGAAGTTTCATGGAAAATTTGTCAAACAAATTAAGCTTGAATATAGATGACGCATTAAGACCAATATTATCAATGGCGCATCAAAAGGAATACCTACACGAGTTCAATAGGTCATAGAGTGCCCTAAATGAGTACAGGCATAAAATCTGCTTCATAAGGCATAGGGCTATGCAGATAAGACAAACCACATTCATTTTGCTTCTCTTGGAGGTTCCAAACCGCATATAGGTGCACATGTTTCTATAGCTAGTCCCGACATTGTTTTGGTCTTCTCATAACTATTGTACAACATGTTAGTACTATAATTGCCTTTCGTAGAACTCGTTCTGACTTTTGGGCCAGAACGTAGTGGGTCAAAATGTTTTTTTCTAATTTGTGCCTTCCAATGCTATTTGAAAACTTGCGGCTGATACGGAATCCATTACATCCAATCAGATGTATTTTTTCAGTCATCTCTGCTTCATTGTACTCATAAACATGATCTCACTCTGATTCTGCAAATCAACTGATGCGTAACAACTGATACAAGCTCCTGTCAGTACTTTTGTTCTCCATATATGATCAGTGTATTGATCACTATTCTGTAAAGGTCTAGTTTTCTAGTTGAAGTTGGGGCGACTGGGAGCCTTTTCCCTGGTGCATAAGCAAACAAATTTTATGCTCCAAGTAGTCGCACCACAGAACTCAACAAGCTCCTCTGGTACATAAGGCACAAGCAGTACCCTAGTAACTATAGCAGGTTGTGGAACTTCTCATCTGTTCACGACACACTTTCTAAATTTTACACACACACTTTCACAACTGAATCAAATGAAGAGAAATCGCTCTTTCGGCATGGGAACAAGAATCGAGAACCAGTATCCCTTTTTTCCTTTGTAAACATATATGAAACTTATGAAGAACATCCTCCGCAATAGAAAATGAAGTATGATTGTTAGAAGATGGAACAAATGAGACTTTTTCCAAATTTAACGTCACATAATTTGGAACTTCAGCTTTCCATTCGGATAACAAACCATGGACTCCAAAAGATTCTTCAATATGGTTAACAAGCAAGCATGAACTAAAAGTGCCTCTAGAAAAGAACTCTTTCAAAAACGATGGAAGGATTGATGTATCTGCAATAACAATATGACCCAAAGAAAGATCACAAAACTTAGAGGCTTGCAAGCCTCGTTGCACATCAAATAAAGGTAGCATTTAGCTTCAACAGAAGATTTTAGGAGCTGGCATCTATACTCTTAGCACCTACAACCATAAAAGTATTTAATAAAACTTTCTAAGGATCTAAAGATCAGGCCAGTACTTAATTCATTACCATATATAACATCCTTTGTCACAAGGACTTCAATTTTTGCTTTAAAAAATTTCTAGATTCTTTGTAGGCCATGACCATACATGACAAAAAAAATTTCAATTTTGAACTCCAAGCGAAAGATTCTTGATAACTTAAAGATCCACAATACATATCCTTGACTTACGTGCAAAGTATTCTTGAAAATTTACTCAAATCTATCACAAAATTAAAAGAACTTTCAAAGGGAATTTTCATCAAGTACATGAATGAATAGAAATGAAAATACTACAAGCAATTCATTCACATCAAGCATCCCTACGAGACATGATGAGGCGAGAGTGGGGAGGCTTGCCAAGAGTGGTGATGTGTCAAGTTTCAGTGTGTGACGTGTGGGGAAGACTCATAGTGAAGTAAGGGTAAGTGAAGTGAAAGGGTGAGGTGTAGAGGTGAGGGAGATTTGCATGGGAGTTGGAATTAGAAATGTGAGAGTGGAGTACGACGCCCCTTCCTAGGTGTACATAAGCCCTTAAGCCAGTAGGTGAGTGATCTATGACATGCATACAAGGTTCAAGTTGGATTTTCTATGCCACAATTTGGGAATTCACCCCAAGAGCAAACTTTCTTAGGAAGGGTCTATTATATGTCCAGCTTATCTTGCATAAGAGTCATCAATTACTAGGCTCCTTTTTCTAGGGGTTGCCCATCCTCAATCATGGCGGAAAGGATCCAAAGGGGCAATCAATTCCTTGGTCGTCCCCATTTCTTATAGACTCCTTTGAGCCTTCATTATAGACTTACGAAAAGCCTTCTTTATAGACTCCTATGAGCCTTCACTGTAGACTTATAAAAAAAGCCTTCTTTTAGCTTAGCAAGCTTTCAAATTCTTGTTCTTGTGTAATCAGGCACTTCCTCAAAGTACCTATACATACCCTTAAAGAAAGGTTAGATATCAAAAACACATCATTTAGAGATTGTTCATCATTATATTTTTCCTAAGTTCTTTGATCCTAAGATACTTCTAGTAGATCATACATATCTTCACCAAGTTGGATTGTTCTTGTTCTTCAGGCACTTCTTTAAGTATCTGCACATCATAGTTGCCCGTTCTGGAACGCGTTTCGTTCCGGAGCTTGACCAGAAATTTTTTTTTTTAAATACATTATTTTTTAGTGAAGGAATCAAGATAAGGAACGGAATAGTGATTCTAGGATCAATGTGAGCTACAAGAATTTTCAATCATTCTTGCCAGATCAAGCTGGTCCTTATGATCGCCCCAGGTGCTCGCCCTGGAGGTCACTCATCCAGATTTTGGATATCTTGCAGGCGGCACTTTAATCATGTACCCTAAGTGGATCGCCATTATGATTACTCATGAATCTGATCGCCCCAGTGCTGGCTGTTTAGGTCGCTCATCCAGATTTCTGATATCTAGCAGGTGGCACTTTAATCAGGTAGCCAAGGTGAAGCAGGACCAAATGGCCATTATGGATCACTCATGAAGGTGAAGCAGGACCAAATGGCCATTATGGATCACTCATGAAACTGACATATTATTTTAATTACTTGGCAGCCCAGTATGGATACCCACATATCAGATGCAGCTGTATCTTATGTGTAGATTTTTTGATTTGTTGTTGATAGTTTATGGCTATCTTAACTCACTCGATTTTAATTTAGAGCTAATTAAAAAATGTTCCGACCCAGTACGTTCCAAAACGTACTGTAAGGAACGTACAGTACGTTCCAGTCCAAAAGTGCCGGAGGGGGTTTCTAAGCTGCACATAATCTTAAGGAAAGGTCAAATGTCAAAAACATACCACTTAAAAATGACTATGTTTTCTACGTTCTTAAGTCTCCAGATTCTACTTGTAAAACTCTTAAGTCTCCAGATTCTACTTGTAAAACCTACACGTCTTCTCCAGATTGTTAGCATGAACTTCTGTTTCTAGATTTTTTAAGTTCAAGTACTAATACCTGCACATGCACTCAATCCATTTGATTAACAAGTACATTCTAAATATCATTTGAATATCTAATTCATCTTAATGAACACCTCACATCATAAAACAAATTCCATACAAATCAAAGGGAATGGAAGTTGAAATAGCCTTTATTTATTGGGCATTTGGTTGCTGGAATTTACATCGACTATGCCAGATTTGAAACTTTTTTTCAAGTTCTAAACTAGAATTGTAACATGAAACACTTGCATTCCGAAACACTAGGGGAGTCTAAGTATTAATGCAACATAGATCAAAACTAGATCAAATTAGAGATGAGCTCAGATAAAAGAGAGACAATGTTTGTTTCTTAGCTGAAATTTTAAACAAATCAATTCAACTCAAGGTACAGAATAAGCCAATTTCAAAGTCTTTTACATCAACCTTGAACCTTCCAAAGATTATCGATTTGGCAAAACGTCAGCAGTCTCTAGTGATTCCTACTATTAAAACAAATGATCAGACAAACACAAACTTCCAACTTTTGACATGTTTCCAGATTGAAAACTGTTCAAGCCAGTAAATAATTAGCATGGTAGCTACCCAGGCTCACAAACCAGATGTTCTGATTGGACATCATAATTCATTGTCTAAGATGAATCTGAAAACTCATCGTTATGATCAATTGGCCCTTTAGTAATCTCTTAAAAGATTTGTGCTAACCAGCGTGGTTGCTACAAATCATGAAATATACTACTCAATGAAAAAAGAGCAAGATAATGAAAATGTCCATAAAAGCTACCTTAAGTAGCGCGATGTGTACATCTTCCAGCATCCTGTTTGGAACCAATAACGAAGACTCCAGCTCATTAAAGGAAAGCTCCGAGTCTAGGCTGAGTAAAGATCTAAATGTCTGCATTTTCCAGAAAAGCCTTCAGAAAATCTTGAAAATCTCGCATTCCACAAGAAACAGGAAAAACAAACCAAAGAACAAGAGATATACTAAGATATACTATAGATGAGATATACTAAGCTAGGTTTCAGTGTAAAATACTTAGGTCAATGTGGACTAAATGCATGTGCGCTGTCAAACAATTTAAGAGATCAAGCCGTAAAACGGGGAGGGAAATCAATGAGCACTTATTTTGCTAGGGGGAGATGCTGACGACTCATCTCAAATAAGTGCTGCTTGAAAGTTGAATATAAATCACCACACCGTAGTGTACAAGAGCTTTGAAAGAATTCCCACCTTTAAGAAGTTGAAAATAGAGGCCAGCTCCCACATACTTCTCAATTGCCAACGGTTCACCTCTCCGGGGGGAGGAGATGGCACCAGAACTATTGGAGTAGGGACCTCCGCAACAACTTTTGATTCTCTCCTAGCAACTGTGGGACGAGCTACTGTGGGCGCCGGCGGGGCAAGTCTAGATGGAGTTCGGGCTGTACATGCTCGTGTCGGACGCCTCCTTGGCTGCTCATTTGCCTGTGCTGCTCGAGCGTCAGTCATTTTCTTTAAACTCAGATCACCTGGTTTTATCTTCAGTTATCCAAATTAGAGCTTCTATATAATTGCTGTGCTACCAGCAACGCCAGAGCATCCCTTTTTCTCTTGTTATCCCAGACCATGATTGTACAGCTCTGCTTCGCCTATTTGAGCAAGTTTTTGAGCTGTTTTTAAGATGTGAGGTACATCACCATAAAAGAACATCCTAGGGTTGATGAACTACGCAAAGAAACAAGGATCTCATACTGCAAGCCCTACGATACATCCTGACTCAGCACACCAATCTTGTATTTGAAAAGCTTGCAAGACACAAACTATATGGCGCTAGTCCAGGCACTTGGGGTTTTGGAATATCTAATCCGTAATCTATCCTTGAAAGAAGCACATGATCGGAAAATAGAAGGCAGACTGCTGTGTGCTTGAATCTGATCCATGTAACGTCATTTTACAAAATCATATCGTCATAGACTGACTTGGAGCTCCATATGAGTTACCTTACAAGTATGTCGAGGCAAGAAAAGGGTTATCAGTGCAGGAAAAAAAAAGGGCAGAGCAGAGGCGACAGGAGGCTGCTGCTTTTCATCACACCAAAAACCTAAAATGTGGCCTTCACCGAGGAAGGAATGCTTTGTCATGGTTTGATGCGATCGTGCTTTGGCAAAGGCGACATTGGAATGATGCTGGATCAGAAGGAAGAGAGGAATGCATTTGCATTTGCCATAGCAATCAGAAAAGAAGAGGAACGGAATCGAGAGAGAACAAAAGAGAGAGAGAAAATAGAAGAAAAGAAGAGAGAGAGAGAGAGAGAGAGAGAGAGAGAGAGAGAGAAAAGGAGAGAGTGAGGGGGAAATCTTCACTGCCTATGTACTACTACTCCCCCCTCTTCTCAAAGTTTTGGTACAAATATATCAAAATATGAATTTCTATTTTGATTGTTACCTTTGTTGCTATAGTGGGAAGTTATTTTTGTTCATTGTTACTTTTGTTGCGGTAGCCGTAAGCTATTTGTGACTATTTTGTAACATTCAGGTTTTACTCGGAAGTTATTTTTGTTCATTGTTAATTTTGTTGCGGTAGCAGTAAGCTATTTGTGACTATTTTCTAACATTGAGGTTTTACTCTTGGATGAGTTTGCGCAGCGAAATGAATATTTTGCTTTTTTATTTTTTGAAATTAAAGTCTTTGGTTTTTTACCGATGTGAATGGCCTTTTTTAAGATAAAGCCTCATGATGTATTGATCAACTTGAATCATGATATATTGAATCATGGGGCCTTTTGGTTGTGGTTGACATCTCATTCCCAAGCCATGGTTTGGACAAATTGTCTTTTATTACTATTATAATTTTTATTTATCTATTCTTAGTTTGCTAATATAAATGCAAAAAACACATTGTTGGTTATTTTCTACAAAGGAAGGAGCTTGTGTTTACATATTGGTTAGCAAGTATGGAGGGAGAGCGTTATGTATAAGGGAAGGCCCCAGCCAGAGGGCCTTCCACGATTTAAGGCCCTTGGGTGTGAGGGCGTGAGCCCGAGGGCCCAGGGCCTTAAATCAGGGAAGGCCCGAGGCTGGGGGCCTTCCCCAGCGTAAAGGACTCCCTAAAAACAAAAATTAGAAATTTCTAGAAGTTACTCTCAATGGCGTCATTTACCGCGCTTGTTTTCTCAGAGGTTCGGGCGTTAGGGCATCGTGCTGGCTATGGAAGGAGGACGTTCGAGCATCGCGGTGGCTATGGAAGGAGGTCGTTCTTCGTCGCGTGGGCTATGGAGCTCTGAATGTGTGTTGGAGCTCATTATCTCGTAATGAGGACAGCGCGGCTGGAGCAGTTTTGCTTCATCAACGTGAGGAGCAGTGTGAGGAGCAGCGTGAGGGTGTATTTTATGGAGCATAGCTTGTCAACGTTTATTAGATAGTGTTCATTTGTTTTCTGTGGCTACATCTGTGCTTCTGATTTTCTTGGTTTTGTACAAATGCTCAGCAAACTACACTCAACAAATGCTCAGCAAACTAAATGTGGTTGGAGGTGAGGAGCAAATTTATATCTGCATTGAACATATGCTCGCAATCCGCAGAAAGATGAAACTTTGGTGCACCAGCATTGACTCAACATCCCTATGACGCTCTCACTAGATAGTTGGCGCCGTTGGTCTACTCCCAAGATCCCAATTCGCTCAAACTTCACAATTTTATCTTCAAGGACTCTAAACTGCATCAGTTTCATAGTACTACACATTAGCTTTGTGGCAAATTTTTAGCGTGTCCTTCAACCATGTTTGCTTGAATTAATCTTTTTGAGCTACATGCATTCTTGATCAAAATTATGCAGAATGCATTGAGGTTTGAGCTTCTCAAAGTTTGTTCTTGAAGGAAAGATCAAAGCAAATGTATATTTGTAACAAAAGATAGACGCATCCTGTCTAGTTTGTGTGATTAAACATTCACAAAAGGAGCACCACGCAAGAGCCACCAAATACTTGAACACCCCAGCTCCAGTTTTGGCCTCAACACTCAAAACACACGAACAATGTCTAAAACCAAAAGCTACAGCAGAAAAAGTGTTATCCCCTTTCTAATCTGGATTGCATTCAAACATCAGTACCATTGAGAATCAACACTACAGAGAACTGAGAATAATCCATCCACTAGCTCACTAGACCAACAAAACCAAGCCAGCCAAAATGGGTGAATGAATCATACGGATCCTATTCTTATGATATAGCAATGCCTGTTAAAAATTCACAATTCTAGCTTGACTAGTTTTGGTCATATGACTTGTAAATAGTTAGATGGTCATGATGTGGCTTGTCACACGTGCCAAATAGCATAGGATTCCATTCATAAGGATGTTCTCAAGTAGACCTAAGTGTTAGAACCTTTGGAATGAGTCCAAATTATGCTTAGATACAAGGGAGAAAAAATAGGAGCTATTTTTGGTAATTTTTGCATTGTTGAGGGATCTCCAAGATTCCAACCCTAACTTGGTAGGGATGAAAGATCCACCAAAATTAGCATTAGGGATAGGTTTAGGGCTACTCATACCTGCCCAAAACCGTGATGGATCATGTATATATAGGTGATGATATCTCACCAAAATCAATCAAGCAATTTCATGTTTTTTCTCTCATAATGGTGCAATTGCTCTCTATGTTCATAATTGTTTGAGTACTTGTGATTACTAATGATTATAGGATTGAATGTAGGTCTGGTGTACAGTACTCAGACTGTGGGAGGCCGTACTTTCACACGTGTGAAGCCTTCTTCAAGGATTTGGGCCATTTAGTGAGGTTCAAGCATAGATTTTTGATGCATTTTGATGGTTCAACTTGTGCTAATCTTATGAAATCATAATCTATTGTTTCCCTCATCATTTCAAGTGTTTTAGGATCCTTATTTGCTGTAATTTTTACATGGTATCAGAGCCTAAAGCCTGAAATGAGCTAAATCCTTGGTTTTCATTCAATTTGATCACAATTTTTGATCTAAATCTTGTGTAGATTGGATCTTAGCATCTAGTATTGATTCTAGAACTCAAAGTGAGTCAAATACATTGGAGATTGGTGTTGTGTGACTTCATTTGCAGGTGTTTAGGTGTCTAAAACCAGAGGCAAAGTTGAATTCAATTCACATAAATTCAAAGCGAGTTTTGGAGGTGATTTCATAGAGGAGGCTTTCTAGCATTCAAGGAGAGGGAAGATCAGAGTTTTGGGGACTCTTCAAGGCTGTTCTAAGGTGTAGTAGGCACCTCCTAAAGTGATTTAGGTTCAGTCCAACCATTGCTTGACTTATGCACCAAATTAGATCAATTTTTCATCAATTTTGATCATTTTTTGCTTGTGATTGGATAGTAGATTGTGTTGCATCCTCATTAAGTTCCATTTAGATCTTTTACAAGTGATTTTGGAAGTATATTAGGTTGCTGAAATTCACTCTTGATCAGATCATTTGGAAGCTTTAATGTTCTTTATAGAAAGAGGGGCAATTCTACTAGTATTGTCTACTTCAATCAAGCAAGTGCATTGTTTCTAGTATTCTATGATTTGATTTTGTTAGAGATCATTCTTAGATCTTTATAGGAAGTCTATTACTGATCTTTTCAGGTCCCTAAGAAGTGGGATAAGGTAGACCTTCAATCAAATCAATAGAAGTAACCTTCATTTGTGTCAAGTCCTTGATTAGGAGACTAGATGGCATCTATAAATGCATATCTTTTGGATACTAATGAAAGGCTCAACAAAACTAACTATTCCATATGGAAAGTTAGAATGGAATCTATCATGATCATGCAAGATCTGATGGAAATTGTAAATGGTAAGGAGGGTGAACCTATTCATCCTCAAGAAAAAGCCAAATACATCAAGAGGTGCAATGTTGCACTACATTGCATAAAAATGAATGTTGCAAATGAACTCTTAAGAGAGGTAGGAGATTGCACTTCAGCTCAAGATGCTTGGGAGACTTTGCAGAAGGTCTATGAATCCAAGAACCAAACTAGAATGTTAGCTTTGAAGAATCAAATCTATAGAAGCTATCAAAAGAAAGGAGAGAGTGCACATACTTTTGTCCTAAGAGTAAAGGAATTGAACAAAGAGCTAGCCTTTATAGGTGACCCTATCAAGGATGAAGAGCTTGTTCAACTCATATTGAATGGACTAAGCTTTGAATTTGACAATTTGGTTCAGGGATATGCAATTATGGGTAAGCTACCCATACTTGAAGAACTCCAAGGCACACTCATGGCCGAGGAATCAAGAAGGAGCCAAATGCAAGAGAGGATGGATAGGCTTTCCATCCAAGGTGGAGATGACCAAGCTCTCTTCACCAAAGGCAAAGGCAAGTCCAAAGGCAAAGGATCAACATTCAAGAAGTCTACAAAGCTTGAGGATCAAGAAGGACCCCCAAAGGCATCTCCATCAACAACCAAAGTCAAGAAGGACAAATCAAAGGTGAAGTGCTACTATTGTAGCAAGATGGGGCATTATGCCTCGGAATGCTTCAAGAGGAAGCAAGATCAAAGCCAAGCCAACATGAGCAAAGAGGAGGAGGAGGAGAGTTCACATGAGGACTCTCTCATGATGTCCATATTTTCTTCAACAAGCTTCAAAGGAGAAGATCCTTGGTGGATTGACTCGGGTGCTAGTTCACACATGACTAGTAAAAGGGAGTTTTTCTCTTCTCTCTTAACTTATGATGGACCTATGAAGTCTATCTATACAGCAAATGATGAAGCTTGTAAGATTGAAGGAGTTGGTAGCATTCCCCTTTGCTTAGGATCTTCCAAAAAGATCAACATAGAAGGTGTTTTGTACATTCCTACAATAAAAAAGAATCTACTAAGTGTTGGCCAAATGGTAGACAATGGTTTCAATGTTGACTTTGCTTCAAATGAATGTTTTCATCAAGAAGAAGGGTAAGATAGTGGCTAAGGGCACTAGACTTGGCAAACTTTATAAGCTGGATGCATTTGTGGATACTAATGTTGTCATGTTGGCCGAGAAGAGCAAGATATCTACCTTTACTTTATGGCACAAAAGACTTGGACATGTCAACTCGGGTTCCATGGAGGCTATGATCAAGGAGGAGTATGCTTTAGGCCTACCAAGGTCTATTGGGAAGGAAGACAAGGTTTGTGAAGCTTGTGCCTTATCCAAGGCACATAAGAAGGTGTTTCCTAACTCCATCACAAAGTCATCTCATCCTCTTGAACTCATACACTCGGATGTGCACATTGCTAGCACCAAATCTAATGGAGGTTCATCCATGTTTTTAACCTTCATTGATGACTACTCAAGATATTGTTGGGTGTTCTTACTTTCTTTCAAGTCTCACGTATTTGATACTTTTGTAAAGTTCAAGTTGTTTGTGGAAAAGCATCATAATCATAGCATCAAGATTCTTCGAAGTGACAATGGTGGAGAATTCATCTCCAATGAGTTCAAGGCCTTTTGTGAGGAGGAAGGGATCAAGAAAGAGACTTCTTATCCTTACACTCCTCAGCAAAATGGAGTTGCTGAAAGAAGGAATAGAACATTATGTGAATGTTCTAAGGCTTTAAGATTAGATGCTTGTTTGCCCAAATCCTTTTGGGGTGAGTCTCTTGTATGTGCAAACTACTTGATGAATAGGGTGTCTTGCAAAGCCATTGAAGGCAAAACTCCTTATGAGATGTTGTATGGAAAGAAACCCAATCTTAATCACTTGAAAGTTTTTGGGTGTATATGTTATGTGCATGTGCCATTGGAAACAAGAACCAAGGAGGATCCATCTTCCACAAGAGGGATCATGCTTGGATATGCAAGCTCAAGCAAGGGCTACAAACTCTATCTCCCATCCTTGAACAAATTTGTTGTTTCAAGGGATGTCATATTTGATGAACATCATATGCATATGCTTGAAGAAGGCTCAAGTGCTCCAACAATCAAGAAGAAGATGGCCGAGGAGCAAGATCTTGGTTTTGAGGAGGAGCTCATGGAGGAGCAAGCACCAAACCCACCTATCACACCAAGGAGATCTTCAAGGGCAAAAGTGGAGCCATCAAGGCTCACATATCAAGGCAAAGGACAGAAAGTTGAGGGTATCTCATCCACTTCTTATGCTTTATCTAGTTTTGAAGAACCGTCTAATGTTGAAGATGCATTGAACTCCAAAGAATGGTATAAAGGTATGTTGGATGAGTATGATGCCTTGATTGAGAATGAAACTTGGTTGCTTGTTGAGAGACCTCAAAGGAATGTAATAGGATGCAAGTGGGTCTTCAAGCTTAAGTTGAATGCAAATGGGAGTGTTAACAAACATAAAGCAAGATTAGTTGCAAAAGGTTATGCTCAAGAGAGAGGGATAGACTATGAGGAAACTTTTGCACCCGTGGCCAAGATGGTCACAATAAGACTAATCATTGCACTTGCATCACATTTTGGATGGATTCTATGTCAAATGGATGTCTCTAATGCTTTCTTGAATGGTTTTTTGGAAGAGGATATCTATATGGAGCAGCCACAAGGGTTCATCAAGCATGGAATGGAGAACAAAGTATGCCATCTCCAAAGAAGCATCTATGGCTTGAAGCAAGCCTCGAGATCTTGGAATTCAAGACTACATTGCTATCTTATTTCACTTTCTTTTGTTCAAAGTGAATATGATCCCACTCTTTACATTAAGTTTGATGATGTTGGTATTGTACTTTTACTCATTTATGTAGATGACATCATCATTAGTGGAAATAGTGTTGATTGTATTGAAAAAATCAAGATAGATCTATCCTTAGAGTTCAAGATGGTAGATCTAGGGTGTCTTCACTTCATCTTAGGCATAGAAGTACTTAGAGGGTCTGATTTTATCTTTATAAGTCAAGTAAACTATGCTCAAAGTCTTTTGAAGAAGTTTAAGATGGAAGTATGCAAAAGTGTTGACACACCAATGGAGCAAGATGTAAAAGTGCCAAATGAAGATGATGAAAGATCCTTCATGGACATCACTTTGTTTAGGCAACTTATAGGTTCCTTAATGTGGATCACTATAACTAGACCAGATCTTAGCTTTAGTGTATGTAGGTTGAGCCAATCCATGCAAAAGCCATTGAATATCCATTGGAAAAAGGCTAAGAGGATTCTAAGATACATCTCAGGTACATTGGATTTTGGGATTCTATATAGAGGAGATGTGATTAACCTTAATGCATTTAGTGATTCAGATTTCGCAGGGGACAAGAGGGATAGGAAATCAACAAGTGCCTATTCAACTTTCATAGGAGAAGGTGTGGTTTCATGGCTTTCAAAAAAGCAAGAAACTATATCTCTATCTTCAACTGAGGCCGAGTACAAAGCTTTGACAACCACTACAAAGGAGGTACTTTGGATCAAGAGATTATTGGTGGAACTAAAGATCATGGATTCAGAGGAGGCACCAATCATCTACAATGACAATATATCAGCCCAACACCTTGCATCTAACCCAATCTTCCATGCAAGATCTAAGCACATTGAGATATGCCATCACTTTGTGAGAGAAATGGTGCAAGCCAAGGAGATTGCTTTGGAGCATGTTCCAAGCAATGAATGTGTAGCTGATCTACTTACTAAACCACTTCAAAAGACACCTTTTATGAAGTTCAGATCATCACTTGGAGTGATTAGTAAAGCAATGATTGAACCAAGCTAGATAGTGAGGAGGAGTGTTAATTCACAATTCTAGCTTGACTAGTTTTGGTCATATGACTTGTAAATAGTTAGATGGTCATGATGTGGCTTGTCACACGTGCCAAATAGCATAGGATTCCATTCATAAGGATGTTCTCAAGTAGACCTAAGTGTTAGAACCTTTGGAATGAGTCCAAATTATGCTTAGATACAAGGGAGAAAAAATAGGAGCTATTTTTGGTAATTTTTGCATTGTTGAGGGATCTCCAAGATTCCAACCCTAACTTGGTAGGGATGAAAGATCCACCAAAATTAGCATTAGGGATAGGTTTAGGGCTACTCATACCTACCCAAAACCGTGATGGATCATGTATATATAGGTGATGATATCTCACCAAAATCAATCAAGCAATTTCATGTTTTTTCTCTCATAATGGTGCAATTGCTCTCTATGTTCATAATTGTTTGAGTACTTGTGATTACTAATGATTATAGGATTGAATGTAGGTCTGGTGTACAGTACTCAGACTTTGGGAGGCCGTACTTTCACACGTGTGAAGCCTTCTTCAAGGATTTGGGCCATTTAGTGAGGTTCAAGCATAGATTTTTGATGCATTTTGATGGTTCAACTTGTGCTAATCTTATGAAATCATAATCTATTGTTTCCCTCATCATTTCAAGTGTTTTAGGATCCTTATTTGCTGTAATTTTTACAATGCCTACTAAAGTTGAAACAGAAAACCTTACAAAGCTGAATCAGAAACCGTAGGAATAGCTCTCAACAGGAGGAATCAATTCACCAACTCAGCAATAAACAAATCCTGAAATTTTTTTACGTGTGTTAAAACTTTTTTACTGTTGGTAAAAAAACAATGACATTTTTGTAATGGGTTTCTTTCCTTGCCTAACCTAATCCAAGATCGCCGATCACCACAAAACTGCCTTTGCAACAGAATGGGACACCTATGCTTACAAAGTAATGTCGTTTGGACTCTGTAATGCACCAAGTTCATTCCAAAGAGTAATACAATTTGTCTTTAAAGATTATCTGCAGAAATTCCTTGAAATTCACTTGGACGACTTGGGGGTTCATAGTATAGATACAGACCACCTGGATCAATTGGAGAAAGTCTTTGAAAGATGCCGCAAATATCAGATTTCTCTAAATCCAGAAAAATACCAGATAAGGGTTTCTCACGGAGTGGTGCTTGGACATGTGATATCAAGACATGGTATTGCCACCAATTATTCTAAGATCAAAGTTATGGTGGAATTGCCACCGCCAGCAACAATTCGAGGAGTTTATGTGTTTATGGGTCATGCGAACTACTATCGAATTTTTATTATCTTCTTTGCGGATTTAGCATGACCTATATACGAATTAACTATTGTTCCTATTTGGACAGTAGAGGCGTTAGAAACCTTGGAAAAGTTAGAAAAAACATTATTTTCAGCACCAATACTGCGTTTGCCAAATTGGACATTAGAGTTTCATGTTCATACGGATGCCTCAAAATACGCCATTGGATCAGTTTTGACGCAGCCAGGTGACTATAAGAAGGATTATCCTATACGATTTGCAAACATACAGCTTACAGATCCAGAGACGAATTATTCAACAACAGAACGTGAAGCGCTGGCCATGATTTTTTCTGTTCGAAAATTTCGTCACTACCTCATGGAAACACACTTTGCATTTTATACGGATCATCAATCGTTACTTTACTTGGTAAATAAGACATGTAATACTGGACGTATTGCAAGATGGTTATTATTATTGACTGAATTTGACTTTCTATCTAGCCGATCACGTTTCGCGAATTGAATCCGCACCAATTAATATTGAAGTGGATGATGAACTGCCAAATGCTGCGTTATTCTATGTTGAAGCAGGACCTGAGTGGACGACAAATATTGTTGAGTACCTGATGCTAGGACAACCGAATGACTCTTTGACAAAAGCATAGAAAAGACAATTGATTCATAAGGCTCAACCTTATCAATTAATTGCAGGACAATTGTATCGTTGTGGATCAGATAATATTTTACGAAGATGTGTTTTACCGCATGAAGTACCAAATTTAATCATGTTTTCACATGATGGCATGGGTGGAGGACACTTCTCTACAGATATTATTGTTCGCAAACTTTTGCAATCCGGTTGTTGGTGGCCTACGCTTCATAAGGACACATAAATTTTTATTCATACATGTGATGTCTGCCAGCGAGCACAACGGCCTACTCGAAAGAATTATGAACCCTTACATCCGATTTTATCACAAGCACCGTTTGAAAAATGGGAACTGGATTATGTTGGTCCTATTCATCCCACTGCGCAAGGATCTCAGGCCCGATACATTATCGTCGCAACTGACTATATGACCAAGTGGGTTGAAGCCAAAGCTGTCAAAGTGGCTGATGCAAAATCTACGGCCAAGTTTCTATATGAAAATATTATAATCAGATTTGGATGTCCGATCGAAATTGTTAGTGATCGGGGTACACACTTTGTTAATCAAACATTAAAGTGTTTACTGGAAGATTTATTTATTATACACAAATTTAGTACTCCCTATTATCCCAGAGGGAATGGCCAAGCTGAATCTTCCAATAAGATTCTCTGCACCATTATGACAAAGACAGTTGAAGCGAGTCGGTTTGATTGGGAACATAAATTGTATGCAGCATTATGGGCATTCAGAATCGCTTACAAAAATAGTACAAATCAAACACCTTTTCAACTGGTTTATGGTCAAAGATGTTGTTATGCCAATTGAATTTTTTATCTCTTCCTTACGCATAGCAGCAACCAAACGATTAAATGATGATCAGTCTTTACAACTTCGTCATGAATCGTTGCACAAATTATGTGAAACTCGATTGATGGCAGTTCATGCCTTAGCAGCAGAGAAAGCCCGCCGCAAGGCATGGCACGATCATCGATTGCACAAGAAAGATCTGGAAGCAGGAGATCTTGCATTGATGTACAAAACCAAGCTGATCAAGGGTAAGTTGAAGTTTACAGGTGAGGGCCCATATAAAGTGAAGGAAATCCTGCACTATGGCACAATAATTCTTGAGAACTTGGATGGAAAATGATTTGATACTCCGGTAAATGGCAGCCGATTACGCAAGTTTTGGCAGCTAGCTCCGCTAGTTCAGCAAGCCTGATCTCAATATATTTTTTCATTTTATTTGTTTTTCAATTTTTTGTTTTCAGTATTTAATTTGCTGACTTTTTTTGGAAAAAGACAGTTAAAAAAAAAAACAAGATAAGGAAAGACTGATGAGCAAAAGTCAGGAAGTCATCAACATAAGGAAAAAGAAGCACAATATTTTTATGGAAAATGCCTTAGAAAAGTACTGTTTTGGGCAGATTTGGCCAATACAGTATCAGAAACCTTCGATAAGCTCTCAAAATGTACATCCACCCTTGATTTATCTAAATTGAGCTGGGCAAAGGTTTTTGACAAGAGAAAATTCAATTTTTGAGTCAGGCGAATGTCCAATGATTTGTCATTTTGGGAACCTTCGCCGAGCATCATAACCTCATTATGAATCTTCGTCGACCTGTTAGATGATCTTAAAATGTCAAAATTAAGTTGTCCATAGGTTCAGATTGTGAAAAAATGCATTTATGACAATACTTGGGCAAAGGACCCTCTTGGGTGAAGGTTCATCCTTCGCCAGCCTTGGAAAACATTCGCCTGATAGGTTCAAATCCCCATAAACCTTCGCCGAGATTTTTATAGCCTATTTTTACAATACTGCACATGCCTGCAAATTTTTGTTCACAACTGATC
The DNA here is from genome assembly GCA_029204225.1 of Diphasiastrum complanatum. Classification (NCBI taxonomy): domain Eukaryota; kingdom Viridiplantae; phylum Streptophyta; class Lycopodiopsida; order Lycopodiales; family Lycopodiaceae; genus Diphasiastrum; species Diphasiastrum complanatum. The sequence continues at coordinate 754,825 of CM055093.1, read as the reverse complement.
AGCCAAACTACTATTTAGTGTAATGGACCCACCAAATTCACCTATAAGTTGGCTGAATTCGATTCATTCCTCACTTGTGCTAGCGAAGCTCTTGCGAATTTTTCTTGCGACCAAAGCCTTCCAAATTTTCTGCATTGCCTTCTGATACATTTTCACACGTTATAATTCCTTTCTGATCATCATGTCTTCTAGTAGGAAGAGAGTCAAAAAAATTCTGAGCAAATAAAAGAATAATAGCAAACATTGGCGTCAATGTTCCTGATAATCTTCTTCGATCTTGCTTAAGAATTCGTTTTAGCCAGTTTATTTTGCTTCTGTTTTCTTGCATGCATTTTTGTATTTCTTTTTTGATCTCGTCAAGGGAGACTTGGCCCTGTTATACAATGCCAAGGCACATAAAGACTAGCTACCGATACTTCTTAGTCTCCACGCTATACTATCCATCGTGACGTCCCATCTACAACGGACATCATGATTCTTCCTAGCACAAGCATGGTCACTCAGTGGATGACCCTTGCGGAGCCTCTAATTACTGCAATGGGTATTCATGAGAGAGCCTTTTCGGGATGCATCAATATGGATTTCATCACTCTTGCCTTCAGCACGAGAAATCCAAGTTTTATATCACCTTCCAAGGAGCCACACACAAAGTGCGCGTCACTGACGCCGCACTTGCAGCTATAGGAATCTCATCCGGTACGCAAGCCTCACCCAATCACAAGCACGCCAAACATGCCATCAAGCCATACATTGACCTCACCAACGATCTGCACTGGACTAATGATGGATACCTTCTGGAAGCCATCACTGAGCCTTCCATCCACGTCGCTGCCTAGTTGTTGAATCATTTCCTGATGGTTGGCAACCTTAGGAAAGACCGCATCACATCTCAAATCTTGCACAGGATAGTGGAGTCCCATACTAAGTTGGCCAAAGCCCCTCTAGAACCATATAACTGGTTCAAGACTATTTCTGGTGAGCTCAAGCAAGCTATTAAGGCCAATACAAAGCAACAGTTCGCCGCTGGCTCTCTATTGTCCCTCTTAGCCGCTTCTCACTTAGAAAACAAAATCCATGGCTTCCACCTGGATTCTGTGCTTTCAGTTTACAAAGAAGCACCGGCCGAGTCATCTCATCAGGCCTCAAGCTGTCATAGTCGTCGTCGTCCACGCAGCGAGATCGTAATTCCTGACTCGCCTTCCGCGTCACGACGTCGCACTAGGCATACCTCGTCAGCTACGCTTCCACCCCCTGCTGCTGTTCGCACTGAACTTCCCATTCCCCTCGTCTCCGATGCTTCCCTCGCCTCTGCTCCCATACAAGGACAGTCTGTGACCATTGCGCCTACCATTCCCATCACTGCTGCCCAGGCCGCCTCACCCTCGCACACCGAAGCAACCTCACCCAACACCTAGTTCTTCATGGATATGTTCGATGATTCCGACAACCTTGGGGCCACCGAAATCTTTGAAATTCCCCAGAGCTCAACGCCCTTTTAATTCCAATCCCCTAGAAGAGGATTCGGGCATATCCATGAATCTATTGTTGGTGTCGACGATGCCAGTCAACAACCACCCACACAGGGTAGCCCAACCACACTTCGGGTCGACACAGCTGTAAAGTCACCAAAGAAGTTCGACGCCACGGTGCCTAAAGGGTTTGAAGAAGAGGACATTTTTTAAGAAGAAGAGACCTTGGCACCTATTCCACGCCTACCAAGGACAGTACCATCAAGGTCTCCTGTTGCTGCCACCTCCACGACCGTCGATTCGGGTGATGCTCTCGGGTTAGTTTCAAGCCTTGGGCAAGTGATCCAGTCTATGCTGGATAAGAAGAAGGAAATGGAGCAGAGGATCTCTGATCTAGGATCCGAAAACACTCTGATCAACCAAAAAATTGTCCAGCTGGATCGAGAGGTGAAGATAGCCAAGCAACATGAAGAAAAGGCTGAAAGCAAAAAGACATTGGCCCAGCAACAAGCTGATCGCTTGGAAACCTACATCAGCTCCCTACAAAACGCCCTGACAACCGCACAAGATCAGGTAGATAAGGCAGTGCAAGAGGCCAAGCAATAGGTGCAGCTGCTGAAGAGGCAATTACAGAAGGCCGAACAAGATCGCACATGACTTCAAGGTGAATTGGATGCGACCACCCTTGAGCGTGATGCCTATGCAAACGCAAATATCCGATCATCCAGTCAGACCGACGGAGATTGCATATTTGTTCAAGAAAGTGGAAACATACAAAGTGGCCCTTCAGGGATTCCAAGGCCACTTTGATAGGTTCAAAGGAGCAGCTTCAACCGAGTTGGCAAAGGCAAAAGAGACCATCAACGCCTATGAAAAAGCTGCCGCTCAAGTGTTGGAAGCCGGACCACAAATCTCTGTCCCGGTCATGCCGCAATTCTCTCCTTTGCGCCAAGAAGCTGTACAAATGGATACAGGATTGATTTGAGCATGGACCAGGGGGGAGCTCCAGATCTAGCAGATCAACCGCCGACCATACCAACCGTACAAGCTGGTCCATCCTCATCAAGAACAAGCCATTTATTCAGAAGGACCATTAGCATCGAGGACCACATCCAGACCTTCTTAAAGCAACATCCACATGAGTCCTCCAGTGGTGGATGAGTTCTCAAATTTAAGACCTCTGAAATCGAGGCCGGCAAAGAATTGGACAAAATACCTGCACTGGGAGAGCAGCCGACATGGAGAATCATGGTTTTTGAGAAAACTCCGAAATCAATTAGGAGTTACGTCGCCAACCCTCGCCAGTTGCGGGTAGATCCTTATTACGTGCGAATGCCACGAAGACAAAAATGGAAAGATTTGGGATTGGCTATGGACAAAATCACCATCCATACGTCCAATTGGCCAATCATCCATCAGCCTTACAGCTGGAACATTTCAGTGGACTTCCACCGGGCCTTACAAGAATATCAGAGAGAGTATGTCCACTCTCCGGATCCAACGGTGCGACAATCGGCAGTGTTTGCAAAAGATCTAACTCTATTGGCGTCAGTGGCAACCAAATGGGACGATTGCCTTCCTACCCTGGCATTCGATCCAAATAAGCCAATGGCCTCAGAGCAAATCAAAGATCAGTTGTCGATTGCTCGACTGTATTTCCGTGCGGCTATGATGGGAGGCTCTTGGGAATCCCGCTTCACCTCATGGACAACTTCCAAGTGGATTGTCGGAGCCCACCATTGTTTCCTGCTGCATAATTTGGATTTCAATACTGCACGCCTTGACTTTATGGAGAAAGTGCAGTATCATTTAGTTAAGATTCGACGCGAAGCCAATAAAAGTTCCCAATAACTGCAAGTGTCGTGGGACCACCACCAGTTTTGGTGGAGGATACTGTTGGAGGGTTTGCGGACCCCAAGGCCACCCTAACCCTAGTTAATAAATGAGAGAGATTTGGCACCCTGCATGTGTAAGTCCAACCCAATGATCACATAGATATTTGATTGATTAATTAGAAAGTCAATAAAAGGAATTTAGGTCTTTTTGCGAGACTTTTAATGTTGCATGGCCTAAATGTCAAGTTAGTGAATAAAGTTGAGTTTCCCTCCAATTTTGATGGTTCCCACACTTTTTAAATTTGAATAAAAAGAGAGGCAAGACTGGACCAATAGGATTCAGAGGCCAGGGTCCTCCTCTCTACTATAAAAAAGGACCAACTCGAGTTGCTCCTCATGTTCATTTCCTCATTTCAATAAAGCAGATTGGTTCTCTTTAGAAATGGATTGATGAATGTCCTTGCTCTTCCTTTCTTTTCCTCCATTTCTCATGCTTTCTTTGGATTTTGCTAATTGTTGGATTTGATCATTATTGGGATTGCTATTTCTTATGCTTCTTGTGAGAGAGAAAGGGAGAGAGAGAAGAGTAAGTTTCTATCATTGTTGTGGATTTAGGGTTAATGGAAGTAGGGCTAATGGATGTAGTGTTAATGGATGTTAGTGTTAGATCCTCCATTCATGTTGAAATCTGAACTATACTATCGCTCTCATGGGAACGAACCTACGCGTGACAACTAACTCCGTCTCTTTGATGCTAGATTGACTAGTTAGTCTTCTTAGCATGAATTGATCGTGGAGGTGATGACTTCCGGGATGATAAATCTCTCTTCACAGGTGGACTTCCTAGACGATGATGTCTTGTTGGAGATCTGACTTGAAGGATCATTCTTGGCTTTTCCTTTGCCTTTATCCTTTGACTTGAAGGATCATTCTTGACTTTTCCTTTGTCTTTGAGGTACATAAAATTTGCCATTTCCCTTCCTTGCCCAGACAACAAATTTTTAGTTTTTATGAAGGTGTACTTTTTTTGTTCATAAACTTACTAAAGTTATGCTTTTTTTTTTTCCCTACATTTTGTTTTTATTGTTTGACATTGGCCTATGCGTACTTATTGGAATACAGGTCATCATGTTGCATGTGACAATGTCCTGCTTGATCCTCTTACCTCATTTTTTTGTCGTATAAGATGAACATCGATTCAAATAATTTTTTACCAATAGCTAAAGCTTAAACTATTTGGCACACAAGAAGCAATTACTATTAGTCACTTCTCAAATCACATTTTATGAATATATTTTGGATCAAGAATGTATGCTAAGACATGTCTTAAGAGTAGTACTTGTTAACACACATTTTAAAGACAAGTGTTATGTTAATCTTCAATTTACTAGTAAGCATTTGGTATGATTTGGCTTTTAGAATACTTGCATCGACCTACTTGTAGCCACTAGAGATATATACTTACAATGCTATCTTTCAATTTTTTGAGTCCTACTTGGAAAATCAACAATGATGAATACTTTACAAGGGCCATGCTCTATGTAATTATATATACTTATTTATAATTACTCATTTCATTTACAAAATTTGCATATTTTAAAAATGTTTATTGAAGAATATTTTGACCATTATATTTTTCATGGCAGTTACAACTTATGGCGGCGCATATTTCCTAACGGCTTTTGATAATGACCAATCTTATCTTGAAATTTTTTTTTTCCTCTCATAAAGATTAACCATAGATTATAGACTTTTTACAAAGTACATGGAGAAAAAAAAAAAAAAAAAGCTTATAGGAGGAATAGTTTATCAGCTTCCATAAAAAGAAGCAAGGGGGGGATGGCATAATCACCGATCCCAAATTTCCTACTATTTCTTTCTAAACAAATGTTCCATAATTTGATAACTCTAACAAGTTGGAAGGCATTAATAGCAACATCTTCAAAAATTATATCATTCAGTAGCAAATTAGTTAACATAGCCTCCTGAACCTGACATGGAAGCATGCAATGAAAAAATCAACAATTGATTTATAGCAATGAAAGAACAAATGTGCCACATCTCCATCTAATGTTTTGCATTTAGAATAGACATGTGGCTTTCAATGAATCCCAAGCCTCCTTGTTTGAGATACAAGACGCTACTTCCTTGAGTAGCTCATTGCCACATTCATTTAATGCAAATGTAGAGCAAGTCTTGTATGCACCTTGAGGCTCCTCCTCATCACCAAGGACAGGATCAAATAGATCCTAGAGTATTAGTAACTACTCCATCCTAACCTTGAAAGTAGAATAATTTGTATGATTTAGCCTCTCATTAGATTCCAAGAGGTATGCACCAAGTGTTTCCTTCTTGACTCTTTGTAAAGAAGGTATTTTTAGGCTTCTAAGCCTTGGTTCTTATCTAGAATTGCACTCATTTTGAAAATGGTTAGCTTGACAATTAGCCAAGCTTTGATTAGAGCAACAAAGATTGGGATTTTTCAATAATTATCTACCTAAAATGGAGAAATACAACAGAAAAAGACAATGATTGAAGACAACTAGGAAGTTTGATAATTTAGCAATAAACAACTTTTGAAGTGTTCATATATTGCTACCTAAGAATGCTAATTATCTTAAATTTTATGTGCAAAAAAATTGCAACAAATTAGGATCGAAACTTCACATTAGTCCAACAAAATAAACATGGACAAAGGGACATACGTTATCTTGGCATATCACACATGCAAATGGCTTGTTTATGGTGAACATTGATGTTCCTATAAAACTAGGAAAACAAATTGCTAGAAATATAAAGGATTGCAAACTTGAACAAGAGGTATCACAAGCAAGCCCAATTATATGCAAAGCATGCATGACAACATGCGCACAAGTACGATAATTGCTCACCATGTTAAGAGAATATGATGTTGTGAGATTATATAATATACATTATTGAGAGATCAAGTACAATGTGGATGTAAGAGTGGAATCCTCAACAAAATGAAGATATTATTAATAATATTAGATGCAAGCATTTTTATAAAAGTATGGAAAAGTGTCTCTACACATCTATAGTTCTCCAATTATGCTACGCAATGACTTGTAATGTCCTCTTATAGCTCTTTTATGGAGACTTTGCATGGAAACAAAGAGATATAATTGCCACAATTCTCCATCCACATCATTAAGTTAACTAGAGAGGTTTGGTGGTAGGTATGCCACCTTAAAGCATCTAATATTGTCAAAATTACATTAATTCAAGTAAAGGCATGCTCAAGGTACAATGTGCCATTATTTGTAGAAACCTGCCCAACCTTGAGGTGACAAATAAGTGAGTTAAACTACATTAAATGTGATCTTGAACTCTCTTGAAAGTCATATTCAAGAACTCCGTTGAGTTGTGAAGAAGTATAGGTCCAATAAAACATGGTTGTTTTGGAAAGAAAAAAGAGCAACCGTGTCATGACTAGAAGCTCAAATTTGAAAATTCATGTTTATACATGTTTTGAGGCATGTTGTAAACTTTTCTTGAGAGTAAGTGAAGCATCCAAAGAGGACACTTACATCCTTGAGAAAGTAATTAGCCTCAAGAAGATCGAGATTTTATCTGATATCAAGATTATATCCATCATGGATATAGTGTATGTGGACTAGTCAAGCTAGAAAGCATAATCTTGATGATCATCATGTTTTCACATCTTATGATCTTGATCCCTATGATCCTTATGAGGCTTGGAAGCCTCATATTTCCCTATTTATGGTGCAGCCATCATGCAAATGAAGCTTTCAAATCAAAGGCCATCATCAAGCATGGAGGAAGCACATGATCATAGTGGCATATTGGTGGAGTACTCTTCAAGGATATTGGCAAGAGATTTCTACCAAAGAGATCTTATCATGGATTTGGTGAGATGCTGCTTTGATGGATCCTTTTGCTGGTTTTCTACTTCATATACATACAAAAGGATCCACTCAAAAAGTTTCACAAACTTCTCAAATGATCTAGCATCTTTTTGAGGAGTGTGAATAATTGGCAAAAATCTAGCTTGGCAATTTTATGTCTTTTATGTTTGAAAGTACATTTCACATGTGTGGAGCATGTTCCCACATGTGTAAAATAGTTTGTCATAGCTTTAGGGGTCTTCTAAGTTTTTAGGACAAGCTTCTTTGTGTAGAGTTATGATAGGGCCAAAAATTGGCATAGATAGCAAATTGACATGTAATGCCTCTATTGAGCCAAAAATGAGTCATGACGTAATCTCGAGCTAGATAGGCATATGAATAGGGTCTTGATACTTGTGACTATACAATTTGAAGAGTGATGAAGTCAAAGGGTCGGCCTTGGTCAAGGGTTCCAATAGGATTCAAGAGATCCTTATTAGAGGTCCAATAGAATTAAGAAGGCTATGATTAGGGGTCCAATAGAATTGAAGAAACTATGATTAGGGGTCCAATAGAATGCAAGGTGGGATCTCCACACACTCTATATGTACTTCTCCTTATGATCATTAAGTATGCTGAGATTTTGAGTCAAATTATTGGTGACATTTGCTTGTTTGAGTTTCTCTCTCTACATGAGTTTCAAATAGCTCTATTCTCTCTCTACCCGAGGAGAGGAGCTTAATTTTTCCTTGTATTTTCAAGAAGCTTTTCCTCTTATGTTTTGAGCTTTGGTTATCAGCTATTGCATCCATCTTTGCCTCTATGCCTTGCTTTTTGATCTAGATCTTGGAAATCAATCTACAATCCATTGGCAAGTGCACAAACTTTCTTAGAAGATCAATCACACACTTTAGGGCATTCCCACATGTGTGAAATTTCACATATAAGAGGGTCATTTACCGCAGATGACAAATTATTCGGATTAAAGTCTCATGATTGGCACAAGATGATACATGTATATGTATTTGATGTGTTCAATTAGTGATGCATATAATCAAGATTGCTGGCATGAAATGTCATGACAATTATATTTTGGCCTATTTATTTTGACAACATGTATTTCTGGTGGCATTGAAAGGGTGTTTGACCAAAGATATACGAAACGTTATCTTAGAATTGTCGACCTTTACAAGGTATTGCTCATGAATCTTAACATCATTTATATGAGCACGCGTTTTTGTATATTAGTGACATTTTTGTATTTCTATATGTGATGAATATGCAGATGGATATCTTTAAAAGACAAAAATAGGAGATATAGGACGCATGCATCTCGAAACTATTGAGATTGTTTGTGCTTTCAAGAGATGCCTTCCTCCATCATTCATGGACATCCAAATTCACCCATTGGTTCACATTGTTGATGAGGTGGAGCTAGCGGGCCTTGTGAGTGCAAGATGGATGATTTTTTTTGGAGATCTTTATGAAAGTCCTAAAAGATTTTATTTGCCAGAAAGCTCGTGTAGAAGGTAGTATGGCAGAATATTGGATGGCACAAGAGCCTTTGTTTTACATTACAGAGTACTTGACACAATTTAATTTAGGGGCTCCAAGACTATGACATGATAGTGCTGAGGAGAGCAACATAGAGAGCATTCCACAAGGAAAAAGAACGCGTGCTAAATTTTTCGAGTGTATGAGAGACAAGGTTTGCACGTTCATGCTATATAACACATAAGAATTGTCATCTTGGATTGATTTATATGAAAAATCCAAAGATCAACGGAATATTGATAGAACATGGTGGCGTCGATGATCACATAGGGGCCAGGCTTTTCCATCTGAATTCGAGAAGCTCCCAGATCAATGCAACATTTCTTGGATATATGAAGCCATGAATGATGCTTGTGCAAATGGAAAACAAATAGCGAATTTGGAGTGGGATCTTGCGCACGCTTGTAGTTGGTATTTATTATATATATAATAATTGCTTTGGTACTGTAACATATTATTTCAAAATATTATTTGATATATGCATTGTTCAATATGGCTATATAGGCGGCATACCGCTCTTTGGTCTAGTGGACAACACTTTTGCATTGAATGCATCGACAAGATTATTTCTTTCTATCAAAGGGCTTAACCAATGCTTTTAGGTAGAGAGGAAGAGGAGGCTCAGTTAATGAATTTAAAACATTCTTGGATAAGTCAACAATACATAAATTTGGTTGTTCATTTTCAAATCTTGTTAAAATGCGTCCAATTCGTGTTCTTTTTTTTAATGGAGTAGATCTAGATGGGATAGGAAGAAGAGGAGATTCTACACAAGGTATGTGATGTGATGTGGGATGGATAGAATCGATGTGAGGTGTCGTGGGGTGGATAGAATCGATGTGAGGTGTCGTGGGATGGATAGAATCGATGTGAGGTCTCATGAGATAGATAAAATCTATGTGTGGTGACATCGTGGAATGAATATAATCCATAGTAGAATTTGTGTGAGGTGTTGTGCGATGAATAGAATCCATGTGAGGTGTTGTGGGATTAATAGAATCTATGTGGGATGAATAGACTCCATCTATGTGAGGTGTGGTGGAGTGAGTGATGTGCGGGATGGAAAGATGCATAACTTCCACATCATGAGGTGTGTAGTGACTAGTGACATCAGTTTGATCATCAAAAAGATCTTCATCTAATGCCAAAGATGATCCAAAATCGATATTTCTTATCCTGTTGATAAGATTGTCAATCGACGTGTTATAAGACATTGACATCAATGTATTATTCTGCAAGAGTGAAACATTATACAAGCATTAGTTTTTTTTTTTTCAAAAAAATTATAAATATGTATATGATAAGAAAAATACTAAATAGTCAAAATGTACCTCGAAATCCACGTCAGACTCCTCAATGTGCTTTCCAAACTTTCACAGATGTTGCGCCACTATTGATCTTTCTCGAATTTTCAATCCTTTGCATTGTTTGCACTCGCAATATATCTTTTCATTGTACCTCTGTTGACACTAATTTCATTTTACAATTACAAGAATGATTAGCTTAATGTTACAAGCTAATTTATATGTGTATCAATATAGTCTTGAGTTTTAAACAAATAAATATATGGTACCTACAATTTAGGTCGAGGCTGGACACCATAACTTGATGACAATGATGTCCCACTAAGTCTTTGCTCAAGCATTTGTGCTCTTTTTTGTGATTTTATTTTGTAATAATATTGCATCTTCTTTAGCTTTTTTCTATCTTGTGGAGGCGTCGTGCTTTAAATAATCGTAGAAAAAAAAAACAAAAAAGTTATATTCAACACACAATGTTGCAAATCCAAATGTTAAGTACATAATATCTACTGTACATTAAATAAATATACATGTTTGAAGACATTTCCTCAGTAGAAGACATATTCGCTAATCAACGATTGAATTTTATCTGCAATTTTTTAGCAAGAATGTTAATGATATTGACTAAATACACTTGTTAAAATATATAGTTAAAATTGATGTACACAAAAATTTAGCAAGATCCACAAATATCTTTATCACTAAAACATTCAGATACCTCACCAATGTCAATTTGCTTGAACGAATATGACCTTGTCTAATTCACGAAGAAAAGAAGCACATGCAAGCAAACTATGAAATAGAAGTGTCATTTCTTTTAGCTATTTAGGAAACTAAGTAATAATTAATACATATTTGTCATTTTTAAAAAATCATCATTTGGTTTTATGATTTATTTCTGTGTTATTCTATGTTTTAGCTGATAGAAATAAGTCCGGCATGGACAATGCTCCTTTCTGATGTGTTTTTTCTTTGTCTCATGTGCCCAAGGGCACTTTGTAGACATTAATACATTCTATTCTATTCTCTCTTTCTCTCTCTCTCTCTCTCTCTCTCTCTCTCTCTCTCTCTCTCTCTCTCTCTCTCTCTCTCTCTCTCTCTCTCTCTCTCTCTCTCTCTCTCTCTCTCTCTCTCTCTCTCACACACACACACACACACACACACACACACACACACACACACACACACACACACACACACACACACACACACACACACAGAGAGAGAGATGGACTCCATTTGACTATGGAAAATCCCCATTAAAAACTCTTTCTTTTGGCTCCGCCAAACACACCAATGTGCAAGTCTCCTATTTCCACGACTAGGATTCATCTGATATTAGGGCTCTTAATCTAATGGTGAGCATTCATACCATCTTGTGCTTCTAAATGTATGAGAAAAATGTATTCTCATTCTTCCTCTTTCTCCTCTCATCAACTTCTGCAATGCTTATGCTTTCTTAGGCTTCTCTATGAAAAACAAGTAGAATTCAAGCCCACTGTAGAGCACTGGAGCGCATACTCTCAAATCGGATTTTGGAGCAAGTTTTAGAAATCCGGTAAGCATGCAACTGGCCACTGACTAGCGAACCTTATTCATTCACAATTCATGTTTTGGCTTGATTACATACAAAATGTGCATTGTGTTTGTGATTGGTGCAACAATGTGTAACTTATGATCTGATGTCCATTCTTGTAAGAATGATTGCCACAACTGTTGATTGTTGTTTGGTAGAGGTTCAACAACTTTTTTTACTTCCATTTGTGACTAGCATCGTTGCTAGCTGGAAGGAATCCGCACATTTTCTGAGTGATTTTCACAACTGATTGGTCACTGATAGCTTATGAGCCTTTCACATAATCATGTAGATTCTAGATAGTAGTAGAACGCTGTCCTTTTAAGATCAGTCTTGCTAAACTTGTGAATGTGTATCCTTTTATGCACATATTGCATGGGCGCCCTCTTTGTACAATGCTACAACAGACTACATTCCTCAACACAATAAGGCTTCACCTATATGTAATTAGGTGTTGCTAAAGATGTTCTCTAAGAAAGGTATGAGCTCGAAGCAATCTTTACATTTGCTATTCATCTTCAAATAAGATGTAGGATTAATAAAGAACATATGGTTGATGCTTAAACACGATCAATAAACAAGGATTCTTGGTTACCAAAGCAAGTACATTTTGTAAAATAGACACTCCGCTCTTACAAATCAATGGCTTGCCTTGAAACACTTTACTTCTAGAAGGATGTAGGAAAGTGACTTGAAACTCATGGCTCCTTAATCATAATGTTATTAGGACTTGTGCCAAAACCAAGTGGAAGAAGCGATCATGTCGACCTCTCAAGAGAAATCTACTATACGCATTCAGGTATGATTTCAAGAAAACCCTCCCCAAATACTTAGACGGGATTTTTGGATGATGGAATAGAATAGTAAAACGTTTTATGCTCTATGATAGTTTAAGACTTTGCTGAATTCTAAGTAGTATACTTTACGACATTCCTTAAAAGCTTGATGTAACAAATGAAGCACGAATACACATTAATAGTATGTAATCATCTTTTTTAAGTACTATCAATGTACATGACAAAAGAAAACCCTATGAAAACAACCATACCCACGTAACTAATAATAAGTCAGGGCTCATATGTATCCATGAGTTAAAGTGTTTGTGTAGTGATGTCAGAGTTTTTTGGTAGTGGAAAGTGGCAACAATCCGATCCAGTAGACGATGTCGCACATTGTGCGCACATGCGGGCCGCGCGTGGGATCCCATCCCCAACGCCTAGCCACCCGCCTTTTTCCCACTTGATCTCAAAAGGGTTGGTACCAAGGGACAAGGGTGTGTCTACTATGAGCTTTTATGTGGGTGATGTTTTAGTCTCCACTTACTTATGCGACAAATGCACTCTTTTTGGTGCTTTTATGAAAGCAGCCCACTGTGTGTAGGAGTTTGTCGACAGCAGAAAGCGGCAACAATCCGGTCCAGTAGACAATGTTGCACATTGTGCGCACATGTGGGCTGCGCGTGGGATCCCATGCCCACCGCCTAGCCACCCGCCTTTTTTCCACTTGACCCCAAAAGGGCTGGTACCAGGGGACAAGGGTATTGTGTCTACTATGAGCTTATATGTGGGTGATGTTTTAGTTTTCACTTCCTTATGGGTCAAATGCACTATTTTTGGTGCCTTTACGGATGCAGCCCACTGTGTGTAGCTTGCATCCTCCAACAAGTGATACTGGAAAGCATGGATCTGCTCAGTAATTACCACACTCGTAAAAGACTAAGATACTAATCTTCGGGGTCAGGATGGTACAGAGGTACCCTAATACCTACGAGAACTCACACACTTTACTTGTTGCATTAAAACACAATAATGGACTATAGCAAGTTATTAAGTTACAATATTTTTGCATCTTAATTTGTTGAATCAGTTTAGAGTTTGGATAGCCTGAATGGCATGGATTTGACCAAGTTAGCTTGAACGACATGGATTGTCCCAAGCGCTTGTACATAGAGTCCATTAGGTGCCAAAAGTGTCACAAGTACTAATGGGTACATGATGGCATGGATATGCCCTGCTACTGACTCCTATGACCAAACTACACCCTTTTCACCTGTTGTGGTTGATTATGGCTTCATCATTTTAAGCTATGAAATTGTGATATAATAACAGGAATACTTGTCTTATATTGATCAGCATGGCGGATGCCCTGATATGGTGATATTAGGACAAGACCTACGATGTGGTAGAATGCGTGGTTTATTTCTAATTAAGCTGACATTGGATCTCGTTTCGAAAATGGATGACAACTGATGCTCAACTATGACACTTGTCTTCCTCATTGAACTAACTCGTGCGATTATAGCTTCGTTTAAACCTGTTATGCTGTAAGACGAAAGGATTCAAAGGATTTGGTCTTGACTTGTTCAAGGGAGACTATGTGAAATCTGTGTCACACACACACACACACACACACACACACACACACACACAACACACACACACACACACACACACACACACACACACACACACACACACACACACACACACACACACACACCCCCTTAATTAAGAAATGCTCTCATGATTTACTTGCTTGTTTTGGTCACTATGATTAAAATGAATGAACTGTCTTGAGTTCTTTTGATCAAACTTTGTACAACACTCTAAATGTTAACAATGAAAAAATTCGTGTGAACAGTCTTCTAATCCCCTCAATATGGTTGTTGCTACTAACGGGTATGAAGAGTTGAAGTGCCATAAAATGATCATGAATTTACTACTCGTTGATGCTTAACTTTCATTAACGAGGTTTCCTTTGAAGCGGACTGCTTTTTGTTTAAACCTTTGGTTACACTTCGACTATTTCTGATATAAATGGTATGATGGGTTTAATTATATGACTTGGATTGGACCTGTCTGTTGATGTATACTTATTTGTAAATAGTAATGCTCTGACAATTTGAAATTGACATTGCAATAAACATTTTTCTAAGTTGTTACTTTTTTTAAAAAAAGGGATGGTGTTCCGATAAACATTTTGAAAAGGGTAATGGCAGATAGTTTTGAACTCTACTATAAACTAGTCTGGATGTAATTGTCTACTTTAGTCGTACTTTTGTAATTGTTGACTTTCAAGCACTCATTATACACTGTTAACCTTATAATTTTGTAACTTTGAGTAAAGCTGAAAAAATGTCCGACTTTTTACTCATGATATGGACAAAATTTGAGTCACCTAACTTGGCAATGACTACTTGTTGCGACATGGATAACAATTGAGAGTATGTGTAGACACCTATAGTTCCCACAATAATGTCCTTGTTCTGACACGGTTGTTGTTGTGGATGGATGCAGGTGAGCATATTCTCCTCAACTCGGAGCTTTTGTTCTTTCTTAGGTTTGGTCAATATGATATGTTTGACTGTTATGACTCTATACGAATTTGATTTACTTTAATATTCGTATGTTTGGTATTGTGGTGATAATGTGCAGTTTTGTTTAGATTTGTTAGGTTCAAATACACACACACACACACACACACATACACACACATCTATATATATATTTAAACTCATCAATTGCCCGCTCTGAGCATCATCCACACGTCTTGACCATAAGCCGCCACATAGATTGTCGTCCATTGCCTGTCAACAACGGACACTATATATATATATATATATATATATATATATATATATATATATATATATATATATATATATATATATATATATATATATATATATATATATATATATATATATATATATATATATATATATATATATATATATATATATATATATATATATATATATATATATATATATATATATATATATATATACTTATGTACAGTTTTGCGCATGGGTATGGGTGCACCCATGCATCCTCCTCCCCTCACCCATGCATACACAATTTTTTCACTAAAAATGATGGTGAGGGGGATGCATGTATGGCCCTCCTCCCCATGCATGCATGTAAGGGGAGGAGGTTTTTTGGATACATGCATGTGTATGTATGTGTGAGAGGAGGATGTATGCCTTCTTTCCAATACAAATTTCATAGGTGGGGCCCACCTCCACAAATTTAAATTTTGTGTTCCCTCTATTTCTCTCATGATCATCGAATCTCTCACGGCCATGGGCATGCGCCACACACACTATCTATTCAAGCGCATTGTGTGGATTCACTGCTCGATATTATGAAGGCAGCTCTACATTGAGAAGACGTGAAGGAAGATGAGGAATTCGATAGAGAACTACAAGAATAGGAAAAACGGGAAAGGCTCATAGCAAAAGAAGAGAAAGAGAAGGAATGGATACAAAAGCAGTTGGATTTGAAGGAGGAGCATGAGTTGAAGGAGCGAGAAGCTAGGCATAAAGAAAGACAATAGAGAAAGATAAAGGAGAGAGCAACAGAAGCCACGGTGCGCATCCTCTCTCATCCTTCCACGGGAGGCTTCATGAGGCACTACGATTGGAATTCCACCCTCGAGGGCATCTACAATGGGGTGCCAATTATGACACTACCTCAGTTTGTAGAGCAACACTTAATCAGCAGGGTAGTGACAGAGCATCTCAAGGTTGGTGTGAAGCTGCAGACGAGAAAAGACGATGTTGTAGAGAGTGTTGAAATAGAAATAGCAGTGACAGAGCTGTTGCAATTGTGGATCCTCGCTGATGTGCCTCACTAATCAGTGGAGTGCAATGGTCTGAACTTGTCCTACCTCGCTAGTACTCAATCCATTGATAATATACTACATGACAGGGATTACTAATGTGCCTCGGTGATCTAATGTGGATCCTCGCTGATCACTTATGGATCCTCGCTAATCACCTGATGTGCCTCACTAATCAGTGGAGTGCGATGGTTTGAACCTGTCCTACCTCGCTAGCACTCAATCCATTGAGAATAGTCTACATGGCATCTTGTAGAACGTCAGTGGAGTAGGGCGCTCTTGGGCAGGTGACAAACACCATTTGACCTTTTTACATACCTATTGTATTACATGTGGATTCTTACTCTATAGATTTTAACAGGTCACCTTGACATTTGTATTATGGCTTTAAAAATACCCATATCCAAAAGAAATTTATGCAAAGTATTTCGTGTCAAATAAAGAGTTTGTAAATATTCTAGAGGAAATCCGTGAGTGTTATCCCAAAAAATGCACACTTTGTTCGAAGTTTTTCTTTATGTTGTGAGAAGGGACATATCGACAGATAAATACCTTTGCCAAAACTCAAGTGCCATGGGTTCTAGGAGTCGTACTAGACATGCAACTACATGCATGGATCCAAAGCATCATAACTACATCATACCTTTAAGATTGGTAATATAATTTGAATCACCAATCGTTTCTTTTTTCAGAATGAGATAGTGCCAGTCTTGATATGGTGCCCAAAACTTTCCCACGCTGAATAGCTTTATAGCTTATTATAATTTGTAATTAAGATCCTTTGACGTTTCCTATCCCCTGATCTTAGGTCTAGGTTTTGTTAATTATGGCATGATAGACAATTCAACTTTAAAACCATTAGCAAGCTCACCCTCACTCCACCCACCCCATGTGATCATTAGATCGGATCGGATCGGATCGAGACGAATTTATTCCGACCCTTTGTATATTTTTAAACCTAGAGTAAAATCTGACCCTTTGTACTATCAACTCAGAAATTTTCCAAAGACTCGAATTTTTCCAAAGGATCTAAGTTTTTGAAGACTCGCATTTATCCAAAGACTTGAATTTTTCTAAAGTTCAAAATTTTCCAAAGACTTGAATTTTTTTTCTTCCAAATACTCAGATTTTTTTTCAAAGAATCGAATTTTTCAAAGATTCGAATTTTTCCAAAGACTCGAATTTTTTCAGAGGATTAAATTTTTTTGAAGACTCGCATTTTTCCAAAGACTTGAATTTTTTCATAGACTAGAATTTTGTTTTCCCAAAGGCTCGAAGTTTTTTTTCCAAAGAATCAAATTTTTCAAAGACTCGAATTTCATCAAAGACTCAAATTTTTCCAAATGATCAAATTTTTTCAAAGACTCGAATTTTTTCAAAAGTCAAATTTTTTCAAAAAGTCAAATTTTTTTGAAGACTCGAATATTTCAAAAGACTCGAACATTTTTAAAGAATCAATTTTTTTTTTCGAAAGATCGAACTTTTTTGACCCAACGTTGAATTTTTTCAACTCTTTTGATATTTTTTGACACAGAGTAAAATCCGATGACTCGAATTTTTTTGAACGACTCAATTTTGAAACGACTCGATTTTTTGAACGACACGAATTTTTGGAACGACTAAAATTTTTCAGATGACTCAAATTTTTTCAAAGATTCAAATTTTTCGGAAGACTCTAATTTTTTTTGGAGGACTTAAATTTTTCGATAGACTTGAATTTTCCCGTGACTCGAATTTTTCTGATGACTCGAATTTTTTCCATGACTTAAATTTTTCCAAAGACTCGAATTTTTTCAGCGTATTGAATTTTTCAAATGACTGGAATTGTTCTTGAGACTCAAATTTTTCCAATGACTCGAATTTTTGAAAAGACTCGAATTTTTGAAATGATTCAAATTTTTTCAGACTCAAATTTTTCGAAAGACTCGAATTTTTGAAAAGGCTCGAATGTTTCCAAGGACTCAAATTTTTTCGAAGACTCGAATTTTTAGAAAGACTCAAATTTTTTGAGACTCAAATTTTTGAAACGACTCAATTTTTTCAATTCCAATTTTTTTGATGACTCAAATTTTTCCAAAGTCACGAATTTTTTCAAATGACTCGAATTTTTCTTAAGACTCAAATTTTTCCAAGAAGTCAAATTTTTGGAAAGGCTTAAATTTTTCCAAAGACTCGAAGTTTTAAAAGAACTCAAATTTTTTGAAGGACTCAAATTTTTTGGAAGACTCGAATTTTTAGAACGATCCGAATTTTTTCAAAGGATTGAATTTTTCAAATGACTCGAATGTTTACAATGCATCGAATTTTTCTAATGGATCGAATTATTTCAATGGCTCAAATTTTTTTAATGATTCAATTTTTTCAAAGAATCGAATTTTTCAAATGACTCGATTTTTTTTAAGACTCAACTTTTTTTAAAAGATCAAAATTTTCGAAAGACTCGAAATTTTTCCATAGACTCGAATTTTTCCAAAGACTCAAATTTTTGGAAAGACTTGAATTTTTCCGAAGACTCGAATTTTTTCAATGACTCAAATTTTTCCAAAGGATCAAAATGTTAATTTGAATTTTTTCGAAGGATCGAAGGACACTTTGTACTGTCAAGTCGAATTTTTCATAAGACTCAAATTTTTTCGAAGATTCGAATTTTTTCAAAGACTCAATTTTTTTTTCAAAGATTTGAATTTTTCCGAAGACTCAAATTTTTCCAAAGACTTGAATTTTTCCAAAGGCTCAAATTTTTTCAATGACTCAAATTTTTCCAAAGACTTCAATGTTAGATATTCAAGATGCGAGATGTGCGAGATCGGCCATCATCCAAATCATCGGCCGTCACCTAGATCGGTCTCTATTGCCCGTCAACAACGGACACTCTTTACTACTAGATATAGATATATATATATATATATATATATACAGTGCGACGGGAGCCAAATGCCTAACACGCGCGGCTCGTGCTACGAGTCAACTTGAGTAACACAAAAAACACACACACACCAAAAACACATAGCAATTTTTGTGAGAGCGATCAGCATACAAAAGGGAGCGTACTTAGATTTGTGCTGGGTGTGGATCGCAATCTGTTGGCTTCTTTGTGTTCATAAGAATACTATATATATATATAATACGTCCTATTCAACTGTCGAATTGACTCACAAATGTCAAAATCGTTCCTAGGGTTTTTATATTGACAAGATTGTTTATATATATATTTTCACCCTACTTCATAATTCTATGAAAAAGTATTTATTTTTGGATGCATTTATTACACTCTTTATTGACATACTATATAAAAAATCCATGCCATAATATTTTATTTACGTTCTATGTAATTATTTGGCAAAACAAAAAAATACAAATTCATTACATAACTGAAAACATAGTTTGGTACTTGCTATAATATTTATGAGTTGTGACATGAATAACAACTGAGAAAATGCATTGACAGCTGCTCAATAAAATAATAAAGTTGTGGAAAAAATATAGATTGAAGTAGAATTCCATTAATAGATTTGAAATATAGCTGCAATTCAACACACACACACACACACACACACACACACACACACACACGCACACACACACACATTGTATACATTGCTGAGGCACATAAAGTTATTGATTCACGATGTTAGAAATTTTATGCAAAGGAAGAATCTATAAAAATCACCTCTTCAATGTCTCACAAATTTTACACCAGAATGATTTATCTAAAAAATGTGTAGGAGATTGTGATGGAAGAAGAAAAGACTTTGAAGATCTTTAAATTTCTAATGATAGAAGAAGATATATATATATATAGGCTCATTAACTAATTATTAAGACATTTTTTCTTGGACTATACAAGACATCAACAGAACACCTAGCTGCCTTGGAGAATGTCACATCGATTTAAAAGAAAATGCAACACATGTTTGACAAGAGTGGTGTCGATTAAATCCAATATATCTATCAATGGTAAAAGATTAAATAGACAAGTATTCACAAGTATTCACAAGCAATAATCATTTATTTAATGCTTAACAATGAATAGATCTCAATTATCATGGTAGTTCCAAATTATAAGACTAAAAAAATCAAAGTTTGCCAAAATTTAAAATCAATTACTTGGTCATGAATGATATGGTTTTTTTGATGGATCATTAAGATATAATTAGGTATTGATAAGAGCCAAAAATCAAGTTAAAACCAATTTTACCTACATTTTCAAGGTTTTCTAAGAATATTTCTGTAGATTCTTATTGATGATTTATGCATATATGACAAGATTGTAGACCCCCATGTGGACAAATTCGAACAGACTCTCAACATTGAAATTGTCAACTAGTTTGATATTTTGGTCACATTTGTTTATTTGGCAATTGAGGCTGATTTTCATATTAGACTTAGAGTTTGACTTTTCAAAGTTATATTAGTCTAAAAGTATTTGAATTACCACTTTTAAAAAGTGAGGGAAAGTAGAAGGTCGAGTTTGGACACATTCAAATTTGACTGTTAGATACACTGAATTTGGTCCACATTAATAGTAGGGATTTTGATATGGAGGGAAACCAAGCTCATTAATGAGACATGGACCTGTTATAAATAGATGTAAACTCATGGGAGAAATGATTATTCTCTCTCTCATCTCATTTCATGCTTATACATGAGTTCTCTATCCATTGGTGCACTATACTAATGATATCTTGCAATTTTGTGTGTAGAATGCATTGTTGAGTTGATATTCGGATCTACACGTGTGAAATACAATAACTTACTGGTTTTGTATGGACAACAAATTCATCTTATCATAAGTTTGATGTTTGATCAATATCTTGTTGAGTTTGTGCCTCTTCATTAAGTAGATGTTGATTTTCTATATTGCAAATGGTGTAAATTGTGTTGTCTTTCATATCAAAGATCAATAGATGATTTTGGATCTTAGTGATTTACAAAATCTTCACATGGTATCAGAGCTTGTGTTGCAGATTTTGGAAGGATCAGCCATATTTATCAAAGATTTTGAGGAGTTACCGATGCTAGAATGTGCTAGATTGATTTCTACTCAAAAATCAAGCATTTTGCATATGTAAAATTGATGTTTTGTAGGTCAAAACTCAATTTAGGTTTATGATATTGAAAATTCTGATTTTACACATGCCTTACTAGATTTAAACGATTTTTGATGCATTAGGAAAGCTTAATTAGAGACTACAAGATTCTATATCAAGTTTGTGGCAATTGCATGTAAGAATTGGAAGATTCATTTTTTTGTGATTTTGTCAAAACCGTATTTTTTATTGGATCTCTATTTTTTGAGGTTGATGGACTTCAATAGAGTGTGTTTCAATCTTAAAAAGTGGAAAGATTCATTAGAAGGTTGGTAGATCATAGGTTGATCAAGATTTCTTCATTCTATGTGTTGATTTGCTGGTTATAAGTGCTAGAAGAGAATTGAGAGATTCCATATCCTTGTGATTTCTTTTTGGAAACATTTGTTGTTATTCAAAAGAGAGATTTGTGCATTGGAACACGTTGAAAGAGAAATTCGGGTCATTGCAACATGGCTACATCAAGTGGATTCATGTTGGAAGGCAATGATAGACTTACCTCGTACAATTACTCTACATGGAAGGTGAGAATAGAATCACTTCTTGAAATGCATGAGTTGATGGATATTGTTGTAGGGTTGGAGGAGAGACCCTTGGTTTAACAAGATCAAGTGAGGTATGACAAGAGAGCAAAGAAAGCTCTACACATGATCAAGATGAATATTATCAATGAGCTATTCAAGGAGATTGGTAAGTGCAATTTATCTCATGAGGCTTGGGAAGCTTTGAAGAAGCTTTATAAATCCAAGTCTACATCTAGAGTGTTGACTCTAAGAAGACAAATCTTCCAAAGCATATAAAAGAAATAAGAGAGTCCTAATACTTTTGTTTTGAGAGTGAAGGTTTTAAGTGATGAGTTAGCTTGCATTGATGAGAGCATTAAGGAAGGAGAGCTTGTTCAAGTTATTCTTCATGGTTTGTTGGATGATCATGCTAACATTGTACAAAGTCTTACTATTCAAAAAACTTTGCCAAGTTTGATGAATCTTCAAGAGATCTTGATCAATGAAGAATATAGGCTTTAAGAAAGAGGTGAAGCTACAACATCTCAAGATGATGAGGAGGCAATAAAGGCAAGTTCAGGGGCAAAGGTAAGGGCAAGTGGTCTAAAGGTAAGGGCAAGTCTTCTTCTTTTGGTATGAAGAAAGATAGGTCTAAATCAAAGTGCTTCTATTGTGGCATCAAGGGTCACTTTGCTAGTGATTGCTACAAAAAGAAGAGAGATCAAGGAGACAAGCAAGGCAATCTAACTCTTGACGAGGATGGTGTTGATGTTCAAAACACAAATGATGATGCTTTTGTGATGTTTTCATGTTTGAGTTCTATTGTTGGAGATATTGATCCATGGTGGATTGATAGTGGAGCAAGCTCACACATGACTTTTTACAAGGATCATTTCACTTCTTTGTTGCCATATAGAGATGACAAGAGGGTGATCTACACGGCCAATGATGGTGAGTGTGCAATCAAAGGGATTGGCACAATTCCTATTTCTCTCTCTACAAATAGGAATGTTCATTTGAAGGATGTTTTGTTCATTCCATATACTACTAAGAACCTACTTAGTGTGAGTCGATTGCTAAAAGCAAAGGACTTGAAGTGGAGTTTGATGGAGATGCTTGTATGATCAAAAGGAAGGATGTCTTGATTGCAAAAGGTAAAAATCAAGGGAAGTTATTCAAACTAGACGCTTGTGTTATTGCTAACCAAGTTGGATGTGTGGCAAGTGAGCAAATATCCATGCAAGAGGTTTGGCATAAGAGGATGGGGCATTCAACTTCAAAGCATTGGAGGTAATAGCTAGAAAGCAAGTCGTGATTGGCCTTCCAAGTCCCTTAACTAGCATAAATCATGTTTGTGAGTCTTGTGCTTTGTCAAAGTCAGATAGACTACCTTATACTAGATCTAAAAAGCCTTTCAAGTTGTACATTCAGATATTCATGGAATTACTACAATTAGCAATAGTGGAGCTAAGATGTATGTAATTTTCATTGATGATTTTAGTAGATATTGTTGGGTATATCTATTAAAGAGAAAAGATGAAGTGTCTAATGTCTTTGCGAAGTTAAAAATTTCAAAGGAAGACCAATTTTTCACAAGGATCAAGTGCTTGAGGAGTGACAATGGTTGTGAGTATATCTCAACCAAGTTCAAAGCCTTTGTGATGAGCATGAGACCAAGAGAGAGTACACAACTCCAAGGACACCTCAATAAAATGTAGTGGCCGAGGGGAAGAATAGGACCTTATGTGAAGGTGCCAAAGCTAAGAGGTTAAGTGCAAATCTTCCTAAACCATTTTGTGATCAAGCATTGTTGTGTGCTAACTTTCTATGCAATAGGTAACACCTTTTGAGATGCTATTCAAGAGGAGGCCGAGTGTCAAGTTTTTTACAACTTTTGGATGCACTTGCTATGTCAATATAACTCTTGATGATAGGACAAAGTAGGATCCATTTTCAAGGAAAGGTATATTTGTTGGATATAGTGAGGTGAGTAAAGCCTACAAGGTTTACATTCCTATTACTAATAAGATGATTATTGGTAGAGATGTCATTTTTTATGAGGGGAACATTCCAAAAGTGTCTTCAAGTAATGGTGGTGTGGATGAATCTAACAATCTTGATATTGATGTTATGGATCCTACTTTAGATGGTGATGATGAAGGACCTTCATCAAGTCAAAAGCCAAGGAGAACATCAAGGGAAAGACAAACACCTTCAAGGCTCACATCTGATGAGAAAGGTAAGCAAGTAGTTGCTAGACCAAACTATGATTTCCTGACCTCTTTTGATGGACCTACATGTGTAGATAAATCAAGGAACAAAGAGGAGTGGATCCAAGCAATGGATCTTGAGTATCAAGCTCGCATGAAGAACAATACATGGAGATTGGTGGAGTTACCTAAGGACAAGAAAGCTATTGGATGCAAATGGATCTTCAAGAGAAAGACTAACCAAGATGGATCTATCAATAAGGATAAGGCAAGGTTGGTGCCCAAGAGATATGCACAAGAACATGGTATTGACTATGACGAGACCTTTGCACCCGTGGCAAAGATGGTAAGCATTCGGGTCATCATCTCTCTTGCTACTCTTTTTCGGATGAGATCTATGGAAAATGGACATTACAAATGCATTCTTGAATGGTGATCTTGAGGAGGAAGTGTACATGGAGCAACCCGAGAGCTACATTTCATCTACAAAGCCAAATTATGTGTGTCTTCTACAAAAGAGTTTGTATGGTCTTAAGCAAGCACCAAGGAGTTGGTATGCCAAGCTTGAAACATTTCTACTCTCTCAAAATTTTGTTATGAGTGAATATGATTAGTCATTATATTTTAAATTTTGACGTTACTATCTTGCTAATCTATGTGGATGATATTATCTTGAGTGGTGGAAACAACTAAGATGTTGATGATATCAAGAGTGCTCTCAAGAAGGAGTTTGAGGTGCATGATCTTGGTCATTTGCATTACATTTTAGGAATAGAAGTGATTAGATCTTCTCAATCTACTTTCATTTGTCAAGAGAAGTATGCTAATTCTATTCTAAAGAGATTTCATATGGTAGATGCAAAGTCTTGTGATACACCTATGGAGTCAAATGTAAAGCTAACTATAAGAAGTAATGAAAGATCCTTCGAGGACATTACTCTCTATAGAAAGCTAGTTGATTCAATTATATATCTAACCATCACAAGACTAGATATAAGCTATTGTGTTGGTAGATCAAGCCAATTTATGCAAGATCCTAGTGAGGAGCATTGGAAGCTAGGAAAAAGAGTTTTGAGATACATCATGGGAACTCGAGATTTTGGCATATTGTATGAGAAATCATCACCTAACTTGTATGGTTTTTCAGATTTGGACTTTGCTGGAAATCAAATGGATAGGAAATCCATAAGTGCAAATTGGATTTTCATAGGTGATGGAGGTATATCATGGATGTCAAAGAAACAAGCCACTATTTCATTGTCATCTAGTGAGGCCGAGTACAAAGCCCTTACTCTCTCTCTCTCTCTCTCTCTCTCTAAAATGACAACGTAGCCTTACTCTCAAACGTCAAAAGTCTATGCAATCAATCAATTGAAGCAGAAGCATGATCGACATTGAAGTCCACGTCATCGACTTCTCTAACTTCAAACTCATCGAAGTCATCGACGTCTCGTCATCGACTTTGAAGTCATCGACATCCACTTCATCGACATCGACATCCTCTCAAGAGCAAGCCAGTCAACTCGACTTGCCCAAAGTCTTCGACGATCGTCGACTGTCACCATTCAAAATGGAGCTCTTCCTCTGCCCTGTCTGACGTAGACTACGTTACAGTTCATTTTTGTACTATGCAGTAACTGCACTACTTCACACTCGTTGCCCACAATTGTTGTGATTGTTGCATGTATATATACATAATGGGAATTCACGAATAAATGAGAAATAGACGATGAATGAATGTAATCAAAGTCACTATTAGTGAAAGCATGATTCATAGTTCCTCTGTGAACTCCATTGTATCTTAATTATCTGATTCCATAGGATCAGAGATCTTAGAGAGAGTGAAAGTTATTCAAGAAGTAGAGATAGTCATTCAATCTGTAATTGGTGTAATAAGATCACAACACATAGTGGGCTATTACTGTGAACCATTCTTGGGCATAGGATCGTGATCTGATAGTTGTATTCACAACAACTTAATTCATATGCTCTATTTTCTTATGTGTGTTTCACTATGAATGCTTTCTGATAATTTCTCTCTCATACACTGATACTCGTTCCATGACTCACTTAGGATATCTAATCTCTAAGGAAACATGGTTGTCTTAGACACCTAACTGTTTTGCTCCCTTCATGGTTGTCTTTGACACCTACAAGATATCCTTCATGTCAATCTAAGTTAAAGTCAGAATCTATAGTTAGGTAAAGATCAAGTTATAATTTGTATGTTGAGTTCTCTTTAATCATTCTGCATCTATCAAAGCCCAAAAAAGTGGTATCACAACCATCGTTCCAAACTGTTATTAGTATTTAAGACTGTTTTACTATTTTTTAGATCATTCATCATGGAAGGTACATCGATATCTTTAGAAATTTGCTTGATCAATAAGCTCAACGGTGATGACTTCCATATGTGGAATTTCAAGACAAAGATGATACTCACTAAAAAGAAACTCTAGTAATACGTCAATGGTTCAATAGGCAAGTCGACAACTTGACATGCTGACCACCTAGGAAGGTAAGGATGGCAAAGCTCTTGCCATTGTATCTCTGAATCTTAAAGATTCACAAGTAGCTCATGTAGCTAATGTTCCAGTTCCAAAGAGGCATGGGACATTCTTACTGATCTATATGAAACAACAAATGTATCGACTCATCTCTTTTTGAGAAAGAAGTTCTTGTCACTCAAGATGAGTGAAGCAACCTCAGTCACTGATCATCTAAATGAATTCAAACAGATGCTAAATCAGCTAGCTATAGTAGGTTCGTCAGTATCGAACAAAGATGCTAACATGTCTATCCTGTCCAATCTTCCTCTCTCTTATGACAACTTAGTATTGCTCTTGAGCAATGCTCCTGACCTATCTCTACAGAAGGTGACAACAAGCTTATTGTACAAAGAAGTAAGAAAGAAAGGCTTATCTATGTCGAATACGAAGACAGTCGCTCTCTATTCGAATAAGCAATAAGCAATCTTTGAAGGACTGATTCAAACTAGCAACCACAACAATACAATCAACAACATCAAAAGCCTAAGACTAGACTCTTTAGCAAGTACTGCAAGAGAACCAATCACGACATCAAGGCTTGTCAAGTTCTCAAGCACAATAAAACAAAGAAGAACATGCAGCAGGATGGAGGATCTTATTTTGCCAAAATCTCTCATGAAGATCCAACATCGCTAATGGTACAAGATGAATCCATTAGAGATGCCATGAATTGGTGTCTCGATTCTGGTGCTTCTCAGCACAAGACTTCATGGCCAAACACTCGAAGGTGCCTTAGACTCGGTTTGTAGCCATAGAAGCTTAGAAGGGAGTTTTGGAGTCGACTGCTTTGGTGCTTGAATAGTTCTGCAGATAGCAAGCTGTTGAAATAGCTTCAGCCCAAAAATTCTTGGTGAGCTGAGCATTTGACATCATGGTTTCGTGCTGCATTGATTAGTGTTAAGTTCTTCCTCTCTGCTATACCATTTTGCTGTGGTGTGTAGTTGGTGGTGAACTGATGATGAATGTCGCATGATGCTAGGTAGTTGGACATTTCGTCTGACAGGGACTCTCCACCATTGTCTGTATGTAGGGTCTTGAGTCTTTGACTAGTTTGTGTCTCAGCAAACTGTTTGAGTTCTTTGAAATAGTTGAATGCCTCAAACTTGTTCTTAATGAACATAATACTAGTAAATCTTGAATAGTCATCGATAAAAGTAATAAAATATAGTGCTTAATCCAGTGATGGAACACTCATAGGGCCACACAGATCACAATGTATCAATCCTAAAATGGACTTAGCTCTAGTGGCTTGTCCCTTTAGGAATCTTGATCTAGGCTGTTTACCTAGTAGGCACATCTCAGAGACATGTCGAATGTCAGTGGAGGCAACATTAATGTTTAGATCTTTGACCATACTATTATGATGCATATACAAGATTGATCTCATGTTTAAGTGTCCTAATATTTGATGTCATAATTGGGCATTTGAAGTACTCACATGAGTAGAAAGTGCATATTCATGACCCAGAATGTACAAAATATCCTCTCTGTTTGCAAAGAGAACTTCTTTTCAAATTACCCTCTCTGTTTGCAGAGAGGACTTCTTTAAAGTTCTTATCTAAAAATGGTACATTGCTTTGAATTGAACAAGGCTTTGCAACCCTGATCAATGAGCTTGCTGACTGACAATAAATTTTTGGTCCATTTGGGTATGTAAAGTACATCCTTAAGCAAGGTCAATTTACCATTTGGAAGGTAAAGGCATATAGATGATTTGCCTTCAATATGTAGTGCACTTGAGTCACCAAAGTATACATCGAATCTGTTGGTGTGAGGTCTTCAAATAAGTTATGTGCAGATTCCTCTGATCTAAGAAAGAAGCTTGATCCTGTCAGCTGCAGGAGTATCTTCATTGGATACTTGACATCACACAAAGCCTATCGAATCTATGATGTCGAGTCGAGCCGCAGTCAAGATGTCATCTTCCTCGAAGACAGATTCTATGACTTCAAGCAGAAGCAGCCAATGCAAGAGTTTGTTTCAACGACTCCCATCACCATTGACAGGCCTCGACCTCTGGGACTGTTTTGACAAACATCGAAAATACCCATGTCGCATAGCAAGGAGAATTTTCATCTCAGCAACGACTTTTGTTCGAATATCTGCTTGACATCCACAAGAGCATGATTATTATACCCCTCAGGCATTCATCAGTAATTATGAACCTGCCTCAGTAGCAGAAGCATTGTCAAGTTCGAATGCAGACAATTGGCATTTTGCCATGCATGATGAGTACAATTCATTGATGAAGAACAAGACATGGCATCTTGTTGAAGCTCTTCCTGATGCAAAGGACATCGACACTAAGTGGATCTTCAAGTTGAAGCTCAATCCAGATGGTTTGACAGCCAAATGGAAAGTTTGACTAGTCATCAAAGGATATGAACAAACCCATAGGATTGACTACACTAAGACTTACAGTCCAGTTGTAAGACTTCAGTCAATTCGATCTTTGCTTGCTGTCGCAGTTGTCGAAGATCTGAAAGTTCACCAAATGGATGTTCAGACAGCCTTTCTGAATGGATACATACAAGAAGACATCTACATCTATTAACACGAAAGTTACGTCCTTCAAGGCCAAAAACATAAGGTATGTAAGCTGCAAAGAGCTTCTCTAAAGCAAGCTCCAAGGGCCTGTTTCGATAGAATCAATCGATTCTTGTTGCAACATGACTTCATTTCTAACTCCGCTGACTCTAATGTTTATCTCAAACCAGAGGCTCAAGCTATGTCATAGTAGCTTTATACGTTGATGACTCTCTGATCATCAGCAATTCGAATCAGTTGCTTCATGAGACAAAGTCACTATTGTCAAAGGAATTCGAAATGACCGATTCAGGCCTTGTGCACTACCTTATAGGGATAGAAATAATCAGAGATAGAGCAGACAGAAGTATCACGATAAGCCAAGAAAGGTATCTAACCAGTGTACTCCACAGGTATGGCATGGAAAATTGCAAGTCAATAGACTCGCCAATGGATCCAAGATTCAAATTGTCGAAGGATATGTGCTCGACAATTGATGCAGAGAAGAAAGAGATGTGCAAATACTCCTATCAGTCGATAGTCGGATCGATCATGTACGCCACGATCTGCACTCGACCTAATCTAGCATATACTATCAACACATTGTCACAGTTCATGTCAAATCTCGGCCTACCTCACTAGAAGGCTCTACTTAGAGCACTAAGATACATTCAAGCCACTAAGCACTATGCTTTGTGTTATAATGGAAATACAAAAGATGCTTTGACATTACTTACTTATTTTGACTCTTCTGTTTGGGCTGAAAATGTGGACACAAGAAAATCTGCATCTTGCTATCTTTGCTTTCTAGCAGGAGGACTCATTTCATGGAATAGTCGAAAGCAGAAATGCATTTATTTGTCTTCCATGGAGTCTGAATATGTCGCAGCTACCTCTACAGTGAAGTAAATCATCTGGCTCAGAAGATTGCATCAGGATCTTATGATCTCTCAAATTAGTCCAACTATACTCCATTGCGACAATCAGAGCTGCATTGCTCTATCTCTAAACCCACATACTCACTCTAGAACTAAAGACATCGAAGTTCAATTTCATTTTCTTAGAGAGAAAGTTCAGAATAAAGATGTCGAATTAAGTTACTATCTGACTAATAGTATGTTGGCTGATATTTTGACTAAGTCTCTATCGACGGAAAAGCATGTTGTATTATGCAGCTTGCTAAATTTCATTCAGGATACTAGGAGTTAAGCTTAAGGGGGAGTGTTGGAATTAAGCTTCACTCTGACTCACCCGAATTTGACTCACCCAAAGTTGACTCCTAAGCACCAATATACTATGTAAATATATATACTGTCTCTCTACAACGACAATGCAGCCTTACTCTCAAAAGTCGACCGTCTGTGCAATCAATCAACTAAAGCAGAAGCATGATCGACATCGAAGTCCACTTCATCAAATTCTCTGACTTTGAAGTCATCGAAGTCATTAACATCCACTTCATCGACATCGACATCCTCAAGAGCAAGCTAGTCAACTCAACTTGTCTGAAGTCTTCGACGATTATCGACTGTCACAATTCAAAATGGAGCTCTCTTCTGCGGCCCTGTCTGATGTAGACTACGTTACAGTTCATTTTTGTACTATGCAGTAACTGCACTACTTCATGCTCATTGCCTACAGTTGTTGTAACTATTTCATGTATATATACATAACGACAACTCACGAATAAATGAGGAATAGATGATGAATAAATGTAATTAGAGTCACTATTAGTGGAAGCGTGATTCAGAGTTCCTCTGTGAACTCCATTGTATCTTAATTATCTGATTCTATAGGATTAGAGATCTTAGAGAGAGTGAAAGTTATTCAAGAAGTAGAGATAGTCATTCAATCTATAACTGGCGTAGTAAGATCACAACACATAGTGCACTACTACTGTGAACCATTCATGGGCACAGGATCATGATCTGATAATTGTATTCACAACTACTTAATTCAGATTTTCTATATTCTTATGTGTGTTTCACTGTGAATGCTTTCTGATAGTTTCTCTCTCGTACACTAATACTCGCTCCATGACTCACTCAGAATATCTAATCTCTAAGGAAGCATGGTTGTCTTAGACACCTAACTATTTCGCTCACTTTATGGTTGTCTTCGACACCTACAAGATATCCTTCCTGTCAATCTAAGTTATAGTCTGAATCTACAGTTTGGTAAAGATCATATTATAATCTGTATGTTGAGTTCTCTTTGATCAGGAATCTCGTGTAAAAATGCAGTTTCGCTTTTCACATTTTTCGCCGGTCAAGATTTGCGAGCAAATATGTAGTCACATTTTTCACTTGACAAAATGTCGCACTTTTCGCTTTCTCCAAAGAGCCTCAAAAGTTAAGGAAATGAATCTGACAAAGTGTAGGGCAAACCTAAATCAATTTTTAAGGGATTGTCGCATTTTTCGCAAAATCTCGATGCTGTCACCCTTTGTGACAGTGTCGCATGTGGCTGTTTTAGTTCATTTTTGCAGAAGTGACAGTTTGGTTCATTTATGCTGAAAATAGCAAAGGATATAGAGTCTATAATCCAATCACTAAGAAGATTTTAGTGAGTAGAGATGTTACTTTTGATGAAGGTAACTACTACAAGTTGAATGAGAAATCTTCTAATCCATCTTATGTCAAGGATCTTGGAAGGTTTGAGGAGGACACATTCCATTTTGTGAGGGAAAAGGTTCAAGCAAAGGAGATCAAGCTAGAATACTCACTAAAGCCTTGCCAAATGTCATTTGTGAGTATTTTGGCAAAGGAGATCAGCCAAATTCTGTTTCGACATTTGTTGAATACAGCTAGAATTTAAATGGCCTAATTTGAAATGCCAAAGCATCTCAGTTGATTTAGAAGTTGAAGTAAAAAGAGCTTTACGACTTGTAGAATAGGAGTGACTGATTTTGTACAAATTGCCACACCTACTAAAAGCAATAACATTCCTAGGTTCGTCAAAAATAGTGCAGCCCTGTCTATCAAATTCGACAATCTGACCCGAATCTGTGATTCTGCTAACTGAGAGCAGGTTTTTGGTCAGATTTGGAATGTGAAGAACATTGGACAAAAACATTACATCACCTTTCTAGAATTCGACTTTGATTGTTCCTACACCCTCGAATCTATGAGTCGAGTTGTCTCCAAGTTGCACAACTGTAGGATGGGTGTATGACTTGTAGTCATGGAACTAGTGTCGATGGTGAGTCATGTATTGTGATGCACTTGAGTCCAAATACCAAGAATTGATATCTTGTTGTTCTTCAACTTTGGTCAAGAAGGCAGCTTCATCTTGCTCCTGTTGTTGGATCAAGTGATTGGTAGAAGCAGCATTTGCTTGTTGTTGGAACTGCTGCTTCCTTTCGTTGTTGTATTGTAGCGTTCTGCAATCCTTGATAAGGTGACCAGTCCTCTTACAGTACTTACAAAATAGATTCTATCTTGGATGGAATGATGAAGACTCTGAAGTTGATGCTTCATTTGGTACAGGCTGCTCCATGTTGCTCTTCCCATCGAATCATCTGACTGTGTAGATCTCTTGGATCTGAACTTCTGATTTCTTGAATATAGAGCTTGAGGATCCAATCCTGAGCCTAAGGAGGATGCTGATCTTCTTATCTCCTCTTGTAGAAGCAACAATACTACTCTTGATAGAGTGAGGTGCTGCTAGGTAGAAATTGCCATTACCCAATTTTCATAGGCTTCAAGTAGTCTCAATAATAGAGTCATGAGTGCATCAGAATCTTCTATGACTGAGCCAGTTGCAGTCATCTGCTCCATAAGATTTTTGAACGTGTTGAGATGACTCGAAACACTTTCTGCGTCAAATATCCTCAAGGTGAAGAATTTCTTCTCAAGTGTAACTTAGAAGTAACATCCCTGATATCGTAGAGACTTGCTAAGATGTCCCATGCATTCTTAGTAGTCTGAGCAGCACAAATTCTCAATTTCCCATTCTTCTTAGGAACAATGACAATCGGTATGCTCGATCTCTTCTTGATAATTTTTTTCAGATTATTAGTACTCTTGTTCAGAATATAGATAGTATTTGTTTCGTTCATTTTTAGGACATTGTGCATTCCCAACCATCCTCTAAGCATAAACACAATAGAAAGTACTCTAACCTGCATGACCATTTCAAAAGAAATATATATTGTGCTATCCACAAAAGAATATGCCACCTTCTAATCAAAGGAATGGCTTTTGTCTTTTACATATCTACTGAAATTCTAGATGATGAGTCTGTTGAATCTTCTCCTGTTCCATTTATTGAAGCAGCATCTGCACCAGCTGATGTAGATGATGCAGATACTGATATAGAAGCTGAAGCATCTATGGCTTCAGATTATCAGAAAACTCTCCCTCATTCTATAATCTTCTCTGATTCTCTTCCATCTGCAACTCCTATTAATCAATTAACTCTACTCGATGTTCCCTTATATTTTATAAATAATGAGAGTTATGTTTCATTTAATGATATAGAAGATGTTTTGAATTTGAGAGACTCGATGAAATCTTCTCAATTTTTGCACAAAATTTATCAGAATTTTCTGACATTGTTGATTACACATATGATGACCTTGAAAGTGTGATAGATTATGATAAAGATGGCTATACTTGGACCACGATGTGTGGTCCTTGTCCTTCAATTACTTCGTGTAAAATCTCATTTGATTCTCAGATTCTTCATATGTTCTGGACCACAACTTTTCAGCATTTTTGTAAGCGATTGGAGTTCTCTGAATTTTCTCATGCTGTTGTAGTATATTAGCTGGTTAGTATGATTCTTTGACAATGACACTGATAACTACTTTCAAATTTTGTTTTTGCAATTTGCTCTTATTTTAGCTTTTCATTATCATCGATAATGCATGCCTCGCTTTCTTTCGCCAGATGTAGATTTTGTATTTGTGTTACAGATCATACTTTCTTTGTTCGCGTTCGTTGTAATCTACTTTAAAGTTTCAGTATTGCTGATAAGCTAACCCTGTGAGGATAAATAGGTCTTTGTTTTTCAAGTTTCAACAACCGAATATGAGGTTTTCCATCAGATTCGATCTTCAATACAATTCTGGATGTTTGTTATAAAGAGCTATATTGCTTGACAACATTCAAGTACTATCGATCTCATATGGGAGCTAAAAGAAGCTGGCATCTTCCTGGAAAATGGTTCAAAAGAGAAGCTATTCAGAGGATGGAATGACGTCGGGTTTTCCCCAAACCACTAGGAGCACAACTAGCTCTGGCGAGTATACAGCTTATAGAGGTACTTGATCCATGAAGGTTACTAACTAGTTCGCTCCCATTTGATCAATATTTCATATTCAAAATATTAGTCAAAGCTTCTCATAACTTAAGAGAGAAACATGACGTTCTAAACAGAAATGATGTTCTAAATAACTGGACTTGCAGAGAAAGAAGAATGCGGGGGAAGTAGACAAAGTGGACTGGATGGTGCCTCAGCCATATCGCACGAGCTAAGGAGTGGCAGCATCAAGCAACTAGTCCATTCTCATAATCTTTGATGAAGAACCAAGCTTTGAAGCTATTCCATGCCATTTTAGATCTATACCATCATTTGCTTGAATATCTCTAACGTAGAAGGAAAAGATGTAAGTAAAATTTTCTTTGCAATATGCGTTATTGAATAGAAGTTAGGAGTAGTTCGACAGCTCGTGAGAGCTCGACGTAATTTAAAGTTAAGGACTGAATGGTGGGAGTTTTATGACGCGAATAAACATGTGCAGTGTGCGTTGTGGTTGTATCGAAAAGTGACGAAGTTTGGTAATGTGGCTGATTGAATACCTCTATAACGTACTTGACAACAATATCATGTGAATGAATTACTAGCTGCACCTAAAACTACCTTGGCAAAAGAACAAATTTTCCATTGGTGTAAGAGGTAGATATATGTAGATGCCACATAGAGACTTACCATCCTATTTTATGGATGGACATGCTTTAGTTTTTCATGTAGCTAGCTTATTTGTTTCCTTTCAAGGAACAAAAGTAGATTGATTTAGGTCATTTTCAAATTGCTTACAGCAAAATATTTGTTGTGAATCAGAAATATAGCAGCAAAAATTGACCAATTTCAACAGAAAGAATTTTAGGTCATTTCATTTTCACATTGTTTACATCAAAGTATTTTCTGTGAATTAGAAATATAGCAACAAAAATTGACCAAGTTTAGCAGAAAGAATATTGGAGAATGTCATAAAATGGAATGATTAAATTCTGCATGCTCATTCAAACAAGCCTCTCTTTCTAGAAGCAACAAAATTTCAAATGTAAGTTCAAAGCATCCATTGTTACTCATTAACCACTCCCACTGGTAATTACGGCTGGAAATGGCTATCACCATCCATACACAATTTAAATCAGACTTTACTATAGTTATAAGTAAAGTTATGGGCTGTGGTTCACCATTTTGAACCGTCAAAAGAGTACCGTGGTAACTGAGCATGATAAGGCACCGCATATAGGTATGACATCTACCACCACCTGATGTATCACAGTCGGCCAATGGCATAATGAGTTTTTTCTCAGGAGAGTAGACCTTGCACCAAAAATTAGTTTCTCAATATGGTATTATGGTGAATGAGAGTCGCATGACATTGAGCATCCGCAAGTCACAATAAGGAATAGATTGCATGAAGGACAATGCATCCATGAAGCTAAAAACCAAATATCACAATTTCTATGATAGAATGATTTAGTAGGGAGAGATATCTAAAGACTTTTGGTGGGATAATCATATCTTTGTTGTGCATGTGTATGTTGATCTTTGACGTGTTTTATCTTATGATGAATTATTTGACTACATGATAATGACTATTGTATGATAGCTATGAAAGTTATGTGACCTATCGGATTAGCATCCACTACTATGAACTTCTGATAAAGATGCAATGTGCCATGTTTATCATATTGCTCTTGGTGATAGAAACAACTTGCAATTGGTGGACAAACAATTTAATAAATCAATTTTCTAACTTGGCATCTCAAATACTTGGTTCATGAGTTTTGTCTTTTCTTAGAAGATGTTCTTCACATATCCAAGCCCACTCCAAATGTCTTTTGTCACGCTTGTCAAAGCAATTAACTTGAGTTTGATTATGAAATCCCTTAGTTCCTTTCCTTCCTTTGGAAGCTATTAAATTTGGATGTCAATAAATTTAAGCTTGCAGATTTTGAAAATGATAAATGCACATCAACCTATTTTGAAAATGATAAATGCACATCAACCTATTTTGAAATAGCTATGAAATAATATTTTTAAAATTCCGGAATTGAACCACTCAGTTTTGCACCATTTATCACTTCGCATCTCAATTACCTGATTCATAGGTTTTGTCTCTTCTAAGTAGAACTTTATCACATATCCAAGCATCTTCCAAATGTGCTAGACATTTGCCATCATGGCCTTCGTTCGGGGCATGAGCTATTCCCGTTGAGATTCTGATGCAAGTTTATTGTGTTTGTCAAAGTATTTGACCAGGCTAAGTTTGATTCTTAACTCCCTTCTTTCCTTTGGATGCGACTTTCCAAATAGAAGTTTCCTTTTCAAGCTTAATGTGAATAAAACTGGTTTTATTCCAGTTTATATAAGCTTGAAAAGGAAACTTCTATTTGGAAAGTCTCACCATGTTGTCTATGGTATTGTGTTAATGAAAAAATGGTGGGACATTTTTTAATATCTAGCATTACCAAATAAGGTAAGTATGTTCTACACACCAAACCGCACTCCTTGGCCATTGGAGATCTTGCACATCTCCAAAGACTTGGACTGAGGTAGGAGAAATATTTTTGTTCCATTAAAATGCTTGACTTTTGGAAGCTTGTCAATTTGTTGCATCTACCTTGATATGCCTTTCCTATGATAATACTTATAGGTGATTTTATTGACAATTTTTTAGAGAGTTACTTCATCCACTTCCCTCCAGGTTTCTGGCTATGAAGTATATACACATAAGACTTATTTAATTGATGTTGTAGTTATCCCACTTTTTGAACTTTTCTTTACTTGTCTTACCATTTGCCTTCTCACTTTTCTTCTTTCAAGTTTTCAATTGAGCATTGTTCAAAGACTTCACCAAGTTGTGCAATATACCTCATCATGTTCTTGGTTCCGGTTTAGTAACCAACTTTTCTCAATATTTTGTGATTTTTCATCTTTGATTTCCTCCTCTCAGATATCATCCTAGTAGATCAAAACTACTTCTATGATCCACACACCATTAATTGATTAACTAGAAAAATAGGTTCAAGTACTTTCACAATGTACAGGTAATCTTGAATCGTCACGAAGGGATATTATCATTGTGATAGAAAAAGTAATAAGAACAACCATAATTGAAAATATTTACTTCTATGATCCACACACCATTAATTGATGTATACTTGGGTCTTAAACCAGCTTATATGCATATACGTTCTAGCATTTTTCCATTCACTAGTTCTTCTAAACTATGTAAGTAGAAGCTATGCTCTCACCCAATCCCTATATAAGTAAAATGGCTTTTGAAATAAAAATAATCATTCATCTTAAAATTTTGGTATTCATAATTAGTGTTTGGTGACCCATAAAACCTTCCAACAGGGTCACTTTTCTTTTAAGTTGGTCTTGTAACTAAAAGGCTTTGAACGGACTGTACCTGCGGCCGCCTTTGTGAGATTTGATTCACCCCTCATGGAAGTATCCAGGGATGCAAGAAAGTGAAGTTCATTTTCCAACACAAACAGACATCAACAAAACGACATAATGGACGATACACAATTCAAAAGTAGAGGAGAAAAAGAAAAAATGGTAGTAGATATATCGAGGGAAAAAATTTGCGTGACACTGTCATAACAATCTCTTGCAAGACAATATTGAATTTGGCATAGGCCAAGGCTACATTGGCACAAAAAGATAAAACCAACATGATAGGTAACATTACGAGCACACAAAAGACAAAAATGTCTTGTTCATGGTCAAACCAAAAAATATGGGTTATCTAGACGTCGGAACTACTGACTCATCAAGCGGAAGCTAAAACTAGCTCTAGGGTATAATATCAGGGCTTGGGCATAGAGACAAAATGAAGATACAGATTTGAGATGGTACATTCTTGGTCTTATCTATGGATGATATTGAGATAGACCTAACATGCTTGCTAAATCAGATATGACTCTGTTTGATCAAAGCAACTATGTCGGTGGATCATTGAAGGTTTACCAATTTTGATGGGGTGCGAACGGATCAACTTGATGAGCAGGCATATTGGTATCTTTGATATAATACATCGCTGGGTCTATGTAGTCGGAATCAACTTGGGTGATAGGCAGTGTAGCACTATGTTGACTCTCTACAAAAGGCTGATGTGGTGGGTGGGGAGAGATTGGCCTTGGATAAAAAGACTTTGGCTGAGAATTAAACAATGGTGTAGGATTGCTCATAGAACTAGAGGATAGTGGTTGATAAGAAACTGGGCCTATTGGCGTAGGTTGATATTGTCCTGATCTCGCCGTGAGTGAATTGGCAGCGTAGTTCGGTGCATAATTTGGAGGTCCAAGAGGTCTGTATAGATGGTACATTGGTCTTGTTGCCTGCTTTGGCAGCATGGTGTTGAGCACACACAAGGCACCATATATTTTCATGCATAGGAAAAGTCTTTTCGGCCACATCCTTTAACTTATTTTTTGGAACTCTGAGGTCAACTTCTCTATTTGTGCTTGGTGTGCCCTTTGCCAACCTTCTAGATGCTGAAGGATATCGACCATGCTAGCTGAGGCGGTTTCTTCAATGCGTGAAGTCTCGTGTTTAGCTAGCCCCTTACCCTTTTTCTCGCGATAATCATAATCCTCGTCAGACCCTTCATCTTCTTCTCGGATGGCATCATCCATCGCGTCCTTTAGTGTCGTGTAAAAGTCTATGGGTTTCAATTCTCTTCTAATGGCCTTGGGTAACTCGACTAGATATAATTTAATGGCCATT
Organism: Diphasiastrum complanatum; assembly: GCA_029204225.1. Taxonomy (NCBI): domain Eukaryota; kingdom Viridiplantae; phylum Streptophyta; class Lycopodiopsida; order Lycopodiales; family Lycopodiaceae; genus Diphasiastrum; species Diphasiastrum complanatum. Next base: position 715,745 of record CM055093.1, on the reverse strand, counting down.
TTCTTAGTGATTTTATCTTCAACACACTCTACCTTGAGACATTTCAATGTAGGTGCGTACTAAAGACACTCAATGTTTTTACCCACAAAGCACTTTTACTTGTGAGCCATTACCCTAAAAAATACACGAGATTTCTACACAGGCGCAACCGACTCAACCGAAGTTATCGACTCAGCCGAAGTCCCTGACGCCAATGCATTGCCAAGGCACCAATCTCAACCGAAGTTATCGACGATGCCGAAGTCAAGACTCAGCCGAAGTGGCCGAAGGCCCGAAGTCCCTGAAGACAACAAAGGCAAACCAGTCCCCAAAGGCCGAAGTCTCTGACTCAGCCGAAGTCAAACCAGTCCCCAGAGGCCGAAGTCTCTGACTCGGCTGAAGTCACCGAAGTGAACGACGAGGACTCAACCAGCTATGTGCCAAAGCCAAAATTCGAGCAAGTCGACTTTGAGACTAGCCACTTCTAACGTCGAGTACGTCGACTTCGAGATCAAGGCTTGACGAGCATGATAGTTTGAATGTCACGACTCAGCCGTTAAGCCACTTAGCCAAGCACAGTACCAACACATGTAGTTAGCTGATGTTTTAGCTTAAACTATCTTGTAATGCTTAGCTAATTAGTTCTTGTAATCAGACCAAACATGCTATATGTATTGGAGATCGGATACAGACATAGATATACACATAGTGTGTGTGGAAGTAGTGGACGAGTGTTAGTCATATAGTAGCAAACACACATTGTCACATTAGAGACATGGAAGAGCAATGCTTCAATGATGATGTAAACTACTCAAATATACAAAATTCTGACGGTAATCTACCTACAACAATGACAGATTCTCATTAACGTGAATGAGAAGCGGAAAATGATCAGAAAAGAGAATACATCATGAGAGATATCTCAAATGGTAACAATTTTTCCAAGTAAAGAACGAAGTGAAAGCGAGACTTAAACCCTTTGATGTTGAATACGATCCCGGTTAGGCACAACTAGTGATACCGATGAAAATAACTCAAAAATATCAAGGGGCGAACAAAATAGAAAGCAGCCAAAAAAAACAAGAAGGGTATAATCTGCTACCTAATGCTGCCTCCTCAGGGCACCTACACGAGAAGAAGTTGAGCTCTGTGTACTCGTGAACTCTATATCTTTCACAAGCTATAGTGCAGGTAAAAGAAGGCTTACAAAGTCTTGCAATGTAAGGTTAACAATGAAAATTAATGGACAGAGATAGACTTACCCATTGCCAAAATTCCAGTGAGCGCCCCTGACAGTGCGCTTCTGAGAAGACGAGCAAACTGGCCCTTCGAGCTTCAACCATCTCTAAACTGCTCTCAATCGAATCAGTCACATGGTGTTGCAATGAACTCGATGGCGTAGTAAGGTAACTAGAGTAGTGCAGACTTGCTCCCATGAGTCTTCCTCCATCGCTGCCTGCCTGGTCTTTAGATTCTGTAATCAGCTTATCAGACGCAAGTTGCGAAATTGACAGTGGCACAGGACAGATGCATTCGCTTCAAAAAGTGTCAAATATGTCAGAAAAAATATCTATCAGCTGCAATAGCGTCTGGCTAATCAACAAACACAGAAAGAACAACAAAAGTTTGTTCGTGAACTGAGACTTCGGAATTTAAATTGGAGTGCCCGAAAGAAACAATGATTTCTCCGGAGCATGATATATTACAAGAGATTTATCTCAACAACTCAGTTAAATTCTTGATGAAAGAGACAACCCCCTCAGACAGAGTCTGAAGGCAGTCTTCGGAACCAGTGTGGGATCAAGAGCAGTATCATCAATTTACGCCCGGCAAAGCAGCAGGGCGAGTGAAGCCTTCCGGTTTATGGTTCACCAACATAAAAGTCAAAAAACAACCCAAAAGGTATGTCAGTGCCTTTCACAGGAGAGGGTTTAAAGAAGGGAACCAGGTTTGGTGAAGGCACAATCATCCCGTGAAGAGTCCCAGGATTGGTAGCAGTATAAATAACCAAGAGTTTGCTGCTGTCCCAGCTACCATGATGCGTTATTGCTACCAGAATTTTTCGGTGTTCCTAGAAGAACAAAAATTGGTTCTTTACACCAACATCTAAATTGTATCAGTGATTGCAAAGACATGGGACCTGGAAACTTGCCTCTGAGACTCGCAACTCTAAACAGATCACATTTTTCTATATTTTTGGGCAAAGCGATTAAGTTTACAAAGCCAATCCAACACGTACCCGATCCTAAATTTACTATCCAAATGTTTGTGTTAAGGGAAATCTTAAAACAGAGGTAAGCAAATATGAAATCAAATTGCAGCTGCAAACAAAATATGTATTCGGTACTGTATATACAATCCCATAGCAAATAGTGGAAGGTACATCAAAAACTCACAGCTGGAAGACAGTATCAAGGATCTGATTTGAATGCAATAGACGTTCACGCAGTCTCCACCACATAAGCAAAGCCTCACTCACACTGATTTGAAGAGAACGAAATCCCGATGCACAACAGCCTCACCCAGACTCATTGGCGTTCATGAACATCGCTTACTTGCACGGATTTGAACATAACAAAAACCGAACCACCGCAGCCTCTTTGATTTCGAAGAACAAGAGAAGGAAGAGAAGGAACAGGCGATTGTCAGAAGATCAAGAAAAAACAAAAGCCCTTCCAAAAAAAACGCCCGTGCTATCCAGAAACCATCGCATGCACTGACAACCGCCACCCTCAGAATGGCAAGTCATGTGAAAATGGAAGACGCAAATCGGGAATCAGAATCAGAACAAATCTGAATCCAGGTGTCAATCTCTCCATATTTGTTCTGAATCCAGGTGTCAATCTCTCCATATTGAAGCACCCCCAAATCCGAAAGGAAAATATTTTAATAACATAAAGTGAATAAAAGAAAAAGCAATAGCTAACCCAAAAACCTAGAAAAATAGACAAATTATTTTTAAATGCCAGATATCGTACTCACAAAAATCAGGGAAAAACACACATTTTACATATCATTTGAATTAAAACCAAAACATAAGCAGGTCAATGTTTCAAATGAATGCTACCCCTTGCAAGCAAGCCAGGGCCAAAAAAGTATGGTGCACATAAACCGACCCCCTCCAAATTACACCATCGTAGTGAAATCAATTGTGATGCCTTGGCTTTACACGATTTTCAATCCAATAATAAGAATTTTTTAAAACTCTTCAAGGTGCACACAAGAAGAAAAGAAAACAAAAAAGCAATTCAACACTTTTGTATATAACAATAAATCTACGCCTAGAAAATGGCACTTCAAGGCGCAATATTTAAAAGCCTCCATAATGCTTGGTGTCTTAAAAGCACAAAAATGGCAATTTAAAACACAATCAAAATTGCACCATATTAGTGACGTCTTTATTTTGGGGTATGCATTCTCTTTGAGGCAAAGAAATTGATGGCCATTGAATGTTGCCTGAAAACATTCATGTGATAGATTTCCTAATTTCAACTCTCTCATTCTCATGCACCACAAGGAGCTACATCATGTATAAAGCTGCCTTTTTTAGCTCAAGTAAAGTCCAGAACTTTCATGGAAGGCTTAATAAGAAGACAAAGATGCTAGTATGCCTAAGGTACATAAGTTGCAATTTATACATGTCCAAAATATTGTCGCATTACATAAGCCTGAACATTGTCAATCGTATATCAACAATATGAGAATATATTTGACACATGGATCTTTCCAGTGCTCTGAATGTAGATGATGCCAATATGAATCACTGAAAGAAGAATTGTCTACTTTCATCAATGTGACAAAGGTAAATCTCTGCCAGATCCATCCATACAGCTCCTACACTTGTAAGTCCATGTTCTGGCTGGGCAAATCACTACATAGAAGCCAGATTCTTTGGTCCTGCATATGACCAGAAATGCACTTCTGGCTGGACCAAATCCTAACCTGTCAATGGCAGTTTTTGCAGACATTGTAATCCATTGTAGTATAATAATGTGTTTGACCATTCAAGTTATTGTTTCAGAAGTTTTATACCCATTCGAAATAAAAAAATTCAGTTGTGTGACTTTTGCACACTGCAACAAATATATGAAGCACATGTTCTGCCCAGAGCATGTACTTAGTCCCAAGTTCCGTATGGCCTTCCTTTAGTGCAGTTTGCAACCAGACATTCATTCTAGTACATAGGCCATGCATATCCAAAATACCTATCTTGGAAAATCTTTTCTGCAACCCCAAGTTGCTGGGCGATCAATGATTGATGGTATTATGAATAATCCTCTCCGCAATCATCAAATCCTCTGGTGTCGTTACCTGTAAATTACAAGAAACAGAATAGTTTAATCAATTTCTGAATTCAAAATGTTGCAGTTGGCTAGATAGTCAATGCTTGTAATTGACTAAACATGTGAGGGCAAAGTCATTTTACAGCAACAGCAATCTCTTTTTTTTCAGATTAAAGAATTTGCAACATTGAAAAAGCTCTTGCCTTCAGGTTGGTGTAAGATCCTTCTGTGATAATGACAGGATGCTTCAAGTATTCAACAATTGATACATCATCTGTCACCTCAAGCTGCTCCCTTTAAATGAAACAAGGCACAGTCTCCTATCACTCTCAACATACTAGCTAACCAAAAGAAAAAAGATTTGGCCACAAGAAGACTCCAATTTGAACTCTAAATTTCTCAATTGCTATTCCAAGCCATCATACTCTAGTTAGTATTTTCATCAAACTAATAACCACAATTCTGCATAGGCCAATCTGTCTTCCCAAAATTCATGATACGAAACCACCAGGAGCCATGCTGGAAATTGTTTTCATGCAGTCTCTGTTGTGCTTGCAGAAATCTGACAGCCTGTTAATGGTGTTTTTTAGCTTACCTTTTGACATAATCGAATCCCCTTCGTAAGAGGTCTGGCTGAATAACCTGTTATTTCAAATGGAATGTAGCTGTTCAGATAGAGTGTCTGCAAATACAAACTTGCATATCGTAAGGATTAGGAGGTTTGTGCCTGAGAGTCACCTGAGGAGTCTGCATTTCCCACAAAGTTCGTCTATCAAGTGTTCGCGTTACGAAATGATCATCTCCAGCCTGGCAAAAAAGAGAAAGCCAAGACACAACATTCCTACATGCACTTCAAAAAAGGAACCTAGCAACTGGAAGATCTTCAAAGCCATGAAAGCCCTGGAAGTTCTGAATAAAGCCACATCATTGCGTGTACAACATAACGATCTAGGTCTCTAACAGAAGATGCAGAGCAGAAATAGTTTTTAGTTTCAACTCAGCATAGGCCAGCTGAAACATATACACACAACCCCGAGGGCATTGTCCTTCTGACGAAGTGAATTCACTTCATATAAACTTCTAAAGATAAGACAAATGAAGAGGACGAAAGAAAAGGTGCAAACCTCTTTGATTGTAGCCTTCACAGGGACTCCAAGTACTGCCGCTCCATGAATCCAAGCATCCATCAATACCTACAATGATAACAATAGACTTTAGATTTGATCAGCTTACAAGCTTAATTCACAACAAAATAAGTGCTAGAACTGAACCATGGTCTTCTGGTTCCAGGCTACTTCAAAAGGTAAACAAAGGTAAACCATGCTTCTTGCCTCACAATCAAGACTATAGTGACATTTGACAAATCTATTATACCATACTAACCTTCTGAACATCTTTGGATAAAATAAGAGGTCTAGCAGAATCATGTATACATGCCAATCTTGCATCGTTGCTGATTTCCTGGAATCGATGTTAGGCATGCCACATGTTAATGACATACTTTCAAACTTTTTAATGATTTTGCAGGTTACAAGCTCATTTGCCCATAAATATTCATATACACATAAAGCAGAAGACTGATTTTATCCAGGTAGATTATCTCAAGAGTAATATAGCCAAATGGTTGGTTCATCCATATCATACACTTTACATAATCCAATGCTATTGACACTTACTATAAATATCTGACCTTTTTTACAAGTACAAAACTGTATGGCACAATGTCTAAAGAAAATATGAACAAGTTTGTAGTATATTGTAATTAACGTGGACATAGCATACCTGGAGCCCACTGAGTACAGAATCCTGCCTTTCTTTTCCAGGAAGAGCAAATTTGAGAGTGATTTGTATGCTCTTGCCAGCTTCTGCAGGGAAGATGAAACCAGTGGCATAATTATTTCATCTAACATTTCAGAATGTGATTGGCATATCCTTTGAGTTGGCAAATTTGGCAACCAAAAGGTATACAAAGTACATATCATCAATAATCATAAACTCAATATTATATGATTTCCTTCTTGATTCTGCAGTCTTATAACTAGCAAGTGTTTACTTCTTTAGGAATGCCTTTAGGGATTCGACCCATTAAAGTGGTCAATATTTGCCAAGACCGTAGATAATATGTGCTCGCATCACAGGTAGGGCATCGCTGGAAGGAAAATAGAGAGTATAATGCCGATTAAAAGTAATCAAAAAGACCACCATAAAACCAGTATGACACTGGCGTGCAGGTCTTACAAAGACTCACTAAAAAGTATCCCCTAAAAAGATACTCTCAAACATCAAAGTCATAAGTTGTAGAATGACCAGTAAAAAAGCTACTTATAATAATCTAGAATTTGGTAGGAAACCTTCTAGTAAGCTAACAAACTGGGGCTGCCACATCCAACAAGTCTCTGAATGGTACTGAAAAGAATGTCCTTGGGTCCTATGAAAAATGATAAATGGATCCCTTCCATTTTCTGTATGTTATAACACTCGCCAACTAAGAGAAACATTGCCCTCAGTGTATAACTTTTTTGTTTCTCACCCGTTTTTCCTGAGATTTGGCACGAATCTTCCTCAAAGGAGGGCGCCCTACTACAACTACATCTCCGGACCATTTTCAGAAGATCAAGCGATTTACAGCTGATTTCAGGCCGTTTTTACTGGTCCCCTACAGCCCATCACTCCCTCCTCAGTGGAAGAATTGCTCCATTGTTGCAGTTCCAGGACTTTGACGTCTTCAGAATTCATCATTGACTGTTAACCGCCTTCATCACATCTGTTTGGGCCTCCAACGCACCTGTTTCCAGCAGATTTGCAGACCTGCAGGGCCTTCCAACTGTTCCAATCAGTTCCTACCTATTTTCAAAATCTGCCTACAACAAAGGACGGGGTTGTTGGAACTGAAACAGACCTGCCTCAGCACATTTTTCCAGCTCTATAGCAGGGAGTGAGTTACCGTTTCCCACTCTGTTTTATTTTGGCCCTTTTCCTAAATGTGCTGCGTTTAATTTGCAGTTTATTGCACTCAGTGATAAGGGCTGTGTAAGTCTGCTTGTGCATATTTTGGGGATACCTGTGATAGTAATCAGTTCGTTGTTGTTTCTAACTAGTAGCAGTCAGTAGAAAGATAAGTGTCATCTCCCTTTTTCCTGTATAATTTCCAGCATTTCCTTGTCGCTTTCCTGCCAAGTACTTTGCATTCTACTTCTTCTGTTGGTCATCATGGCTGATGAAAGAGTAGATATCCCTACCAGTCCACCAGTTCCCTTCAAACTCCACCTGCTAGCCGTATCCCTAGCCCTGACCATAGTCCAAATATGGTGACTGCGAGTTCGCTTGCGGGGGTGTTTCTCCATCTATGCAAGTTCGCATGGACAGTATGGAGAAGACCATGGCAGAGATGTGAGCAATGCTTTTGACTGTGGCTGGAAGTTATGCGTCATCTTCCCAGTACGCTCCATCATATCCATATCCCTTTCCATCTCCTTCTATTGCACGTCCTATGTTTCCTCCATCCTATCCTGAAGATAAGGACATTAAGCCTACCCGCTTTGCTGGAAACCCTCCCCAGAGAACTACTGATATTGTAGATCAGTGATTACATAAATGGGAAGTATACTTTGAACTGAGACGGACCCCAACTGAGGAAGGTTGGCGAGTCCGCAAAGTTGCTTATCATTTTACTGATTTTGCTGATAAGTGGTGGTGCAAGCTATTGAATTCCATCAGGTGAAGGTCCTCTTATTACCTCTATGCAAATAAAGAAAATGGGGTTCCAATATTTGTGGTTGTGTTATGTGAATGTTGATTCTAGTAATCAAATAAGCACACTCACTAATGAACCGCAAGCAATTTCATTACATTTGCATCCCCTAGTGCACATGCATTTTCATTACATCCAAGACGTGGCCCAGCAAGTGAGTTAGAAAAGTCCATCCACGCTCAGTTTAAACATTTGTTAATTAGCGACATGCTAGAGGGATTGCCGCCTAGACGGAATGTAAAGCATCGTATCGAGCTCGTTCCAAGGGCAAGTCTGGTATGTGGGCCTCTTTATAAGATGAGCCTAAAAGAGGAAGAGGAAGTTAGAAGGATCTTGGAGGAGTATCTCAAGCTAGGGTACGTACGTCCTAGTTATTCACCCTTTGCCTCTCCTATTTTGCTTGTTAAGAAAGAGGATGATAGTTTTCAAATGTGCGTTGATTACAAAGGATGGAATAAGATCACTATAAAGCACCGATATCCAATGCCCATGATTGATGATCTATTGGATGCGTTGCCAGGAGCAACCATTTTCAGCAAGATAGATCTCAAAAGTGAGTACCATCAGATACGGATTCATGAGGAAGACGTCCGTCTAGAAAGACGGCCTTTTGAACCCGTTTTGGGCATTATGAGTTTTTGGTTATGTCGCTTGGCTTAACCAATGCACCCGCCACGTTCATGATGCTCATGAACGATGTCCTGCATGACTATATGGATTGGCAAGCTACAATAAATGGTCTTATATGCCAATGCTCAGAAGACCGAGTTGTGTAAGACTCGTGTCGAGCATTTGGGTCACATAGTGACGACAAAGGGTATTTCAGTTGACCTTGCCAAGGTGGCTGTGGTCAAGAAGTGGCCAAGACTGGCCGATATTCGTCAGTTACAGTGGGCTTTTGCAAGTTCTACCAATGGTTCGTTATGAACTATTCCAAGGTAGCTGCTCCTTTAACGGATTAGTTACGGAATAACAACATTGTAGTTTGCTGGGATGCTGAGGCTCAGCATTGTTTTGACATCTGGAAGGAGGCTGTTGCCACAACTCCAGTACTCAAGATTGAAACCATTCGACATAGAGACGGATGCTAGTGGCATTGTCGTGGGGGCAGTGTTGAGTCAGGAAGGTAGACCGGTAGCCTTTGAAAGTAAGAAACTGCGCCAACGCAATAGAAATATCCTACACACGAGCAAGAGCTGTTTGCGATCATACATACGCTCAAGGTGTGGTAACATTATTTGTATGGCACCGAGTTTTATGTGTACACAGACCATCATACTCTAAAGTATTTTCGCACTCAGCTAGATTTGAAGGGCCGCGAAGGTTGGTCGGCCGAGCTAATGCAGGAATTTCATTTGGAAATTCGCTTCCGAAGAGAGAAGGAAAATGTGGCCGCTGATGCACTATCGTGGATATTGCATCAGATCAGCTTTACTATAATTGACAGTGATCTCATGGAGGAGATCAAGAAGGCTCAGCAAAAGGACCCACATTGTCAACGTGTGTGGCCTGATGCGTGCAAGGTAGTCGACCAAGCGGAAGAGTCAGTCGAATTTGTTGCTTCCGTAGAGGCACACACCAGTACATATCTAACATACATTGTGAAGGATGGTATGTTATTGAGAAATGGAAAGGTATTCGTGCCAAACGTGAAGGATCTTCGTCATAAGATACTTCATGAATGCCAGGATAGTCCCTACGCAAGGCACCCTAGTATTGATAAGACCAATCATGACCATGCTTGTGCGATGATCATACCAATGTCCTTCATAAATATAGATCTAGTCATACAACCGTTGTTTGAGAACCTACAGTCCCTAAGTGTTACCTACCTATCTCCTCACTTGTCACTCATTTTCTCGACAGAGATTGGATGTAGACAGGTCAAACAAGTACAACACCAAGAAAAGTCTTGGCAAGTGCCCTTATAAATTTGAACCCTCGCTATCCGAAAGCAGTTGCATAGACCTTACAACGACAACTCTTGTAACTAGATATTTTGGTTACAGAAGCTTGATCAGCATTAGCAAAGTGAAATTTTCAAGCACATGTCAAACTTTTGCAGGAAAATCAAAAAGAGACGATGACAGAGTGAGACTGAGGCCTATAATGCTAAGTTGCAAAGCTGACTTCATTGTAGCACTAAGATTGAGTTGCAAAAACACAACCTTCAAAACCACAATATATGCACTTTTTCTACACTATATCAAGAAAAAGTGCAGCCCCAAAAACGTTGAAATCGGGTTTGAACCTGATTTGTTCACAAAAAAATTGTTTGCAAATTCTTAAAGTTCAGAAGTTCTAAAATGTTGAGGTTTGTTTCGAGGTAAGGGTTGTGTTGCATGAGTTGCAAACCATGGAATCTAACTATTTCACGAATATCTTTGAGTCATCTACAGATGCCATGGTGTTATGTGATTGATTGCTGGGCCAGACAGTTACGTAAATAGGCTGTGCGAACAATGTGGAAGTTGATAGCTTCTGTAAACTGTCAAAAGAAAAGTCGTTTTGATGCAATAATTTACAATAAACACTTATTGCAGTAAGATTTGATTAAGCTGTAAGCTTGAGGCTAGAGTAATTAACAGAACTGTTGTCGTTCCGTATATGTTCAGATTTCAAATGCAACTCCAGGTACACATTAGTACTGTATGTGTTGATCAATTTTTTATTGCACAAAGTATACTGTATACACAATTTTGATGTAGTCTCTAATGCAAGTATAGCGTATGGACAGACTCCAACTAAGACATGTACTTGCTAACTAGAAAATTCGACATCACGTCTCTACGTACACATCAAGCTAATGCAATGAAAATTAATCTAACATATGTTGCAGTTGGCTACATATTATTTAGCATTATTGTTTGAGGGGTAAAGTTTGAAGGGGAGGAAAACGTTCTACTTCATCTACATTTTTTGTTCCCGCGGATCCTGTGGTTGCAGTGTGGCGTGGGAAATTCCAGCCTTCTCACACCTTCTTCCGTTTTAAAGACGAAGATTCTAGACGGACAGTTCTTCGCCGACGAGGCTGCCTTAGAGGCACCGATCAATACCTAGAAGAAAATCTTATCCCTCTTCAGTGGGAAGAGGGAAAAAAACTTATGTCAGAAGCTAGAGTCAAAGGTCAGAAAGTTTTATTTCGCGATAGTCGTCCAATTTTTGTTGACATTGTTATTAGCACAGTGTCGCCTCCCGCGTGAGTGCATTTTGGCGCTATTGATTGAGTTTTGAGTTTGAATTAGTGAGAGCTTCGAAATGGCCACCTGCGTGTGTGCCCACATTATTCTTGGAAAGGAGATTTATTATCCTCTTCCTAGTTTAGTTTGGTTTTCAGTTTTGTTGTTTGACGGCATTGCTCCGTCTTGGTTCCACTTTATCTGATATACTTGTCTCGTCTTATATGCCTTTGGGCATGGAAAAGACGTTAATAAAGCTTCTTCTTCTTCTTCTCTCTCTCTCTCTCTCTCTCTCTCTCATCTATATGGTCTTGTATGAAATTGGAATTTGTATTAGGAAGGCTTAGGATCCAACTGTAGCTTGAGAATCAGTGGTTCAGGCAGACTTCAGAATCAGGGTTTTAGGAAAGAGGAAAGAATAAGCCAGGAAATAACTCTCAGGATGAATCAATCCAAGAAATTCATGCAAGCAATGCCATTTTCCTTCACACCTAGATGTGTTGTGTGCTCTTAACCTATGCCACAAATCCCACTGGTTTATTTAGTCATTTGAGAAGGGCTCATTGTAATTTCAAAATTATCCAAACTACCAGTGAAGGTCTCAATAAAAACAATATATGATATAAAAATTGAGCAAGAATATCAATTGCTCTTACACAAAACGATCATATGATGGGTTGTAAATGGATTTCATGCATCATTTTTTATGATATCTTGATTCACAAAACTAAAAGATCTACCAGCAGTCAAATCTTTATGGGGCTGTAAATTTCTGGTTATCGATTTTCATGGGTTACCGAGCAGGTAAATTCTGTGGAGGGACACTTGCATCTGGAATTTATTTTATTTTAGCTCAAAACACTTGAAGGAAACTTTTTCTCATGTAGTAAGTTCCATGGGTTGTATTTGAGAGTTAGCAGTATTTTCAGTTTAAGCAATGAACACTTGCTGATGGCTGACGTAGGTCTTCCACCCAGAAATGGGATGCATGCAATATAATCAGAGATGGCTGTTATTCTCATCCTGAACTTGTCGGCCCCCATCCGAACACACAAAGCTTCAGTCCATCCTGAAGATGTGAGACAAAGCCTAAGGAGATGAACGTCTCCTGCTAATGTGTTTTGTTAAGGTAGAATAGAGTCAACAGACAGAATAAACAGGATATGGTTTTATTTTTCTTTGTAAAAAAAAACATATTTTTTTAATTTTTTTGGGGGTCCCATTCCGGAACGGAACGGGCAACTAAGATATAGATATATACATACGTAGGGTCTTTAAGGTGTTTTAAGGAAAAAGTCTGGTTGAATAACACCTAACTACGAAAACAGACATTAACAACAAAAAAATAACTTAAAGAGAGAAAAGAGGGAATTATAAAACAAAAATGGATTTAGTTATGAGCAGGCTTGTTGCACCTAAGGTCAGTGACAATCCGATTTTTTGAGGCTTTTCCAACATGTCACATTAAAAACTGGACTTCTTACTGACTCGATATTAGAGTAGTTTTGTGCATGTGCTTGGTTAAAATGTGCAAAATCTTAATTTTCAAGTCTAGACTCTAAAAGATCTTTCAATAGCTAATTCCTTTGTCATTTACTTCAAACCTGTGTTGCAGCGGATCGCGATCCGCTGCAAAAACGTTTCGGATCGTGCGATCCGCGACCCAGATAGCAATTTTTTTTTTTTTTTTTTTTTGTGTGGAAAAAGGAGTAATGGCCAATTTTTCTTTTTTTTTTTGGGTTTAATACTAACTAAACTGTAATTGAATGGTGGACCTGCTTTTCCAATAGATATCAGAAATCAGTTTTGAATGGTGTTCTGATGCCAATGGTTTGCAGATCTACTGAGATTTTGGGAGCATGTTCCTAGTATCTATAGCGATCCTATAGAGCCATCATACGCTGGTTTTGGAGCAGATTTGCCTCTGTTTCACCAAAAAGTCGGTTTCCAAGCAAAAAACAGGTCAGATTTTTGGATTGGACATAACTTCTCCGATTTATCTCCGATTTCTGCTGTTAAGGTTTCAGATTGGGCCTAGTAGGAGGACGACCTACTGCCAATTGACCGTTCGTGAAAAGCTTTTGCCGTTTGGAAGAAATTCGACGTCAAACAGCCCGCTTTTTTTCCCGTTTTTTTCAACTTTCAAGCCGATTTGGTGCCCAAAAAAAGTTTTTTACCGACTTTTGTACCAGCGTAGGACGCAAGGGAAGTACTACCTGTCCTTGGCTTTGTGTTTTCCCCAGAGTTTTATTACTTTCCAGTTGCTTTTTGTCTCTTTCAGTTCTAAATTGTCAATAAGCTGAACATTTTCTTTTTTCCTGACTGTGTTTCAATAAATGCAATTTCTAGCTTGATTTCGTGCTATCTCTGTTTTTGTTTTATTATGGAAGATGATAGAGTTGATACTCCACTCAGTCCACCCATTGCTCTTCCATCACCACCACCCAGCCTTGTGCTTAGTCCTGCCCATAATCCGCCTATAGTGGCTGCCCGTTCGCCTGCCCCCTTCTGTGCAAGCTCGCATGGGTAGTGTGGAAAAGACCGTCACAGAGATGCGACAGTGATGCCAAATTTTCTGGTCCTTGAGTTGAGTAGCTGACTGATCTGATTTCAGGTGTGGGGCTCCAACAAACTGAGTAAAAACCGGAAAAAATCCGGAATTTTTTGTATCTCTGCCCTCGCTGGCTGGACAGCCACCTGTCTGGCCCAATTTTCTGAAATTTAAGGCCCAATCTTTGCTTGAATCTCTGATCTGAACTCAGGCAGTAGGTCGCTGGTCTGTGGCAAACGAGTCGTCCACCCTGGACTTGAAATTGGCTAATGCCAACTTCAGTTCATCCACTTCTGTTACCAATTGGAGAAACTGCTCCTTGGTAACCAATTCGTCGAGTTCTTCGGCGAACTGTTCCTGTTCTTCCACTTCCATGGGTTCCTTCCCTTTTCTGTAAGCCAAGGCTTCTGTTTCAAGTTCGTCGAAGCCTCTCTCCTGGGGTTGATCAGGTCCCTGAGGAGTGGTCATCTTCGGAACTGAAAGAGAGCTACCTTAACTTCTGAAGGAAAAGACTAAAAGACTAATTTACAACTGTACAAGGGAAAGGAAAGATGACTTAGCTGTTTCTGAAAGAACAGTAATGGACAAGTCCCTCATCCAATATATCTCGCAGTATCGAGAAGCAATTTTAAAGATTAAAAATATGGATGACTATCAGAAAATTAGGGGATTTGTCCGTGGCCTCAAAGATGAATATAAAGTAGAGGTCCAAAGAAACTCGCCTACTACCCTTGAGCAAGCTCTCAGATATGCTCAAATCTATGATGATTTAGTGGGTAGGAAGAGGGTGAGACAACAACCACTTTCTGAGCAGCCTCCTCAGAAAGACTTTCAATTTAAAAAGAAATTTTTAAAAAGAAAAAAAGAAGATAAATTTAAAGGCGAAGCTCCTCAGAAACGCCCTTCACTCATACAACCCTTAAAACCAAATGATTTTGAGAAAGCCAAACAAGAACGTTTGTGCTTTGTGTGTATGGGCAAGGGACACACAGTCAGACAGTGTCCCAAGGGGCCTTTCACTAAAAAAGATAAGAAAGATAAAAAACAAGTTCATCTTATTCAGACTGTATGTTTCCCTAGTGACTCGGCAGCTTCCGAGATCAAAGTGTATCATGAAGATCATGAACATTGTTGCCAGCTGACCTCTGCAATGCTAGCGAGACCCTTCAGCTTTGGGCCGCATGACCTAGTACGTATGCATGGGAAAGTTGGTAACCAGTCAGTAAGAGTTATGGTTGATGATGAGGCAACCCATAATTTCATCAACTACACCCTGGTTAAAAAGCTTAAACTACCAGAAGTACCTAGTCAGCATAGGTACATAGTTTCATTAGCTAAGGGTGAAGATAAAAAATATGGGAAACTATGGTAAGTAGGTTAAATCTTGGTATTCAGGGGTACCGAGATGAAATAAACTTTCAGATAATGCACCTGGATCGAACAGATATTGTTCTCGGGAGAGATTGGCTCTACAGTTTAGGACCTTCCCTCCACAGAAACTATCAGGAGAACACCCTCAGCTTTCAGCATAAAGGCCGAGAGATCCAGTTGCATGGGGAGCATGATGTTCCCAACAGTCCTATGGTCTGCAGTTCAGAGCTCTGTCAGCTAATCGGAGACGAAGACCATCAGGTATTCTTATGTGACTTTCAGTTTACTTCTGAAGATTCTATTTCCAGTTCTATTCAGCAGAAAATCAGTAAATTAGAAACTTTATTGTCTAAATTTAAAGATGTTTTTCCTGAAGATTTGCCACATGGTTTACCACCTAGCAGAGAAGTAGATCATGTAATAAACCTAGTACCAGGTACAGCACCTGTTTCCAAACCTCCGTATCAGAGAAGTAGATCATGTAATAAACCTAGTACCAGGTACAGCACCTGTTTCCAAACCTCCGTATCGGGTCAGCCGAACAGAGGATGAAGAAATAACTAGGCAGTTAACAGATTATCTTGGGAAAGGCCAAATTCAGACTAGTAGTTCACCATGGGCCTCACCAGTCCTATTGTTGAAAAAGAAAGAGGGGTCTATGCGTCTTTGCGTAGATTACAGAGCCCTCAATAAAGTCACAATTAAGTATAAATACCCTATGCCTCGGGCAGACGAGTTGTTTGACCAACTCGACGGGGCTAAGTTTTTCAGCAAAATAGACCTCAGATCGGGATATCATCAAGTCCTTATAAAATCGGAAGATGTCTCGAAAACAGCTTTTAGGACTCATCACGGTCATTATGAGTTTAAGGTGATGCCATTTGGGCTCACAAATGCTCCAGCTACCTTTATGACCTTGATGAACAGTGTCCTCAGACCATACTTGGGTAAGTTTGTAGTCGTATTTTTAGATGACATTCTCATTTACAGCAAAACGAGGAAGGAGCATCTGAAACACCTCAGAAAGGTGCGTCGTCAGATGGCGTTGAGGATTCTAAGCTTGTATTACCCAAGCAAACCCCAGTGGTTGAGGGTCAGTTGACTCAAGGATTCAAATGGAAACAGTATTCCATTCAGGATGAGTACTTGCTCTATAGAGATAGAGTATGTGTCCCCAATTCAGAGGATTATAGGCAGCAGGTCCTATATAAATGTCATGACAATCCTAGTGCGGGACACCCAGGCATACAGAAGACCTATGAGCTTCTTCGTAGGCAATTTTTCTGGCCCAGTATGAAAAAGGACGTCCACCAGTATGTAACCAGTTGCCAGAAATGTCAAGTAAATAAAGCAGAGCGTTTAAAGGCAGGAGGGTTGTTGCATCCCTTAGAAATACTAGCTGGTAAATGGGAGAGTATCTCCATGGATTTTTGAGTAGGCCTGCCTAAAACCCAAAAGGGTAATGATGCTATATGGGTCACAGTTGACCGTCTGACCAAAATGGCTCATTTTATTCCGACCAAAACAACCGTTAGAGCTCTAGAGTTAGCGAGGTTGTTTGTAGACGGGCTATTTAAATTGTACGGTCTACCTTCCGGCATAGTCAGCAACCGGGACAGTAAGTTTACTGGAAATTTTTGGAGGGCAGTATTCCATCATCTCCATACTAAACTTAATATGAGTACCACCGACCATCCACAGACGGACAGTCAAACAGAAAGGGTAAATCAAGTGCTGGAGGATATGCTTCGTGCATACGTCAGCAAGAAGCAGACTAATTGGGAGGAGTATCTCTCGATATTAGAGTTTGCTTACAACAGTACCAAACATTCAGCTACGGGATACAGCCCATTTATGCTGATGTACGGTTTTCAGCCACGCTCACCCACAGCTGTAGGGTTTAAACAAGAAAAATTTGAAGCAGCCAGAAACTTTTTAGAGGACCTAAACCAGATGATAGAACATCCTAAGCGGTAATCATGTAATTGTCTATTTACCTCAGCCTCTTCCGATGCACTCATCCTATAAGGACGCTGTGCAATTGGAATTGCTCCAGGTATTAGATCAATTTTATGATCAACTGTCCTTTCTGATGGTAAACCTACCGGAAGGTCTAAAAAAACATCATTGAATTCCTGCCTAAGTTCATTATAGGCTTCAAATTCTATAGTGTTCTCACTGGGTATATTCATGGCATTTATGTTAAGTTCTTCATCATTGCAGCAAATGATATCATTATGAAAACATAAATAAACTTTAAAATCAGAATTCTTCATAATAAAATTAAGTTCTTGTTTAGAATAAGGGTTAACATTTTTAGTGTCAACACTTAAACTAGCCTTGATCTTAATTAAAGAATTCTCATGCATAAAAGATAAAGATTTCTCAACAAAATCAATTCTCAATGATTTGTTCTTATTAAAATGCCATTGTTGCCCAAGAACAATATCTACATTAGCTAATTGAACAACATGGAATTCTAGTTTTTCAGAATAATCCTGAATGTGCAAGGTGACCCTCGCCATTGCACTTGAAGCACAGGTTCTTCTTACGAGCTTCAGCTTTATCATTGCCACCATGATGGTTTTTAAAGTTTTTCTTGGTTTTCTTAGGATTGTTGGAATTGGGATGTGTTTCATTAACAACTTCCTTATCCTTCCTCTTAAATTGAAAACCTTTTTTCTGCTCATTAGGCTGTTGACCCCTAGGTGGCTTAGGTGTGTCATCAAAGTATTTTGCAGCCCTAATAGCATCTTCTAGGGTTTTTGGATGGTTCCTACGAACATCCACTTGATAATCTTTTGGTAACCCATCAATAAACATTAACATTTGTACCTTAGGCGGAATATCACTATAAAGTGGATTCAGGTACTCATGAAAATCTTGAATAAACTGTTCCAAACCTTTATTCATGGTTAGATGACTCAACTTTTGGAAGTGTTCATAGTCATCTAAAAGTGGTCAAAAATAATCCCTAAATAGTCATCCAAGACAATCCTAAGATGCTCTTTGTGTTCCGCCAAAGTCTTACTGAACACTAGGATATCATCTAAGAATACCACTACGAATCTTCCCAAATATTGCCTGAACAAATCGTTCATCATTTGTTGGAAAGTTGCCGGTGCATTGGTCAAACCAAAAGGCAACACCAAAAATTCGTAGTGACCAAAGCGAGTTCGAAACCCGGTTTTTGATATATCTTCTGCCTTAATGCGTATCTGATGGTAGCCCGATCTTAAATCTATCTTGGTAAAGTACCCAGCACCACCAAGATAGTCTATTAGATCATCCATCTGCGGCAGTGGATATCTATTCTTAACGGTTACCTTGTTCAATTTCTTATGGTCGCAAAACCTTATAGTCCCATCCTTCTTGGCCACCAGAACCACTGGTGATGCCCAAGGAGACTTACTAGGTTGTACCCACCCCTTTTTCAGGTAATCATGTAATTGTCTATTTACCTCAGCCTCTTCCGATGCACTCATCCTATAAGGACGCTGTGCAAATGGAATTGCTCCAGGTATTAGATCAATTTTATGATCAACTGTCCTTTCTGATGGTAAACCTACATGAAGGTCTAAAAAAACATCATTGAATTCCTGCCTAAGTTCATTATAGGCTTCAAATTCTATAGTGTTCTCACTGGGTATATTCATGGCATTTATGTTAAGTTTTTCATCATTGCAGCAAATGATATCATTATGAAAACATAAATAAACTTTAAAATCAGAATTCTTCATAATAAAATTAAGTTCTTGTTTAGAATAAGGGTTAACATTTTTAGTGTCAACACTTAAACTAGCCTTGATCTTAATTAAAGAATTCTCATGCATAAAAGATAAAAATTTCTCAACAAAATCAATTCTCAATGATTTGTTCTTATTAAAATGCCATTGTTGCCCAAGAACAATATCTACATTAGCTAATTGAACAACATGGAATTCTAGTTTTTCAGAATAATCCTGAATGTGCAATTTTACATTAGGAACAATAAAATCCATTGTCACACGGTATTTTTTGTCACTTTTTCTGGTAGGAAGGTTTAGCGTCTGCACCAAATTTACATTAATAAAGTTATGAGTGGATCCCGTGTCAAAAAGAACATTAACAACTTGATAATGCAAATAAGGTCATTAGGACCAAAAACTAAAGAACTAAGGAAACAAACATCTATCTCATTACTTCGCGATAGATTACCTAAGGTTGAAGTTTGTTTTTTGACGCAATCACGTGCAAGGTGACCCTCGCCATTGCGCTTGAAGCACATGTTCTTCTTACGAGCTTTAGCTTTATCATTGCCACCATGATAGTTTTTAAAGTTTTTCTTGGTTTTCTTAGAATTGTTGGAATTGGGATGTGTTTCATTAACAACTTCCTTATCCTTCCTCTTAAATTGAAAACCTTTTTTCTGCTCATTAGGCTGTTGACCCCTAGGTGGCTTAGGTGTGTCATCAAAGTATTTTGCAGCCCTAATAGCATCTTCTAGGGTTTTTGGATGGTTCCTACGAACATCCACTTGATATTCTTTTGGTAACCCATCAATAAACATTAACATTTGTACCTTAGGCGAAATATCACTATAAAGTGGATTCAGGTACTCATGAAAATCTTGAATAAACTGTTCCAAACCTTTATTCATGGTTAGATGACTCAACTTTTGGAAGTGTTCATAGTCATCTAAAAGTGGTAGAAAATAATCCCTAAAAAGCTTGCAAAAATCATCCCATGTACAAGGTTGATTGCCCTTTGCAACTAAGTCATCCCACCAAACTAAGGCTCTTCCTTCAAGGAACATAGTGACAGTGGATAACTTCTCAGATTCAGGGAATTGGTTCATGGCAAAGTATTTGTTCCAAACATTCAACCAAGAACTTACCACTTGTAAGTTCCTATGCTTCTTCTCTCCCTTAAACACTTTTACAAGAGGTGGAACTACATGTTTCTTCTGATTGGCTAACCTAGACTCTAAGTCTTGGTTTCTTTGATTAGTTTCAAGAAGCTGCTTATTAGTGGCTTGAATTTGTTGGTATAATAGTTCAAGAGCTTGTGCCACATTGGATGGGTCTGATAGATCAAATGTTGGGTTTTCATTGGTTTGATCCATTGGGATTGCTTGTGTGTTTTCCTATTATGCAAATACAACAACAAGTGCTCAAATTAGAATGATAGAAATGCTTCAATTGTTACATCTAATGCAAATAAAAAGCATTTACTTCTAATCATTCAATCTTATTGTTTGTAAGCTCAATCCAAGCCTACTATTTGCAAGCTTAATCCAAACTTAAGAGGAAAACAACAACAAGCTACATTTGCCTTAATCAAAAACAAAAATGAAAACCAAATCTTTATGTAAACTTCAATCAACTAATCCAAGCTAATGTTTACATAAAGTTCCCATTCCATTCCCATTCCAATTCTATTTGTCATTTCAAAAGCATCCAAGTTTTCACATTTCTCACTATTCTAGATTTCCAAAACCAAGAAACTAGTGTCTAGAAATGGATAACTAATGAAGCTTTATGAAAACTTCAATTTTCAGATCTGATTTTCGGATTTACAGGTCTGAAAATCAAAACTTCAAAATGACAAAAAACAGAATTTCAAAACTTGTTTTATGCACAAAGTTACACTACCATTCCCTTCCTACATTGTCATCTTCATGAAACTAGGACATAGAAAGGTGTAACTAATGAAGTTTAAATAAAAACTTCACTTTTCAGATCTGATTTTCAGATTTACAGGTCTGAAAAACAGAACTTCAAAATGAAAATCAGAACTTCAAACACTTCATTTATGCAAAAAAGCACTAGTTTTGATCAAAACACATAGCCAGAATCAATCTTTTTGCCAAAAAAAGTTTGTGTATGTAGAGGAAGACTTCCTCTACCTATCCCACAAATCTTTTTTCAGAACTTTTAAAAACCCAAAGCCCACTTTAAAACTTCTCTAACATTATCAAAAATCAGCCCCTAAACAATTCTATAAGCATCACTACTCTCTTCCAAAGATAACTAGATTCATTGGGTACTTCAACTACAAGCTTCCTACAACTAGAAAAGCCTATAATCTTTCCCAAACAAAATTTAGTTGGTGATCTTAATAGAACTTGAAGAAGGTTAGAAAGGTTACCATCCTTTGTCTAGCTCTGATACCACTTTTACAAGTAGAGGTGAGGAAGTCCTCCAAATCCAAGGTAGAGCCTCCAAATGTCCTCCAAGCAACCTGCAAGCTTCAAGATGCTCCTCAACTCCAAGCTAGGATACCTCCACCTGCAAGTAAGGATTTGCAAGCCTCCAAGGATCTCTCCTCCACCTGTGTCCCTACTTTTTAAACACAAAGATAGATAACAAGCTGGCCTCAAGTATTCACCACCCAACCATAGCTAGATCCAAGCACCAAGCAAGACCTATCTAGCACTCCCTTGCTAACCATAAACAAATCACAAGCATACCACAACACTCCATAGCATACTCAAGATCCAAACCCTACTTATGTCCCATACCATAAGCAAGATCCAAACCTCAAGCATACTACCACAAGAAAGCACTCTACACACTAGTAGCAACACTAGAGCATAAGCCAAGCAAACAAGAGAGATCTCTCCTCCACAATGGGCGCCCTACTACCCTCATATAGATGGCCCATGGACCCCTCCAATGCACTATGGAGTTCCATGCTCATCCAATGAGAGAGAGAGAAGCCTAGGGGAGTTAAAGAATCTCCAAGAGCCTCCATAGGCTTATGGAATGTCAAGAGACTCCTTCCATAACCTATGACTCTTTGAATGCCTTTCTTGTGGGAGTTGGGAACTCAATGGACACTTTAGAAGGACGCCCTCCTACTAGGTCCCATTGCCCAAGTTGTGCAAGTATACTTTGGTCCTAGACCAATAAAGTGATATGATTCAAGGTTGAGGCCCAAGGTTTAGAAAAATAATCATCCAATGACTTTCTAACACCTCACTAGGTTCCATACCTCCATCCAAGGCATAGACACCTACCTGCCCTTAACCAAGGACACTAGTAGTACCTTAATCTAAAGCACCTACCCTTAATACTAAGGGTACCCCTTATCCAAGGGTCATGTGACCCCATACCTCCAACTAAGGTATAGTCACTTGCCTGCCCTTATCCAAGGGCACATACCCTTAATCCTAAGGGTACCTTGCCATTTAGCCCCCAACACTAAATGGACTATTAGGGGTCTGAAATACTGCTATTTACATAGGTATGTAACAAAGTCCTCCGGGCTTGCTACATCCACTTGAGATACCTACAGGAAGGTGGGAAAGCATCTCTATGGATTTTATTGTTGGGCTACCCAGGACCCAGAATCGATTAAATTCCGTTATGGTAGTGGTAGACAGGTTTTCCAAGATTCTGATTTCATCGCAACGACCAAGAAGGTCACAGCTCCGCAAGTGGCTGAGTTGTTTATTTAGAATATTGTCAGGTTACATGGTATTCTAAAGTCCATAGTTTCTGACAGGGATTCCAAGTTTACGGGAAATTTCTAGATTGAGGTATTCGCCAAGCTGGGAACACAGTTGCGGATGAGTAGCTCTAAGCATCCTCAGACGGATGGTCAGACAAACTGAGTCAATCAGATCTTGGAAGATATGCTTAGGGCATATGTGAGTAGTACGCAAATAGGCTGGGTAAAGCATTTACCGCTATTGGAGTTCGCGTACAATGATAAAAGACATGCGTCCACTGGATTGAGTCCATTTGAGCTCAATTATGGTTTCAGGCCACTGAGTCCTGCAATCATAGGGATTCCGCATAGGGTACCTAGTGTTGTAGAGTTTTTGGCTCAGATGCAGCAGAAGCTAGAGTTGGCACGAGATAACTTGTCCAAAGCTGTAGCTAGGGCAGAGAGTTATGCTCGTGAGAACCGTACCTATCGGGAATTTGAAAATGGAGATTGGGTGTATTTACTAGTCCCTTCGAAGTCGAAGGTGCTACGCACTGGAAAGTGCGCCAAGTTATCTCCTAGGTATTGTGGACCATGGTTGATTATTAAGAAGGTGAGCCAAGTAGCTTATAAGCTACAGCTACCTGTAGGATGCAAGGTGCATCCAGTATTCCATGTTAGCAAACTGAAGAGATGTTTGCACGATGGCGATAGCCTGGTGGAAGGTCTAGTGTCTCTTGAGGAGAAAGACACCACAGGTTATTGCCAAGACAGATTCCTAGATCGAAGGGAGCGACGATTGCGGAATTGTCTCCTTCAAGAGTATCTAGTAACCTGGAAGGGCATCCGTTGTGTTAGATGCTACCTGGGAGACGCGACAGGCGTTGCAGAAGTCTTACCCAGAGTTTGTCATCGAGGACCGATGACTTGCTAGAGGAGGGAAAAATTGTTAGAGTCCAGTTACAGCTCTATCATGACCTTGGCACGGCCGGTCACCAAAGGGCCTGAGGCCAAGTATTGGCAAGGGCCGGTGACCGAGGAGGACATATGTCCCAAGTTGGGACCGGTGCGTCACGAGTAGTGACCCGGTGTGGCCGCCTGACAAGTTGTTAAAGATGCGGTGTGTCTTGACCGTCGGGATCCTAGCCGTCAGTGACGAGATGCTAGCTGACAAGTAGTTGGGGTGACCAAGAGGGTCACAAGTCTTTGGCGGGGCACGGGGGTGGTACCCTATGAGTCACTCAGGATTCACAGGTCACAGGGGTCATGCATGCCAAGTGGACTGATCACCCACAGGTGGGTGCCATGTGCCAGTTGACGGGAATAGCAGGTAGAAGGACTCAAGGAGGGGGTGCCTATGGTTGGGAGGTTCATTCTACACACCGGCTTCTAGGATTCACGAACTTGGAGAGACTGGCTTGTGACAGTGATCCTTTGACAGAGCCTTCGTGAAGTAATCTGCTGCCATTGATTTTGTCCTGCAGTAGACTAAGGATACCTCCTTGCTTTGCACTTTCTCTCTCAAATAGTGATACCTGATTTCGATATGCTTGCTTCGAGAATGAAATCTCGGATTGAGAGAGAGAGCTATGGTGCTTTGGTTGTCACAAAATATGGTCGTTGGATGTGACTGTGCAAGGTCGATTTCTACTAGCAGGTGCCTCGGCCAAATTGCCTCCTTTGTAGCATTTGTGGCAGCAATGTACTTTGATTCAGTTGATGATAATGCTACTGAGGTCTGCTTTCGGCTGTTGTAGGCTATATGCTGTATGTGCCAAGATTTTTTGATTCCCTGTATATGTGCATAGAAAATTCAGAATGCTTCTATTTATAATCTGATTCGTTCAGATTCAAAGCAGTTGCAGCTCATATACTCATGTTTCTTTGACGAAGATCACTTCCCATGTTTCATTTCTTGTAATAGATATTTTGTTAGTATATTGTACCAGATACCAGTCTACTGGGTGAAAAGGGGATAGATCATAGAACGGAACAGTGAAGAACGGTAACGATACTGAAATGGGTTAGTAACAAGTTAGAAACATACTGAAATGGGTTGTATAAGATAGTATCAGGTCGTATTACATATTGAATAGAAACTTTTTTTTCGGACCATCTAATGATGGCCTTGGTCTTGCACATTCTTTAGCACCTCCAACCGCTCTTATGCCACGAACCAAAACTCCAGCCATCCACTTGCAAATTCTAGAGCACTTCCAATTGCTCTTATGCTACACTACACCAAAACTCCACAATGTCACATCTTCATGAATGTTGAGGGCTATGTTATTTGTCTATACCATGTAGAAATAAGTGAGAAACATTATGTTACTTGGGGCCCTTGTTTGACATTTGGACAGGCTAACTATAAGGTAAGAGCCTAATTTTGTCACTTAAGTCAGTAGGATACGCCCAGCCACTCAGACATGACATTTTGGTAGGTGACAGATTGCAAAAAGAACTCCATTATTTTTGGTTGTTTGAAGTCTTTCAATACTTCATGAGAGGGTCTTACGAGCGAGCTTCCTTCATAAAAAGGCAGTGCGAGGCAATCTAGGGTTGAGTGTAAGGTTTCATTGTTTGGAAATTGTTGCTGGTTTCATGTGTTCTTCGAGTTATGTCACGAAAGTGTTCATGAATAACCTATTAAGTTTCCTCTTTGGATTAATCCTAAGGCCATTTAGAAGACCTACTAAAGGAACATAATGCTCACATATCACCACACAAGCATAATGATCTAAACTTGGGTGCTAATGCTTATCTGAATCAAGCGCCAAGTACACAAAACAAGATAGCGAATTAAAAGCCAACCTGCAAAGATGTCCCGATATGAAGGATCACAAACTACAACTATCTCCTTTGCTTCAGGTAAGTTGGCAAGAGTCAGAAAGCTGTGGCAAGCATTATCATGAATTGCTTTTAGAAAACATGTCTGTAAAAGTATTACACAGCTTTTCTAGAAACTTTCCTGAAATGCTATCATTAATATTGTAGTAGTCTACATGGTATATCATAATTCTACAACAAGAATCAGTAGAATGAGCATTGTGCATTGTAAATATGAGCTGTGACAAAATTAACTGTCTTTAACCCATACAGAGGAGAAGAACAGATTTAAGTCTGAATAACAAACGATCTCATTTTACCTATACAATGCAATAGGTTGGCCGAGTAATGGTAAGTACTGCTTCGGCATGGTTGCCTGTGGAATACAGTTGAGAATAAAATTCAGACAGCTTATGCTGAGGAAAGAAAAACATGGGCGACTGCGGGGACTTATAAATGAAAAGAAACAGGAATGGTTATGAGAAATACCCCCATGCGTTTGCCTTGCCCTCCGGATAACAAGATTAGTGATACACTACCCGGCAACACTACCTGCCAGATTGGATAGCTGTTACTCATCTGAGCTTTTAGCTCACATTTTCTAGACTCAGTAGAACCCCACAAAGATGAAAAACAAAAATAAAAGACGAATAAAAGTTTTACATCTTCCACTGCTGACGACGTAGCATCGTCAGCGGAGGTCAGTGATGCAGAAATCCACCGAGCTACGTTCTCCCTCCTAGTTTTAGTACCTGTTTCATAGAATCCTTCCATTCAGGATGGAATTGTAGAAGCAATCCTTGACATTCATGACTTGTCATTCCACACAGCTACATAAAGGTAAAAATGACAGCTCTTAAGCGAGAAAGTGTCAAACTAAGCACGGAAACAGTATGACTCGTTTGAGGTAAGATATACGAAAAACATATCATATCAGTACGATAATATCTGAGACGTACCATGTCTTTCATGTTGCTTCAACGCAAAATACCTGCTAGAATCTGCAGATGACGGAAATTATAAAGATTACATCCAAAAATTGCAGACCAGATTTTTGTTCTTCAAATACTGTAGGAAAATGCTTACATTCCAAGCATGATAACGCACTGTAAATACAAATTCACTTCAGCTCATTGCACTTACAAAAGCATACCTGCTCTCTTCTTGAATCCATGAAAGCTCAGAATCTGGGGCGAACGACTGCAGCTTGTGGACGATAAATCCTGGCCTTGCCGATGACAGTAAATTGAAGCCACCGCATTCTCATTCAAGGTAAAGCTCATGCAGGCCATTATATAAATTAAATACAAAGCAGCAAAATGAAAGGCCACGTAGGTCAATACAATTGATGTTGGATCAATAACGAGGTTCCAAATCAACAAGGTGTGAACAACAGGCGTGAACAACAAGAAAAAATTGATATTGGAGCTGCAACAATTCAAATCTTCGGAAAAATGCAAACGGCGTCAACTTATAATACAGGCGGCTTGAGAAAGATGTAAAAGAGTACGAAACTAGCTACTTTAGCGACTGAAAACCTATGAATACAAAGCAGCAAAACGAGATTTACAGGTGGACGAAGCCTATGCATGTCCACGAATTCGATACTCGATACATAACGAAGTTCCAGATGCACATAACAGACACGAACCAGCAAGGACAAATTTATATTGGAGCTGCAACAAGTCAAATCCTGCGAAAAATGCACAGGGTTTGAACTTAATACACAGGCAGCTTGAGAAAAGGGTAAAAAAGAACAACAAATAGCTACATTAGCGGGGCTAAAAGCTGATGAGCATGCAAATAAAGGATATCAAATTTGTTAACAAAGACCAAGACAAGTATTCCAAGGCGTTCGAACTGCTAAATAAAAAATCAAAGCCCTGCGCAGCAAGAGAAAAGCTAAATGTTATGATAATGAGAAGCTAAACCTCTTTGCAGGGACGACGACCTCAAAGGAACACAAACGATTGTTGACCAAGACATCCAGTTTCAACGAAGTCGTGTAGAGGTTGAAGATCTGGCATGACAGAATAAGGACTTCTCAGTCCCATCACACACACGCACAAGACAAGGAAGAGAATATTAGGCGCCTAAGAAAGAGAAGAAGACGAGGCTGCAACCGGGAATTGCCGGTTGCAGAGGATAGGGAAGCCGGTTTCTCCGGTGACGCTGGTTGATCCAGTCATCGTTGCACTGTCAGGAAGATGTCAACGCACTCAAGGTGCACACTCTAACTAAACACGTTATTAGTGGGGGTGGTCTACGCTTCTAATACTACGTATATACGGTTTTAAGTTGAGCTATTTTGATTCTGTTGCGGGATCAGAGAGGAAACAATGACGATGTTCTCGTATTCTGACTGATACAGACCCGTATGTTGTCAATCAGTATGTTATGTTGATTGAAAGCGCGATTATCTGTAACTAGAGGGCGGCCCTCTTCATGTCAGATAGAAACAAATTATGCTTGCCATTGCGCACTACTTATCAGGTGTGTTCGATCGTGGATAGCAGACCCGGGTGGGGCGCAATCAACAATTGTCGCAGCCTCACAGGTGGCGCTAGCTCTGAAATTCAGACAGTGATCAGGAAAAAGATCGTTGCTGCAGGGAGGCGTGCCCCAGACCAGCGCATTCAACCTTTAAATGAGGGTTGGATCTTTGGAAGATCAAACGTGTGCCTGCGTTTGCAATCAGCCGGCACAAAGTGTGGCTTCTCCTGATCGTACTGTAGGGAAGGTAACGAATATATGGCTTCTACCACTTCTCAACACCAAAGGTGTGCCTGCGTTTGTAGTTTGCTAGCAGAAGGCGCATCTTCTCCTGTTCGTAACGTTAACAGATCGTACCAAATCGATTTTTGTGAATGAGTAGCTCTCCCTTTACTTATCTATATGAATCACGTATTAGGTAATTTATGGTTTGTATTTTTTAAATTTGCTGTATAAAAATATTGTATAACTGTATTGTATAATATAGTTTGGTATAGGGGTTTTGGGGGCAGATTTTGGTTAGTTAAGCGACCTGTTTTTCACAATAATAACATGTGTGTGTGTGTGGCGTGCGAGGGCGGGAAGGCTCGAGGGCTTCGGGCCTTCCCCTGCGTAATGCCATTGTGCGAAGGTGGACACCATTTTTTTTCAGACCCTACGGTACCGACGTACGGCCGCACGCGTTTCGCATTAATACAAATTTTTTTACATTAAATGTGGTGGAATGTGCATGCGGACAGCCAATGACAGGCTGCCACATAGCACATGCACATTAATAGTAATATTTACTTATTTTTTTTTAGGTTTAAACAAATGCATTTATTAGCTTTTTTGCTAAAGAGGTAAGTATCGGTAACACTACCTCGTTCGCCATCTTTGAAGCTGCGACGTATTCAGCTTCGCAAGAGGATTGAGCTACCAAGAGTTATTGTGACGATTATTTTTTTAACCTTCCAAGTTGCAAGATCTAATCTGCATGTTCACAATTGAGCATGCAGTAGCTAAATAGAATTTTTTGCTTTTTATTTATGCGTGCACGCCATGTTCCTTTTTTCATGCTTGTAGGCTCACTTTCACCTTGGATAATTGAGTTCTTATGAGCATACAAATTAGGGATGACAAAAGCTTGAAGTTTTAAATTGTTTTGCAATAGGGTCTTTAGCAATTTGTGATGAAGTTTACAAATTTGCATCATTGAAGAAAGTGCACCCTTTTTATAAATCCATGATTTAAGAAGATTTTACGATATGATTTTCTATTTATAACGTAGTGTGTTATATTAAGTGTAAGAGACATGTAGAATTATTATTTGCTCCAAACTTAAATTATGTGATGTTACATTAAAAGGGTACGAAGTTTATGCATAAGCTACAAAAGGAACATTGTGTCATACCACAAAGGCCTTGCCATTATTATGGTGTTTTAAGATTTGTAAATATTTGAAATGAGAAATGACCATTTAATAAAAATGCATAAAAATTATCTAGTCATTTTCTAACTTTACAATTTTTTTTTTTTGGTATTTGAATATTTATTATGTCACAATCTCACGTGACAATATTATGCATAATTTTAAAATATTATATTTTTAATTATTGCATTCAATTTTCAAAAGTAATGAGAAACTTTATTAGTAAGTATTTGTAGAATTACAACTAAATATTAAAGTTTTCATGATGTAATATTTAGTAGTAATAAATTTCGGGATGTAATATTTACAATGTCACGATGCACATTCATAATTGCAAAAAATGAATATCACGATTTACTATGTATGAATTGATGAAAGTAGTTATAAATTTTACAATTCTTAATTTCAAGATTAAATTCACAAAAACAATTTGTGCAATTAAATACTCACAATATTACAATTTGTATAACAAATTTCATCAAGTATTTATGAAAATAACCACAAATATCATGATTCAGTACTCACTGATTTCATGATTTGATATATTTAATGAAATTCACATCGATATAAAAACAAATCACGATTTATTTTTTACAATTGAATATTCACAATTTTAGTATCTAGAAAAGTCGACATTTTTTATTCACAATGGCACTTTCAAAAATATGTCATGATTAAGGTATTCATAGTTTCACAATCAATATTCAGAGTTTTACGATTAGCATTTAGAGTATCACGATCAGGATTTTCACAGTTTCACGATCAGTATTCACAGTTTTATGATCAGTATTCACAATTTCACGATCAGTGTTGATTAAGGTATCACGATCAAAATTCAACGTATTCACATTTCAATATTCACATTTTAGTATTCACACCTCAATTCATCAACTCTTCATCCAACCTATAAAAAGGTCAAACATAGCGCAAACAAAAAAAAAAAGATTGAGAATGATGAGTAATAGTAGCAGTAGATGAGAGAAGAGAAGAGGGAGAAAAATATAACTGAGCTTGCAAGTAACAAAAATAAGAGGCATGTTAGAAAAAAAAAGCCTAATGGTCCTCTACATTCAAATTGGCATTGCAAACAAATAACTAAAGCATAAGCAACGTGTATGAATATAAGGTATGAAAAACACTTCACAATCAAAGTATTCCGGGACGATCAGTATTCATAGTTTCACGATCAGTATTTACAGATTCATAATCAGTATTCACGATATCACAATCAAAATCCAGAGTATTCACATTTCATTATTCACACCTCAATCCATCAAGTCTTCATCCAACCTACAAAAATGTGAAACACAACACAAACAAAGAAAAGCGTAATAGCACCAGTAGATGATAGAAGAGAAGAGGGCAAAACATAATTGAGCTTGCAAGTAATATAGAAAAGAATAAGTTACCAAAAAAAAAACTATGGTCCTCCAAGACAATTCTTATGCTTGCTCCATTTCACTAATAAAGGCATTATCCTCTATGAGCTAGGAATATATTCAATTTGGCATTGCAAACAAATAACAAAAAGAATAAGCAACATGTATGAATATAAGGTACGAAAAACATTTACTTCAAGGTATATGCACCACCAACCTTTACTTGTTCACAGTCTTTGCAAGACCATATACCAACTACCTTCCTTTCAACAACAAATTGTCCAACAAATTAACGTGCATATCAGGACAATAGCTAAAGTAGAAAACAAAAAAAATAAGAAAAGAAACTAAACCTAAACTAAATCTTAAGAAGCTGAGATACTAATGACCAATACGAAATATTGTTTTCAAAAAACACAAATTGCAAGTTAATGTGACCAATATCTTTTCTCTCTCTAAGAATGCATCATGTGAATTCTCTTTCAATCGGGGAGGCACACATTTTGGCTCGTTCTCTCTCTCTCTCTCTCTCTCTCTCTCTCTCTCTCTCTCTCTCTCTCTCTCTCTCTCTCTCTCTCTCTCTCTCTCTCTCTCTCTCTCTCTCTCTCTCTCTCTCCAATTGCTCGTTCAATCTCTCGGAAAGGCACACATTTTGGCTCATTCTCTTCAATTGCTCACTTTGTTCTCTTCTTGCAGGGATGTTGGCTAGCCATAGTTGTAGACAACAATGATGAAAGGCAGTAAGTCTTTGGTTGAGTAGTTAACATTGTATGAGAGTATTTAAAGGTGGAATGACTCTCTGTAGGTAGCAATGACTGCAAGCAGCAGTATCCTATTGCGTAAAAATCAATGAGCGTTTTGAGGATAGATCAACCTCTATAGGCAACAGC
This sequence comes from Diphasiastrum complanatum, assembly GCA_029204225.1. Taxonomy (NCBI): domain Eukaryota; kingdom Viridiplantae; phylum Streptophyta; class Lycopodiopsida; order Lycopodiales; family Lycopodiaceae; genus Diphasiastrum; species Diphasiastrum complanatum. The sequence continues at coordinate 684,219 of CM055093.1, read as the reverse complement.
GACTACATGCAACAAGCAGCAGTCTTCTCATTGCCTAGGAAGCAAGATATGAGCGTTTGAGGATAGATCAGCCTCTGCAAGCAATAGTGACTACATGCAACAACGAGAGCCTTTGGGTGTAGTCCTCACTAACACACAAATGGCTACTACTCCAACAAAAACCCACTAGTTTTTTACAAACAATTCTACCATTCTTTCAGTGCTTCGATACAAGAAAAAACACACCATGTCTTCCTTCCGATTCCTCTGTCTTATAGCTCATAATGGGGTTTCTGGAGCTTTTACCCCATTCAATTCTCTCCATCATTGTAATGGTACATTGCCATATTCTTTTTTCTTGTTCATGTGACTTTAATTTTTTTTCACAAAACACAATAACAAAGTACAAATTTTGAATTGACATTAGCAAGACGATTTATATTACAATAGAGCCATACAAATTCATTTTTTCTTTGAGGCAATTTGTTAAAAATTCACAATTCTAGCTTGACTAGTTTGGTCATATGACTTGTATATAGCTAAATGGTCATGATGTGGCATGTCACACATGCCAAATAGCCTAGGATCCCATTCGTAGTAATATTCTCAAGTTCATGTAAGTGATAGCACCTTTGGAATGAGTCTAGATTATGCTTAGATCCAAGAGAGAGCAAGTAGGAGCTATTTTTGGTTCTTTTTACATTGTTGAGGGATCTCCATAATTCCAACCCTAGGGATGCAAGATCCACTTAAAATAGCATTAGGGATAGGGTTCGGGCTGCTCATACCTTCTCAAATCCAAGATGGATCATGTATATATATGTGATGATCTATCACTCAAATCAATCAAGCAATTATGTGATTTTCCTCTCATATTGGTGCAATTGCTCTCTATGTTTGTAATTCTTTGAGTGCTTGTGATTTCTATCATTATTGGAGTGAATGTGGGTCTGGTGTACTATGCTCAGACTAACTGTGAGAGGCCGACACTCACATGTGTGAAGCCATATGCAAGGATTTGGGTCATTTGTGAGATTTAAGCATAGATTTTGGTAGATTTTGATGGTGCAAATCGTGCTAATCTTATAGAATCATAATATATTGCTTCTATCATCATTTCAAGTGATTTAGGATCCCTTTTTGCAGCATGATATCAAAGCCTAAATGTTGAAATGAGTTAAATCCTTTCTCTCATTCCATTTTAATCACATTTTTTGATCTAAATCTAGTGTAGATTGGATCTTAGCATCTAACATTGATTCTAGAATTCCAAGACCTAGAGGCTTGAAACTATTAAGAAATGCATTTGACACATCCATTTGACAAAGCATCCATCCAAAATGAGAGGCAAGAGCAAGAATTAACCTCATGTCTCCACATAATCTATGCCCTTCACTTGGGCATATCCTTTGGGAACTAACCTTGCCTTGTGTTTGCTTATGCTTCCATTTGAATTTAGCTTGAGTTTGAACACCCATTTACATCCTATTGCATTCTTAGAAGGTCTATCAACGAGGATCTAAGTGCCATTATCCATTAAAACATTATACTCATCTAGCATAACTTGGTACCATTCTTTTGAACTCAAAGCATCTTCTACTCTTGAAGGTTCATCAAAACTTGACAGAAGGGCAAAGAAGTTGATGGATTAACCTCGTCTTGATACCCCTTGCTTGGATATGTGAGCCTTGTTGGCTCCATACTTACCCTTGATGAAGTTCTAGGTGTGATAGTGTTGTAAAGCTACCTTTACAAGCTTTACTTCCGGCGCCATAGGCGCCAGCTATGTCCCCGGCGCCAGCAGCGCCCCTGCTGCTCCCGGCGCCAACGGCGCCGGCGCCGCTCCCGGCGCCACTGTGACCAGAATCCAGCCGGCGCCAAGTTCCTATGGCTGAAAATCTTTGATCGGTTCTAGCGAAGTCCAGAGAGCTCAGATCGATGTGCAATCACCTCACACGATCTAGGCATGATTAAAGGAAGCCTGGGGATCAATAAAATCTAGAGAGAGAAAATGACTTTCTAGAAAGAGAAAATCCTAGAGAGAGAAAAACGTGCTTTACCAGCTTAGGTAGAGTGCTTGGTATGAGGGGGGGTGCCAAATCACACCAATACTATAGGGGAGTGCGGGTTGCGACTCAGGGCGAGCTCCAACCAAGTCTCAGCCTCCCTTGCTGGAATGTTGTCATGGCTCTCGCCTTGGCATGCTAGCGCCCCGGAGACTAGGGTCGGTCACACACTTGAAATGTAACCTTCTCAGATTTATCAATAAAGTGGGATTTTCCTCAAACTGACTCTGATTACCTTCTGGGTTTCAGTGTTCGGTAAAAGCGCCAGTTGTAAGGCCGCTTTCCAAATTTTTAATTTGGCACATAGCTGAGGGTCGTATCCCGGGACGCCAGCGGTATGCCGTCGGGACCATTCGGTCCGTGGCGCCAGCGGTATGCTGTCGGGACCATTTGGTCCAGGAACTGGTTATTTCCATATCTGTCGCGGCTTGTGGTTCTGAGTGTTCCTTGCATGAACGTGAATGGGTTAAGCTCTTGGGGAACGGGCTCTAACCTGTCGGCTGAGTTGGATGGCTTGCTTGGGTGGATGTTACCTGTTTATGGCTGTCCAGTCTGGCGTGGCGCCAGGTTGGCTTCCAGCGCTCGTGACGAAGCTTTCAGTTGGTTAAGTCTGATGTAAGTCAGACCGCTTGCTTGGAATGGATGTTACTCGTTTGTAACGAAGCTTCGAGTTGGTTAAGTTTGATGTATGTCGGGCGGCTTGCTTGGAGGGAAGTCACCCACATCGGGACCCCCGATCTGGCATGGCGCCAGGTTGGATCTCAATGTTGGTTTTCGGAACTTCATGTTGGTTAAGTCTGATCGTTGTTGGCGAGTTGGCTGCTTGTATGTCAAGTGGGTTTGGATGGCAAGAGTTGAAGGCTGGGAAGCTAAGTCGTGGTTCCCGGCTCCCTTTGGGATGCCTGCGCTACAGATAGGTTGACTTGGTTCAAGCTCCTCATTAGGCTCCTCCTCAAAATCAAGATCATCTTGATTCTCAGCCACTATCCTCTTGATTGTTGAGATGTTTGAGCCATCATCAAGCTTGTCCATCTTTTAGTCATCAAAGATTACATCTCTAGACATCACAAACTTATCCAAGGATGGAAGATATACCTTGTATCCCTTGCTTGAGTTGCCATACCTGAGCATGATCCCCTTTGTTGATGATGGATCCTCCTTTGTCCTTGTCTCCAAAGGTTCATGCACATATCAAGTAAATCCAAAGACTTTCAAGTGCGTAAGATTAGGCTTTCTTCCATACAAAACTTCATAAAGAGTTTTACCATCAATAGATCTACATGAGACTCTATTGATCAAATAGTTGGCACAAGTTAGTGACTCACCCCAAAATGGCTTTGGCAAGCATGCACCTAATCTCAAGGCTTTAGAACAATCACATAATGTTCTATTTCTCCTCTCGGCCACCCCATTTTGTTGAGTGTGTAGGGACAAGATAGCTCCTTCTTGATTCCCCCTTCCTCAAAAAGATCTTTAAACTTATTGGATATGTACTCTCCTCCATTATCACTTCTAGATGCTTGGATAATGATGCTTCTCAACAAAATTTTTGAACTTGACAAAGGTTTCATATACTTGAGCCTTGGAAGAAAGTAGGAAAACCTAACAATATCTTGAAAAGTCATCTACGAAAGTTACAAACATTGAAGCTCTACCATTTGACTTAGTGCTAGCAAAGTAAACATTTGAATGTATTAGCTCAAGAGGGCAATAACTTTTCCTTTCTTCTTTATGTAACAATCATTTTAAGTGAATTCCACACAAAAGTTATTATCAACCATTTGCCCAACACTAAGTAGATCCTTAGTGATGCTAGGAATGTACAAAAATCCATCAATATTGACTCTTTTTTAGGATCCTAAGCACAAGGGGATGGAACTACTCCTTATACCTTACAAATATTATCATTTGTTGTAAAAATAGACTTGATAGGCCCTTTATAAGACAAAAGAGTTGAAAAGTACTCCCTCTTGCTTGTCATGTGGGAACTTGCCCGACTATCTATCCACCATGGATCTTCCCCTTTGAAACTTGATGAAGAGAAGCTTGACATCATTAGTGAGTCTTCTTGTGGACTGTCCCCTCTTGGCTGATATTTCCTTGCCCTTTTTCTTGATTTTTCTCGAAGCATTCCGAGCTATACTACCCCATCTTGCTACAATAGTAGCACTTGATCTTGGACTTGTCCTTCTTGGCCTTGCTTGGAGTTGAATTTGAAGATCCATCTTGATCTTTATTCCTTTCTTGGTTTTTCTTGAATGTAGCCCCCTTGATCTTGGTCTTGCCCTTGCTCTTGATGAAGAGTGCCTGATCATCTCCATCATGGATAGAAAGCCTATCCATCCTTGCATTGAAGTGTTGCCCCCTATTCTCCTCGGCCATGAGGACTCCTTGGAGGTCATCAAGGGATGGCCACTTGCTCATTATAGAGTATCCTTGCACCAAGTTAGAGAGATTTACACAAAGGCCATTCAAGATTAGCTGTACAAGCTATTCCTCCTTTATAGATTCTCCAATAAAGGAGAGCTCTTTGTTTAATTCCTTGACCCTTGGAACATATGAATAAGCATTCTCTCCCTTCTTTTGGTAGCTTTGAAAAATTTGATGTTTTAAAGCAAGAAACCTTGTAGTGTTCTTTGACTCATACACGTTTTGAAGGGATTCCCAAGCCTCTTGGGCCAAGGAACACTCTCCTACTTCCTTTAGGAGTTCATTGGCTACATTCATTTTGATACAATGGAGGGCTAGTTTGCACCTCTTCTTGTATCTAGTGGATTCTTGAGGGTGGATGGGATCATGCTCCTCACCACTCACTATGTCCATCAAATCTTTCATTACAAGGATTGATTTCATTCTTAATTTCCATGTGGAATAGTTTGATTTGCTCAAAATTATCACTAGAATCCAAAAGGTAAGCATTTATTGATGCCATCTTCCTCTAAACAAGAGATTGATTATATAAGAATGGATACACAATAGAAAGGATGCAAGAACTAGCTATCCCACTATCTAGGTGTTAGGCCAATTTTGGCCATTGTATTAAAGTTAGATTTTAGACAATCATAAATTATATTGATGTTGAATAAAGCTAGACTTTAGACAATTACATGGGTTATGTATTTTAAAAGTTGATTTAGCATAAGCATTAGGGCCCTTTTTGGACTCAAAAAGGGCCTCTTCCTTGCCTAAACAAGTTTTCTAATCATAATTAATTTAGTGCTAATCAATCCTACGTGCCACCTTTACCTTGGGTTACCATACAAGGTGAGCAAGAGTTAAGGCCTAAATGTAGGTCTCATTTTCATAGACTATTGTAGGTTATTTGCATAGACTATAATAGGCAACTAATAGGTAAGTTACAAATTACAACTAGAGTAGGGTTAGTATAAGACGACCTTTCATTGTCCTAACTAAAATAGGACCCTAGGGATGGAAACTAGTATATGCCTAATAAAGCTTATATCATGGTTAGTTCACATTGAACTTTGACACCATTTGATTAAGGTATATTGTAATGTTCTACATACATTCTTTTGGAAAATTCGACATCTTCAAGATGACAACCAAGTATCACTTACATGTGAAGTTAGAGAAGGATTATGCGACCACCAAAGCTGCATGGGGTGTTAACTTAAATCCGTATGACATGCATTGTTGGAGATTAGAAAGAAAAAAACATATTGACCTATGGGTAAGAGGTTATTTATACCCTCATAATCCACTGGTAGATGCTCCTCCTAAATTTTCTGATGTACATAGTTTGTTAAAGTTCGTTGGGGATGGTCGGAATGGACTGCTTGGCTATTGTCAAGCAATGGATTCTCGAAGAATTCAAGCTGAGACATTGGCAAATACGACAAACATTCATATATTGAGTATGAATGACAATTTAAAGTCATTGCATGGAATAAATATGAAATTGGAGCAGGAGATAAATGGTTTGAAAATAGAGCTTGCCAGTTTTGTCGCAAAAATTGAAGAATTGCAATCTTCAATCAATATATTTTAGAGGAAAACATATGGCTTACAACAAAAGCGTAGAGTCTCGATGGATCAGCAAGCAGAAAATGAAAACACTAAGAGACACAAACTAGAAGCTTTGGCACCAGGTGGTGGTGCCAGTAAAAGACGTATGAGGGACACAAAAGAGTTCTTGAAAAAGACGGTTGGAAAAGATTTTATTGCCGGAAAATATATGAAATATTTTTTGAAGGGTAAAGATTTGATTAAGATTGTGGAAGATGAAACAAGTGATTCAATTCGCTTGAGAATTGCCAAAAAGCTAGTCGACAAGTTCAAGCCAAATCCAAATGTTAAAGAGATGGTGTACGCATGTGACCAAGGAGGTGTGAGTCGCAAGGGGTATGGAGCTTTGAAGAAGTATATGAAACGCTCTGACAAAAATGGATTAAAACGCCATCAAATAATACCTACTTATAAACTTGTCGAATCCGCCAAACAAGAATGCAATTCGATATTGCTCTCTGAATTAGGAGAGTTTCAACATATTGAGGATTCTTTTACAGTAACCAATAAGAAGAAAGGACCTCCGACATGTTTTCGTTATCATCAAGGCAATAATATATTCTTAGATCTGGAAAAGGTCCAAGCGATGATGATCCGACATTACGAAGTTAGAACAAATGGTAAGAACATTTACTGTGGATTTCGGTTTTCAATTGTATGCTTTTCTTCAACTGATATGTTTTAGTAATGGAATTTCTGTTTTACAGATTGCGGAGGTAAAGTTATATGTGTTATTAAGTTGGACGAAGTAGAAATCGTAAAAGGGCGTAAACTTGAACGTGTCACAATCACCTTGATGAATCGTGAATTGCAACAGTTTGGCGGAAGTTATTGTAAAGAATTTAGCGTGCAATCCGAAAATTACATATGGTGGATAGCTGCATTTGAAGTTCCTAAGGAGTCTCACGACGTACTGGAGTGGCTATTTGAAAAATGTAGTATATCTAAGATAATACATGCACAAAATGAAGGCAAATTGCTCATTGTTGAAGGAGAAAGCTTTGCTGTAGAATGGCACCTAGCTGCTGATTTGAAGACTTTGAAATGCATGTACGGTTGTGGTCTCGGTGCAAATGCAAAGAATTTTTGTATATATTGTATGTTTGAATCTGGGCGGAACAAAAGTATTTTGAATTGCAACCAACGTCTTGCACCAAATAGGCACAATCTAGACAAAGCTTGGAGCCTGTGTTGAACATTCCTCTCGAAAGAGTCCATTTTTGCACAATGCATGGTGAATTACGAATACTTGACAAATTATTATTTTTGCATTGTTGTTACGCATGGAACATGCAGCCCAAATCAAGAGCAGATGTTAGCATTAGAAATCTAGAGATAATTTTATCTGATATGGGATTGCACGGGGGCCACGTGAGTCTTACCAAAGACGTTGAGATGAGTGGAAAAACGCAAGATGTTCCAGCAAAAGTTTGAATGGGTGGTGCGAAAGCGAGACACCTATTGTCAAATCATACTACACATGAAAGCAGTGTTGGATGGGAGTACTGGAGGAAAATATGTCAATGCACAACAAATATTGGCTCAGATCCTCGCATGGCAAGTACACGTGCTAAGGTTTGGCAAGCATTTGATGCCTTGTCACAAACTATCAACAAAAAGATTGTGAGAGATGAAGATTTGGATAGGTACGCAAGAGAAGTCAAAACATTTACTGAATTGATGATCGATGCATGGGGAGAAACACACATAACTCACTATATGGTATGTGTGTCTCATATTTTTTACTTTCATATTTATGTATTTGTAAAGATTTAAACTAATACAAATTTTCTATGAACAACACATCTTCTATGCTCATGGACCTTGGTTTATGAAAACCTATGGATCATTAGCTATTTGGAATACGCAAGGCATGGAAAAGAGTCATTACAGGGCAAAGGCTGCGTATTTCAAAAATTCACGGCATGGCGGAGGAAAGGGTCTTAGCAATGCATTGGTTGAGATATTCCAATGGTTTTACAGAGGAGTTTTGGGCCAAGGACACTTTCAAAACACAAGAACTGAAGAGTTGTGTTCAATGATCTCCAATTCAAATTCAGTCAGAAAGACAACATGGCAATCCTCTAATGCTAGAACAAGGCATCAAGAATGGAGGATGTCTAGAGTCCGAGTTGGAAAGAGATGGATGTCGAGGACACCAACATCCAATGTTTTGGAAAACAACGCTAGAGAAACTACGGAAACTGATGAGATGGAATAGAAACAATTTATGTTGAATTGTAATTCGAATATTCCTTTGTGATAAATATTACTGCCGAATTGGATTGTTGTTATAAATAGAAATTATTTTATTTGGTTTTATAATAATATCTATTTTTGGATACACGTCCCTCTATATAAGAGTGGGGGTTTTCATTTTGTTGTCACTTTTTGCTTTGTTGAAATTTGTTTCCTCATAATTTAGCTTGTCTTGTTCAATTAGACTACTAGTTTGCTGGTCAATTAGTGTTCTTAGTTGCATAACAATGTCGTCCCCTAAAATAGAGTTGGCCAATCTGCTAGCCCCCACAGAGTTTTTAGATCAGTTAGATCGTATTTATTGTATGTTTACCGGTAGAATAGACACGCTTGCCACTCTACGGGCTAATACGGATGCATTCACGTACGTGAGTGAGTATATAGATGAAACTTTGAAGCCTTATGCCATACAAATTCTTGGCTCAACTATCATGTGGATTCCATATAACTTGCTTAGTTATATATGGAAAGGAGATAGACCCTTTATCACTCGTCTCAACAGATTTATTAGTCACTTGGGTAACGATCATTACTTGGAGCTGACGAAGGATCAGCTGAAAACTTTTGATCTTGAAAGTGTAGGAAAGAAGTTTCTATCCGGTGAGATTACTGTTATTTTTTTGATTAATGAGTTTCAAACGACTGTGGCCAACAACAAACACAATCCTAGTGAGTAGGTGAACAAGATGAACAACCCGGGTGAAGAGGAAGATTTATCTGCGGAGCACGAAGCAATCTTGGCTGCGCAAGAGGCAACAGGTGCATCCACATCAGCGGAGGCAGAAGATATAGATGAGTCTGATGATGTCGTGCTTCGAATCCATGGCCTTGCTCCAATCATCATTGATGGGCAGGAGTATGTGTTCATGCATGACTTGCAACATATTCTCGGCTTGCGAGAAGATGAGATGCTGGCAGCATTGGTAAATTTGCAGAATGGCAGTTCCACTTTCGACCACACCCAGCCCAACGACACGTATGAGAAGCTGATCGGGCATGACATGGACACCACCGAACAAGCACTGGCAAGGGTGCTTTGCCAATTGAAACGCTTCAAACACCACCAGTTCAAACGAGGCCATTCGAGGTACTCAAAGAAAAAACTGCTGACGTGAAGTACAAAGGCAAAGGAATTAACCTTGCGCAAACCGAAGACATTGATGAAGGCACCCAGACAAGTCTGACCCAACAATTGAACTTGCGTGTGTTTGTTATGTTTGTTTATCTTCATTATACTCATTTTGCATTAATTTGAACCAAATGCAGGATGCAGTGGAGCTTGATACATTTGCAATGCGAAGGGGTGGCTCTCGGGAGAAAGTTGAAGCAGGAACTTTGGACAGGTCTATGGCCCACTACATTGGGAACTTGCCCAACAACTTTATTTTCTGCTTCAGCAACAAGTACAGCCCAGATGGACAGATAGAGCTTCTTTAATGCAAAGCACTCTCCAAGCACATTGGTGAGCTGGACTTGTCACCGTCAGCGCCAAAGGCTTACTGTGTCCTCCGAAAAGCCGTTTTGAATGATTTCTGCCCTGGATTCGAGACCCGGCTCATTCTCTCGGGTTTAATTGGCCCTTATAAGGCTGAGGGAGATGCTCCTAAATTAGCATTAGAAATGTTAAAACCAGTACTGTCATCAGAGAAGCGATCAGAGAAGCTGAAGTCCTCTCTGAAGAAAATGGATCAAATGTGAATAAAGATTTTGTTCTTTTTTTCTTGTAGACTCTCCTAATTCTCTGTTGTCATTATATGATGTGCTTATTTATTGAATTTAGAATTTAATTTTTTTTTCTGATAAAGATTTCTCCTCTTTTTACGTGACGTGATTTTCATGCCAGGGCACGACCAGGGCCCGTTTGACCTGGTCAAACAGGCCCTGGTCGCGCCTTGGCGTGATTTCCATGCCACGACACGGAAACCTATCTTATCTACAACATGGTTAAAGAAACTACCATTCCCATAGTACTGAAAATTTTAAATCACTGCATTCACATAAATGATACTAAAATTTTCAAATGACTGCATTCACATAAACAGTACTGAAATCAGATATCAAACTCAATCACAACAATTTGCATTCACACAACCTGAAATTATGCAAGATACTTGACACCAAATCTTTAGTATATTATAAATAAAATCATGGACATGATATTTTTAATTCCACTCTCTCCTTAGCCTTCTAGCTAGGTGGAGATCCTTCGGGAGTATTGTGACTCTCTTCCCGTGCACTGCACACAAAAATGAGTCCTCAAAGAGCTGCGTTAGGTACATTTTCGCAGACTCTTGTATTGTGGACACCGCATCTGCCGTAACTCTGTTCGCCAAGGAAAATTCATCGACTATTTCTTTTACAAGCCTCACAAAAGGGGCCCTAGGAATCAAAAATTTTACGGACTTCTGATAACTCTGTATATCCTGGAGCCACTTTGCGATCCTGTGCTTCCTACGCGGTCGAGGAGGTGGTGGCTGCATCCTACGGAGCTCCTTTCCAGCCCATGGTGCTGCACGAGGGGCCGACCTATCCCTGCGACGCTCTACGGTCCTACTTGGGCCAGCTGCGAAAGAACTTGGAGGCGATGGAGGTGGTGGTGGTAGTGGAGGTGGTGGTGGAGGCGGTGGGGGCGGAGGCGGTGGAGGTGGAGGCGGTGGAGGCGATGTTGGCGGTGTGGGCAGTGGTGATGGCTGCTGAGCTGCAGGGTTCCGTCGCTTTGATGTAGACCCTGTCTTGCGAGGATTCTTTCTTTTTCGCTCGTGTGCTTCTCTCTCTGACCATCTATGGGTCGCCTTCTACTTCATCCTTGTTGTGTTCGACATCGGGGTGCCCTCATCAGAACCACCCACCAGCAACGACATCATCGGACCCATCACCGGGCCGTGACTTGGAGGTGACACGGTGGGTGTGGTGTCCCCCGATATGCCTAAATTTGATGTGTCCATGCCCATTGCTGGTGGAAATGGGTCGAAGAAAGAATCATTCAGAACCGACAACTCATCCGATGCCGCAAGCTCCTCATCTAGGAACTTCATTGTTTCCTCCCGCTCAGTTGCCGTCAGGGAAGGGATTTTTTCTCGTATTAGCTGCTGCTGCTGCTGCTGGTCTTCTTGCTGCTGTTGCTCAGTCTGGTCCTCCTGTGCAGCTGCTGTATGGGCCATGTCCTCCTTAGCTTCACGCTGAGTGGCCGGATCTTCCTGAGACGCTATAGGGCTGCGACTCCTACTCCTGCTTCTACTCTCCCGTCTCTCTGTCTCATCGAGGGTGGCTAGTGCATCCCTATGGAGCAATGCAGTCACTCTAGGATCTCTAGCCGTTTGTTTCGTCCGTGCCATTTCCTCTGACATTGGTTAGCCTCTGAAAACGTATCAGAGAACACGAGAGATGAAAAACAGAGAATTTAAAAAAACTGACACTCTGACACTCAAGGGATGAAGTGGAGAAATGAGGACCCAAGCACCCTTATATAGTGAAGGGTTCTATTTTTAGTAAGTGCCCCTATAAAAGTTTTGGCCTCTTTTCCAAATATATATGTTCTTGTCTAGGCTCATGAGTAAAAATTCTTGGACATCCACAAATGTATTAACAGACATATAAAATGTGACAACGCAAAAGTAACGTCAAAACGTAACCAAATATATTAGAATGGAGTCAAAAACACAACCAACTAATTGTGTTTTCTATTTTCCATTAGATTAAATCCTTTATTCCCATTGGACTCCTAATGTCCCTGTTTGTAAAAATGAAACACATTCATGATTTTTTTCGGCTCGTCTCCGTATCTGCAAAACCAGACACAAAGTTAATAATCCTATATTTATTCAACATTACAATTTAAAATTCAGGAATCTGATGGAAATTAGGGACTCACATTTTGTCCATTACGAGTGAAGACAAAATCTACTAGCACATCAACAAAAGTCAATCCAAGCATATGCCGAAGATCTTCTAGGCTGCACTCCTTATTTATATGAATTTCTCGTATTTCATCATGGGGCAAATGTATGGATATCTCCACTTCTTGTTGATTTGTCTCTGCATCCAGAGGGTCCCATCGGCCATGACCAAACTTATATCGCCTATAAATGAAACTTAAGGAGCATGTTTGACGTGAAATATGATACCTTATGGTCATTGTTTTACAAGAGAGCTTACACCTTATTAAATCTCCTTTATGTTCCATTTCCTTTGAATCCCATGCGACAAATATGTTGTCCAATAGTGATGATTCTGTTGCTTTCCATGCCCACATCGTGTTTGTTTTCCTAAAGGGGACCGCCTTAAATATGGCAACAAATACGGTGATCAGCACAGAGATGCTAGTGTAGACTCGTTTGGATCCGAATGTTGGCTTCATATTACCAATAATCTCTTTGAGAAGTTGTCTCTTCGTTAATTCAATAGTCAGTTGGTCAACATATGGCCACTCGTGAGAATTGATCGCAGGCTCAGAAGTTGGTGCTAATTTGCCTTGGCCAATTTTTTTTTTTGAACTTCGTACATGTGATTGTAAAAGAAAATGCCCATTTTGATCAGGGCAGAGGATGCCAACCCACCATATATTAGTTCTCCATATTTGGCGTGTATGACAGAGAATTTTCCAGTGAAGGACTTCACGTTTTGCCAGTCGAAGCTATTTGAAGAAAAGACATCTGCACCAGGCATTAATGCAACATTATTATCCATTACAATGACATAATAATAATTCAAACATAATAGTTAACACAAGAATAAAAGAGGTGAGACCTACAATGTGACTGTATGGTTCTATCAGCAACAACCACATCCAATAAAATATCATTGTCAACTCTCAACTACGTGCCCAGTGGAATGGTGAAGTCACTTTTGGCACACTCTGAACACTTTCTCCGCTGCAATCTCTCTGTTTTGCTATACCGTACTTGCAGGTACAGTCCGGGTGCCCTTTGTTTGGAGGTTATAGCCTTTCGTGTGGGTCAAAATGGGCAAATGACCCAAAAATAGAGATTTTCCTTGTTTTTGAATTGTTTCTTCACTTTGAAGAAACTTCACTCTTCACTTGTGAAGGGACCCAATTCAACTTTTACTTTGAAAATCTTTAATGAAGTTAAAGGCCAAAATGCACTTCAGTTTTTCAGGGCCCTCTTCAACAACCCTTCAAACTCCATCCAATGGTCGATTCTGATCCAACTGTGGATATCTCTCCTGGGTAGTGCGATCTCAGCCATCGATCTTGAAAGTTCTTTATCCAACGGTTCTGAGTACTTCTGTGCACTAATGGAAACTCTTGCAAACGCTGTCCACTCCAAAGCACTATGCGTTTGTCTTGGTTCCTCTCGTGAACAGACCCGCGACCTCCTCTGACTCTCTCTCTTACACGAACTGTAGCTATGGCTGCCACCAAAGTATTCTGATTGCTTCACGACAAAAGCGCGGCTGTCCACGACCACTTTAGACCTGATTCGCAATGCTAGGACGCCCTCCTCTGGGTTTTTGTAGCTTGCAAAATGGTTCAGAATAGAGAGAAATCTCTGATTTTGTGCTCCCAAACTCTAGACCAAGGTTTTTTCACACAAATATCTTTTTAGCCTCCAATTCACAGTGTTCTGACAACCTATCCTCTTGTTTTGAGGTCGTCCTACTGCTAGAACTCTGATGCTTCAATCCGTTTGTCAAACGATGTCCGATTGAATGCACACTGACTGCAAACACCAAATAGCCTGCTTCGGAATTACAAAATTCCGTTTGCTGAGGTTCTGATTCAGTCGACAACCCTTGTCTCTGAATCCTCACACAGTCTCAAGCTCAACAAGCTTCTGTGTGCTAAACTCTCTACACCAGTGTTTCTCCTTCCGTCTTCAACTCGTCGTAAACCCCAAACTCTCAAAAGACAGTGCTCCCGAAGCTCTCTTCAACGACGATGTTGTACTATGTACACTCCCTGGCTCTGAAACCAACTTAGAGTTTGCTTTGAACAGGAACACAGATCATGCTACACAGTAACATAGACAGAAAACACTCTCCACCGCAAGCCCACATAGCAACTATATTTCTCAAAATGAAATTACACTGTACATATAGTTGTTCACTCAGGCAACCCATGCATGACCCAGGTTGCCGTTGGTGGGACGCGTGTCCCGTCGACTTGCCTCGTGGTGAGGCCAACTGATCCTTATCAACCGGTAGGACCCACATTGCAGTAACATAGTGATTCTACTTTAATTCTAACTCTAGCTATGTCAAGTTGCTAGATTTAGATTCATTCTACTCTTTTCCCTAACTCTAATCCACTAACTCTAACCACATGCATTCATCTTGATAGAGGGTGAATAAAGAAGAGAGAGAGAGATAGAGGTAGAATAGCGAAAGAGAGAGAGATAGGGGTGAGAGAAGAGGGTAGAGATGGAGGTTAGCTCAAATTCTCAATGTCATGCTTATGGAGAAACTTTAACTAGCATAAAGCAAAAACAATGGAAACTAAAACAATAAGCAAATCACAACAAAAGCATAAGCAAGATTGATTAGCAAATGAGGATGCTTGAGCTCATAAAATAGTAGAGTCTCATCCTCTCTATTAGGCATAGAAATTATGGGCTACAAAATGGTGTCTTTTTATCTTTGGGGTGGCCCTTGCCCCTTGCTTCCTATTGGCTACTTGCAAAGGATGGGATTGTAATCCACACCATCCACAAGAAACACAAATGAATCTATGGTGTAGGAAGAAACACACCCCACCTACCACCATTTGACTTTTGACTAATCCCAAAAAACTTAGTAACTTAACTTAAGTTTAACTTTGGCCTTCTAATATTATTTTAATTACATGGCCCAAAGTCAAGTTTATTGCCAAAATTATTTATTTACAAGTGCTCATTGGGCCATGGGCTTATACACGCAGGATGTCACGACCTTCACAACTATTTTCAGCTGATTGATTTATTTACACTGACATACCCTCAACATTCATGGATATGTTTGATGATTCCGATCCAAATGAAATTTTTGTGATGCCTCTCTAGCCCTGGACCCTTTGATCCCCAAGTCTCTCAAAAAGGATTCGATCAGTTTTATGATGATGCTAATGTTTGTTATCCATCTTTTCAGATCAATCAACAAGATCAAGCAAATCAGACACCAGACACCATTCAGGTCATCCATGCAGTCAAATCACCAAAGAAGTTCGATGCCACGGTTCTTTGACGGATATGAAGAAGAAGACCTTTTCGAGGAAATAGAGCCACTGGCAAGACCTCAATGCCAAACGAGCATAATACCTTCAGTTCTTGTTCCTATTGCTACTGCTACCACTGCAACACATGTGCATTCTGGTGATGCAGTAGGTTTAGTCAATAACCTTGCGTGCATGATCTAGACTATGTTGGATGAAAAGAAGGATATGGACAAGATAATCTCTAAGTTGGGATCTGAGAACACCTTGATCAGCCAAAAGGTAATCCAGTTGAATCGAGAGTTAAAGATCGCCAAACAACATGAAGCTACGTTAGAAAAGGAGATGAAAAAAGCCTAGAATTCAGCCGAAATATTGGAAGGTTACATGGCAACTCTCTAGAATACATTGACGACAATGCAAGATCAAGTGGAAAAAGCCGTCCAAGATGCCAAACAACAAGTGTTGCTACTTTAGAGGCAACTGGATATGGCTGCGTTGATTAAGAGTGCCTTCAAGGTGAATTGGATGCGACCAACCCTTGAAAGAGACTCTTACTTTTAGACACAGAACCTGATCGTCCAGTCTCACTGGATGAAATCCACTACCTGTTCAAGAAGGTTGAAACCTAATTAACCTCATTGGTAGAGTTTCAAGTCAGATTTGATAATTTCAAATGTACGACATTGACTGAGTTGGCCAAGGCAAAGACAATTATCAAAGATTACAAAAAGGCAGTCGCTCAAGTCTTGGAGTCGAATCCCCAGATTCAAGTTTCGGTTATGCCACAGTTCTCGCCTTAGACACAAGATCAGGGAGGATGGGATACAGGCATGGATCAAGGGAGAGATGTAGATACTCAAGAAGATGCAGCACCAAATGCACAGGCCACAGAAGAAGGTCCATCTACTTCCAGGGCCAGGTCGTTATTCCAGAAGCTGATCACCATCAAGGACCAGATCCAAGTCTTTCTACAACAACATCTGCACTAGTCCTCGAGGGATGGATGAGTAATAAAGTTTAAGTCCTTTGAGATCGAGGCCAAAAAAGAAATTGATAAACTACCAACATTGGAGGAGAGCAACCAGTGTGGTGGAAGACAGTCTTTGAAAAAGCTCCAGATTCCATCGTGAGCTATGTCGCCAGCCCTCGCCAATTGTAGGTAGATCCATATTATATGCCAATGCCGAGAAGTAATAAATGGAAAGATTTGGAGATTCCAGTGGGACAAGTGAACATCCACACCCCAAATTGGCCCATCATCTATCAAAAGTACAACAGTTGACTTCAACTGGGCCCTACAATTGTATGCTGCAGAATATAGAAATTTGTTAGATCCAACTGTTAGGCAATCTATGCTCTTTGCAAACGACTTGACAATGTTGGTGTCCATATCACCAAGATGGGATGATTGCCTTCCAGTGTTGGCTTTTAATCTGAATGTCCCGATGGCATTCGACAAAGTCCAGATCAGCTGTCATTGGCCAGATTATACTATCGAGCTGCGATGCTGGGCGGCGCATTGGAGTCCAGATTTACAGGTTGGACAACCTCCAATTGGATTGCCGAGAGGAATAAGTGTTTTTTACTGCACAAATTTTTTTTCAGCACTGAGCGCCTGGAATTCATGGAGAAGGTGCAATACCACCTTATAAAGGTGCGACGAGAGGCCAATCAGAGCCCAAAATAAATAATCTCGCAAGGTGTCATGGGACCACCACCAGTGTTGGTGGGGGATATTGTTGGAAGGTTGAGGATCCCAAGGAAACCCTAACCCTAGTTAATTTGGCACCCTACGTGTGTAAGTCCAACCCGATGATCACATAGAGATTTGATAATTAGAAAGCCAATAAAAGGACTTTAGGCCAATTATGCAGGACTTTTAATGTTGCAGGGCCTAATAGTCAAGTTAGTGAATAAGTAGGGGTTCTCACCAGAATTCATTTTCAAATTGGGTCCTCCAATTAATGAATGAGTTCCCTCTACTATTTGAATTCTTAGGTTTAGAGTAGCCAATAGGAATTGGGACACCCATCTCCTCAATTTCCTATATAAGTAACAATTTCAAATCAATGTACATGTTCTCTTTTCATTTCAATACAAGCTGGTTGGCCCTCTTATGGAATGAATGTGGAATGTCCTTGCTCTCTATCTCTTTTTCTCCATCTCTCATGCTTTCTTTGTGGTTGCTAATTGTTGGATTTGATTATTGTTGGATTTGCTTATGCTTTTTGTGAGAGAGAAGGGTAAGCTTTCATCATTGTGAATTGTAGTGTTAATGGTCGTAGTGTTTAGTGATAGCGTTAATGGATCTTAGTGTTAGTTGTGGATCATCAATGCATACTGGATTTTGATCTATGTTATCGCTCTCATGGGATCGAACATCCACGTGACATCTAACCTTGTCTCCTTGTTGCTTGTGTGCTTGGATCTTAGGCTGAGGCTAGGGTAGGAAATAGCCCCACAACACATAACAACAATAACCACAATATACTCTCAAACAAATCTCATGAACCTCTCCACTCATATGAATCCAACTCCAAAATTACTAACCACAAAAATACAAAGAGTGAGCTCCTTATTATAGCCAACCCCCAATGGTCCCCCTCCAAGATGGGATTTTGCC